>JARDWC010000111.1:4800000-6000000 GCA_029032895.1 Troides oblongomaculatus
ACTAGAAATATAAACAAAAACAAGTGGTAGGTCTCTTTTGCTGAAGACTGTCTAGGTAGTTATACCGCAGCGCTTATTTCTGCCGTCAAACAGTAGTGTGCAAATATTGCTGTTTTCCGGTTTAAGGGACGCTGTAGCTAGTGTAAATACTGGGGTAACGAGACTCAACATTTTATGTTTCACGCGACGAGCGTAATGTGATGCAGTGTCTATGTTTGTATTCTAACTAGCGCTACATTGTTATGGGTGTATCACTTACTATCAGGTGAACATCCCTCTTATCTTCTCACTTAATTGAATAAAAACAAGTAATGTTTATATATTGGTTATATATGGTTATATATTAAAAAGTTCAGAGTTTTACTCGATATTGGATTAAAATGAATGAAGAAAGAATATGAAGTCATCTATCATGATTTTACAAGATTCAATCAAAAATTCTTAAAGTGACAAAATTTAGACAAAAATTAAATAAAGTGCTGCTTCTTATAGTCGATGTTGGGGTTGAAATATATCGGGATTTAAATTCACCATATAAGCTTTAACGGAGATTCGAAAACCGGGCATCCCAAGCGAAGCGCCAAATAACCGGACGGAACGTAGATTTGAAATCTAGATTGAAATTACAAATTGATTCAGCGACTGCAAACAGACCTATCAAGGTTTTACCATGGAGAAAGCTCCGCAGGAAATCTGGGGTTTAATAATTAAATCTAATTATATTATTTGTTAAGAGAAAAGGGTGCAGTTTAATGGTTAACGATTGGGATACTGCCAACAGTCTGCACTTTTTAACCGATAGTCAAAGATTCATCATCAACTTCACTGACAGGCGTGGATGTGATTTTTTTTGCTGGCTTTACTAAAGTTAGGTTGACCTGACATTACGTGGGAGCTTAACATGGAAATGATAATATTGTCACTTAATCTAAATTCTCAATTAATAGAAAAATAAATATTGATATAAAAAAATAATTTATTAGCTACCCCCTCTCAGCTTTGCTGGCAGTAACACCCCTTCAAATCCTTTTGGGGAAAGAATTTTGTAAAATCCATTCTTAGCCGGGCTCTAAATGGCAGGACCAATTTTACTACAAAATTTTATGTGTCTAATACTTTTGGAGATCTCGTGATGAGTGAAAACATTTCTGGACGCACACACATATATATGTATATATAAGTCTAGAATGAATGAATGCGTATATGAATGCACTAGGGAGGTGGCTATCAAGAGAGGAATGGCGATTGTTAAGCTTGCGATCCACACCTAAAGACATGACCACGACTAATCTTTCAAGAGCGATACCAACGAAGAAACTTTATATATATATATATATATATATAAATATATGTGTATGTATGTATGTATGGACTTTATCAATTTCAGTCGTGGTTTTTGATTTGTTGTAAAACATATTCACCTTATGCTGCAGAACTAATTTTTCTTCTTCCTCCTGCCCTTTTCCCACTTTTGTGGGGTCGGCACAGTATGTACTTCTCTTCTATATCCCTCTGCAGAACTACTTTTTAAGGATGGCAAAGTCTACCAAGTGGACGTCTATTGGATAGTGATAATGACGTTATGATCCTTATACTGCTAACCTTAGATCTTAATGCAAAAAATAATAGTTTTAATTCACTTGAATTTCGGTCTCTACAGATTTACATTTCTCACATCGTGTGATACTCATACGATGTTCTTGAATTTATTTATATAGTTTTACATATAAATATACTAGTTATTTATAATTCTTCATATTGCAGCTGCGCCAAGTCGTTTTAAAATTATTACGTTAATAATAGTGGCAGTGTTATCTAAGAGGAGGAGATTCGCTAAAAATATATGGAGTGGATCATTGAGGAAGTTTTATACTGAATATGTTTAGTCACGTCTCTGTCAGCTCCAGAGAGCTAAGATTTTAATCTGAATACTGATTAGCATATTTTCGCTTCTTAGTTATTTTTAACGAACACTATGAGAAAGTTTAAGTAGATAGAATAATGACTTAGAAGCATACGTCAATCGCTTTGATCAATGCGGCTTTGAAGGAGTTTGAGATCAAAGATGCAATATCTTTGTAAAACTCTTAACAGCTATCTTACGAAGGTTGTTTAATCCATTGTTATATGTAGGTTGGTTGCTACGATATGATTTAATTTGTGGTAGACCTTTAAATTATATACTACCTGTTTTAAATTGTAGTGTCACAGATCTTTAAGTTGCATTTTTACTTCATTAAATCTAATCAAAGCTTTTCTTATTTTGTTCGACGAAACGAAGAAACTGGCGAGATCTGAATCTGATGGTAAATACACTTACATATAACAAGGATGCGTTAGTTAGGATGATATACACAGCGTCACATTGAAAAGTCATCTCGTTACTCCATTAATTACACTAGCTAGAACACCCTTCATACTGAAACACAGTAATGTTTGCACAATACTGTTTGAAGGAGGAAATGAAAGCTGTGGGAGTACTTAAACAGTTTTCGGCGACAGAGACTTACCACAATCAATAATATTAGAATTTTCAATAAGAAAACTTATTTAACATTCAATGCTTATAAAACTTTTTCTCATCATCATTTCTTCAAATGAAAAACTATAATTTTGAATGGAATTGATCATTTATAAGCATACGACAGTGCATTGTTGGATATCGTCTTCTCCTATAAAAGGTCACTTCAACCAATCTTCGAACGGGATTCCAAGCTACGCTTTATTAAAGTTACGATCGCCCTCCATCCTCAGCAAGTGACCTGGCTCTGGCTTTTCTAATTGACAAAGCTATTACATTTTATTTCAATATTACGGTATGATAATATACCTAATTGTTTTTATAAGTACGTATATAATTCTCTTTAACGCATTCATCATCATCATCAGCCGACAGACGTTCACTGCTGTACGTAAGCATTCTCCCCAAAGATCTCCACGTCGATCATCGATTTAATGCATTAATTATTACTAAAATGTAATATCGATTCACCATTTGGAATCAACAGTATCAGGTGCGTGTAAAGAGTTGAAAGAGGCCAAAATAAGTTCATAGGACATGTTTACGCTTGGTGCAGATAGTCACGGGGCACGGTTGCTTCAGGAGATATCTGCACCAGCGGAACAGTAGAGGTAGGATGGACGAGGTGTGCGACTAGTGTGGCCACCCGGTAGATACATCGTCCCACACCTTGGCCGATTGCCCGCGATGGGGGGGTGACAGGGCCGCGCTCGTAGCGGCAATAGGGAGTTACTTCTCGCTACCGTCTGTGGTCCAGAACATGGTTGGAAGCGAGGCGTCATGGAATGCGGTATCCCGATGCGACTCTGTTATGACGCAGAAACGGGAGACCGAACGTTTCAGAGAGCGGGCGCTGACGGGACAGGACGCGGTCGGAGCGTGATGACAGCTCACCGCCTCAAGGCGGGGCCGAGCGCACGACCTCCGAATGGCTCCTTCGGCAGAGGAACCTGGCGCCGCGAGCGACATGGGCCGTCGGACCGGCGCCGCCCTTAGAGAGGGTTTCTGGGGTGCATATGGTGATGCGTTTCGTATTCCGACGAGTCGCCACGTAGGAATTTTATCGAGAGGGGTGCTTCACATCACACCCCTCCCCGAGGTGGACCCGTTCATTCGGGTGCCGATCGGGGGTCGCGGAGGAACTGAAACATGTTATCCCGCGACCCTCGAGTATGTGGATAAGGCAGGAATACCGTGTGAAGCTTTTTAGTCGGTTGAAGCCCGACACTATCCCGGTACCGGCCCATTAGTTCCGGAGTGTGCGTTCCGATAGCATTTTGTTACACACGTTAATTAAAAAAAAAGTTCATGCCTTTTTCAAGGATATAACTTAAAAATTACTAACGTACGAAAATAAGTACAAATCCACATGTGTTCATCGACATCATTCATCATGGGCCACATTGCAGAATGACGTCCAAGAACAGTTTTGGATTTGTACTTGTTACATAAAATTGTAAACAAGAAATAGAACTTCATAGATCTTCTAAATATAGTATTTTATGTCGAAAATAAACTCAGGTTTATATAGAAACATTATAATCTTTTTAAATCTAATATATGTTATACTAACACTGGACTAACGGCTCCGATAAATAGTTAAATAGTCCAATTAGCTGCAATAATCCAGTTAATAATTACAAAACATTTTTTATTTCATTCATTACCAGCCGATAGATATCCACAACTGGACATAGGCCTTCCCCAAAGATCTAGACATCGATCGGTCCTGTGCTATCCCCATCCAGCCGCTTTCCACAACCTTCGTTTGTAGGGGTTCATATGAGGGGATTTAGGCCATTTCCCACCACGCCGATCAAATGTGGGTGGGTGGGAGCCAGAGCCTCTGTTGATTAGCAGGGTACACAACGAGCTGAAGGGATTGGCTTGGGTCCCGTGAGTTGTTATGAGGAACCTTTACACCCCTTCAAATCAATTAAATATCTAAATTAATATGGACATGCAAAACAACTCGTTTGAGTCTTCAAGATTAAGATAAAAAAAAACTTTCTTCTAATATAACCATATCTATATAATCCACCTCATGCTTTATAGTTTATGCCGATTTATTGCTCAACTTTTTTTTCTATGGATTTTTTCAATTGCGGTATAAATGACGAGGTAGCCTTTAGGTATTATAATTGTATTGTAATATACATATCATGTTAGCTTCCTATTCAATCAATATCAATCAATCAGCCGGAAGACGTCCACTGCTGGACATAGGCCTCCCTCAAAGATTTCCACTCAGACCGGTCCTGGGCCACCCGCATCCAATGGTTGCCAGCGACCTTGACCAGATCGTCGGTCCACCTTGTGGGGGGTCTGCCCACGCTACGTCTTCCGGTACGTGGCCGCCACTCGAGAACCTTTCTGCCCCAACGGCCGTCGGTTCTGCGAGCTATGTGCCCTGCCCATTGCCACTGCGACGGCGACCCTTCGAGCTATGTCGGTGACCTTGGTTCTCCTGAGAATCTCCTCATTTCTGATTCGATCTTGCAGGGAAACTCCGAGCATAGCTCGCCCCATCGCCCTCTCGGCAATCTTAAGCTTTCTGACATGGCCCATACTATGGGCTTCCTATTAAATAAACAAAAATATATATAAGATAATCAAAGTAAAACTATTATTTTCATAAGGTAATTTAATAAGGAAACGTGAACATTCTACTAATTATGCCTTAAGGGTTGATAAGTTAAAGGAATAGCTCCAAGAAATTACAGCATGCGACTTGCCCTAGTTTTCTGTAATTATATAACAGTCGGTTGAAAAAAAATTTAAAAAAGTGCTTGAGAAAGAGTAAGATGTTTTTGCACAATATAATTATTACTTCTTACTAGTTATGAAAAATATTTATTAATCTAAGAATACACATTGTTTGAATTACGATGTATTAAACATGTTACTGTAAAAAGTCATCTCTATAAGTCAGATTATCAATGCTGAGGGTCGTGACTCCTTATCGATAACCTGTTCTTAATGATATTAGGCCAATGTATATAATATAGGAATGTAATCATAATTAATCATACTAAAATTTGTTGTTTAAAAGATAGGCTTCTTAATTGTTATTTAATTATTCCCACTGCTGTGACGATAAGTCTTTTCTCAAAAAGAAAGTCAGGTCGAGTAGAGAGAGTTGATGCATATATGTACTTATACGTCCACAAAGCTATAAGATCTTGGAACATGTTAGCTTTTTCCAATGAACAGGTGATTAAGAGTAGCAAAGTGAAGTGGAAGCTTTATTCATAGGTCATATTTTTAAATTATATACAATGATATAGAAGTAAAACGCTTCATCCAGCTTTATTAGCTACAACTTGAGAGGTGCTCTGCTCCAAGTTGAGATAAATCGTCGTAATAACACACTTCTCAGGTGATATAAATTTCCGTTAGGAATACTCCCGCTCGTGAAAGAAAGAAAAAAAAAGACGATGAGAACAAAGTTGAAGCAAATAAATAAGGACGTCTCCCTTCCGGTTGCTTGTTTCGCTAACATTTTATACTGCGCAGAGTGAAAGGTCGGTGTCTTTTCATTTGCAGGATGATTCGCACTTATGTTTTATTGCGGATTTTACGAGACTGGGGAAAAACGGGAGGCAATATTTGTGTCCGATCCATTACGACTTCAAATTGTTTAGGCGTGAATTCCAAATTCCGGACAAGTTTTACGTCCGGCGCTTTTATTTGTTTCATTTAAATACATATATATATACACCCGCGTGCAACTGAATCGATTTAAGCTGTATTTTGGTATAAAAGTTAGATTTTCCGGAATATGGCTTTTCCGATTTTTGTTAAAGTATTTTTATTCGAAACACTGATGATTTTTTTCATAATACAACCATTTTTAAATAAACAATCACAAAACTTTTTAAATAAATACAGTCAAACATCAGCGTTATAGAAATTGCTCGTTGCGGTACCCATGAGTTAAGAGACTAAACCACGTATAAAAGCTCACATGACCTATATTTCTTATCACTCTTTTAAACTAATGATATTTAAGCCAGGTCCACTCCTTTATGTCATCAAACTTATATTCATCATCAGCCAATAGACGTCCACTGCAGGACAGGCCTCCCCCAAAGATCTCCACACCGATCGCTCCGTCACAGTCAGCATGGCCTCCGGTACAGCCGGGCTCCAAGGGCCGTTGTTTGTAGGGGTTCCTTTGAGAGGATTTGGGCCATTTCCCACCATCGTTTTGGGTCCCGTGAGTTGTTGTGAGGACCTCTTACACCCTATATTTGTATTATTCGGAGAATATTTTAAAATTTTATAAAACTTAGTATTTATTTCCTCTTACTTGTAAACTACTAGTGGTAGGTCTTGCCGCAGATAGTCTAAGTAGGTGCCGCCTCATCGCCTATATCACTCAGCAAACAGAATTATGCTAACTCTATTGTGTTCCGGTTTAAATTGTGCTATAGCTAATGAAATTACTGGAGTAACGAGGCTTATTATCTCATGTTTTAAGGCGACGAACGCAATTTGGTGCAATGTCCTAATTATTGCCATATTGTCATGCGTAGGCGTAAAACTTATCATTAGAAGAAACGTCTCGGTCGTCTCGTCGCTTAGTAGAATAAAAAAAAAACTTAGAGGTAGTTATACTAAAAAGTTATCATTACCATGAGATGCCTTCTTTAAACAGAAGTTTATATAAATTCATTTCATTCATATATACATTTTTAAAGCTACTTATACATAATTCACAAGTAAGTAGTCCAACTAGAGTCAAATAGCTTAAGGCTGTGTTTTGTGAATTATCACAAGAATTTGATAACGTCTATTCAGATCAAATGAGATGATGATAATGATGATGTCGTCTATAGTATATTACAGTTAGTACACTCAACAGAATATTAACAATATTAGCTACCGCAATTTTCTAGATATATGGTTACCATTAAAGAAAAACATTACCACCATCAATATATTACGAATATAACACACAAAGGGGTGTCTGCCTACGTAGACAATAAATAAGCATATCTTTTGAAAGAAAAAAAAATGAGGCTTTCTGTGCTGTAAAATGGACCTCGTTTTTAGTTAAGAGCTGAAGTTTTAATTATCACAAAAGTCTCTGCTCCGTCCGTGTGTGCTATTGTCTTATACTGAAAAAGATTTCTTCTTCAGAAACTACATCCGTTGTGCTTAGTTTCCTGATGTTAAATATTCTGGCGAGTGGTGATTATGGACTTAGAATGTTTGTCTTAATAAACTTTGTTCTATCGCTTCGTTTAGTTTGTTAAAGTATACAATGATTGGAAGGGTAGAAACATAAAGCATATTTATTTAAGTAACGCAAGAAGGCTTCGCTTCATCTTCGAGTCTTTTCAACTTTGGTTTATAGTCAGCCCACCTAGGCACTATCGTTTGCGCTGTAGTCTCGGGTTATTAAGAATAGAACTAAGATAAATCCTGCCTATCGTAAAAGGCGATAAAAAGATAAAGATCTAAAGGCTGAATTAGGATTTGAAATTGAAGGTCCTCATTGTCCGCTAAGCTAGCCTGGGATGACGACAAGTACCGCTACTACATCCAGGAGCGCTGCTTTAGACGTAGTAGTCGAAGGCATCGGTGCGTACCTTAGGAGATCCCGTAGCCTTCCGCAACGCACTAAAGATCACCAAAGGGTTTTAAGTGGGTAAAACCCTACATAACCTTGTCTTCCCCTCACAAGCAGGGTATCTTTTAAAAAAAGTAGGACCTGTAGTACTTACTATTATTAGCACCAAAGGTAGTATGCAAACATTACAGTCTTCCAATTTGATATACCAGTTATGCTTTTTTTTTAATCTCTGTTATTACATATATAATTAAAACGCTTAAAAACATTGAAGTTCAGGTTAAGTGGCAGAGCACAAGAGCATGTAAATGTGGGCCCTGTTTTAATTAAAACGCGATTTTAACGAGCATTTAATAAGGTCATTTATTTAATACAAACTTGAACATATAATTACAATCAGTTAACGAACCTTTAACTACATAAGGGTTCAATTATTTAAGTTATAAACATGATTCATATAATACAGGGTTAAGTAAAACGGTTCAATAATTAAGCATTGAAATTATGAAGTAATGATGCTCAGCCATTGACTTATATATTTATTTTCTATACTTGTAATTAGTTATGATATATCATTAGCTAATTTAGCTTTGTTATGTACTAAGGATCTATAAGATAAATCGTATACAGACTGATAAATATAGCTTCAGCCTTCATTATAGGAGTATATAAAAGATTATGATATTAATATAATAATTTTAGTAGTAAACTAGAAAACTTTTATTATGATATATAATAATTTGAATTTTTTATAGGAAGCTACTAGACGTGGAAACTTTACACCTCTTGGTGACTAATACGCTTGTCTATAAAACTGCGGCCGTCGCTTTGAGGCGTAAGATGTAAGTCTCGTTACCCTAGTAATTTCAATAGCTATAGTGACTTTCCAACTAGAATATAGTAATGTTTGCATAGTATTGTTTGTTGGCAGAAAAAGGGGCTGCGGTTGCACCTATCTAGACAGTATTGGACAACAGAGACTTACCACCAGAGGCTATACATAAATAACAGTTTAGAAGTTCTTACTACACTAAAAGAGAGACAGACGATTCTCAAATCTTATTTACATCTAATTAAATACTTTATTAAAATGATAAGTTTGTTAAGTAATTAACTTAATTTAATTCGTTTATGTTTACTGTTATAAAACTCGCTCGAAGTTTTTCCGCTATGAACTTAGCCTAGTACGAACATTTCCCAGTTCGCTACGGAACCCGGCTGCGGTTGACACTAGTATTTATTTCCGCCCCTGTTCCTGACCCGGAAGACAAATAACTTTCATTACTTTCACGCTAATTCGTAAAGCAACGAAATTACATTGTGTATGGCCGATTTATATACGTTTAGTGAGTATATAAAGCAACGCTTCCTCTCCTTCTTCCCTTTCCATAAAGAAAAGAGAAAGAATTGGATTTTTACAGAAGTTATTTAAATTGCCAAATTAACTATCGAATGAATGTTTTTTTTTTTTACTAAACTAAACGTCAGGATGAGCAAGATGATCAACTGATGGTAACATCTGCACTTTTTAACCTGGTGCTAGTTAGAATAGTATACACTTCATCACATTGCGCTCGTCGCCTTGAGACATAAGGTATTATGTGTCGTTGCATTAGTAATTTCATAAACTACAGCGCCTTTCAAACCGTAACACAGTAATGTTTGGCGGCGGAAATAGGTGATGCGGTGGTACCTACGGAGAGGTATCACTTAAACAATTTTAGCTCTAATGCTGAAGATGTAGGTATCACTTTTTTTGTTGCCATTGGGAAAATCTATCAAAAAAGCCTTTACTTGAAAGCTTTTACTCACTAAGTCTTACTCGTTATCATCGTCAAACTTTGAAGAGGTCCCAAATTTTTTATCGGAACTCAGCCGCAAACATTCCATCGTTATAACAGCAAATCCCAAAGGCTTGGAACTAGGTAAGTCATTAGGCTAGATATACTTTATATGTTAAGAAGTTTATGATGATTATATGAGCGCGAAAAACAGCTAAACAGACTTTATGAAGTACATTTCCCAGTCGTTCTCTTACCACCACAATCGTCGCTCGTCTCCGTATAATTATCCTAAATTGGAACAAAATGTACTGGGTCCTATTTAATGACAATTAAGGACGCCTCGGGGAGTCTCGTCCTGCGTCATAGTATAAGCTTTGTTGAGTTTTTCGCCATTATATCAAATATATAAGGTGAATATTTGCTGGAACTTATTTAACTTCATCACCTTTAGTTGATAAATGTCCACTAAAAGACCTAGGCCTTATCCAAAGACCTCTAAACCGATAGGTCTCGTGCTGCTTGCATACAGCGGTTTCCTGTTACTTTCACTAGATCCTTTGTTCACCTTTTAGGGTCCTCTTATCATTACAATTGGGAACCTCACTGCAAGCTACGAGCAACGTGTCTTCTCTATTACCACTAGGTCTAGCGATCTTTTAAACTAGGTCTAGGAATGAGATAGACCCATTTCTTAAACGGATGGTGACTGGAGATGAGAAATGCATCACATACGATAACCCTGTGCGAAAACGATCATGGTCAAAGAGCGTTGAAGCACCTCAAACGGTGGCCAAACCAGGACTAACGGCCAGGAAGGATCTGCTGTGCATTTGGTGGGACTGGATGGGGATTATTTATTATGAGTTGTTTCCATATGACCAAGCACTAAATTCGGATCTCTACTGTCAAAAACTGGACCGTTTGAAGATAGCAATTGACCAGAAACGGCCAGAATTGGCCAACAGGAGAGGTGTCGTGTTCCACCAGAACAACGCTAGGCCACACACGTCTACAGTGACTCGCCAGAAACTTCGGGAGCTTGGTTGGGAAGTTTTAATGCATCCGCCATACTGTCCGGACTTGGCACCAAGCGATTACCATCTTTTTCTTGCATTACAAAATTTCTTTAGTGATAAAAAATTGGCATCTAGGTAAGATTGTGAAAATCGGCTACTAGAATTTTTTGCAAATAGAGACCAGGACTTCTACGAGAGAGGCATTATGAAGTTACCTTTAAAATGGTAACAAATCTTAGAACAAAACGGTGCATATTTGACCCAAATCGGACAATCCGAAGCATGTAAAATAAAGTCCTGAAGTTCATATAAAAATAATGGATTTCTTTTTCCGCAACCTATTATATTTTAGAAATCACTTAAAATCGCGTTTAAATATATTTAAATCAGTGTCGGATTATAGAAGAGAAAACATTACCGTCTAGGTAGGTACAGTATGCAAACATTGTGTTCGGGTTCGAAAGGCGCTGTAGCTAGAGAAATTACTGGAGTAACGACACAAGATCTTATTCTTCAAGGGAAGGAACGCAATATGTTGCAGTTTGTATTATGGGCCTTCGTGTCACTTTCTGTTAGGTGAACCTCCAGCTTGTGTCATCGCTTAGAAAAGAAAAATTTTTTTTTTTCTTTTCTAAGCGATACACAAGTATACACATATATATGAGGGCTTTGTCTAAATTATTGGTCCATATCAATAATGATACTCAGTGTTGTAATGAATGTTGAAGTATATATAGTATGTTTATTAACTCAGAACAAACTTTTAGTATAATAACATCATTATTATCAGCCTTTGTTTATGAAATGATGGATATAGGCCTTCTTCAATGTCTTCCACCAAATGCGATCCTCAGTGTCTCGCATCCATTCCAACCGCTCTAATGCGGGAGGTAGGTCGTCCTACACTTCTGCGACCTGTAGTCAGTATAATAACAAACAGAAAATTTTATTTCGATCAATCGTTTAAAAGCATCATTTATTTAAGGAGCTGTTTAGTTATATTACTATAAATAATTTTATGATGCTGTAGCATCTAAAACACTTTACTACGACGTCCGTCGGCCGGATCGAAAGTCGTTGACACACTTTCAGCTAAGTCTTAGTTCTATTTTAAAAATAGAGAGCTAAGGGGCAAGTTTAACAAACAAACCTCTATTTAGGCCGTTTATATAATTACAACTATAATGTGATGTAACGGCTGTCTTGTTTGTCTATGGACTTCCAACGGTGGACATAGTCCCCGACGAAAGATTTCCATCCCTATCAGACGGTACGCTCGCGTCTGGTAGCTTTTCATATATTTTCTCTCCTTATTTACATTTGTTCTTAAATTATACCGATTTTCACTCATTTATATCTATATACTATCTTTTTATTTACAATTACAATTCTAAACATATCATATGTATATGTAAAATAATATTTATTAGCCCCTAGTTTTATTTTTTAATATATTACATGGTTTTAGACGGTATGTGATGAACAGATAAACATAAAAGAATTAATGCTGTGGAGATGAGACGTCTGAGAAGTATACTGAAGTGAAGCTGATGGTCAAAGGGAGGAACAGTTGTGATAAGGGGCGGTGCGCGTAGTTGAAGATATAGTGACAAAGGTAGAGAAAGGGATACTTAGATGGATCGGCCATGTTGAAAGAATGGATGAAAGAAGTTTAACAAAAGAGTATGCAAGGTGAGAATGATTGGATAAATCGGTGCAGGTGGACCTAGGAGAGAGATGAGAGTGGTGGTCTCTGCCTACCCCACTGGGAACGAGGCGTGATATATTTGTATGTATGTGGTGAACTTATTTCTAACTAATAGTATTTTATCTAAGCTCGTTTATCTCTATCTATATAAGCTTTTCATATAATATTTTCAAGATTTTACTTAAACTTATAGTGCCCCAGGGGTTCCACTCTATACCTTACGAAGTCCTTGTCAACCTAACCTGCATGCGGTGCACCTTGCCAAACAACAGATGAGGCCCTGACCACTCACCAACCCGTTTAGAGATCAAGACCCAATTACTCCTCAATGAGAATCATTGAAGGAGGCTTATCTGAAGCAGTGGGCATAATCCGGCTGATAAGATGTCTCTAAGCGATGAGCAAAAATATGTACTGTAAACATTCTAACTGGCGATACATCGTTGTGATGTATACAACTGCTTTACTGAGATAGATTTGTAGTCTTTCTGGGACTTAGTTTAAATTATATCCTTTTTAGCATCGCTAGGTTATAAAAAATTTATGGCACAGTTATCGTAAAATAAACCTTATTGCTTTGTTTGTGTCACACTGTAAACAATGGTGCTTTATAACGTGATTGCTTTCACAGCGGTGATATCGAAACAATGAATTTCTGTTTAACAAAAACTAACAAAGAAACACAGAGGTTATATTGGTGTGAATAATTTTAAAGGGTTAACCAATTATCGTTCTGTGACTCTTATAATTTATTTTTATCAGTTAATTAAAAATGAAGGGGGTGCAAAGGGTACCGCACAACTCACAGGACTCAAGCCAACGTTACTTGCTCGTAGTGCACACTACTAATCAATAAACAAGACTCTGGTTCCCATCAACGCATTAGGCTTGCGTGGTGTGAAGTAGCCTAAATCGCTCCCTAATGGACCCTTACAAACGTCGACTCTTAGTGCTCAACGGTACCGGAAGCTATGCTGACTGTAGTCGGCGAGAAACCGCTGGATACGAGCAGCGCGGGACCGATCGATGTCGAGATCTCTGGTGGAGGCCTATGTTCAGCAATGGACGTCTATCAGTTGATGTTGATAAGGTAAAGGTTATGTTATTATTTATACAAATAATCCATCTGTAAATATTTTTTACGCAAATGTTTACTGGTAGGAGGTCTCTGTTTTTGGACACCCTCTAGCTAACAATCATAGCAGCTTCTACTTCTGTCACTAAACAGTGCAATACAAATATTACCGTGTTCCAGTTTGAACGACGTTGTGGCTAATATACGCTATATATAGGAGATATCCAGACATTCATTACCTCATCACGAGATCTCCGAAACTATTAGACATCAATATTTGGTAGAGCTATTGTTTCTGCAATTTAGAGGTCACAAAATTCTATCCCCAAAGAGAGTAGTGATGGTATTACACCAGCAAAGCGGGCGTGGAACAGCTAATTAATAATAATATAAAAATAACAGGAAGTGTAAGATGTCTTTAGAGATATGACGAGGTTTTTGTCATGTTGTTTTTTCATAGATAGCGCGTTGAGACCAGCGGAAAGTTCTGCTTGTGTCAATTATACGCCCATAACAACGTGGCGTTAATTAGTGTAATATACACAGCGCTACAATATGCTCGAACGGTGATTACTCCTTACTTCAGTAATTTCACTAGGTACAACGTCCTTCGAACGGGAACAAAGTAATGTTCGTTTGGCAGCAGAAATACGAGCTGCAGTAATACGTCCCAGAGATAAAAAGGACTGTACCACGCTGATCGCCAACCTTCACTAGTTGGAGAATCACTAAAAAAAAAAGAAGTGGTATGTACCTAGAGGGTTTGCTACAACAGAGAACACAACGGATATAACGATGACTGAATCAATATAAAGACTTATTCTTTAGCTTTATACAATCAAGCGATCACCGAGTGCTTCACCTGATGGTAAGTGATACGCCCGCCCACAACGTGGCGTTAGTATGAGTGTACACCACACTGCACTATGCGCTCGTCGTCTGAGACAAGATGTTAAGTTCCGTTACCCTAGTAATTACACTAGCTACAACTCCTTTCAAACCTGAACACAGTACTATTTGCGCATTACTGTCTGGCGGCAGAAATAGGAGCTGCGGTGATACCTATGTTATCTAGACGGTCTCCGGCAACGGTCACCTACAACCAGTAAATTCCTCATCCTTTCTTCATCGATTAAAATGTTTACACTATATCTCGTTTCAAATAGCTGCTGTGCTTAATTTTTGTTATATTTAATGTAGTAAATGAGTCGACTTTCGCCGTAAAAGTCAGCCGATGCCCTATACGGGACGGGTATCAGCTGAACCTCGTTGACACAGTTCCGTCTCGTCGGCCACTTGATAATGAAGAACCTTTTCACAAGTTAACATCCAAGGCGATTTAATTTTTTTTCCTTTGATATAGGATCCTCGTGAACGTCTTCTTTCATCGATTATATGCTGATATTCTATCTCAATTTCAGCGGATGTTAAAGGATGTGGAAGACACTCGATGGTAAGCTTTCAGAATACTACGGCTGTTTTATAGTTTGTATTAGTGCTTATAAAGATGTAAAGGGTTCCGCATATCAAATTACTGGACCCTTTTGTGTTGCTTTATATGGGGAAAATGTTTTCGCATACCTGCTTTTGCAGAGTCCAAAATAGGTTATGTCGAACTTGCACCGACTAAAGCCCCCACGTTGTTTTACTTTCGTTGCTTTATGATAGGGCCATAGGAAAGCATTCGCACGCCTCCGCCACCCCACGAGCGCCGGCTGTACTGGCAGCCATTAGGGGTGTGGCATTGCTTAGTCGCGGAGGGTAGGAAGAGCGAAACGCAGTACCCACACACTTGTCACTCCGCGACTCCCCCTCAGCTGCGAAAGACAGTACAAACCTGCCCTCTCAGCCCACCTGTAAACAACCGAGGTGAGCTCACGGAGCTCATCCGGACGTCCTTGGGCCGGGTAGGTTCCTCTTACCTTCACTGCGGGTGACCAAGCAACGGCGACTGAGCCCCATCGTTACGACAAGCTGGGAACCTCTTCGGAGGGAAAATACGGGACCAAGCCAACCTCACCTCGTGATACACTCTGCTAATCGACAAACGAGGCCCTGGCTTCCACCTACCTGCATTGGGCTAGCGTAAACGGCCCTAGTGTTCGGCAGTACCGAAGTGTATGTTGATGGGTCGCAGGAGGCTACTGGATGCGGCCACCGCGGTTTTGATTGATGTGGAGATCTTTGTGGGAAGCTCGTGTCCAGCTGAGGATATCCATTGATTGACGTTGATCATGTCATACATTTTTACTGAAGACATTACAAAATCTATTTGCACACAGATTCATGGAGGTTGGCTTGGGTCCCGTGAGTTGTTACTCTTACACCTTAATAAGGTTAGAAGATGATAACTATATTTATGGAAACCGCTGGTAAATATGTTTTTGAAGACCTGGTTAGCCACCACCACAGTTAATTCAACTGGTTAACAGTCGAGTACCAACATAACTATGTTCCAGTTTGAAGAGAGTTTTAATTGGTGAAATTACTATGGTAATATTTGACATCATATTTCAAAGCGACAAGAGTTTTTTTTTTTTTTTATAAGGTCTAGTAGGCAAACGAGCAAGACGGGTCACCTGATGGTAAGTGATTCCCCGCCGCCCACGGTCACCAGCGATGCCAGTGCGTTGCCCACCCTTCAGGTAAGAATATGCTCTTTTCTTGAATAACCCAATGTCGCAGTTGTTAGGGAAGACCGCTGATGGCAACGAATTCCAGAGACTTACTGTGCTTGGCAGAAAACTGTTTTTAAAACGCATTGTAGTGGAACGCCAACCATCCAGATGGTGCGGATGATAGTTATATAGCATATATATTATATATAGTACACCATCAAGCGAAGTCTACAATAAAAAAAAAATGTATTCCAGTTTATGATTCGTTGACAATTATGGCGAATACAACTGAGTAGCAGTCAGATTTAAACCGATTAGTAAAAAACGGAAACTGACAATTCCTCCTCGTCTTCAGCAATTTGCTCTTAGGGTAAATTGATTCAATTTTCTTGAGCGACTGCCTAGTGTCAATCGTTGTTGCGCATAAAGGTGCTAACACACTGATACGATTTCACCGATTGTATCCTGTTTACTCGGTACAGGTTTTTTTTTAATAATAAGTGCTAATACGCGCACAGTAATAATGCTACTTACTTAGGTGGAGAGAGGTGGTTTTTGCCTACCCCGCTGGGAACGAGGCGTGATATATATGTATGTATGTATGAAAAAGAAATTGGTATAACTGTTGAATATCTGAAAATTTTATTGAATTTTTTCATCCGGAGAAAGGAGGAGACGAGTGAAACGAACACTAAATGATTCTAGAACAATCTAGAAGACTATTAGGTGCATTAGGTCCTCTAGATTTTTTTCTTGTTCTCTCAGTTATGTGAAGCTGCGGCCCTGTCTTTTATTGTGTGATTCTCTTCATTTATTTATTTTCTTATACCTTTCCCTATTGCTTATAGTCTTCTTTCTTTCTACTTTCCTTCATACACACTTCAGTTCTTCTATCATTCTCCATCCTATTTCTTCTCATCCCTCTCTCATAAATAAAGACAACACACAATTTTTATTTCCATTTTCAGTTACATTGTTTTCTTACCTCTAGTGTAGACTAGAGACAATAGAGACAATAGACAAATAAAAGATAGTAGTATCTTTTATTTGTCTATTGTCTTTTGACTACTTTTACATTATTCTAGGAATGTCTGCCGACTATTTTCCTCACTTATTAATGGTTCATTATACACTTAAGCACATTATGTGCTGCTGTTTATCACTCTTATCGACAGCTAGTCATGACATTTGCCTTAAGGCTGGATTTACAACAGATCTAAATATACACAGCTCAATGCTAGCCGATATGGTGTACATGTAGCAGAATATGACAGATATATATATATATATATATATATATCTCTGTGATTATGCTAATTTCCTTTCATCATCATCATACAGTCTGCGGCAGTTACATTAGATTTCCTCTAACATTATACGCATAGAGGCTTTATAGGGATACCTTAGCTAATGTTAGTCACTTAAGAAGTAGAGTTTAAAGCAGAAAAGATGAGATTAATGAAGACAAAAGAGAAAAAACTGCAGAGTTTCCGAGTTAATCTTCTTCTTAAAGTGTCTCCAACTAGTGAAGGTTGGCGATCAGCGTGGTACAGTCCTCTCTGTCTCTGGTTCGGTGAAACAATTCGTACTCCCCAGATATCCCAGTCCATTCTCTGATGGATGGGATCCATGGGCTAATCATGACTGTTTCCTTCTCCCCATCTTTCGTTTTCCAGAAACTTTACCCATTGTAATCTGTGCAACTGATTTGACAGAGTTATTTTTATATAAAATTAATACAGATTAGGAGATTTATAGAGTCAAAGTAACTAGATGATTAGATGATCTGTGGTTAGATGTGATTGTTTATTAACTGATGATGATGATGGTGATGGTTAATGAAGTAAATATTTTTATGATAAACAATCTATCGAAGATGTCTTCTTATCATCGATAGGAATCGATCGCCGCAGACGGTTGTTTATAAGTGAAATATTTAATTAAGCAACATTAAGTTAGATAAAGGGTTTGTTGTTTCATTGGTTCAATTTAAAGTATATTCCGTAAGTTAAACCAAGGTGTTATTCTATGTAAAGTTTAAAACGAATCTTAATAAAACTTCGCCTTTAAAACAATGGTAAAGGAAAACCTGTTTAGGAGTTTTCCTTTACTCGAATGTTTTCAGGATCCTTTATTTTTAACTCCCGACAGTTGGCCTGAAAGTTTTTGACAGCACCTGATACAAAACAATAGTAAAGGTCGGATCTCTACCAAAGCGAAAATATTTTGAATTTGATTTCTATTTGTTTTGTTATTAGTACCGTATATATACACTTAATATTTCTTTAAAAGTAATTCATAAGCATAGTGATGATAATGAGAATATATTTCATATACAGAATGTTGAATGAAACAAGTTTTCTTTAATCAACGAACCGATGAGATGACGTTCACTCGATGGTAAGAGATACGCATGCCCATAACAACGTCGCGCTCGTTAGTATGTTATACACTGTTCCATATTGCGCTCGTCGTGTTGTTACCCCATGTATGTCTTGTTACCCCATTAATTAACACTAGCTACAGCGCCTTTCAAACTGTAACAAAGTAATGTTTCACGGCGGAAATAGGCGATGCGATAGATACTTTCCTAGACGTACCGACTGGTGAATATTGTGTATAAACTTAAAAAAAAAATTGATTTATTGTATGCATGTGTTCTAAATTCAGTTAAAATAATATAAATCCGAAACGTTTGGTAACCGTTACCGGTAATGCGGCCAGTTTTCCGATTCATAAATTTGCGAGTTACGGACTCGGTGTCCGTTTGTGAAAAATTGCCGCTTTTAGCCCGAATGGAATTATGTATTGAAATTTTCCATTTCCCCCGCCGTGATGAGGGTTGTTTTGTGTATTTGATACATTACTTTTGTTACTATGTTAAGAATTTGAATGTCATTCCCCTTATAGACTAGAGGACTATTCACCTTTCCACTGACATATAATTTAACCCGCTACTATGCACATTGTTATTTACCCTTTGACTACTATGTAAATATACTCTGAATATTCAGTGGTAACGAAAGGAATATTGATCCCGAGAGATTTACTATTACATTTGGTAATACATGGTAATAAGTGTGGCAATCATGGATTCCTCTAAAGGGATAAAACTGGACTAATATTTTTAGACAGACTTTTAATGATAGCTATAAAAAAATTGGGGACGGGGTAGGTACCACCGCAGCTCCTATTTCTGCCGCCTATTTGAAGGACGTTGTAGCTAGTGAAATCAACAATAATTACTGGGGTAACGAGACTTATTATAGTATGTTTCAAAGTGACGAGCGCAATTTAACACAGTGTATATCATCCTAACTAGCCACACTTTATGGGTAGACGTATGACTTAATATAGAATAAAAGATGAAGATAGTCGTGGAGATATTACTGCAGAAACTCATTCTTGTGATAGTCTAGGCAGATAACATCCCTTAATTTTTTTTCACTAATGAATCGCAGTGTATATATGTATACGTATATTACAGTGTTTTGGCCTAACAAACTTAATTATAAGGATACGTTACTCTAACGACTGTATCCATATTTTTATAGCTAGAAGCCACAAGATATGTTATGTTATCTATATAAGTGATTTCCGCCTGTGTAGAGGTATATTGCCTCTGGAACCATAAGATCAGCAGCCTTGAAATTTGATAGGAATGTTCTATTGACCGAGTATAAGTCAGGTAAGATAGGATATTATTAAATTCCTTCACCAAAGTGAGTTGCAGGGGTTTTGAAGCGGAAGGAGAACAGCTACTAAAATATATCTCTTATTATCGTACTTAGGTTACTAATATAGAAAAATGTCTTATTTATTGTTTATATAATATATAAAAAAAATTCTAGTTTATTATCTAATACAATTTTGTGATGGCATTATACTGTAGAAAAGCTTAGTTACTAGATGAACGACGATAATGTAGATATCTTACCTTTATAATATATATGAGCAAGTGAAGAGTTATAGTTGTTAGTTTATATATCTGTATGTAAAATAGAAGAAGTTTTGATTAAATTTGCGAATAATAAATTGTACTGTATTTGATCTGAGGTTATCATATAATGTTTTAATATGTTTTACATGCGGTACTATCGCTTCATTAGCAAGATAAAGCTTTGACGCAAATGAAATCGTTTCGACTGAATACAACACTGTTACAAGTTAAAATATATCTTATTCTCTTTGTAATAGAGTTCAAAATTGTTATATGTATATAAAGTTGAACTTGTTTGACACAACGTGGCCCTGTATCAAGGACATGAGGTATAAGTTGGAAAATCTGCAAGTATAATTAGATTAGAAGTGAACTCAACTTAAAAATAGTTGAATTTAGTGTATATGAAAGGCAATGTACTCTTCTGTATTCAACTAATGGTTTTTCTATAAAAGCTACTCTTAACGAATCACAGTTTTTAAATATTAATCAGTAAGTTTTAAACAAAGCAATATGAAAACGTTGGAGAGAATAAAAGAGAAGAAAAACTGAATTTATTCGGATAACTAATAAAAACTCTGAAGCTTTTGTTAAACTTCCAAAGCAATTACAGAAATTATAAAATTAATGAAGTACTAGATTATTATTTGTCATTTTCTAGTTTAGTTTTTATAACATCATCAACATCACTAGCTGATAGATGTCCACTGCTGGGCATAGGTCTCCCCCAAAGGTCGCTACATACAGTCGGCATGAAATCTGGTACCGATGGGCACTAGAGGCTATCGTATGTAGGGGTTCATATAGAGGATTTGGGCCACTGCCCACCACGCTGGCTTAATACGGGTCGGCGGTAGCCAGACCCTCTTCTGTTGATTAACAGGGTGCTCTACGAGCAGGTGACTGACGCACCACAATTCACAGGATTTGGGTCCTGTGAATTGTGGTGCGGCGGTTGTGTATGGAAAATGAAGCAGCTTCAGCTTTGGAGATCTTTCGTAAAGCTCTGCTTTTCATATAGACCCTTAAACTTGTAAGTAAAGAAAGGGATTTTTTTAATTTTATCGACTGTAAGTTAACTAACACTAACTTACAAGTAACGTATAAATTTTATTTTGATATAATAAGCACTTTGTTGTGAACGGTATAATTTTCCACGAGACTGATAAGTACTCTGTTACTAACACTATCAAATTGCACATAACATAATTACCGGGTTAACTAGGGTTAATATCATATGTCCTAAATGAACCAGGATTGTGTGGTGCAGTGTATAAAGTTTAATACCATCTTATCCCTTACTATTGATAAAGAATACCTGTCTCGTCGCTTTTTCGAATAATATACTAATATATATCTAGTAGCTCGCTGGCCTCATGGTTAGAGCGTGCGGCTTTCATTCCGAAGGTCGCGGGTTCGAATCTCGGCATGTACCGATGTCTTTAATATTTAAGTTATGTACATTTGTCAACTTTAGTAACAACAGCGAGATACAAACGGTGAAGGAAAACATCGCGAGGAAACCCGCACACTGAAATCATCTTTGTGTGTATGTGGTGGTCCCAATAAAGTGGCAACAGGCTCGCCCCCTGTTACATGGGACCTCATCTGACCACATCTGGCAAAAAGTGGGTGTTTATTTACCTCTGCCTACCCCTACTGGGAAAAAGGCGTGATAATATAAAAAAAAAAATACGTCTCTTGGTCGATTGCTGAGATCCAATTTCAGTTTCCAAGATTGGTTCTGAAAGATTCCTTGATATAGCATATCTGGAAGACAACGAAAAAATAGATAAATGAGAGGACTCGGTGTAATTTCTTTAAGCTAAAACCAAGGTACTGTATAGAAAAGAGTTCTGCCACCTGCAGAGATTCATTCATAGTATCCAAAATTGGTATTCAAAGATTCCAGGAGAAGAAGTATCTGGGAAAAGAAAGAAATTACGCCATATTAGTGTAAATTTGATTTTGATTTTATCAGATAAGAGAGAGGACAAGGTGAATACTCTAAACTAAAAGGAATGGATAGAAAAAGCTTTACTAGACTCTCCCTTCAATGTAAGTTTGAAGATGGCATTAATCATTAATGTGTTCTCTTTTCATACCATTATAAAGTGACAGTGCAGGACTCTAATCACCATATCATCCTATTGATCCTGTAGTAATATAGCTGTGTACTCGTAACGTGATGTCTTCCTTTATTATAGTATTAAAGGTGTTATGAGCTCGTAGTACAATGTAGAGACCGTTATGACGCATTTTAGTGTATAAAGAGAGATGATTGTAAAGTTTATCTATGTACTAAAATCTGGATGTTAAAGAATACAATGTATAACTTAGTACTGGTGGTAGGTGTTCGTAGCTGGCGATCACCGCTGCAACTAATACCGCCGTTGGTCCTATTTCTGCCACCAAAGAGTACTGTACAAACATTACTGTCTTCTGCTTTGAAGGAAGCTGCAGCTACTGAAATTACTGCAGTATAGAGATTTATCATATTATATGACTCGAGTACGATGCAGTGTATATCATCTTAACTATCATCACTTTGTTAAGAGGTGTATTACTTCTCATCAGGTGAGCGTCCCGATCGTTTTGTTGTTTCGTCGCTTGAAAGAAACTTTAATAAATATAGCTTGCGTTGATTTTAGTGCTTGATCTCTGTAACTGGATAGGAACCATTCCAGGACTCAAACTGGATAGGTATCGCTGCTGCATATAAATCTTTCAATTAGAAATATGCAAATTAGACTCAGGTGTGAATGGCGATGTAGTTAGTGACAGTGCAGAAGTAAGGAGACTAAACATCATAGGCAAAAAAGTGTCCAGCTCAGTGTGGCGCTTTGTGAATGATCCATTTCTATTACTACAGCATTGTCATGATCATATCACTTACCATCAGATGACCCCTACATCATTGACCTAACAACAAGACAACAAAGTTACTAGGGTTTCGAGAAATCATTTCCTATAAACCGATTTGCTTCAACAAGTAGCACAGTATTTTTTTTAGTAAATTACAGCTTTGTGATAGAAAATCGCTGCTGATGTACTTTTTACTAAAAAGGACATGTCTGCTGGTAAATCATTGAAATGTTTTAAACCATTTTATAATTAAAACATATATTTATGTTTGTTTTAGATGTAAATCTCGTTGGAAGGTTACGAATGCTGAGTCGCCGGGGACAAACTCGTAAATAAAATTCACCTTTGCAAATGAATCCACAGTGGATAATGAAAATATTTTTATACTACGGGAATTGAATATATATAATTTGAATATATTCACTAGAATTTATCATCATCATCAAACGATAGACGTCCACAGCTGGACATATGGCTCTCCCAAAACCTCCACGTTTGTGTGAAAATTATGTGGGGATTAGAGCCATTTCCCACCACGCTGGCCCAATCCGGGTTGGTGGGAGCCAGAGCCTCGTTTGTTGATTAGCAGGCTGCACCACGAGCAGGTGAGGTTGGATTGAGTCCGAGTTCACCCTGTTGCTGTTGCGCCCTCTAGAAGTTATAGTTATATGTATTGTGTTCATCAATAATGTCTCTTTAAGGTAAATGATACTTTCAATATAGTAATTCCTAACAAGTATGAAACGTTCATGCTTTAAAGACGAACTTGATAACAACTCTTCGATAATATAGATAATGATGATAAGGTTTGGAAATATGTTCATGAATATTAAACACGCAAAATTTATTGTTTACAATCCCTAAGAGATATTTGATTAAGTAAGTTTGGGTTTAAGTAAATATTACTACTTTTTTCCAGTTGTCTCTTCACAGTCGCCTTTAAGTACACGCTAAAACTAGCTAACTAGTAAAAAGTCAACAGAAGTGACTGCTGTTCTAGTTTTATTAGTTGTGGAAATTTAACTAAAACAGTGAGTGAATATTTTGTTTCTAAACAATCTTATAACTATTACTAATTGATGAAAACGTATGTGTGTATATGAACAGCTATTTTACAGTAAACTCTTCTAATTATTATTAACTATTGGCTGCTACTGTTACTCAACAAGCCAATAAGCTATCGGCAACAAACTGACACACACTTAAGCTGCATATGAATAAGTCTTTTTCAGGTTATTGGGTATTTCAGATAGCTATTAAAATAGTACAAAAAATAATAACTGCAGCCATACGTTCTGCCTTGTCGCGAACTAATCTGTCCTTCAGTTAACTGATATATATTAACTCTGTTTATCCTTACTGGATACAGGTTATATTAGAAGTCGATCCTTTCTCTGAACCCATTCTTCACAAGCTTCAGTGTGAGAAGCCAATAGTAATATATATGAACTGATCTATGAGATACAAAAAATGTACTATAATTTTTTTGAATAGTAGGATTTCATACTACGATTATTTGTCTTTGACAAAGGTGATATAAAGATAGGAAGGTGTATTAAAAAGTGTGACGGCGATGGTGCTGTGGATCAGTTGGACGGTAGACCACCATCGCTGCACCATGACATGATTATAAATAATAATGAGCATATAAATTATAATAGAAGTAATAAACGTCGCCAGTTTCCCACTTCCTTCAACACTTCATATAGATTTACGTCATAGCGGCGCAGCGTTACGGGCACGTTACGGTTACGTTACGACTTCCGACAGCATTTCAGCTACGCAATTAACAACACGATCTTTCCGAAGGACACTCATTAAAAGTTTATTTATAATTATTTTTTATATACTCGACTGTAAGGCGTCGGATTAATTAAACAAAGGAAAAGTTTCTCAAAGTGAAAGTTTTTAAGAGGTTTTCTGTTTTCTTTACTCCTTAACTTTCGTACTATGAAAGTATCTTTAAAACATAAGGTCTAAATACCATCAGATAAAAAGAGTGCCTGAGGATGGTATTGATTTTCGCAATCTGATCGCCAAACTTCAGTTTGAAGAGAGCACCTAATGATGATGATCTTTAAATAATAGAGAAGCGAATGCTAACAATGCTTTTCATAACTTTTATAAGGACATAATTAATGTACCAGCTACTTTGATTTCAGGTTTCCTTATAATGATAGAATAGTATAAAGAATGTTTAATTACACAACAAAAAATATTACAATTATCAAAAGACATTATCTAATGAGAAATTACTACGTGTAGTCTTACGTGATTCCTTTCAGGCAATCTTTGGATGAAGAGCATGTACACAATAATATAAAACAGCATATATAGGATTTTTCATATCAAAATAATAAAATGGAAGGGTTGTTAATTGTAGTCATGAATTTATATTGAGTTGTATATTATGAAACAATATCAAACTCAGTTGAGAACGCGAATACGTTCAACTTGTTATTAGATAAAGTATTTGATAAACTAACAGAGAAGAAGAAATAACAATAATGCTAGGCCTGGACTAACTCTATTCACTAACTAATGTGGGTAGTAGGAAATAATCAATAAGTTAAAACTATAAAAACAAGGGGTAAAATAGTATAAATACGATGGTAGGGTTTTATCTGTCGGACGAGCGTGCGGACGCGCTGCTTAGATCACTTATACTTTGTGGAATATGGTATAGATCTCTTATACTATTTATGCTAATACCACTGATTATAACATTAACCAAGACCTAATTTTACTCTTTAGAAAAACAGCTGATCTAGTATTTAAAATTGCTATCATCACTGACGTAAATATTTTGAGGGTTGTCAAACAAAATATTATATAAGCATAGTGCCTGAAAATGTAAAGTACGGTAAAAGAATAAAAGGGATGGTATTTTTCTCCCTTTTTATTTAATTGTTCTTTTGATTATAACCTGAAAAAGCTATATTTTTAGAATGAAAACATATGTTTAAAGCGAAAGATAATTATAACTGACAAGGTGCTTAAAAGCTAGCAAGAGGAGAGACGCGGTTATATATCTATTGTACTTAATTCTGAGTAACTTAATTAAAAAAAAAAACTGTCTAAATACGATTGAACTAAAGTACCATCATTCATGACAGACAGCTTACTCCAGGCTGGGGTACGTAAGGGCGGTTCGTGTCGGCCTTTAATGAGCGCAGGGGCTATAATTCACGGCAAATTGCTCTAAATGGTAGCTTGGAGTCAGTGACCTGCCCCTCGCCACGTAAGATTGACACTTTAACGAGGTTGAGAATTAACACGTAACGGTTTAAAAGTTTTTACATCCGAAAAGCTTTTAACTCTTACATCCTCTACCAAGTTTTTTTTTTTATCTATTTATATTCGCATGTAAGAATTGCTGGAAAGCCAAGAAGCCTAATAACTCTGCGCTGGTGCGATCCCCACTAAACTTCTGCCACCGGTGAAGGAAAATGTCGGGAGGAAAGAGGCGTGATCCAAGTTAAACTGCTTCCGGAAACTTCGTAGTCAGCTTACTAGTGTGGTAACTTAATGGGTTAGATTTTCTTCTCTTAAGAGAAGGCTCTGTACTCGGAGCTGCGGGAACATAGAAATAAGTTATTCATTATATGTATCGTGAGAACATAAGATTTATATGTGAGCACATTGACTGTTAGTATGCGGTTGAATATATTGGAGTTAAAACAAACATTCAGTTATTTCAATGTACATTGTTACATACATAAAAAACTCGCTGGATTAATGGTTAGAGCGTGCGGCTTTCATTCCGAAGGTTGCGGGTTCGAATCTCGGCATGTACCGATGACTTAATATTTGAGTTACGTACATTTGTAAACTTTAGTTACAACAGCGAGATACGAACGGTGAAGGAAACCATCGCGAGGAAACCCGCACACTGAAATCATCTTTGTGTGTGGGTGTGTGGTGGCCCCAATAAAGTGGCAACAGGCTCGCCCCCTGTTACATGGGACCTAATCTGACCACATTCTGGCGAAAAGTAGGTGTCTATTCACCTGTGCCTACCCCTATTGGGAAAAAGGCGTGATAATATAAAAAAAATTTGTTACATATAGTTTATTGGCATTGTTGGAACCGGAAGGTGCCCTAGTAGTTAAAATTACATAAAATACTTTATGTCCTTGGAGTAAAAATTAATAACATAATATAGTTTTATCTATATACTCGTATATATAAGATAAATGTGCTATCATATTAGAAGATAGGTGTAAATGGCATCGCACAACACCTTTTTTTTTTTTTTTTTTTTTTTGATATCGGTGGTGGAAATGCTGTTACCGCATACCCAGCGTCCTTTTCAAGGGGGGGGACGCCGGGTTATGTGGGGCTCGGGGCCACTGAGATGTTGTGCGTGACCCCCATACCCACTAAAACCACCACCGCTTGTCCCGCAATACGCGTACTGGAGACGCCCGGGTTTCAGCCAAGCAACTCTCCGGGCGCCTCCGCGTATAAACCTCCTCCTGGTGGATGCCCGCGGGGAGCAAAGGCACCCACCTGCCGTCCCGTACCGGCCCCTCGCGGGACCGGAACGATGGGGCCCCCCGACCCTTCAGACGACCGCGCGCGCCCAAGACGGAGCGCACGCCCGGCCACCGCCTTCCCGTGAAGAAATTGGGCGGCGGCCTCCTCCCTCCAGACTCCCCCCCCACTTCGACGAGGGAGGGGGGACAAAAACCAAGACTCCCCCGGGGGACGCACCCCCAGGGGAAACACGACAAAAGGCCCAAAGGGCCACGCCCATGGCCCGAAGGCCCCCTCACACCGTGCCCGGCTAGGGGCCTGTCGCTCACGGCGGGAGGAAGCGGACGGCGTGGTTCTGCCGCCGCGCTCTCCCGCCGGCCCGCCGCCGCCTGCAAGGTGCGGCAGCGGCGTCGGCCTCCCTCGTGCGCTCAGCGGCCTCCTTCTGACGCATCACTGCGCCGCAGAAGGAGACCACCGCCTTCCAAGACCTCTCGCTGCTCAACATACGATCGATTACAGTCGGCAGCGAGAGGTCACTGCCGACTTGCGCGACGAGGGCGTGGCGCTGCGGCCCCCATGCCGGGCACTCCGCCAGAGTGTGGTGCGCCGTGTCAATCGGCGCACCACACTCGACGCATTCTTGTGTCATCTCTCTACGAGCCACCTGGTGCAGGTACTTGCCGAAACATCCATGGCCTGTCAGCACCTGCACCAGGTGGAACGTCAAGGCCCCGTACCGCCGGCTCATCCACCGGGACAGGTGGGGCCTGATAGCCTCCACCGTGTCCCGGCCGGCGGCAGGGTTACCTAACTCCGTCTCCCACCGCCGGATCAGGGCGTCATGGGCAACGCGCCTGATCCGGCGGACCGTGGCCGGGTCCGGCCGACGCTCTCCGGCATCCCGCAGGAAGAGGTACACTTCCGCGAGCGACTGCGCCTGTAGATGCCAAGGCGCATCGGCCGCGAGAAGCGTACCCGCCGTCCAGGACACCGTACGGTACGCCCGACAGGCTCGGACCGCCAGGATACGTTGGGCCCTCTTCAACACGGGCCCGTTCCTGGCGGTCTCGCACCTATCCACCCATACGGGCGCACCGTACAGTGCCATACTCCGCAGGATGCTAGAGTATAGGCGCCGACACAAATGACCCGGCCCCCCGACATTGGGCAGCAATCTGCCCAGCGCAGCGGCGGTGGCGGTGAGCTTCGGGAGAAGCCGTTCGAAGTGCTCTCCGAAGCTCCATCGCCCGTCCAGAGTGAGCCCTAAATACTTGAGGGCTCCCCGCACTGGGACCCTCTCGCCCCGGACGGGGATGATCGCGCCCCGGGGTGGACCCCTGCGGGGTCCGTGGAAGAGGAGGGCCTCCGTCTTCGTGACGGAGACCCTCAGACCCAGCTGCTCGATCTGGTCCACTACCAGCGACGTGCTAGTGGCGGCCAGACGAGCAGCCTCGTCGTAACTCCTCCCCCGGGCCGAGACGAGGGTGTCGTCCGCGTAGCATAGTACCCTCATCCCGGGGAGGACCGGCTGCCGCAGCAGCCAGTCGTACGCGAGGTTCCACAGCAAGGGGCCCAAGACCGACCCCTGTGGAACCCCGCTCTCCACGCGCCGCCGATGTAATTCGCCGCTGCCATCAACCCAGACGATCGTCCTGTCCTTGAGGTACGCCCCCAACAGCCCGACCAGGGGGGAAGCCGGAAAAACTCCAGCGCCCCCCTGATCGTCGCGAATGGCAGGCTGTTGAAGGCGTTCTCGATATCTAAGGATACCCCCAGGACCACCTCGCCGTCACCGAAGGCCTCCAGACAGAGGCCCTTCAGGTCGAGCAGGGCGTCCAACGTGGATCGCCTTGCCCGAAATCCGTACTGGGCCTCATGGAGGCCCGGTCCCACCTCGGCGAGGTGCCGAACGAGACGGCCGGCCAAGATCTTCTCGAAGACCTTACCCGCCTCGTCCAGAAGGACGATCGGTCTGTACGCGGAAGGGGAGTCGGGGTCACGGTCCCCCTTCCGCAGCAGGCAAAGCCTGCCCGTCTTCCAGCGCTCCGGGAACTGTACGCGCCGAATGCAGGCGTCGTACAGTCCCCGGAGCTCCTCGCGCAGGTGACTGGCGGCCACCCAGAGGGCCCTCGATGGGACCCCGTCGGGCCCCGGAGCCGTACGTCGACCCCGGAGACGATCCAGGGCCACGTCCAGCTCCTCTTCCGTCAGGGGAGGGACCTCCTCTGTGGTCGCCGCGGGGGCGGTGGTGGACATAACCGGGGGCTGGAATGACGCGTCAGCCCCCGGGAACAACCGGTCCACTACCCCTTGGAGGAAGTCCGGGTCCAGGGCCTCCGTTAAGGGGGCGCCTGCGGCACAGAGCTTCTTCCGTGCCGTCTTGAACGGGCGCCCCCATGGATCCCTGTCGACCCCTGCCAGTAGTTCCTCCCAGGCAAGGGTCTTCGCCCGGACTATGGCGAGCCGCAGGGTCTTGCGAGCTTCCGCATACTGACCCTGCAGCCGCTCCTCCTCCCCCGTCACCTGCGTGCGCCGACGCCGACAACGCTGCAGTGCCCGGCGACGAGCCTGGGCCGCCGCCCGGAGGCCGGAGAGCTCCTCCGACCACCAGTACAGCTGGCGGCGGTCCGCAGGACGTCGCCGCATCCTAGGCATGGCCGCATCGCACACCTCCTGAAGAGCGCTGTGGATGCGACCTTCCAGCTCGTCGACGCCGACGTCGTCTGAGCCTCGGGGCATGTTCCATCTCTGGAACAGCGCCGCCTCCTCGGCGAGCTCCTTGTCGAACTTGCCGAGGACCCAACGAGGGAAGTGGAACCCGGGGCGCGATGATGTTGTGCCGCGCCCCTGAGGAGGGGAGACCTCGAACCTGATATATCGGTGATCCGATAAGGTCTCCACCTCCTCCTCCACCCGCCAATTTGCCACACGGCGCGCGAGCGCCGGTGAGGCAAAGGAGAGGTCCACGATGGACCCCCCCGACCCTCGCACGCACGTGAGCGCGTTTCCCTCGTTGAGGAGGCTCAGACCGGAGAGCAGTGCCCATGCCTCAACTGCTCTCCCTCTCGCGTCGGTGGCGGTGCCGCCCCAAGACCGAGACTTGGCGTTGAAGTCGCCGAGGACCAAGATCTCCCTCGGTGACAACCTGCCCGCGGCGGCCCTGACAGAGTCGAGAAACACCTCGAACTCTGCCAGGGATCGGTTGGGGGAGAAGTACACCCCGATGACAGCGTACCTCCCCCAACCTGCCGCCGCGTAGCCGTGCCCCCTCTCTAGTGACTTGGAGAGGGGGCAGGCGCCCGCTCTCGCCAGCACCGCCATCGCACAACACCTCACGGGACCCAAACCAACCTCACCTGCTCCTGGTGCACCCTGCTAATTAGCAAACGAGGCTTTAGCTCCTACCAACCGTCATTAGGTCAGCGTGGTGGGAAACGGCCCAAGTCCCCCCTATATGAACCTCTATAAATGATGGCCCCTAGTGCTGGCGGTGGCGGAAGCTACGCTGACTGTAAGTTCGTGGGAAGCCGCTGCATGCGGGCAGCGAATGACCGATCGATGTGGAGATCTTTGGGAAAGGACTATGTCCAGCAGTGGACGTCTATCAGATGATGATTACGATGATGATTAAAATTTTACAAGTGTTGGCTGTTGTAAGTGCGATGGTTCAAAATGGCCATAGCTCAATGCAAATGTTGCTACAGAAGAAGCGTCGCACTGATTTTCAGCTGCTACATTATTTGAGAGTAATTTATCAGCGTGATGGTTATAATTAGATAATTACATATCTGACTAATTAAACTATAATTATATCTCCCCATAGGAGTAGCAGTTAATCTTTTGTCTTGTATCACAGAGATAGTAGGTTGGAAACCACCACGATAGTAGTAAAGGCGATGATTTTCAAACTTCATTAGCAAGCATATTCGTTGATCAATTAACTTATATAACAAGACTAGTGTTCTATAGTTGTATATATCAAATCATATTTTCACCTAAAACTAAGGATATGTTGTCCTCGTTAATTTATTTTAAGTGTTAATAAACTTAACATTTAAAGTAAAAAAAATTGTATTTACTTTATATTGTTTTTTTTTTCCAATGGCAACACAAGCCGACTGCAACATGAAGCTTTATATAACACTGCGGACTCACGGACCCTTATGCGATGGATGAATCCATAGTTAATTTTTCACTGGTTCTGTGGAGTTTAAGTTACTTAATTCATACAATATACAATCTAAGTTAAATATTGTAAAATTATTAATAACAATTGGTCACTGTCCATGTTTCTTGGTAAGAGACCTAACTAAACCTAATTGGCAGTTATAAGAGATAACATGACATAAAAAAAATTGGTATTACGATAAGTACGAGGCCATCTCGTACTAGTTCACCTCCAGCTCTTAGTGGACAATGAGGATTATCTTAGTGAATAATGAGGATTCTATTAGTGGATAATGAGTATTGTCTTAGTAGGCAATGAGAATTCTCTTAGTGAGCAATGAAAAATGCTTTTAGTCGTCTCCTACGATAAGCAGGGCTTACCTTAGTCTTTGTTCTCAATAGTTCGCGACTTCAGAGCAATAGTTATCTACTATCTGTGAAAGTGACCACTAGTATCATTTATTTGCAGCAGCAGACGTTCACCTGATGGTAAATGATACGCCTGCCCTTAACAACGAAGCGCTGTTTAGGACTATATTATATAAGGGGTGTCTGGCGGCAGATTTATATTTTAAAAAACAAATATCTCAATAAGTTATAAACAGTGCGGGGGGAAGGTAGTGTCATTAGAATCACCGATCGTGCGGATTTCTTAGTCACGATGTCGCAGGGGTCGGGTGAGCATCGCGCGTTCGCTATTGAAGCATTTTTCAAGAGTAACGATTCTTACGTACTCGCTCGCCGACAGTTTTGTTCACATTTCAATATTCGACGGATAGGCGATGGGCCGAGTGTGAATTTAATTCGTTCGTGGGTGGAGAGGTTCCGCGCAACTGCTTCGGCTATGAACACACCACGGCCAGGAACTAGTCGATGGTCAGGGACCCCCGAAAACATTGAACTGGTCGAACGTAGTTTACGTGAAAATGCACGACTTTCGATACGGAAAAGGGCAGCTTCACTGGGACTTCCAAGAGCAATTGTGCATGAAATTTTGAAAAAAGATATGAAGTTTCATCCTTTCAAATAATTCAAGAATTGAAAAAAAATGACTTTGTGTCACGCAAATTTTTTTGTGAAACCATGTAGGAGCGTTTTCGCACTGTGAATTCCATTTTTTGGAGCGACGAGGCTCATTTTCATTTAACGGACACGTAAACAAGCAAAATTGCCGTTACTAAGCTTTAAGAACTCGCAATCCTCGACTGAAGCACCAAAAACCATTACATTGCCCAAGGGTAACTGTTTGGTGCGCTTTATCCACGAATGGGATAATCGGACCATTTTTTTTTGAAAATGCACGGGGCCAAGCGACGAATGTCAATGGTGAGAATTATCGGCTCATGATTTCGAATTTCTTTTTGCCGAATCGGCGAGATCATTCATCATTCTCATCACACACGTGGTTTCAACAGGATGGTGCAACCGCACACACGGCCAGAGCTTCGATGGATTTGTTGCGAGAAAATCTCCCTCAAAAACTGATTAGTCGCTTTGGGGACATCCCGTAGCCACCGAGGCCACCTGACCTAACTCCAATGGATTTTTTTTTGTGGGGCTACCTCAAAGAGAGAGTTTACGCCAACAATCCGCGAACTGTTGTGGACTTAAAAGAAAATATTCGGCGAGAAATCAGCGCAATTGAACCAAGTTTACTGCAGCGTGTGGCACGGAATACGAGGCTCCGTTTCGAACTGTGTGTGCAACAGGATGGAAGACATTTGGATGACATTATCTTTAAAAAATAAAATCCGCATTTGTACTCTATCTTTTAATACTTTTAGTAAAATTATATGTCAAACATATTATTTCTTATTTAAATTTGAAAACATAAATCTGCCACCCTGTACCACTTTGCGCTCGTCGCTTCAGACATAAGATGTCGAGTCCCGTTAGTTATTAGACATAGTGTTAATATTACTGTTCGGGTTTAAAAACTAGAACAATAATATTTGAATAGTACTGTTTGGTGGTAGAAATAGGTGCTGCGGTGGTACCTACCTAGACGGTCTCCGGCAACAGAGACCTATCACCAGTAAAAGTACCGCTTTATAGTACTAGTAAAACAGTCAACAGGATTGACTGCTGTTCTTGTTACATTAAAATCTTCTTATTATTACCAATGTTTAATTAGTATGGAAATTTAATTTAATAATGATAATTGCATGCATGGTATCAGTGTTTATGGACTATTAGGATTCCGATCCAAATTCACTCCATTGGCTGCCACTGTTACGCTACAAACCAATAAGCTATCGGCGACAAACTTACACACATTTAAGCATATGGATAATATATCTTAGAATGTAATGGATTGATATAACTTAAATTGGACTTGGTGGAAATTTTATATAGTCACTTAATATTAAGGTTATTAGAATAAAAATGAGTGCGTATACGAAAAACAGGAAACGGTAGTCTTTAGGTTTATATAAATTATGTTAATTTGAAGACTCGTTCATTTCTGTTTGAGAGAGCTTCGTGTAATTTATATTTTGCGAATATAAACTTTTCGTCCCGTCCATTTGTAAAAGAAATGAACACAGGAGCGGATTAATGTCCTTATTAATTTTTTAATATATATATATCATTACCTTTTAAAGAAGGATATAGTTGATGCGAATGAAATTAAACAGTCCTTGTGTTTTGCTGGTTTTTGGAATACTTCATGGGAAAGAAATTATTCTTATCGGTGGTAGGTTTGGGTAGGTACAGCCAAAGCGTGTATTTCTGTTGTCAAACATTAGTGTTCAAACATTATTGTTCCGCTTCGGGCGCTGTAGCAAGTTAAATTACTGAGGTAACAAAGCGACGAGCACAGTGCGGTGCTGTGTACACCATTCTAACTTGAGCCACATTGTTTTGTGCCGGTGTATACCCATCAAGTGAACGTCCTGTTGATCTCGTCGATTTGTAGAATAAAAAAAAAATCTACTCGTAAGTGACAATTGATATTCGTGTGTCATCAACTCCTCAGGGCCGAGAGGAAGGCGCGCTGTATTTTCCGGCGTGCCCTTACAGATCAAGTCAAATCAAATCGCAGGTGGAAAGCATGGGTTTTCCTCCCCAAAGTGAAGCTGCAGTGCAGCCGGCGCTGGCGGGTTCGCGGATATGGGAAAGCGTTCCCAAGGCCTTTCCGTAAAGCGACGAAGGTGGAACACCCTGGGGGAGTTAGGTGCAAGTCCTACACTACCTGTCTTAGCCCCCGCGAGCGCAGGAATGCAAAAAGCATTAACCCCACATAAAACAAAAAAAGGATACGCAGTGATTATTTGCCCGTATAATGCGCAGGCCTCTGACTACACATGTTACTGCTCCCTCCGAAAGGAGTAGTTTTGCAGTTACATCATTTTACGTAGGGACCGTATATATACGATAGTTTATAATTAAATTTACATATAACTACTTGACAAACACTTGCCTCCCGCCTGGAATATTTTAAATTACAAGGTGTAACACTTCATCAGCGACGTGATTACATGCCGCAACGCGTTCGCCAGTATAAGAGCTCACATACGCACCGTGCCAGGACTTAATCCGCGTCACCTTAATTAATACGAATCCTTTGAAATCAAGGATTTTCAATTACGCTTGGTTTTATTTATTGGTAATACATGTAGCATGTAGTATCAATTCTATTATGCATACAGAAATTACAATGAAAATGTAATATACGTAGAAATAAATGGAATTTCTTCCAGTGGTTGGGAAATTTGATTAATGTGGCTGATCCTGCTGCACTCTGATAATACTATAGAAGAAAATTTATAAACTAAATATAATCTAGAAAAGCGTATAAGAAAAAAGATATTTTTTTCTAAACGAAGTAATGTTCCCGATTTTATTAAAGTTTACCTTTTTAAGGAATCTTATTCGTATGTGACTTTCACGCTGGTAGGTTCTCTCTATTATATAAATAAAGTAGCTGTTCCCCGACCGCTTTGCTGACCGTAACACTCTCGTAATTCTCATTGGAGAAGGAATTTAGTAAAATCCATTCTCAGCTTCTATCTTCATTCAAGGAAGCAACTAGACGAGCGGGCCGTTCATTCGATGGTAATTGATATGCCTGAACATAACAATGCGGCGCTAGTTAGAATGGTATACACAGCACGAGGTTGTGCTCTTTGCCTTTATTTCATTGGCTACAACTCCTTTCAAACCAGTACACGGTAATGTTTGTGCAGAACTGTTTGAGGGTAGAAATAGGAGCATTGAAGCGACGAGCACAATGTGGTGTTATGCATACCATCCTAACTAGCGCCACTTCTTGTTACAAGCATGTATCACTTACCATCTCGTGAATGCCTCACTCTTCTCGTCGCTTCGTTGAATAATAATAGACTTACCCCCAGTTAATGACCTTTTTATTACCGGTTTTACGTAATTTAATAAACCTGATTGAAGATTACTTTCAGGTTGAACCAATCTTATAAATATTACTCGGAATACAAGTCACCAAAATCGGGCGCTCACCTGCTCGTGGTGCATCCTGCTAATGAACAAACGAGACTGATTCCCACCAACTTACATTGGGCCAGGGTGGTGGGAAATGGCCCAAATCCCCAAAAGAATTTCCACCAGATTCATATAGGAATCTTTAGGGGAGGCCTATATCCAGCAGTAGACGTCTAACGGCTAATGATGATGATTTGTTCAGTGCTTGAAAAATAAGTTATTTGTGTTAAATAATAAAACTATGGAAAAAATATTGTGGAAAAACTATATATGCTTTTTTAAGTGTAAGTACGTTTGCATTTTACATGATAGTAAAGGGAAATCCTGTTATCCTTAAAGTCCTTAACCTTTCGAAGAAATGTTTCTAATTCCTTTTTCGGTCCATATGTTGGATTCAGCTTTAGTACCTACTTTATAAAGAAATTTGACCGCTCTTAACTTAAAGTGGAACTTAATACAGCTTAAAGCTTATAGTAATCTCTCGTTACAGTTAAAGGTTGTATCATCATCTGGATCAGGCAAACATCAAAGTAATATTGAAAGTAAAGGAAATACTATGCTATAAGGAAACTAAACATAAAGAAACACCACATCATCATCATCATCAGCCGATAGATGTCCATTATCGTACAAAGGCCTCCTAAGTCCTCTACCTTTTTCGGACACTATATAAGATACAGGTAACAGTGATATTGCTACAGTAACGAGGACCATCAAGAATATGTAGTTTATAGCCGCATGTATAGCTTTAATAGGTTTATAATACGTTATATGTCTTATATAAATGTAACTTTTTTTTTCTACGAATAGAAGAGACGAGCTGGACCTTCACATGATAGCAAGCGATAAGCCCACCCATAACAAAGTGGCGCTAGTCAAGAGCACACAGCATCACTTTCCGCTCATCGTCTGAGACATAAGATGTTACGTCTCGTTACTCCAGTAATTTTACTAGCCACAACTTTAAACACAGTAATGCTTGCACAGTACTCTTTGGCGGTAGAAGTAGGTGCTGCTGCTGCTACCTAGACGGTCTCCGTCAACGGCGACCTACCACCAGTAATGGATAGATAGACCGACTATAATCTAGATAAACTATGGTCCGATCGGATTAAGACAATTTTTAATGTTTGACTAAGCCTCTTTCTTAATCTTTCATAATATGTGTACTACAAAAAATATACGGCATCCTTTAATCAAGCTCAATTAAAAAATAAACTGTTCTAGTTATTATTAAAAAAAAAAAATTAAGATTATCATTCATATCTTCAAAAAAACTATTTAATAGTGCTAGGTCTCTATGTAACGTCTACGTAGGTAATACCGCAGCATCTATTTTAGCTGTTAAATAGTAGTGTGAGAACATTCCTGTGTTCCGGTTTGAAAGGCGTTGTAGCTAGTGAAATTTGAGTAGCGACACTTATTATTCTATTACAGCGACGAGCGTAATATAGTGCAGTGTATCTTAAACAGCGCTCCATTGCTATGGGCGCATGTCTCACTCGTCTCTTCGCATCATAGTGACCTAGACATAAGTACAGACATTCCTCAAAATATACATACATTAGTATTAGATGTTAAGAAGTCCGGATGTTTTGAAGCTACTAAGCAATTAAACTGTAAATACCACATCAGCTCATCACCTTTACAAATGTCAATGCTATGAACGGGAGCCGCTTTGAGGTTATATCAAATGATTCGTGAATTACTGAAGCAACTGAGCTGATCAATCGAGCGTCCTGAGACATTATCGTTTGAAAGGATTTATGTCTGCTCAACAAATCTCGAAACTAGGTTGAAATAAATCTAGAGACTTATCCCCAGTCAGGCCACCCCCCCGACATGATCTCTGTTCTGAATTTATTTTAAATTCAAGTGTTAACTTATTGTATAACTTGATTTGAACTTTTCAGGCTGCGATAAGCCATTTTAAATTTGATTTGAAATCCTTTCTTCATCGAAGACAGTTGAAGTTAAAGCTGTTCTCGCACTTTTGTTATATATCTAATACTAGCTGTACCCTGGTCGCTTTGCTGGTTCCATTGGCAACCTGCTGTTCTCTCGAGCCCTTTACCCTTATTAATATTCCCGCAAATCTGACTGGAAAAGGAATTTTGTTTAGTCCACAAGGACCGATGATTTGGTGAGAATGGCGGGGATCCACTGGATGCGAACAACACGGAACCGATCGAAGTCGAGATCTTTGTTGGAGGCATATAGTAGTAGACTATCAGCTGATAATGATGATGATTCTTAGCTGAGCTCTAAATTGGCTAAAGCAGAATCTTTAACAAAGTTCAAGTGTCTACCTCTAATAGATTCAGAGATCTCCTGATGATATTTCTGGATATCTCTTCAATATATATATGAACATATGTGTATGATGAGATTTACAAGTAATATGATATTCTACATAAATTGTATATAAATAACTATAACAAATACTAATTAGGAAAAGCTTTAAACAGAACGAATATGTTATGAATTGTAGAGTATGAATAAATTAATTAGCACAGACAAAATTTAATAGGTAGTTGTAAAGTAAGATTAATTCATCTCAGAGAATTAGTCTTCAGGGTTTACGGAGTAATATGATGTAAAACTTGTAAAAAGAGATTATTTTGTTTAATATACAACACTAACTGTTAAATAAATTCTATTATAGTAAACAATAATAACGTTTGCATAAAAAACAAATGACATAAATCTATTTTATTATCTGTATCCTTTTTTCTGTTTCGCAATAAAGAAAACACTTTTCACTATAACTTATTACCCGACCGTCGAGATTTTTTATTGCTGGGGTAGTTACCTTTGTAAGAAATGGACGAAGATTAAGAAAATTATTTTTTTTTTTTTTTGCAACGAGACTAGTGAAGTGTTCACCTGATGGCAAGTGATACGCCATATAAAAACCGGGCGCTAGTCACATTGGTATATACCACCTCATTGCACTCGTCCTTGAGACGCAAAATGTTAAATCTCATTACCTCAGTGATTTCACTAGCCCCAACTGTCTTCAAACCGGAACAAAGCTCCCATTCCTGCCGCCAAACAGTAGTGTGCAAACATTACTGTGTTAAGGGAGTTGCAACTAGAGAGGTTACTGTGGCAATGAGAATCAAGGTGATGAGCACAATGTAATGCTGTCAAGTTATGGGCAGGAATATCACTTGAATATCAGGTGAATGTCGCTATTTAGGATGATATACACTGCACCGCATAGCGCCCATCGTTTGACATATAAGATGTTGAGTCTCAATAGTCATCAGTAATTACATTAGTTACAACTCCCTTCAAACCGGAACACGTAATATTGGCAGAGTACTGTTTGTCGGCTGCAATAGAACCTACCTCACTAAGCCAACTCATCTGCTCCTATCCATGCAACGTGCATTGGGCCAGTGTTGTGGGAATCCCCCATATAAAGACCTAGATACGACACCCTCTAGTGCCCAGCGGTATCAGAGGTTATGTGACCGTATGTGGGGATCCTTGGTGGAGGCCTATGTCCAGCAGTGGACGTCTATCGGCTGATGATGATAATGTGAGGAGTTGCGATGGTCTTTAGCAAGAGACCTAGCACAAGTGAATGATTTATTATAATTCTTTTAAACCTAATGTAATCCGTCAACCATTCCACTGTCTATACTGAAAATGATATAGGAGATGCATCAGAATGCAATTTTTTTTTTTTTTGCTCATTACGGAGATGATATATTTTATTAAAAGCTTTTCATATGAAATATTATATATTGATTCAGTTAACATACGTGAATATTTGTTTGTATTATTATCGTAACATATGTTTTTTTCATCACAAAGCCAAAAGACGAAGGATATTAGTTAGCATTGCATCTCACAATTCTGCCACTAAATAGTAGTGTGTAAACATTACCGGTTTAAAGGGCGCAGTAGCTAGTGAATTTTGCTGCGACGAGACTAGTGAATCGTTCACCTGACGGTAAGTGATACGCCTGGGTATAACAATATAGCGCTAGTTACCACGTTACGCTCGTCGCCGTGGGACATAGGATGTTAAGTACCTTTAACTCAGTAATTTCAATAGCAACTCCCTTCAAACCGGAAAACAGTAATGTTTGCAAACTACCGTTTGGCAATAGAAAGAGAAGCAGCGGAAGTAAATACCATACATATATCTTACTGATGATGGTTTCTGTTGCCAAATAGTGATGTGCAAACATAATTGTGTACCGGTTTGAAAGCGTTGTACCTAGTGTAATTACTGGGGTAACGAGACAACATACGTCTCAGGTGATAAGCGCAATGTGGTGAAGTATATATCATCATGAGTACTGCCATGTTATGGGCAAGCGTGATCATTAGGTGAACGTTTCGCTCTTCGCGTCGCTTATTTGAAATTAAAAAAAAACCTGATCAGTCTCCAGCGACAGAGACCCACCACGTGGTATCTTAAAGTGGTAAGAATGGTATTGACTGGAAAGGAGTAGTTTCTTTTAGTCTGATAATTAAATTCATTAGCTACGAATTAGAAGTTAGAACTGTTCTCCAGTAGTTATAGCAGATACGAACCTGGATGTTCCTCGGCAAGGTATAACCAGTATTTAGCTTAAACCTTTAATATCTAAGATTTTTATCTAAATACTTCTATATATACATAATGCTTAATCTTTATCATTTAACTTCTTTCCAAAATTCAAAAAGAGGCTAAAGTGAGAGGCTGTAAGAAAAGATGAATTAATCTCATACAAATGGCGGGTATAACGAAATCTTTAAATTAATCTAGCTTGTATAAGTAGGTTACAGTATGACGTTCGAGGATCACCCTTGAATTGGTCAAAATTTCAAAGTGAATTGATTAAAGCAAACACAGCTGCTCAAACTTTCACTTGGAACAATCTTGGAGGGGTGAGTTTGTTAAGTTTAGTAAAATGATATTGGTGCGTCTGTCACACTTTATTAGAATATAAATCTCACCGCAGTTATCAGTTTTTCGACTTAGGTTCTACCATCGCACCTGTCTTTACCTCTTCAACTTTCTTTATTCCCAAGATCTTGTTGCCTACTTTCGATTTCTAAATTATTCGAGGGATGATTGTGAAATAATAGTTATACGAATATTTGTAATAATAATAAAAATCTAATATTTTTTACAGTCTTCAGTCCTCGCGTGTTTCGATCCAATTGAATACGATCAGTACCACCACATAACAGAAAAACTGGTAGGTCTTTGTCATCTGAGAACGTCTAGGTAGTTAACATCTAAATGTCTCAAGGCGACGAGCGGGATGTGGTGCAGTGTATACCATCGTAACTAACGCCGCATAGTTATCGGCAGGCGTATCACTTACTATCAAGTAAATGTGTCGCTCGACTTGTCGTATCGTTGAATATATATCCATTGCGAAGAGCAGATCGTCGACAAACAGTAGTGTGCAAAAATAACTGTGTGCCGGTTTGAAAAGTGTTGTAGCTTGAAATTACTGAGGTAATGACACTTAATATATTACGCCTCAAAGCGACGACCACAATATGGCGTAGTGTCCATTATCCTAATTAGAATTAAGTTGTTAAGGGCAAACGTAATACATACCATCACGTGAATGCATTGTTCGTCTCGTCGCTTTGTTGATTAAAATCACCCCATATCCCTACACGTGGCGATCTTTTGGAGAGGCCTATGTGTAGCAGTGGACGTTTATCGACTGATGATAATGATGATGAACCCCTACAAACGATGGCTATTTGTGCTCGGCGATCGACAGATCAATGTGGAGATCTTTGGGGGGAACCCGTTCTCCAGCAGTGGACATCTAACGGCTGATAATGATGTCATCGATTTCCAGTATAAAGCATATATGTTTTACGTATTTAAATTCGCTATCGTTTATATATATAAAAGCTTTTGTCGTTATAATATTGAACAAGCTCAACGTAACCATCATAAAGTGTCGTAAAAGCATACGTTAACGTAAGTAGCTACTTCCGGCGTAATAGCTATCGGATATCATTATAACTTACACTTATAAAATAGCAGACATAAAAACTGAATATTTTATTACTCATTCACTGGCCTGCCCCTTCAGTTAATTTCCATTAAGTTATACCTCGCCGTTTGCTCTCAACAGCCTTTTTTATAGAGCAAATGGAAGTTATAGTCCTTAACACATTCAATGAGGTCAAAGTGTTATTTAACACGAAGTTTTTTTTATACTCGATAAAGAAATGAAACGAGCGAGAGGTTGACATGATGGTAGGTTATACACCAATAACAAAGTGATGATAGACGATATACATAGCACCTCACTGTACTAGTCACTCAGGAACATAAGATGTCTCGTTACAATAACTTATAATTACTTTACTAGAAACAATATCCTTCTAACCAGAACACAGTAATGTTTGCATACTACTGTTGCCTTTATTTTCTCATAAAGAACGCTTTATACTGTGATTATTATATTTATTTTACTAAGGATTTTAAACGATGCATTGTCCTGAAATAGACTAGCTATCTGTAAAGGTTTAACGTCATCAATCTTAGTATAAATGAGAATATTACCAAACTGTTTGATTATAACAGATTCATTTACAGTAAAAGATAATAAATTATAATAAAAATTGAAATCTTCTAAAGTAACTAAGATTTTTATCCTCCCCAGACTAGTCTACGAATCATTCTGTAGAAGGGAATATAACAATGAAAGGAGATCCAACGATAATATCAATACAAAGAACGTCGAAGACTTATTCTAATTAAATTAATGTTAGTAAGATTTTATAGGTGTCTAGTAATATAACTAAAAGCAGTAATAGTTCAGTAAGTAGGAGACCTAAAACTATGATATGATTCGAAACGGTACAGGTTCTGTCCCCACCGATAAGTACTCATTAATGAAGTTATAACGTGTTTCAAGAACAGACATCCGTCAACTTGCTTTTGGCAAGCGTACTGGATACATAATATCCTTGACTCTATTCCTGATAGAAGACAGGATCTCTGTTGTGGTAATATAATTCGGCAGAATCTTCTCATGATTTCATCACTTCGACCCTTTAATACAGAAAACGGAGCCGGCGTTAAACCCGCCCTCACCGTAGTTTATCACGAAAATAATATGAAAATTAATTTTCCTCCGCAGGTTATGCTTGCGCAAGGTAGTATTTTACGAGAAAAAAACCTCGTAAGTAATAAAGTCTATATGAACGTGCGTCCTGATGTCGGCGCAAGTGATTTCCTTTAATACGTTCATTACTGTATGTTTTGAAGCTTTCACGGAGCTTACAGTGCAATAACTTTTAACTCCGCTTTACGAATATTTCTTTAACGTTTTGTCCCAATTTACAAATGTATATTGATATTGATAAATATCATCATCATCATCATCAGTCGATAGATATCCACTGCGGGACATAGATCGGTCTTGCGCTGCTCAAGTTCAGCGTCTTCTCGCGACTTTCACCCGATCATCGGTCCACTTCCTGTTGGGTCTGCCAGCACCACGTCTACCGGTATGCCGGTGCGGATAAGAAAAATATACAAGTAAATATTAGTCAAATACGATTATAATTACTAAGGTGAATGTTTAGGTAAATAATGATTACTTAGAAACAGTTTTAAGACAACCTTTGAATAGTAGAACCATGAATAGGAACTAAAGATGATTTTTAAATTAAAGAAAGCTGAAAGTTAGTAAGTAGGTTTATACCAGTGCTAGTAAAATAGGTATAGGTCATAAATTTGCCAAGTTATCGAGATTAAAGTTAAAATTCTTAACACAAAGGTTTTTACTGTTAACTCTCAGCATTATGAAAGGGGGTAAATATTTATATAAGTATGAACTATTATAATATAATATAATGATATGTCATATTGAGTTAATGGGTTTGTTTAAAGTTTTTTTTTTTATTTTATAAACAATGAAATGAGTTTGGCATTTACTTGATGGTGAGTGATAGTTCTAGCAATAAAATTGTAGCGCTAGTTAGATGGTATATCATCTTGTAATCGTCGCCTTGAGACATAAGATGTCGAAGTCTAGTTACTTAGTAATTACACTAGTTACAGCTCCCTTCAAACTGGAACACAGTAATGTTTACACACTACTGTTTGGTGGTAGAAATAGGGGATGTATTGGTACCTGCCTAGACGGTCTCCGGCAACAGAGACACCACCATCAGTAAAGTATATTTGTGTTTATAAAATCGGTGACGTTTAACAAATCAGTGATACCGTTTCATAACAAGGTAGAGAGAATATCCTTATATGCCTAAGATTTTCTATTGTAGTATCTTATTTAATAGATTTTATTAGTTTTTTTTTTATATTAATTGATAGCTGAATAAACAATCTAACATTTCGAGCCATTTTAGATTTGTTTACTACTAAATTTTTTAATACTTACCCTACAGTAAAAATGAATAGTATAAGTATAATGGATACAGATGTCATATTTGAATCAAACTCGTCTTTACAATCAATTTACGTTTTTAAATTTTGTTTCCCTATACAATATGAAATAGATTAAAATATATAAGGAAATGTAAATGTATATGATAATGGAAAATAATAATTTTTCTAGGATAAATGTATAGTTAAGCCCAGCAGTGAACTTATACTAGCTGATGGTGGCAGAATGGTTTTTAATTTCATCACAGATCTTCTGTTTTTTTTTTTATATCAAGTACTAGTTGGTCCTTGCTCACTTTGCTTGTATTAAATTAGACCGTTACTATAGCAACCGCATAAATATATATTCGAAATGAAAAAGTTTGTAAACGTATATTAGAAATAAAATGATTAAGGATATAGTACCTTTATAATTTTTGTGTTTCACATGATATTAAAAAAAAAAATCAATAACCTTCTATAAATCATCCCGTGACGAATGCGCATGTGTGCATGTAGATACCTTTACTAATTTTCACGTGATTATGTCGAACAAATAAAAACAATTTTCATTATATCATATGTATACATAAATGTATATATACATAGATTTGAATGTTTGAAAATCAAGCAGCATTCTCATGTTATTTCTCCATTATTAAATTATTAGTACAAGAGCTTTGTATATACAAAAAAAAACGTTTTTTTTTAAACAAATAGTACATGTACTTAATGCTTGTCCACGTCTGAGGGACAGGTAACTTAATTAACTCCATGTCTCTTAATTAACGCAATTAACGCAACGGACGCGTACAAATTTCCAACTCAATAAGAGCAATGGTAATATATACATGCATTATATTGATATAAAGATATATAATGTTAAGAATCGTTACCCCAGTAAATACACTAGCTACAGGGCCATTCAAACCGGAATACAGCAATGTTTGCATACTACTTTTCGATGGTAGAAATAGGCGTTGCAGTGGTCCCTAGATAGATAGCATCTAGCTAAAGTAACCTAACACTAATGTTGATTCCTGTCATCATTATCGAATCCTTAATGGGTAGTAGGTATATTTTCTGATATCTCTGAAAGATGATTAACAGGATCTGTTATCTGCTGAAATAGCTTTAGCTTTATAGCTATTTTTAACCATTTTTTGTTTCAATCTTAATTGTTTATTTCAAGCTTTTATGTAGTATATCATATTTTTGGAAGCTAACCTATAAATGATTACTCCGTGATGAAGTGAATAACCGTGTATCGCATAACACAGAGATTCCTGGTTCATTTGAGAGGCTGCATTCAATGGATGACGACCCATCCAAAACTATTTATAATTAATTGTTTCTTATATCCTAAAACTTAATTCTATACTCTTAAGAAAATACTAGCTTTTCCTTGGCCGATTTGCTGGTCGTATATATAATTAGACTTGAAACTTGTCTGAAATATTCCTTGAGATGAAACCGCAACCGATAATGACTGTATAGCAACGGTTACTATAGCAACCGCGTAGTTATTCCCAACCGAAAATTTTCCTAAAAGATAATTGTAAATAATAAGATGATGAAGCATGGGGAGGAAGGATCATCTACAAATCATTACTCGCCCAATGCTCATATTCCCATGTCGACGTTCATTAGTTTTCACGCGATTGGCGAACAAACATAATCCGATTTTTATTACATATATCTATTGATATATAGATAACAGAATATATGATAAAACGAAGGAAGAAATGTTTACTGTTTTATATCTGAGGTTGTAAACTGGGCTGATTTATTCCTTTTCACTCAAGAATAATAAAGAGTAGTAGGAAGCCGAAGTTTGTAATAAATGCTGACAGACAGGTCGTCAAGTTGATCCAATACTTTCTCCGTCAGACGTGTCGATAATACAAATGGCCGTTTTCACTATAAACAGGCGATATTCACCGTCATTACCCTCGGCCTGTACATCAAAAGGGTTTCCGATAGATTCCAAATATCCTAAGAACTTCGTACATTATCAATGCTTACTAACATTGTGTACGTTATGAAACGATTTACAGACTTGTAAATGCCTAGATGTGAATAGTCAGTAGATGGTGCCTAGAAGGTTTTGGGCATTTTCTCGGAGATATGTTAACACAGTGTAGAGGAGCACTGGTGATCAAGAGATCCCGGGGCCTCTGCGAATGCACTGATGCTGACCACTGAGGAGGTTTTAGTGGGTAAGAATCTCACATAACCCTGACTTCCGACCAGAAGTAAAACATCTTTCGAAGATTTCCCTCTCAGAAGTTAACTCCTTTTTATAAACATACATATTTACTGAGTGTATATACTAAGATAGCTAGTCACTGGTGGTAGGTCTCTCTTACATGAGACAGTCTAGGTAGGAACCACCGCAGCGACTATTTCTGCCGCCAAATAGTAATGTTGCTAGTGTAATTACTGGGGTAACGAGACACAATCTTATGTCTCAGGTGACGAGCGCAATGTGGTGCAAAATAAATATAAAACAGTGTGAGTTCACATGACGTGTAACATTTTTTTCAGTTTAATTTATAAGAGAGTCAAATGAATGTTATGGGACAGATTGAGATAGCGATTGATCAACAAATACTTTTATTGACGGAAGTAGAAAAAAACCGAAAATGAAGAAGAATAAGAATAATATTATGAACTATGATTTCAGTCTTTCTCTCTACATATTATATATACAGCATGGATATTATTACGGGAGGATAGAGTAGTGGTAACTCTACGAGACGTGGCCGCTTACTGTGGGCCTTGTCCGCAAGCTTAAAATTGCTGAGAGGGCGATGGAGCGAGCTATGCTCGGAGTTTCCTTGCGAGATCGAATCAGGAATGAGGAGATCCGCAGGAGAACCAAGGTCACCGACATAGCTCGAAGGGTTGCCGTCGCAAAGTGGCAATGGGCAGGGCACATAGCTCGCAGAACCGACGGCCGTTGGGGCAGAAAAGTTCTCGAGTGGCGGCCACGTACCGGCAGACATAGCGCGGGCAGACCTCCCACAAGGTGGACCGACGACCTGGTCAACGTCGCTGGCAACCATTAGATGCGGGTGGCCCAGGACCGGTCTGAGTGAAGATCTTTGGGAGAGGCCTTTGTCCAGCAGTGGACGTCTTTCGGCTGATAATCAACTCTACGAAGCATAGCAATAAAAGTCGAATGATTGGAAAACCATATAGAAAAGCCTTGTACCTTATTCTCTAGTAACATTTCTAGTTATCTCCTTTTCATTACATTTTTTTATTTACACTTAAAATATATCACAACTTTACCTTGAAGTATCTTTATAGAACATATTTCGCAAGTCTAGAAGCTATTGTTATAGATTAATATTTATATGCCATTTTCACATTTATAACGAGTAAATCATTTTGAAGGAACTGCTCGATCATTAGTCCTAGTATAGTCGATACTGGAACGAGGATAATATTCCCCTATATCAACGAGAATTTGTTTCTCTAAGCTGATTATCAACGATGCTGTCTTTCCCGACAACGATGCTGAGCAAGCGTAAACGTAGCGAAGCTTCAGTTTGCCTTTCAAAGTAAACGTTTGTTCTACTATGCATTATGCTTAACATTTGCTAGGCAACTTTCAAAAATGTTTACTTTGAATCTTAGTTGCACACAGACACGGTAAATATTTGATTTATCTTCCACTCGCATTAAACTTCACGACTGGTTGACTCTCTGGTCGGCTTAGAATACAGAGAGTATGAAAAGTCATATCTCTATCATATTGTACAGTAGACAATTATATTTTTAGCTTCATAGAGGTGCAGATAATTTATTTTGGGTGTCTTTTACATAAAAAAAAAAAATCGACTCGTAGAAAGACTATCCTCAGTTCAATAGAGTTTAATTTCCTTACATATAACTTGAACATTAAATATTGTCGGTACACCTGGAACATTATAAGACAAAGAAAACGACAAATTTAAATGCTACAGTCTCCATGTTATTTTTACTAACTTCCTTTTCCCGTAAAAATATTATTTGCTACATACATTTGTGCAAAAATATTCCGGATGTATTTCGCAGATGGAAGAGAACAAATACTCCATAATATAATATTATCTGAAGCTTTTAGACAAATAAGAAAGTCTATTAAGTTTGATTTGACAAGCAAAATTTTGCCGCTTTATCTTAAGTACAAAAATAGGATAAAATTCATTATTTCATCACAACGTTTCCATCTAATGTGGGCCTTATTTACTAGAGTGAAACCTTTCGTATTCTTCTAACAGAATAAAGGGAAATGGTAAGTGTTATAGATATTAATAACATAATAAAGAAACCATAAAAAAGGTAAGAGGGATCATGTATCCAAGGACATGATCCCTATGAACAGTCCTTAATTGTTTTAATTCCTGGGCTTTAACAGACTAGGAGAAATTGGAATATGATGAAATAAAATTAAAAAGGATTTCAACCAAATTAAAATCGTTGGTTTTGGATAGATAGTTGACTGTAAACTATATGTCGGCTACAACAAAGGGACTAAGTAGAATAATTTTTAAAGACTTAGAAATCTAAATAAAAACGACTATCTGTTTACAAGTGACATTTTATATTCTGTTTAATATGGAAGATTATGAAATGAATACTATACAGAGGTGGTGAAACAAGAGATAGAGAGTACGACTTATTGACAATTATATTTAATGATTGAAGTAGGAAGTAAAACGGAAGCAAATAAATGCTTTTAAAGACAAGTATTCAATTACATTGAATTTAAAGATATTTTTTATTACATATTTTCCCAACTTTGGTATTCATTCGTCTATGTACGGGCCTGTATGGGATGGTAGAGTAGTAGCGATAGCACGAAGAGGAGACGATGGATGGAAAAACTTCTTCTTCTTGTTGCCTCTCCGACTAGCGAAGGTTGGGGGTCAGTTCACCATATTTCGTCCGGTTACTTACGAGGAGGAAGGAGAAGGAGGATTTAGGTGACATCACGATCCCGGTACACTACACTATAGATGCGCAATTAATATCATTCTTGTATTGTTTTCGTTACACATTTTCGTTTCATAAAATCTTTTTCCCACCGTTCCAAAAACAGTATACTTAATCAAAAACAAGAATTGGACTAAAGAAAGTTAGCACACCTTGTAACCCTTTAAATATGCATGCACAAGCTTAACCATTCTCATTATAAACTTTTCCAATAAATCACCAGGGAACCTACGCAGATGGTAAACACATACGAACTCTAAGAGTATGTTAATTAACTTATAATAGGTTAGTTAAAAATAATTGTGGTGGCTAAGTTGCAGTAAAAATAATATAATACTTATTAAAGTAAATCTATTTCAAATCATATCATAGCTTATGTCGGGTTACTTCACGTAAGTGTTAAGGAAAGTTAGTTATTACTTGCCTACGTCCAGCAGTGGACGTTTATCGGCTAATGATGATGATGCTGAATTATTGCTTTGATGTTAGTTAATTAGTGTATTAATTAAGCCTTTATTTAACCAAAAAAGTAATCTAAAAGCAAACAAACTATTAACATCTTTCGACAATGGCGTCTACAGATTTCCATACATCTCCGGTTATGCGAATCCATTATCGACCTACAACTATCTTTATATCGCCTTCTCATTTTTGATTAATTTAAACTAATCCAAGTTATTATAGTTTTTAAAATGTATGGAGGTGAGAGAGATATTAACAGTTACATCTCTCATCATCATCTTTCACAAACTACTTATCTCTATTACAAAATTGATACAATCAAATTGTGTTTACTTAGTCTTTTAGAGTCAATTGTACTATCCGTATTCTTCTTTTTTTCTGTTACTGGAGGGTAATCTATTAAATATACTGTGGTTCTGTGGAAAGATAAGGTCATATAGGATTTGTATCCACTAAAATTGCTTCGGTGGTCATCTTCAGTGTTGTTATAGGCAGGTGTATAACTTACAATCCGGTGAACGCTTGTCTCGTCGCTTCGTAGTATAAAAAAAGCTTTAACTTTCATTGATATTATAAATTACTTACTAAACTACGTACATTTGGTTATAATTCATTTAAATATTTATATTAATGTGTATGTGTATATCTTGTAGATAATTTTGTACCCTATTTGTTACTTCAAATTGTTTTGTTTTTATCTTGCATCCCTAACAAGTACGTTGTTATGAGAGCCCCGGAGCAGTTCGCTGAGGGTAACATTAAACACTTTGCTTCTTAAAGCCACAAAGACTTTATAATCAACGATACTGTAGAGACTAGTTAGGTCATAGTTATTCAAAGAACACAGTAGATTTTGTTTTAATAAAGTTTTCTCATAGAGAATATAAAGAAATTACGAGAAACAGTCGTCTAAATTTATGTTTTGTTTGTTACAGGACTAAGAAAAAAACTCATCCAATTCATAGTGAAGTGATATAAATTTAATAGATTAGTTTTACTAGAAGCGATGTATATTATCCTTTAGTCGATAATTTGTTGTTTTCATATGTTAAAATCAGTGCTGCTGTCTAATACGAAGTGTGAATAACGAGTGTATATCCGTAACCACGAGGACCACAACGAAGCAACGATGGCTCGGCCTGAAGTTGTGCGATGAACCAGCCGATGAGGACGAGGGTATGGAGGAACCCGGCGTCGCTAAGCGGCCTTCTGTGCTGACCATAGACAGAGCCGCCTTCCTCCTCCTAAGAGTCAAAAGAGCATTCAAAAAGAAGAGACAACAGAGGAAGGAGAAGCAGTGAGTATTCATTATTGTCAAATACGATTTCTTGTTATTAATAAGTATTGAAGTAAAATATTCGCTTATCGATAAACTGTAGTGAAGAAATCTTGACTTATCTCTTCCATTATAAAACAGTAAGCTAAGCCTTTTTTTTATCAAGTGTACTGTTTAACGTTACTGAAATACAACAATAATTTTCACGGTCAAAATGATTCATTTTCCTGTATTTCATCCGTAGGGTCATTTGCGATAATGACTTCAATCATGAGTCGTTTACAAATGGTTCGTTGAGCAGTTGTTAGCATTTGTCCCGGACCACTGGATAGACGCGTCGTTTACCAAGCAATTAGGTTTCAATAAACGGAATAAAGATTTACGACTAAATAATAATATTTATGTATGTTATAAAAGAAAATAAAGTAAAACAGTTAAGTATTTCTTTATATATCACTTTTTTTTTCTACAAAGCCACGATCGAAACTTTCATTTGATGGTATGTAACACTCAAGTCCATAAAAGTAGTATACACAGCACCACATTGTACTCCTCCCTTTAGACATATGATAAGTATAGTTACTTCAGTAATTTGATTAGCTACATCACCTCAGACCGGAACATAGATAATCGTTTCCAGCATCAGATTTTAAGTACAATGATCATTGATCTGACCACCACCATCTGGACCACGTCATCTCTTGGTAATGAACTGCATCTAGTCCGAATTTCATTGCATACTATTAAACTCCTATATTACTATCAGTTCCAGTGAATTATGTTATTTAGCTGATAGGCCTCTGTTATTGGAAATCGACTAGGTAGGTACCATCACAACACCTATTTTTCCATCCTTAAGACATCTTCAACGGTGGTGACTTCTGCGACAGACGACCATTGTCATTCCAGTTTTACTCAGAATGCTGTCGGAATGTATGTGATGCATCACGAACCTCTCATCCTGCTGAGCAGGACTATGGTAACATTACCGTGTTCTAGTTTGAAGGGCGTTGTGGCTAGTGAAATTATTGGGCTAACGAGATTTAATATCTTGTATATATATAGCTAATATAAATAGTACAATAATTTAGCAAGTAGACCCCGTGTAAGATTTGCCATTGAAATAACCTTTCATTACAAGATAAGATATTATACTCGTCAACTGTTGTCTAATGGATTAGTATAATAATATAATCCTTCAGTAATGAAGTTTTATTTGGATTATGATAATTGCTTTTCCCCTCACGTACAAAAGTTATATATTCTTATGTATTCTGTATTGTTATAGCACGCTTTGAATGTTTCAATCCGCGTTACGTTCAGTTCTCCCTTCCGGCGTAATGTCTTTCAGCGCTCTCTTGATGGTTAATGAATACTGAACGAATAGATACCAAAGCAATAGTGATGTCCTAGATCGCTTTATTAGCCTAATGTTTAACATATTTTGAGCAAAAAAAAACGTGATACAAAATGAAAGGATCTAAATTCGGAACCTAATGTTGCTGTATGAGTAATAACAGTAGGATTACCAGATTTTTTTTTCTCGCTGCTTGAAGACTATATTTTTAAGGTAAATTACAAACTAATTATTTATGAAATTTTAGTTTAATAAGCAATCATTTAACCTTTACTATTACTTAACTACAAAATCTTACAATATTTTATTTAACAACCAAGGAGTCTTATTCACCGGTGTCAGGTCTCTGTCGTCGGAGACCGTCTAGGTATTAAGTCGTAAGTTTCCGCTGCACATATTTCTGCTACAAGTGTTCAAATACAACCGAGTTCCGGTTTAAATAGCGTCGTACCTAGGAAAATTACCGGAGTAATGAAAGCAAAATGTGCTGTGTAAATCTTAACTAAACTGCCGCTGTAGAAATAACTGTATTGAGACGAGGGAGACGTTAACTTGGTGGTAAAAAGCGTTCGCTGATACCACCGTGGCTCTAGTTAGGATGATTTACACAGCACTAGATTGCGCTCGTCACCTTCAGACATAAGATGCTGAGAACAGTGATCCACCACCAGTGAACAAATGATTCATTTTCTGACATACATAAAATTACATAACCTCAAGAATAATATTTAAGTTATTTTTTCTATAATATAAATAATATTGTTAAATGTATTACTTCAGCCAATGCAATAACATATGAAAATATAGATGAGATCAGAAATCTACTTGCTATAAAATATTTTGTGTGATATGGGACTATTACTTGTCAAAAAGGAGCGTAAGGGATCCCACAGGATAACTCATGAGACCCAAGCCAACCTCACCTGGTTGTGGTGGACCCTGCTAAACAAGGCTCTGGCTCAGAGACAGCGTTGTGGAGAATGGACCAATTCCTCTCCTATGAATCCTTCCCGATCGAGGTTGGAATCTTTGAAAGATGCCTGAGTCCAACAGAGGACGTCTATCGGCTGATGATGACTTCTACTACTATGTACTAATAAATACCATCACGTCATCATCTAGCATTCAAATGTGATGATATTGAAACTAGTAACACTGTACAAGGTAAACAAAATAATAGTTATCAACGTTCAATAGAATTTTATTCATATTGTATTGGATTTATTTGTGGAAGAAGTAGTTATATTGGATTCAGAATCTTGTGGAGATTCTTCATCAGATTTCTTTTTACCCAAATCCTTTTTTACCGATGATTTATATAAAAATGACGGTGAAGATAATATCTTCATGTTTTCTTTTATTTCGTTGTCGCCTACTGCATGAATATCCGGTTTCTTTTTTAATGGCGATTCAGTTTCCTTTCCCGCCCCAGTTTTCTTTTTTGGTAATAAAAATATGTCCATGGTCTGATGTTTTATTGGTAAAGTGGGACGCCTTGGGATAACATTTTCCAGGACTTTCGTTAATGAGGGCAAAATTAATTGACTGCTTTGCAATGGATTAGCAAGCACTTGACTCTGTTTCGGGGAGAATTCAAAGAAGATACCCTCTTCTCGAACACTCTCATGTGAATCGCAGCATAATGAAGACGATAGATGTTCTTTATTGAAAGAGAACAGGTCGTTGCTCATCAACACTTTGTTGAGTATATCGGATGGATGAGAGGAAAGAGATTCTTTCATATTACGAAGGTTTGAGCATGGGCAAGGTTCATCGTGAGAGTCGTGTGAAGAGGAAAACAATAAATTGGATGGATTCATAAAAGAATCGTGTTTTGTTAAAGCGTCTGAAATTTAAAGTGCAAGTTAATGAGGTAGTAAGTAATTTTATTATCATTAAAAAAAACAAATACTATTTAGATAGGAAAATGTATGAGGTTTACATTTGATGAAGGTGTTCAAGAAATATCAGAGATAAGTTTAACAGAATATTGAGAATAGAGATATAGATAGTATTTTTACCTTTTACCTGTTTTTTAATTTAATCCACTATATGTACATTAGTATTATAAATTATTATTATTTTTCTAGACAAAGATAAATGAGATCTGATCGTGTAACATACCTTTAACCTTATCATTAAGGTAAAATGAAATATCCATTTTGCCAAAATTGAGAAGAGAGTTACTAATGATTGGCATTGGTCTGGCGGGTTTTATCTCGCGACATGATACTAAATTCAAAAGGCCTGTCAGTCCTACGACGAAGTTTATGGGCACCATCTGAAATATTAAAACAAATTCCTTTTATTTTCCATACATATGTATTAAGTTGTATAAAAAAAATTATATTAATGATGTAAATTTGGACGGAAAGTACTTTCTTTCATATGCGGCAATAAGAGTAAAAGGTAGATTGAAGTTCAGTGTAAATGAAATCTCGATGTTTCACCACTTCAATTTAGTCGTTTACGATTTTTTTTTATTTCATAGTCGTTCTTTCGTAATTTTAATGAATTTACATAAAATTTCTAGCAGTGTATTTGTTTTTATGGCTTCAGTCAAATTTTAAGTTCAGTAGAATGAATTTCGCCAGGCTTTATTTATATCCCACGTATGTTCGATGTATCGTTCATATATCTTCTAAAAGTCTAGGCAGTTAGTTCTTATCTTTTATTACTTGCTTTCATGTAAGCCAATTATTAATCAAAATTAAAAAAAAAAACAATTTATTACATCAGAAAACGATGGACTCTAGTGATGGACTGTGAACTATCGGTTTATTTTATCTTTATATACAAATAACAGTGTTTAAAACTCTTATCTTTGAAGATGCCGAAGCACCTTTCCTTAATGGAGAATATTTCGCTGCATATAAATATTCTTATAAATGCAAATTCTTAACAATATTACATCTACGCAAATTCCATGTTTTAAGATGTAATAAAACGTTCGAGAGTAAAACTGACTACTGGTAACAGAGCAATAAAATATTGCAGAAGCTACTTGTGATGTTGAATGATCGTTTGAGTGTCCAGCATGAGTCAAAACTTGCTCTTTTAGAAGGGGTCATTGGCTTATATTACATCAAAATTGGTACAGTTTCATTCGATTTAGTTTTAAAAGTATCAAGATCTAACTCAAATATAACCTAGTAGTCAAGGTAAAACTAAATAGGTTTGAGGAAACTGAACAGGGTTTAAATCTTTGATTTATAAGATATTTTAATATAGTAGTGTCACTTTTATTGAAAGTATTTTGGTCAAGAAATGATGAAGATTAGTAAAAGATAATATTGTTTTTGGTATACTAATAAACTAACTAATAGAAGAGACAGGGATCGATGGAGGTCGATTGTCTGCATCAGACAGTAACAGTAACGCTGACAACGATCCTCAGATATGAAGAAATGGTCTTACAGAGAGAATAGGAAAGAGTACATAATATGAAACTGAAGAGCGGAGTAGTTCTCTTAATATGAATGCCAAGATTCTATTTAAAGACGACACCTCATGATGATGATGCTGACAAAACAGGTGAAGAAAATGTCGCTCTATATAATGTCTTACATTTTAAAACTTTACGAAGGTATGACATTATCAGTATTGAAGTAACGGTAGACATAGTGTTGGGAGGCCTCCCACAAGGTAGACCGACGATCTGGTGAGTGAGAACCCACTGGATGCGAGCAACATGGTACCGATTTCTGTGGAGATGTGGGAAAGACTCATGTTTAGCAGGCTGATAATGATGATGATTAAGAAAAATTTATTCGTATTCCCGTAAGAAATTGTTACGTTGACCAACGCAAGCGCGTTGCACTAAAGCGATAAAGTTCACTTAAATTGTATTTATTTATAAACTTCGATTTCTGAAACGGATCGTAAAATTTCTGAAATGCCCAGCGCTTATTGGTTTCGACTCCAATCGTAACACCATATCGCACGAATGGCACTTACTCGTATCGATTTCCATCTCGCTATTCTGGTAAGTTACGGCAATCGATTAACAACAAATCTTCAAATAACATTGTATAATATTAATTCATCACCATCATCATCATCATCAGCCGATAGACGTCCTCTGCTGGACATAGAGATTCCCAAATCGAATGGGTAGTCATTCATATGAGGAGATTTTTGGCCATTTCCCACCACGCTGGCCCAATGCGAGTTGGTGGGAACCAGAGCCTCGTTTATTGATTAGCAGGTTGCACCACGTGAGTTCTTTTCCGGGAACCCTTACACCTTTAATTATAATTACATTAATCCTATATACTAATTAATACTTTATATCCTAATATATCAATTAATTGAGAATAAATTCTGTTATTTATACTTTTTATTGGCGGTAGGATTCTTTTGTTGTAGCCTATATAAATAGGACTGTCTAGTATTTGTTATTTAACAAAATAAATTACTAATATATCTATTGTAATAACATTAAGGAAACCTATTATTTAAAAGTACTCATTCTCTGTTACCGGAGACAGTAGTCTCCAATTACAATGCTTTTAAACTGAAATACAGTAATATTTACATATTACTGATTGGCAATAGAAAGAGATTGTAGTAGTAGTAACTACAGAGTTACTTGGAAGATATTCATGTAAGTAGACTCTAAATAAAAAATCTTAATGCAGTAGATATCATCTTATCTAAAGCAACATTTTTATGGGTATCATATACCATCAGATGAACCTCCTGCTTGTTGTCGTTAGTCGAATAAGAATGATATACACAGATAGGTAGGTATAGGCTCCGAATAAGATGTTAAAATATCTTACTAATTAAACATTCAGTAACAAATGATATAATTTTCCTAGATTTTTATGTGAAGATTCTTACATTACAAATATTTGAAGTTATAAGTAGCTATTCAATCTAATGCGTTCTATTTAAAGTTCTTTGATTTAAGGTTACTCTGACTAGGATCATTTTAAGTCATTCTGTAACAAATGTTTCAAATGCAATGCCGCCTGTGGTCAAGACTAAATTAGATCCAAAACGACGGAGCGACCTGGTTGATGAAGCATTTTTGGAACAAAAAGACGTCTTATTAGATATGGTACGATTACATATTACTAAACCGTGATTGTAATACTTTCAAGGGTCCGCAAATGACATATCACAAATATCTATTATTAAACGAAAAGATTAAACCGACTTGGGCATAGTTGCAGCCGTTAAACTGTAGAATCTATAAACATATTTATGGTCTGCTTCTGAGTTACTTTTCTTAAAACAACGAGGATTTATGGAGACTTCTCATATGGGAAGACCGACTAGAATTTTATCAAAAGAGTGTTGTTACTTTAAACATCAATTCACTTTGACGCGATTTTTTAAGAAGTACAGTCGAATGATATTTAAATGGACATGTCATTGCAGCTAGAAGCAAAACTCAAAGAAGTGCGTGATAAAAAGAAAAAGAAGACTGATCGCGGTGAAAACGTTAATAATAATTATTCAAATACACACGTAGATACTATCAAGTGTGAACAGTTGCCTAAGAATGTCGATTTGAATTTAAACGCGCATGGTATAAGTGCAATTGGCGAAGCTGATGTAAAACTTAAATTTGGTGACAATGGTAATATAAAACTTGTTACTGAACTTGATATAATGAAATTATAAATTTAAAGTAAGCATTCTTTTTAAGGCAACGGTACTTTAAATCTTGATGCTACCGGTATTTCTAATATTGGTCAAACTCATGTCGATCTAGGTGTTGGGGACGGAACTGTCCATATACCTGGACTTAATAATATTTTTATTGGTAAGATTTTTTATATCAAAATATCGTTACATGAATAACTTCCTCATTTTCAGTAACTAGACAATTACTGCATTAATAATGTAATTATATCAATTTTTACTTGAATAAATTAAGTGCCTTGCTTAAAAGTTACCTACTGTTTTTTAGGTCCTTCATTCTTAAAAAAGGCATGTGAAAAGGCGAATCAAACTGAAGCTGTACCACCAGTAACCAATTCGGGTCCAATTTTAATGGAATTAAAGGAGAGTGAAAGTAGAAAGATGAGAAACGGGAATATTACTATGAATTCAACATCTAACGATTTCACTAACAGTAACGTTGGTGTTGTGAAATTAAATACAAACAATACAGATAAAGTTATAGAAAATAATAAAGTAAACAATCCGACTGTTGCACCAGCTGCTGTAAATATAATATCTAATATGAATCCAGGTGTTGCTGTGTCACCAACTACATAACAACATAGTCACATAAACAATCATACTAAAAAATCTAAAACTGCACTAAACGTAAAGAAATTAGTTTGAAGATATTTATGTAAGAAAAAAATTTAAATTTTATATAAGAAATCGTTACAAAAAAAAACTAAATATTTTTAACGGAGCTTGAATAAACATTTTCGATATTATATTTTAAGGTACTTGTTTAACTTGACCATAACAATCACGGACATACTGTCCTATGTTATATATTATCTGCAGACTATATGCTTCGATGATATATGATCTAAATGATCTATTTCTATACATGATATCACGCTTCTCATGCTAGCGATGAGAAATTTATTTTTATCTGTAATTTTTTGTAGATATTTGTTTTACTTTCCAAAAGTAAAATATGTATTAAATAAATCGATAAGAATTTTTAATGAGATCCTATTTAAATGCCATACTTCGTTTGCGGATACATTAGCTGTTCCCCAAACGCTCTGGTGGGTGTAAGCCCCCCTAACTCGCTTTGGGGAAAGAGTTTTATTTAATCCGTTTTTAGCTTAATAATACTCGGCAGAAGGAATATTCCTACCAAATTTCAAGTCTCTAGGTTTTATGGTTCCAGAGATATCTTGGCTAGTTTCTACATAGGTGGAAATCTCTTATACGTGATACATGTAATAATTTATCCCTAGTAATAGAACCTTACATTGTAACTACATCCATTTATGATTATTTATTTATTTCCTAATTTATTTATATCATTCATTCCTTCTTCCCTCCTTGCTTTCTTTTTTCATTTCTGTCTTCCCTCTTTTCTCTTTCTTTTTCTCTCTTTCTTTCCAGTATGTTTTTTACTCTTTCATCTCAGTAATTACTCCTATTCCTAATCTCCTTTGCCACAGACCATTGTAATGCTTGCAACCGGCTTCTAGATGGCCAAAATATGTTCATGTGATCATATCGAGACCAGCCAAAGTTTTTATTAAGAAAGATTGAGCAATATAAAATGGTACTTGTATTTACCCTTTCATGACTTTTTAGGTGTTATTTTACTAAAGCTGCATGTAAGAGGCTTTAATACCGAAAGTTATGAGAAGAATAATATTAACACGGAATGTTTTCTGACATTTCATGACAAAGCGAAAAATGAGTTTGCGCATTGCAGTTCATGAACATCGTGTACAAAGTAAAATTAAAAATACGGTTGCTTAGGTTTACCATTGCAGGTTTAATTTAACTGTTGGCGGAGTTAAAGAAAATATGCATAACGACGTATTAATTGATGCTTCTTAAGGTTTACTTTGAGATAAACGTCTATATGATGTTGTATGTGGTATTCATTTAATTCTTCATCTATCCCTACCGAGTCTGCGGTATGTTAAAAGCTAACAAATTCTAGCTTCCGTTTGCAAACATAAAGCTAATTTACTGCTGATTACGTTAAGTGCTCTTGTTTGTTAATTATCTTACAACTGTTATGAGTAAAAGGTGAACGACTTTTCTTCAAGACCTTGAGTCGTAAAATAAAATTTTAGTGGTGTACTTATCTAATACTCTTTTTATTATTTTTCTCCGAGTTATTTTAAAACGTTAAGGCGCAAGATTTGCAGTACATTGATCTGGCGCTAAATGAGGTTATGAGGTTTTTATATTCGGAAACGGATTTCCTTTACGTTTAAAACAGTGATTGTAACTGCTTGGTAACAGTATTGGCGCAACTAATTTACCATGTATGTCTCCAACATTATAGATCTAACATAGATTGGTCATCTTATTATATTTACTAAGTTAAGATAACTCACATTGGACCAGCGTGCTGGGAAATGGCCCAAATCCCTCCATGTGGACCCCTACAAATGAAGGCCCTTATGCTTGGCGATGCGGGCAGTAGAGGTCCGATCGATGTGGGATCTTTGGGAGAAGCCTATATCCAGCAGTGGCCGTCTATCGGCTGATGATGAAATCAAGATAAAAGAGTAATATTCTATATTAATTCCATTTTCCATATATCTTTGCTTACAGCTTGGAAATATCTAATTAAAAAATATACTTAAGAGAAGTGTTTGTTTATAATTAATATGATTCACTGGTAGTACTGGTAGTAGGTCTCTGTTGTAGGACTCTGTCTTAGTAGATAACACTGCAGCCCCTATTTCTGCCATCACATAGTACTGTGGAAACATTACTTTTTTATGTGATAAGGCGTTGTAATTGATGATATTAATGTCTATAGAGAGTTAACATTCAATGTCTCGGGTGGAATGCGATCCTTTACCATACTCGTACTAGTGCCACATTTTTATGGGTAGGAAGTATTTGTCTCTCTCTGCCAACCTCGACCAGACGTGCGCGATATATTAATATCGCGCACGTCTGGTCGCTTCATAAGATAAAACCTGATTAAATGTTTAATTATCAGTTTTACTTTTTAAATGTTATGTGATTTTTATGCACAGTGCGGCTGCGGCGGCTGCGGCGGCGGCGGAAGCGCTCGGCGGCGGGCGGCGCGGGCCGCCGCCACTGCTGCGCTCGCGCACCCTGCCTGCTATCATCGCACCGGGTTTCTCCATCCTCCACGCTCAAATTGACCCGCAGCGATGTAATGGTAAGTTCATATTACCCGCAATATGTCAACAGTATGTGTTCCATGTTCCATTCAGAAGCCCCATAACTAGTTTGATTTTGAATAAGGCTCACACTGGTAATATATGATCTGGTAAGAATTGACTTTTGTTCTAACTTTACAAGCAAAAGGTCCCACCTTTTGCTTTTGCTTGTATAAAATAAACAGGCTATACATATACATATCTGCACATATACGCCATCAAATATCATCATCAGCCATTGGTCCATTGCTGGACGTAGGCCTCCCCTAAAGATCTCCACTTACAGTCGGCATGAACTCCAGTACCGCTGGGCACTAGAGGATGTCGTATGTAGGGGTTCACATGGGGGGATTTAGGCCCTTTCTCACCACGCTGGCCCAATGCGGATCGACGGGAGCCAGAGCCTTATTTGTTGATTAACAAGGTGCACCATGAGCAGCTTAAGTTGGCTTGAGTCTCGTGAGTTGTTGCGCAGGACCGCAAACACTCCCATCAAACATCACAGAGACATAAACACATCACATATAGAGACAAATATATTGATCGTTTGTTAATTTCATAGTACTTACATTTTTAAAACATTGCATTTATGAAATTAAGAGAAGGAGCTGATTCTTGATACACTGGTCAAATCCCTATTTGAGGAACCAAGTGCTTCTAGTATCCAAGACTTGTAAAAAGATGTAATAAACTATCTTTATATTTATCTTATGATCATAACAATATCCTTTTCGAGTAGTCTACCGAATACTGTGTACTACACAATCAGGATTGTATCCTTTTGCAGAGTCGCTATAATAAATCGGAGTATTATTGCACTTGAAACAAGTACTAAGGATATTCACCATGACCTGTAGGTTCTTCCAAATGTTACACTCTGGAATATTACCCACTAAAACTCATTTAGTGGTCGTTATCAGTATAAGAAGGAGAGTTAAAAAGATTTATTAGGACATATTACATTCACGCGTTTAGTATTTTGTTCTCATATATAGTTACAAAGACAATTTAAACATTAACAAACATAGATAAAGATGATCGTTAGTTTAACGTTAAGAGCCCTCAGAGCTTACTAATGTCGCCATTTAGGTTTAAGTTGGAGGTTAAGGTTCTTTAAATTATTGCGAGACTTATCTGAGATAAAGTTCGGGAATCCCATTAACGTTAGCGTGTTTTAAAATCGTTTCGTTCGCCTTCGTTTTTCAGCCGATGCACTTCCAAGTCACGCGATACAGGTTTCACCACGAACGCTTTTAAATGTTATCATTTACGTTTCAAAAACGATATTCACTTTTTTTTATATATGTTATCAGTCTCAAATACGAACAATGAATGGACGAGTAATATTTACTGGGCCACCAGTAACCGGACCTGTCAAGATCTCTGTAGCCGGACACTTAAATAGGTACCACAGCAAACTATAGTTCTACTTCTAAACACTAGCGTACAGATACTATAGTTTTACAGTGTGAAAGGCACAGTAGTTAATGAAATTACCGAGGTAACAAGACTTACATTTTATATACAATATTTCAACTTAAAATCTCATTTATATCAGTTTTTTTACTACATATTAACTAGTAGTAAATTGATTAGTGTGATGGTAGTAGGTCTCTGTTGTAGGAAACCGTTTAAGTAGGTACCGTCGCTATGCCTATTTCTGCCGACAAACATTACTGTGTAACCTTACCGTGTTCCGGTTTTAAGGGCGCTATACCCAGTGCAATTACTGGGGTAATGAGACTTAACGTCTCGCCTTAAGGCGACGTGCACACTATAGTGCTGTCTATATTATCATAATTAATGTCACATTATTATTGCCGCAACGCCTGTTTCTGTCACCAAACAATGTATAAATCTTAATGTGATTCGGTTTAAAGGGCGCTGTAGCAGGTTTAAATACAGGGGTAACAATTATTAATATATTGTCTCCGCAATGAGCGCAGTATGGTGCAGTTTATATCAGCCTAATTAGCGCCACGTTGTTATTGGTAAGGGTAACATTTCTTCGTATTAAAAAGAAATACTGTTTGGAAAAGAATGGCTAAAAAATCTTTGATCTTATTGTTGTGATATAAAAGAACCAGTTTTGTTTAATAATTTTTGTCCAATATTATGTATATATATGTATTGGGCCAGCAAGGTCCTCGAATGTCGATCGCGAACCGGAAGAGTCCGGCAATCTGGTGAAGGTTGCGGGAAGCTGCTGGATGCGAGCAGCGCAGGATCGATTGACGTGGAGATTTTTAGGAGAGGTCCATGTCCAGCAGTGGACGTCTGTCGGCTGATGATGATGATGTATTTAACTTAGACAGAAACACAATATTGTCATTAATAATTAAATTACGTTATGTACTAGATATGTTTAAAAGGATGACTTTGGATTACTGGAGACGATATTATCTTGTGTCTCGGCTTGAAGTAAAATTTCACGAATTTACTTTCGTCATCATCAACCGGAGGATGTCCACTGCTGGACATAGACCTCCCGCAAAGATCCACACATCGATCTGTGCTGTCTGTACTCACGGAAACTAGGGAACTGTCGATAGTGAGAGTTCTTATAGGGGATTTGTGCCATTTTCCATCATGCTGGCCCAATATATTTCGTTTGTTGATTAGCAGGGTGCGACGATGCCACAGGATGCCACGAACAGGTTTGGTTGGTTCGAGTCCTGTGAGTTGTTGTGTGGGACCTCTTAAACCTCACCAATTTTCATATTGCGTAAATTAGATACCGCTTAGTTTTCCATAGTAGTCTACTAATTACTTATAGCTTTTTAATAATTATTGTATAATTACTTTTTGTTATTTTAGTTCCATTTAGAAAATCTACTGTCTGAGCTATTTAACCGCTTAAGTGAAAACGTTTATTTGAATTTACGAACACGTAACCGCAATACACCGAACGCAGTCAGCGCTTGTAACAGCTTCATATCTACTTCACAATCAACCAATTGCATACGTATCGTGCTTAAATCTCTCCAGTCTGAATTTGTTTAATTAAAATGTCTAGTAATTTCGTTCGTTGGCTACCCGGCGATAGCTGACTTTATCTATTAAAGCTTTACGTTCAGTCCGAAGACATTAATTTCAAGCGGATTACACTTAAGTTAATCATATAGGTTTGTATTAAACTATGTTCTGTTTTATGTATAAATTAAAACGTTACAATACAACGATAAATCTGTCTTAAATCGTACATACGATAAACTAGTAAAATATCGTAGAATGTTTGATTGAATAAGTTCTGAACTAGAAAGCTTTTTTGTTATTCAACGAAGCTATGTCTTCACATAACAATACTACGCTCGTCGCTCGTCGCTTTGAGACAGTATGTTGTGTCTCGTTATATTGACAATTTCTATAGCTACGATGCCCTTCAGACCGGAGCACAGCAATGTTTGCAAGTAATTTGGCGGCTGATAAAGGCGGTACCTACGTAGACAGCCTCCGGCGTCAGAGACCTACCATCGTAAAGTCTTTACCCGATTCGATATCACGAATATCTATATTGTTAATCTTAGGCGTTTCTCTAGAAGTTATTGATACATTTACAAAGTTTTAGCTACTCTATAATTTAGATAGAAAAACCAATATTTTATATGGAATATAAAAAAAATGCTTTATATATAAGTATCCTAAAAGAAAGGTTAAATTAGTTTACTGTTTGGCTACAATGAATTCGAAAGAGTCGAAATTTTACAAGGAAAATAAAGTAAACTCTGTGACGTTAGTCAGAGCCCACTGTTGATCAAAAATAAAAAAAAAGATGTCTTCAACACCTCTGATGTTATATGCCATTATCCTTACAAATATTAAACCAGGTATTAGTGATAAAATAATAAAGGTAGACTTAAATAGAAAACTTGAAAAACAACGAAATAATAGATTAAACTAAGTATTATCAGACATTAATAAGTACGTCATTCAAAAACCGACCGCGTTCTGCAGATTAAAAAAAATTGTAGATCTCGTCATCAACGAGAGGATTTTAATATACAGTATGTTCATAAACTTGACTGTGAAGTAATGAAATTTTCATAAAATTCTCTTTTTTAGCGAGGAGTCGATCGAGTCGTCATCGCTCCGTTATGACTAGTGCTATGAAAAAACCTGAACGAGTATCTTTCATGAACATTCAAGTTTCCGACCTCAATCGCCACTTCAATAAACGTTTAGACTGGGACAAACTAAAAAAAAAAAAAATTTTTACGTGTAAAATTGGCGAGACTGTCAGGACTTGATGATAGGTACGCTAGAAACTTTTTATACTCAATACACGAACGGTGATGTAAAGATAATAGTTAAGTTCATATTACATGAACATACTATCATCACCATCATCGTCAGCCTTTGTTTATCCACTGCTGGATGCCTACCCCAACGTCTTCCAAAAAATGCGATCCTCAGTTTCTCGCATCCACCCACTTCCGACCGCTCTGATGTCGTCGGTTCATCTGGAGGAGTGGTTACTCCAAAACTTTTCTCCCCCATCAGCTCGAACATACTGTAATACCATTTAGTATATAAAAAACCTGACTATTATTATTTTATGTGTGTAGACAGAATATTTAGTGTATCGAAATTATCAGTAAGTAGATGCCCACTCCTGGACGTAGGCTTTCTTCTTCCCCCCACCACCAACTAATTAAAAAACCAGCATATTTATTTATTTAAACTTTTAGAAACATTTTCGAACACATGATATTTGTCGGGTACAGAACTAAGCATAGCTTGTAAGCAGGATCTTATAATCTAGAATTAGTCTTTTAGGCTGAACTAATTGATATGGTTAGTAAGAACTATATAGAGATAAAAAAACAGTATAATAGTCTCTTATATCTGTATGTTATGTACCCTTGGGGGTTGACGAAGTTTATATTGAATTGAATAAGTTTAATTCCTCCGTTTGTTATCAAACGGCTGCGGCTCGGTTCGACACTGATTGCTTTCGATTTATATCTTTGTAATACTTCTTTGTTAATGAATTTCTTCAACAAGCTGACGTTATTTATTTCGACGAGAAGAAAACTCAATCCACGCGGGTAGAGTTCTATCAAGCTTTGTTAAGGACATGGGCTATCCGTAAAAACTTGTGGTACGCGAATGAAATCTTGTTCAAGGAGACAGAGGAAAGGAAGAGACAAAGTGTAACCTAATTCGCAAATGAGCTATGTTTCAGGCATGTGGGTGATTCCTTCCTTTTCCCTTTTCACCAGGTTGATGGTAATCCGTCGCGATAAGAGGAACAACGTAGCTTTTAATTGATAAGAGGTTGGAATATTTCTTGCCCAGCCAAGAGTGCCCAGCGTTATTTCCTTACGAAAGAAGAGGTTATGCTCGATATACATTGTGATAAGGATTACTTTATATTATTGGATCTGTAGACAAAGAATTCAGATATCAAGAAGATATACGCTGCTCACCTTAAGGTTAAATTAAAATCTATCTAATAGTCTAGGCAGTGGATATGGGAGCTCTATCTGTAAAACATCGTTGCCGTAGAGACAACGATTATGTACGAAAGCGATTCCGTAGCTCAATCAAAGATATTGAGAGTGAAACAAGAAGTTTCAGTGAATAAAATTCTACTAACTCTTTCATAGATTCTATTTCATACAAAATTTCTCTATGATATAAAGTAAGTTTTCTATTAGACTTCAGGGTTCAATCTTAGGTAAATAAAGCATAAGGCTAATTATTGTGATAATAAGACAGATTTTAATTATGTATATAATTACTAATGTAATATGTGTTTGTATAAGTTATATAAAGTGCTCACAAATTCAAACAAAGTTACACATAAACACGATAATAGCATTTCGCACTTAACATTCACCTGTCTTAACTTGCGTTATAACGAGTGTGTTTTAAGTGACTTAAGTTACGCTATATAGCGATTAAATATTTCAAAAAAGTCTTTGTTTATCCAAAATAATAATTATAAAATAGGACTTAATAATCGCTTTTAAATATTAATGAATCACTTAACTTTAACTTAAGTTAAATTTCATACAGTCAAGTATTTTTTAACCTAGTTAGATGTCAAATAACGTTGTGACTTCGTTGTTAACTTCCTTCAGGTTGACGAAGGTAAGATCTGTTTACAGACAATATCGTTTCATCATCAGCCGATAGACGTCCACTGCTGGACATAAGCTTCCTCTATAGATCTCCACATCGATCGCTCGTGTGTTGATCGCATCCAGAGGGTTCGCGTGATTCTCACCAGATCGACCTTTCTGAGAGGCCTCCCAACCCTAGGTCAACATCGTTTACAAATATTCTAATTATTGTTGTGAGGATTATATTCTGATTTTTTCTATAGGAAGGGTGAACAAACAAGCGAACTATTCACCTGCTGAAAAGTGATCATTAATGCCCATGGATAGTCACAACAGTAAAGGGGTCGCGACTGCGTTGATGACCTTTAAGGAAATGATACGCTCTTTTCTTAAAGCTACCCATGTGGTATTGCTTCAGAAGAAGATTCACCATCAAACGATAGACGTCCACTGCTGGACATAAGCCTCCTTCAAAGTCTCACACAGATCGGTCACTATGGGTTGTTTGTAGGGGTTTAGAGAGGATTTGAGCCATCTTCCACCACGCTGGTTTATTAGCAGGGTGCACCCCGATGGGGAGAGGCTGCCTTGGGTCCCGTGAGTTGTTTAGCGGCATCCGTTACACCCCTTCGAAGGAGGAGGATTATCATTAGATTATTAAAAAATCTATTTCCGTCGTTTATGTAAATGTAATGGAAAGTTATGTTATCGCAGCTCCGACTAAGCAGAAGCTCATTCGCAGCCATCAAGTTTGCCCGCGAATTTGTGGCTAACAGATTTGCATACTGAAAGCATAGCGCTGTTTGCGGTTCATAATAATTAATTAAAATATACTGGAAATTACAATTAGATGACCTTATGGTCTATAATACGTCTGGTCATCAGAAGTAGGTAACAATCATTATGTATATACACCACATAGCGTTAATAGCTCTTTTTTATCGATGAAAGGACGAGTAATATTTACTGCGCCACCAGTAACCGGACCTGTCAAGATCAGTAGCCGGAGACCTAGGTAGGTACCACAGCAAACCATAGTTCTACCTCTAAACACTAGAAAACAGATACTATAGTATTACAGTGTGAAAGGCACTGTAGTTAGTGAAATTACCGAGGTAACAATACTTACATTTTATATACAGTAGTTCGTAAAATCTCATATATATCAGCTTTTCGTTTACTACATATTAACTAGTAGTAAATTGACTAGTGTGATGGTGGTAGGTCTCTGTTGTAGGAAACTGTTTAAGTAGGTACCACTGCCATGCCTATTTCTGCCGACAAAAATTACTGTGTAAACCTTACCGTGTTCAGGTTTTAAGGGCGCTGTACCTAGTGCAATTACTGGAGTAATGAGACTTAACGTCTCGCCTCAAGGCGACAAGCACAGTACAGTGCTGTCTATATTATCATAATTAGTGTCATATTATTATAGACAGGCGTGTCGCTTACCATGAGGTGAACATCTTGCTCGTATCGTAGCTTCGTTCAGTGATAAAAAGTACATTATTATGCTTAATTTTTTTTTAACTAAGGTGTAGTTTATTACCATTCCCAATGTCTATGAAATTACAATATAAATAGACAGTATTTGGATAGCAAGCACTTGGCGAATGTCCAAATGACACTCATTTCTTACCGTCGTGCAGTTGCTTCGCCATCCTTTGTCAACTGTGAATAATTTAAAATAATATGTATGAAGTAAATTAAACTGTATTGTATATAAAAGATTTATTATAATAAAGATAGAATATTTAGGAAACAATAAGAAACGTAAAATATGTACTACCGCAGCTCTTCATACAGACTTCGTAGACTACAGTGGACCAGAGACCAATCTTGGTTATAGGAGTTAAGCCAGTGGTTTATAATTACAAATTGCTTTAATGGTCGTCGATTTTCCAAAGTTTTTTTATTCAGTCCTGTGCTGGCTGTCCATAATAACGTGGCCTTAGTTAAGATGAAATATACTGCAGCATATTGCATTCATTACCCTAGTATTTATACTAGCTACAGCACTCTTCAAACCTAAACGCTGTAAAGTTAGCCACTTTACAATTTGGCGATGGGAATAGGCGCTGTGGTGTTATCTACCTAGAACACTTCAAAATATTATATAATTGTATTATATAGAAAAAAAATAACTGTTTTACTGAGCCACAAGGTAATTTTTTTTTTCTTAAAAAACAAAAATTGTTATTATTTCAAACAATCAATTACAGAATACAAACAAGTTATTTACTTACACAACTTTCCAAAGGAACAACTTTGAAAGCTTGAAAACAATATAGAAAATAATATTGATACTAATATATCTAGCTTAAAGTAAAATGTTTAATATAATGACATATATCTAAATATATACTTTAAAAAAAATATATACTTTATCTGGGCTATGAAGCATCTTTTTGTCTCAGATACCACAGTGTCTGAAGACAAAACTTCAACAAATGCGTGTTGTCAGTGTTGATATACGGAACCGAGACGTGGTCCTTTACTATCTTTTTTTTTTATATTGTCACGCCTTTTTTCATAGTAGGAGTAGGCAGAGATTACTATCTGATTTATAAAAACGGTCAGACACCCAATGGGAAGAGGAAAGAGCTATGCTCGGAATTATCGGAGGCTTATTTCCAGCAGTGGACGTCTATAGGCTGATAATAATGATACATACATACAGACATAGCTCAAAAGATTGCTAGACTTAAATGACAGTGGGGAGGGCACATTGCTCGAAGGTCTTACGGCCGATGGGGCAGTAGGATCCGCCAGTAAGGATGCCGATCCCGAATTTAGGATTTGATAACTTTAGTTTATTACACAATAAGTTATATGTCCTAGCGATGATCTTTTGGCGAGACCAGTTAGTTTCCTTAGCACGCGACGTCAGTCTTCGCGGCAATAAATTCTCCTTTCCCACTTCCTGTTTTGTTATTCCAACGCATCCCTTGTTTAATTCAGTCGTATCGTTTTGTTGAAACCTTTTCTTCAGTATGAATAGAATAATGCGGGGCAAAGGAATAAATTAACGAGGAGGATACACTACGTTGTCCAAGAAGTCAACATTTGAAATGTCCAATTTTTATCACTAAATTTAAATGTTGTACTGTATGTTTCATTATTATTATCAGATCTTCAGAAGAGGTCTACGTTCAGCAGAAATTTTGCTCTTCCGAAGATCTGGTAATAACAGGTACTTATGTTTAGATATATGTAATTACTAGCTTTGCTGGCCGTAACATCCCTGCCTTTGGGGAAGGAATTTTGTAAAATCCATTCTTAGCTGATATATATTACATAAATGGCAGAAGCAATATCTCTACTAAATTTTGAGTGTTTACGATGAACCTCTGGATATATCTATATATATATATATACGTGTGTTTAAAAGTATAATGAAAGTATTACTAGGTATATGGTGGCTCTTTCCCAAGAGTTCTACGGTAAGAGATAAGATAGGTTCGCTTTTAAGAAAACAGCGATTTGGATATTACTTATAATAAATATGTCGTTATCAACCATTTTCTTAATATATATGATAATTAAATTTATAATAATCATTAAACCTTTTTTTTATTACAATAGTCTTGATTAGCGATGTCCAATAATTAATATACCTATTAAATGATGCAATTCCTTACGTTAGGTCTTAATTTTGTTCCATTCCTATTCTATGATTGAGGACCTCTGCAAGATCATAAATTTCTCATGTGCAAGAAGTTTTAATGAAGCATTTTAATTACCGAATTAATTGCCAATGTCTCAGTTAACATTAACTTTTTGACTAACAAGTATAAATTAACTGAAAAATAAGACTTTATACTTAAACGTATTAGAAAGTTAAAAGAGAAGTCTTTATTAATTTATTCATCCCTTATAAAGTTATAAAAGTACGTCTAATGAGATAAATTAAAAGTCGTGTGCTTATAAATTACTTACACAAGCGAAATACGCAACGGTAGCCGAAAAAATTTGAGATGAAATTAAGTTAAATTTCTCTTGGGGAATACAATCGTTATACAGGTTTGTGTACCTTGGAATACAATTTTTCATCCCCTCTTACTAAAAAAAAAATTTAGAGGTTTTAATAAAAAAAAAAACAATCGGTTGTGTAGATTTCTGTAGGCTGATACCACCAGCGCTTATTTCTGCCGCCGAACGGTAGTCCGCAATTACAACATACCGGTTTGAAGAGCGCTGTAGCTGTAATATCAATTACAGGGGTAATGAAACTCGACATATAATGTTTCAAAGCGACGAGCATAATAAGATGTTGTGTATATTATCCGAACGTCTCACTCATCTCAATGCCTCATGGTACCTACAGTATTTCCGGTACATAATTTCTTTTAGAATATCTCTACTGTCTCTGACCAATAAACGTGGCATAAGAGGCGACTAGAAGAGAAAGTCTGCAAAATAGGGAGCAGTTCTCTGTAACTATTCCATTATATCAATTATGGGGACTTGTATACTCTTATAGAGAATTCTATCATCATTAGCCGATAGTCTTCGACTGCTTGACCATATCCAGTGGCTTCCTGCGATCTTCACCAGATTGTCGGTCCGCCTTATCCGGCCTGCTAGCACTACGTCTATCGGTACACGGACGTCACTTGAGAACCATGCTGCTCCATCAAGGCCATCAGTCCTTCGACGAACCTGCCCTGCTGCTCTGTTCTGAGCTATGTTGGTGACCTTAGCTCTTCTGCGGGCCTTCTCACTTCTGATTCAATCGTACAATGTTACTCCGAGTATACCTCTCTCCATTGCCCTTTGGGTGACTATGAGCGTTTTTATTTAGCATCCCTTAGTAAGGAGCCACGTTACGGAGCCATTAGTCAAAACTGATAATATGCAAGAGTTAGAGTTTCACTTACTACATCCCAGTAAATAAAAGCTTCCATTTGAGAATGTTTGTGTTTCTGTTAAATTCGCTTTGTTTCAATTTGTCTTAGTCGAGTTGTGTTTGAATATGTAAGGAGGCTTAATTGATTGGCCCGCGGCTTCTTGTTTCATATTCATCTGCTAAAGTCATACTGTTCTCATACTTCCATTTGTTTTTTTAATTTTATCTAAAAAACGTTACTACAAAATATTGTTAATACGTCTGTATTAACAATATTATATATATACTCATATTTGCGTATAAGAGATTTAAATCTAAGGACGGACTTGAAGTTTGGTAGGAATATTCCTTATGACGAGTATAGGTCAGGTAAGAATGGTTATGACAAAATTCTTTCCCTAAAGGAAGTTCCTAGCGAAGTTCATTGCAGGGAGTAAAGGCTAGCAAAGCAGACAGGAGTAGCTAGTATATATATATTAGGTTGGGGAAAAAGAAATCCATTATTTTTCCGGTAGATCGCTGTAGTGATAAATTTCTCGTAAAGTATCGATCAAACAGTTTCAGATTTATGCTCGTTGGAAAGGTGACATTTCGCAGTAAAAAAATTCTTTTGCTGTTTTTTGTTTTGTGCATTCAATTGTGAGTTACAGGGTGTTAAAAATGGAAGTGAACAAAGAGAAAATTGGGTACATATTACAGTTTTTCTTTGACAAAGGCGAAAATGCACGCCAGGCGGCTAAAATTGTGAATGGTGTTTATGGACCCGATACTGTAACAGCCAATTATGTGCGATTTTGGTTTCGTAGACTCCGTTCAGGAATTTTTGATGTTAAAGATGCACGTGTCGTGTTCCACCAGGACAACGCTAGGCCACACACGTCTACAGTGACTCGCCAGAAACTTCGGGAGCTTGGTTGGGAAGTTTTAATGCATCCGCCATACAGTCCGGACTTGGCACCAAGCGATTACCATCTTTTTCTTGCATTACAAAATTTCTTTAGTGATAAAAAATTGGCATCTAGGGAAGATTGTGAAAATCGGCTACTAGAGTTTTTTGCAAATAGAGACCAGGACTTCTACGAGAGAGGCATTATGAAGTTACCTTTAAAATGACAACAAATCATAGAACAAAACGGTGCATATTTGACCCAAATCGGACAATCCGAAGCATGTTAACTAAAGTCCTGAAGTTCATATAAAAATAATGGATTTCTTTTTCCCCAACCTATTATTAGTCAGACTAAAGAACCTAAGTTGATTCGAACCAATCTATTTAAAGTTCTAAAACTACTACTTTGTTATATGTGAAAAGATCTTAAGAAATAAAATTTTACAAATGATGATGTTGTCATTCTATTAGGTACAATAGACATTGATGATGAATGATATTATAGATTTATATCATTAGTATCGAAAGAGCTATTTGGTGGTGATTAAAATCAACTGAAATCCGATTCGTGGGTAACTGATCAAGCGGGATACAGAAACGTAAATTTGACTCCAAACGTTATTTGAGTTGCTTATAAATTATTCCAGAAATTATGAATCAAAATTCAAAGTGAAGTAAACTGACGTAGACTGTGCGTGCTGATGGCATTTGCATATTCCACGTCTGAATTTCAACGAAGCTTCTCAGATACTGGGTGGTGTGAAAAATCTGAATTTCGTATCAAGACCAGCTACTTGTTACATAGTTGCAAATTAAAGCACTGTAAAGGTTTTATCATAAGTTATAATGTAGGTAATGATACTTACTCCTCTAGTGCAGCAACCTAAAGTGAGTCCTGGCTTCCGACACAAGATTACGCCAGCGGTGTCGGTCTCGCACTGCCTCTTGCCAGTTCACTGATTGAAGCTCGCATAGTTCGTGCTCTACAGTATCCTTCCGAGGATATTTGAGACAATTGGAGTTCCGAGGAACGCTTATTTGACGCTACGATCATCTCCCCTTTCTTAGCAAGTCACCCATCCAGCGAAGACTGTGGTGCTTTAGCTTCTCCCATGATGTTCGGTTCGCCAATCAGCCTCTCGATTTTATCATTACGTCGGATTCGCCACCTACCATCCCCTCTCTGGGTCGGGCCGAAGATCCAACGTATGATTTTCCTCTTGACATCCAAGAGCCGCTCGTCTTCTTTTAGAGTTAGTTTTTAGATCTAGCTACAGTATATACAGATTGGTCTTATCACCGTTTTGTATATACGAATTTTGATCTTTCTAATGTAGAGGGAGAGGAGGAATGTAAGTAATGATGGTAAAGTTAAAATTATTAGATTTTTAAGTTAAAATATAGAGAATATAAAATCTAAAGAGATGAAAGTTAAAAGATGGAAAATAAAGAATAAAAAAGTTTGTACTTTACGTAATGTTATAAAAGAGCGGCTAAAGAAGTTTAAGGGGAGGTAAAGAAAAGAAAGAACGAAATGGCAATAATAATAAGGTATGATTGAAAATATATAGAATGAAAGTGGAGACAAAGAGTGTGGCAGATAGGAAAGAATGATAGAATTGAAAAGAAAGGAAGAAAATGTTATCGCTTCTCCTTCTTTTCTATTCAATAAAGAGTTGTTCCGTAATTAGAGAACGATGGAAAAAAAGCGTGACGGCTTCAAGCCGTTGTCGTAGACGTTCATAAAGAAATGCCTGCATCATCATGTCACATTGTTGAAGTTGATTGTGATTGAAAGTCTTCAATGTATTATACAAAATTTACTGGAAAATATCATACGCGCTAATAAGAGCGCAATGCGGTGATAAGTGGTGTAAAGTGTAAGTGTAAAAGGATCTACCCAACGCCCTATTTTATTTTATTTTTGGTTTCGCGGGGGAAATCTTCGAAAAGATACTCTGCCTCCTGGGGGGAAGTCAGAGTTATGTGGAGATTTTTACCCACTAAAACCCCCTCGGTGGTCACCTTCGGCGTTTGGCGAGGTCACGGGATCTCCGTCCGGAACACAACCGCGGCCTCGCTAACGCTATGCTGGGATAGCTCGTCCCGGGGTCTGCTTATACAGACCCTACCAGCCTTGTGAGTATTACTTCAATGACCGGAGAACAAGTCCAGCCATTGTCTTCCGTAGGGTCGTTTAGAAGGCGATGAGAACCCCCATCCTGATCGCCAACAACCCAAAAAGGCCGCATTATGGTAGGGGAGCACCATTCACCGGTGCGATGTGTTGACGCACGGTAGTGCCACGACGGTTTCTTCTCCGAGCGGGATCTGTCCTCTTTCTAGCCCGCTCAGCAGACTCCTTTTGTACCATTACAGTTTCGCAAAAGGAGGCTACGGCCCTCCATGCAACGTCTCCTCCCAGCATCGCCGACACGATTACTCATAAGGAGAAACGCCTTATGGAACCCAAGTCAACCTCAACTCCACTCGGTGCACCATGCTGAATAAACGACGAGGGTCTGACCATCCAACAACCCGCATTCGGCCAGCGTAGTAGGTTAAGACCCAATTATTCTCAGTTTGGGAAGTCGCTGGGTACGGACAGTCAGGACCATTTGGTAAGGAGATCCTTGATGGAGACCTATGCCCAGCTGTGGGTGTTAAGAATAAACTTAATTTCTCATAAGTAATAATTGGTTTAAATCTCTCCAACCGTGGTCTTAAGATCGATCAGAAGAGAATCAATCATCAAACTTTGTTCCCCTAACTTTTAAGCTTAAGACTCCTTGAAAATCTCTTAATAATAAAATGAAAGCCTCAAAAACTTGTAAAGTTTCTTTATTTCCTTTATTAAGACGGAATTTTTTTTTAATAAATTCTGTACATCAGTAGTAAAAGTTCTAAAGTATAAATCTATATTGATTTTTCACTGTGATTGTCCCTAACAAAGTGACGTTAGTTAGGATAGTATACACAGCACTACATCGCGTTCGTCGCCTTGAGACATAAGATGTTGAATACCGTTACCACAGTAATATCAATAGTTCAACTCCCTTGAAAACGAAGGACAGATTTGCACACTAGTTTTTGGCTGCGGTGGTACCTAGACGGTCTGCGGCAACAGAGACCTACCACCAGGGAGAGTAGTTCCTATAAAATGATAGATTTAAGCTATCAGCATATTTATGAAATCTTACTACTGGTGGTAGGTCTCTGTTACCGGAGCTGGTAAAGGTAGGTACCAAGGCAGTTCCTATTTCTGCCGGTAAACAGTAGTATGCAAACGTTACGATGTTCCAATTTGAAGGGCGTTGTAGTTAGTGTATTTATTGGGGTAACAGGAGTCGGCGTCTTCAGCTCTGTAGTCTCGGGCTAATAAAAATGGGACTTAGGTAAGCCCTGCTTATCGTAGAAGGCGATTAAAAGGGTTTAGCAGTTTCGCAGACCTTGTGGGCGGGGGCCCAACAAGCGAACCTGTGTGGGACAGCGTATGGTTCAGCGATGGTGCCTAGGATCCACCATTCCTCAGAGACGTGTAAAGACAAAGTGTAGAGAAGCATCGGTATGTTCTATAAGAGATCCTGGTGCCTTTCCCATTGCTCTGATGCAGAGCATCGAAGGGGTTTTAGTGAGTCTCACAGAATCCCGACTTCCCACCAGAAGTAGGGTATCTTTCGAAGATATCCCCCTCGAAAAGAAAAAAAAAATCTTGTCTTAAGCAACGAGCGCAATGTGGTGCAGTATATACATAACTGGCGCAACGTTGTAATGAGTGGGCGCATCACTTACGGTAAACGTCCCGCTTTTGTCGTCACATAAAAAAAAATCGTTCATAAAATTTGTTGCTGCATTGCAGGTTATGTACTAATTTAACACTTTTCGATTGCAGTAGCCGTCAGTTTTATAGTCCTGCAAACCGTATCAAGCGATAACACGCGAGTGAAATTTATTTGTTGGATAAATGAAGAGCCAAACCAGCGCCGGTCGCAACCGGCGTTATTAATGTCACCATTTAAATTCATTGGCTTTCGTGTAATTCAGCAGGAAATGCATTGGATGATACGGACGCTGCATCCGGTTTCTATGATATTGATGTTATACCATTTTGCAGCTATTAATAGTAATATCTTTAAAATATATACTATGTTTTAGCTATTAAATTAACAATAAAGTCATATGAAATATAAAATTTTCTACTGGCAACCAGAACAGTTTGGAAGACAGTAAGAGCATCATAATTTCTTTTATTCAGCACCTGGTCGAAATTGATACGCATGCAAATAAAAAAAAAATTATTGAGTGTCAATACCTGTTACTTCAATAGCATCGTCGCCCTTTAAACCGGAATACAGTAACATTTGCATATTACTGTCGACATAAACGGGAGCTGCGGTGATACCTAACTAGTCGGTATAGTGGTAGGTCTCTGTTACCGGAAACCGTTTAGGTGGAGACCACTACACCTGGTATATCTGCAGCCAAACAGAAGTGCACAAAAATTACTGCCTTCCGGTTTGAAGGACGCTAGTGTAAATACTAGAGTAGCAAGACTTAACATTTTATATCCTAAGGCGGCGAGAAGAAGAGCGCTTCATACAATAAAATAAAATAGAGACACACCAAAAGGCGTAGATTTTATTCCTTGCTTGAACTTCCGGTGGAAGTTAACATCGAAAGGAAACTGATGTTTTCCAAGAACAGCAGCCTTCATTGACATGTGGCATCCGCCAACTCACACTTGGCTTGTGTGATAGTCAAATAACCATTACTCACTCCTCATAGCGTCATGTCCAAGCAATAGGAACATTAGAGAGTCTGTTTATATCACATATAAGAGATTCCCACCTATGTAGAGACTACATGATATCTTTGGAACCATAAAGCCTAGAGACTTCAAATTTGGTAGGAATATTCCTTATGCCGAGTATTGGTTAGTTAAGAAAGTGTTTTACAAAATTCCTTCCCCTTGCGGGGGTGTTAACGCCAGCAAAGCGGGCGGGGAACAGCAAGGTACGTATATCTAAGCGGTATATTCTGGTACATGATCATATTAAAACTGTATACTGTCACAAATAACGTACTTTATTTAAAAACGTCTGAAAATTTATTCACACGTTAAACACCCTTTTAAAAACATATATTTTGTAACATGCAACCTAAGTTAAGGGTAAAGAGGGTGAAATTATGTTAACGTAGCATTTCCGGCTACAAATCCTGAGAGAAATGTCACGGTATCGCATTATTAATTAAATGAAATTAATATTTTTAATCTGTAAAGTAAAGCCTTAGTAGTACTGCTTTAAATATTTTATCAGTAATTATATACTTATGTTAATTTGTAAGTAATAAACTACACAGACATGTTGTTACTGGTGGTAGTTCTCTGTTGTTACCACAGCAGCTCCTATTGCAACCACCAAACAGTACTGTGCAAATATAACTGTGTCCTGGTTTGAAGGGTGTTGTAGGTAGCGAAATTACTGAGGTTACAATATTTAACATCTTATCTCAAGACAACGAATACAATGTGATGCTTTGTATAACATTCTAACTAGTACTATATTATTGTACAGGCAGCATGATTTCCGATAAGCTGAACTTCTCTCTCGTCTTGCCTTCGTGGTAGAAACATAAATAATATTATTAAACAGATAAAACAGAACATTCTTTGTAGAATTATGAAACCATACTACGGCATAAAGGAAGCGCTTCCTTTATTCCATCAAAGAAACTCCAAGCAGCTGTAAGTGAACAAAGAAGACAAAGTATTCCGCGCTTTGTTGTGTGGTTTGTGGGAGCCTTGCGATAAAATCTATCCCCTGAGCCATCTTCCGATGTATTACGGGTACTTTAGTCACGTACTAAATAACTTTATTTGGAGGGCGAGGAGGAGGAGGACAATTTTCTCTCTTTATTGTGTTGTCTTATCAGATAAAGCCGGAATAACGAGCCAATTCACTGCAAAGGTATCAAATTTACACTTCTATACAGATTGATGGAAACGTCTTCACACCCATGTGAGACATTTTTGTGTATGTTTGAAAATTAACTTATTTACTTGTCGCAGGTGGTTGAAATTATAACATCATTCTAACTTATACTTATTGAAGAAATAATCATTAAATAACTAAAGTATACTTTAAACATTTCTTGTAAGCAAAGGTTATAAATAAAGTTCCAGTTTATGCCATTATGAGACAATCAAATCTCTGTAGAAACTCCTTGCTATAGATATATAAATTAAAAGGTTTCTTCTTAAGTAACTTTAATACTAAACAGCCTACCTTCCCTATTACTATCACTTGTGACTTTCTATCCATGTCTACGTTGTCCAAGTGGGAGTTGGCGGATATCGACAACAGCTGTTGAACTTTGAATGTATCGGTTTCCTTAGGAAGTTTTCACCGGAAACTTTAGCTCAGTGGGGAATGAACTCACGGCTCCTCAAGTATCATTGCAGAGCCGTGGATTGTGAAACTAATGTCGGCCGTCGTATAACAACACTTTAAAAAAAAACAGGCTACAAATCCTAGGTCCACCAGCTATCAGACTTTCTGTAAGACTCAATATGACGAACTAATTATACCTTAGTAGTTTTATCAATAGAAATTCAAGACCAAAACATTAAGGTGGAAGCTTCATCTCCGTTACTTGAAGATACAACCAGGCTAATATTTTACACAAAGTTATAGTGTGTATATATTAGTATTACTTAGATTGTATATTAATACATTGTATATGTTATTGCTTATTATACTCGTCTTCAACATTTCCCCGTTTCCCAGGGTTGACGCGTAGAAAATACCATCTAGGCATTAAGACCGCCCTCTGTACTAAATATGGAAAAATAAATAAGATGCTGTCATTGTCAATGGCAAAGCAGAAATTGCTGCTGAAGAGTTTAGTGCAAACAAATCAATAGTACACACATGTGGGACGTGTGTATGTCGTAGAGGAACAGCATTGGAGAATTCTCAGGCGGTTTTATTTACAAATAATCAAGAACCGCACGTAAAACATTATTATTTGAAGAACTAAATGATGTTTCTAGTACATTATAAATTACTTAGATTTATCATATAAATAAACTTGTAAATAAATAAAGCGTGAAGTCAGATGAAGCATCTTTTGAAGGCACGAATAACACAACAACGTTTATATGAATGAATACAATAAAAAGATCTTAATGTGATCATGGAGGATCCAAGTCAACCTCACCTCCTCGTGTTGCACCCTGGTAATCAAAAAACGAGGATCTGGCTCCCATCAATCTGCATTGGACCAGCGCGGTGGGAAATGGCGATAATCATATCAATCCCTATCCGAACGATGTGGGAATCTTTGGGAAAGGCCTATGTCCAGCAGTGGACGTCTATCGGCTGCTGATGATGATGAATGTGACCTTTGAAAACTATTTTTATGTCCTAATACGAATCAATTATATTAAAGGAGGCATAGAAAATAGCCCTCTATTCTAAAAAGAAACGAGAGCAGTGAGAGGTTCACTTAATAGTGAGTGATACGCCTGCTCATAACAATGCACTAGAAAGGATACACACTATATTGTGCTCATCGCCTTGAAACGTTGATGATAAATTTTGTACCCCAGTAATTTCATTGACGAACAATGAACTTCAAACCGGAACACAGTTACGATGGTATACTATTTAGCCTAAACGGTCTCTACTCTAAACTACTGAAATAAACTTTACTAACTACTAATAACTTAAAGTTTTCACTTCAAATTTTGTAAAAGGACACTCAAATAAAAAATATCTTATACTTTAGGATATCTTCAGATAGTCGTAGATATATTTTGGATTAAATATTCTTGTTTAAATTGTTTAACAATATAATTGACTGCTCCTCACTTCTATCCAGCTTCAATATTAGGGTACCTATTAGAATACCTAGATATGCGATTACTGCTCTGTCGCCATTGAGGAGATCTGTCCTTGCTAGTAACTCTCGCAGTTTTTAGCTGTGCAAGTTGTTCAAGTTGCAAGTAAATTTGTGGACACTAAATTAAAAGTGTTGCGCTCTAGCAGTTCTGGCACTTTTAGTGCTTTATGACTGCAATTACTTTTGTTCTTGGCCCTAACCTATATTAGCTCACCGTAGAACTATTAGTGTGACAGAAAGACTGCAGAAAATCTACGAAACTTAATATTAATTGGATTATTTGAGACTTACAGAAATTAATATATAACGTTGTCTAATATCTCCCTTCCGCTTTTTTGCTCTTTATTCAATGCTTTATAAAAAGTGTTACAGTGATCGGATTTAGTTCAAATATGCGCCGTTTTGTTCGATAATCTGTTTCCATCTAGACGGCAACTTCATAATACCTCCCTCGTAGAAGCCCCCCTCCTTATTTGCGAAGAACTCGGACAGCCACTTTTCACAAGCCTCTTTTGAGTTCAAATTTACACCACCAAGGGCGTTCACCATGGACAGGAACAGGTGGTAATCACTTGGCGCTATGTCCGGGCTATATGGTGGATGCGATATAACCTCCCATCCGAGCTCCCGTAGCTTCTGACGAGTCATCAACGAAGTGTGTGGTCTGGCGTTGTCCTGGTGGAACACTACACCCTTCCTGTTGGCCAATTCTGGACGCTTCTGGTCGATCGCCTGCTTCAAGCGGTCCAGTTGTTCGCAGTAGATGGTAGAATTAAGCGTCTGGCCATATGGGAGTAGCTCATACTGGATGATTCCCTTCCAATCCCACCAAACACACAGCAAAACCTTCCTGGCCGTCAATCCCGGCTTGGCCACTGTTTGGGACGATTCACCGGCCTTCGACCACGACCGTTTTGGCTTGATATTGTCGTATGTGATCCATTTTTCGTCGCCAGTCACCATCCGCTTCAAGAATGGGTCGAGTCCGTTCCGTTTCAGCAGCATATCGCAGGCGTTGATTCGGTCCAGAAGGTTTTTTTTGCGTCAAATCATGCGGCACCCAAACATAAAGCTTTTTTTCGTATCCAGCCTTCTGCAGATGGTTTAAAATGGTTTGGTGACTAACTCCCATCTCCTGGGCGATGTCACGAGATGCCACATGCCGGTCTAACTCGATGTAGTCCATGATTTGATCGGTATTTGTCGTCACAGGTCTTCCGCCGGCTGGCTTATCCATGGTGTCGTTTTCACCGGCTCTGAATCGTCGAAACCATTCCTCCGCGGTTCGAAGTGATAGAGTACCATCCCCCAAAACACCATTAATCTCACGGAACGTTTCTCTAGCGGATTTGCCTTTAACGAAGGAAAACTTTAAAATAGCGCGAATTTCGGCGTTAGTGAACTCCATGTTTACACGTCTATAACTGTTGAACGCAATATCCAAACTAATTATGCATAGCGTCGTTTTGTAGGTTATGTCAAGACCTTTTCTAGTTATGTATAATATTGCCAGATACGAGCTCTGTAGCGCTTTGTACATAGCCGCGAAATTCAAAAGACCAAAAGGCGGAAGGGAGATATTTGACAACCGTATATAATCCAATTGTAAGGATAGTGATTGTATTTAAAACTGATTTAACTTTTTAAAAATTGTTACTTAAGTATTTAGTATAACAATTAAATAGTAACTATAGTATCTCAATAAAAAGACTGGAAAAAGGTTATTTTGGAAAGCAAAGGTTAAAAAACATATCTTAGCCATAAACAATGAGTATAATTAGTGAATGCTGTGTCTAGTTAATAATCATTTACTAAGATTTTCTTGTTTAAATTCTTCGTATATATAATAGTATATGATTGTATACTTAATAAATAAATAAAATAGTATAAAAATCTTTTCGACGTGATCCATAATAAATTGAAACGGAACAAAATTTCTAAATGCGGAACTTCGATCGAAAATTCACTTACTGTTTATACGAAAAATACATGAGGCAAGAACACTCTTCACATTGAAAGAAATTCCATTTCCTTTGGGTAATGGGGCAAATACACGTTTAAAAGAACGCTTAACAAATTATATCATCCCTTCCTCTTCACTCGGAGCGGAAGGAGGGACAATATTTTAAATAAAAACTCGTATAGGATTTTTTTGTCATGCTTATAGTCTAATGGATTAACCTGTTCTTCATCGAGTCATCATTATCACCAGCATATATCACAAGTTGAAGTTAAATGGTTCAGTGTGTGCTGATAGGTCTTTGTGCAGGTTGCTCTGTAGTCTCGGGCTATTTAGAATAGTACTAAAGTATCTCCCTGTTATAGAAGTTCACTACAAAAGTTTTCGGGTTCATAGCCTTTGGAGGAGAAGTATCCTCATTTTCTATTAAGCGATAAGTACGAGGTGTTCCAATTCTTTTCGTACCAAAGCGATGTGCGTGGACTATAGCCCTCCCAAGGAAGTCCTTTAGGCGTAGTGTCGAAAGGTATTGGTGAGTTCCCTAGGAGACCCCAGAGCCTCATGCAATGCATTGAATATTACCGATAACCTTTTCTTCTCTCAGAAGCAGTCTTTTTTAGAAGATTTCCTCCACGATAACAATAAAATAGTTTCTAAACGGATGACAACGTTACAGTTCAGCTAAGAATCATCATCATTATCAGCCGTTGCTGCTGGAGATAGGTCTACCCAAAGATCTTCACATCGATCGGTCCCGCGTTGCTTGCATTCAGTGGATCCCGCGATTATCACCAGAACGCCGGTTCATATATATTGGGTTGTTCGGAAAGTCATTTCGTTTTTTTTGGGGAACATGAAAGACAGTTTTCGTATAATGAATAAATATTTTATTAAATTATATATTGGCCATTCTGGTCCAACACCTTTTGCCATCTTTCTGGCAGTAACATAATTCCCCTCTCATAAAAGTTTTGGTCCTTGCTGGCAGAAAACTGGTTCAGGTGGTTTTTGACATCTTCATTTGAGGTAAAGGTTTTGCCATCCAAAAAATTTTGCAGGGACCGGAACAAATAGTAGTCGGAAGGCGCCAGATCTGGAGAATATGGTGGATGTTGCAGTACGTCCCATTCAAGCTGTAAAAGTTTTTGGCGAGTGACCAAACTTGTGTGAGGTCTCGCATTATCCTGGTGGAACACTACACCCTTCCTGTTGATCAATTCGGACCTCTTCTCTTTAAGTGAATCATTCAATTTGTCCAGCTGATGACAATAGACTTTTGAATTTATCGTTGTATTGTCCGGCAAAAGCTCAAAAAAACGATTCCTTTGACATCCCACCAAACGGAGAGCATCACCTTTTTTTGGTGAATGTTGGCTTTTGACACGCTTTGAGCCGGTTCATCTTTTCTGCTCCATGACCTCTTGCGTTTAACATTGTTGTATACAACACATTTTTCGTCCCCAGTAATAATCCGCTTCAAAAATGGATTATTTTCTTGACGTTTGAGGAGCGAATCACACGCGTCAACGCGACGACACAAATTTCGCTCCGTAAGGACATGGGCACCCACAGATCGAGCTTCGAAGTTAAGCCCATGCCTTTCAAATGGCCATAAACAGTCGAATTCGACAAATTTAATCTCTCACCGATCTCTCGTGTGGTTATTCGCCGATTTGCATCAACTAATGCCTTTATCGCATCTTTGTCAGCTTCGACCGGCCTTCCAGACCGTGGTGCATCTTCGACATCAAAACTGCCGGATCGAAATTTTGCAAACCAGTTCTGGCACTGGCGTACTGTTAACACGCCTTCTCCATACACATCCGTCAATTTTTTTCTCGCTTGGACAGCATTTTTACCTTTTCTGAAGTAAAAAAGTAAAATATGACGAAAATGCTGCTTATTGCTCTCCATATTTAAAAGGGCACCAACCAAAAACTACTGCGTAGAATTAATAGAACTTTTTCACACACAAGCCTTGCAATATCAGCTCTCAAGACATATAATGGTTATGCGGCTTAAGTATGAAGTTGGTTTCGAAAAAACGTAATTAAGTCCTCTGACGGGAAAAAACGAAATTACTTTCCGAACAACCTATTATATGTGGAGTATATTCAGAGTGGACATACAGAAGATACCAAGAAGAGCTAACAAAAAAAACACTATCATGTTCTCTTATACAGTTAATCCTATGAACACTTGTAAAGTTTTCGTAGTTTTTGGTTCAGTTCAAACATTGACTGTTCTTACTAAAGCACAGCTTCACTTAAATAACAAATACATATTAATAACTTGATTAAGTGTATATATAGTAAATATGTACGGCTGCAATCTAAATTGTGAAGACTACAAATGACATATAGTATATAATATAAACTCCCTAAAATATATATTAAGTTCGCAAAGCGTGTTAGCCTGAATGATTTACATTCATGTAAAGGCTTGATTTTCGTCACGCGCCCTCACAATCCAATTCTAGTCTGATGTTTACTGAGTACGTTTTAGAAAGAGTAAATTCTCCTCCCTCCGAGTTTACTCGCGACATGTTGATAATAATAATTCCCCTGATAAACTGACAGCACGATTTTTGTTCTTATCACATACCACTACCTAACAATGTAAATTTACAAATGCATATATATAACAGAACTAGTATAGTTACTGATTATACACTTTAAATCCAATACGTCTAGGTAGGTGCGACTGCTAGGTAGGCACCGGTGGGTTTTGCTGCGCCTAAGCACGAGTAGTCGTCAGCCCTGTAGTCTCGGGCTAGTAATATTAGGACTAAGGTAAGTCCTGCCTGTCATAGAACGCGGCTGAAAGGGTCTAGGAGTTTCGTGTGTGAGGTTCGAGGTACTTATCGCTCAACAAGCAAACTTGCGTGGAACAGCGTATAGCTCAGCGATGGTGCCTAGAAGGGTTTGGTCTTTCCCCAGAGACCTGTTAACACAAAGTGTAGAGAAGCACTAGTGCGTTCTCCAAGAGATCCCCGAGCCTCTCTGAATGCACTGATGCAGAGCACTGAAGGAGTTTTAGTGAGTAAGAATCTCACGTAACCCTGAATTAGATCCGTCAGAAGCATAGTATCTTTTCAAAGATTTCTCCCTCGAATAACAAAAAGGTACCACTGCAGCGCCTATTTTTGCCGCCAAACAGTAGTATGCAAATATTACTGTGTTCCTATTTGAAAGGTACTATAGCTGGTGTAATTACTGTGGTAATTAACATTCTTATGTTTCAAGGTGAGCACAGCATTGTTATAGGCGTGCGTGAATCAGATGAGTGGCATCAAGTGAACGTCCCGCTAGTCTCGTTGCTTTGTAGTATTTACAAAAAAGGAAACTTTCTAAACATATTTCAGTTGATAAATGAAACTAATTGAAATTTCGCTACTATTTGATTAAACTGAAACAATAACTTCGTTAGATCAGATTTGAATGAACCAAGTAACTTTCTAACAGGAGTTTAACCGCAACAGAAATGGCCAACAATAACGTTAACCAGCGTTCGCATAAACAGGGTACCGAGTCAAACAATAGATAAAATAGTTCTATTTGTACACAATGTTTGATTTACGGCAGACGCCACGTCCTCAAGTTTCCAACAAACATTTACACAAGACTGAAAAAGAATGATTTATCTTACGAATGATCTTCTCGTCGCACCTTTGACATTTTGACATATAAAAACGTGTTTCTGAGAAAAGAAAGAATCTAGATAATTCAAAGTTATTCAGTTACAAACGCCCTTATGAAATATTGCTAAAGAGTAATGGGAAAATAATGTTACAATTATCCCTCCAGATAAAGGTTTTCCCCAATGTCTTCCACCAAATGCCATCCTCAGCTTCTCGCATCCACCCACTTCCGACCGCTTTGATGAAGTCGTCGGTCCATCTGGAGGGAGAACGTCCTACACTTCTGCGACCTGTACGCGGCTCGCACTCCAAAACTTTTCTCCCCTATCGGCCGTCACTGACACGACAGACATGGCCGGTCCACTGCCCCTTCAGCTTGCAGATTTTGAGAGCTACGTCGACAACTTAGTTCTCTGTCGAATTACTAGGTTCCGGATTTAGTCCCTTAGAGATATGCCAAGCATAGCTGTCTCGCTACTCGTACTCGCTCGCTGTGCTACTTTGAAACGAGCCCGATGGTCAAGTGCCATGTCTCTGCGCTGTAAGTAAGGGTGGAGAGGATGTACTACGACACAATGTTACAAAGAATGAATGAAACAAGTACTTAATCGTAGTACTGGAGACTGTCTATGTAGATATGTCACTGCAGTACCTATTTCTATTGACGAACAGGAGTGTGCAAACATTACCGTGTTCCGATGTTTGCATATTACTATTTGGGATCAGAAATAGCTGCGGTGGTACCTATATAGACGATCATCGGCAACAGAGACCTACCAACAGTAAATGATAATAAAACCATAAATTAATTTTGCTAGAAAACATGATAAGGAATGTATACAGAAACTAAAGCTGTATGATATCACCAATATATTATTCCAATGACAAAAGATACAAACGAATTACCCGCATAACAAGTCACATACTCAAGCCAACTTCGTTTGCTCGTGGTGCACCCTGCACTCAACAGACAAGGCAAGCTTACACCATTCTGCATTGGGGCAGCGTGGTGGGAAATGTCTTAAATACCCCCCACATGTAACCCCTACAAACGACGGCCCTTAATGCTCGGCGGTATCGGATGTCATGTTGACTGTAAGGTTACGGGAAGCCGCTGAATGCTGACCGCGCAGCACCGATCGATGTGGAGATCTTTTGGGAAGCCTTTGTCTGATGATTGATCCTCGGTAGAACTGGTACACGGTAAAATATATATACTACTTATTGATTAGTAGAAATAGTTGCTGCTATGGTAATTAATCTGTTTCCGATAACAAGTAGCTATCAACAGTACGACTATACGTGAACGACTACTTTGCACTTAGATATGATGTTCGGCAGTCTTAAAATAACGATTAACGAATAATATATATTAGGAATACTTTACATTAAAAACCACTTATTATATTTATTTGACATTGCGATCTGTAAACAACAATAACATTATTTTTTTTTTTATAAATTATGTGCGACTTTTGATCCATGAGGATTTAGTATGAAAGAGGTTTGCTTACATTTCTGTTTTTGGTAATAACATTGTTATATATTTTTACATTACTGATGCTGGGAAAAACTATAAGAGATTGACTTTATAATACTAGTATAGATTTTGGTATCGATTAATCCAATAAGCCACGGCCACGAGTGGACATGAAGCGGATACTGGATATTAAACGGACGTTCTAAGTCAGCTCGTCCTCCACATTGACATAACGGACCGTTTATATTAAATTCCCGCTGCGGAATTCAAACCTTTTTTATCGATAAACATCACGAAAGCCTTCGTCTCTCTTTGAAATGTAGAAAGTTATTTTATCGTCATAATATTACTAGAATATTACATCTCGGAATTGATGCCAAATGCTGCCAAACCGTCTTCGCAGGAATACTCACGTTATTTCTACTTTATACAAGATATTGTCCAATCCTCTAATACTTTCCTACCTATATATACAAACCGAAGTTATTTTGGATTGCTATAGTCCTGATCTTCGATCTTCAATAAACTTTTCCCTTCGTATTCCCGTGCATTACTCTTCACTCTGTCAAAAATCCTTTTCCGTTCGGCGATGGAATTCTTTACCGAACCATATTCGTATCTCCAAATCCTTATTTTCTTTCAAAGGACACTTAACTAACTCCCATCATAAAGTTTAAATTCTAAACTCCTATTTGTGTTATTGCTTGCTTCTTTTATTAAATGATTTAGATTTCCTTTGCTTTCAGTTTATGTCCTCCTATCTAACAGGTTGTCTGGTAGAAATTGCTTTCTGAGCAATAGGACCGCTCATTATATAATTTTGGGTAAATAATGTATTCCTTACTTATGTAATTTGTGTACAATAAAGAATACTAATCTGATCTTATTAGTAGATGTTCTTTGGCTGCTTTATTGGCCGTGACATGGAGTAAGACTTAAATTTGTCTGAAATATTCCTTGAAGGCAACCGCACTTTCTATAACAACAATTATTATAGCAACCGCATAAATAATACAAGATAAATATATTTATAATAACTAATCAGAAATAAACCATTTTATAATATAGTATCTATGAAACTCAAGATATAAATATCATAAGGATACGTATGATAGATTTTCGCTTCATTCTTCTTCATTCAGAAAGTAAAATAACGTTTCATATTTGATACGTATACGATAAGCACAACTTCCGATGATATCCGGAAGACAGCTGTCCATCACCAGATCATCTATCCTTGCACCATACAACTCGCTCATTACCACTTTAGTTTACTTATCGGCTGAGTTGCTGAGATATTTTAGATTTTGTATTTGTTTCAGACCTCACTCAGAGCCAACTGCTCTGTCGCGGTGTACCCGGTCACAAGGTGTGCGGCCTCAAAGCCCACGCTCCCAGGATATCCTTCACGAATAAAGATGATTCAGATAACCACGAGCTGCGCCGCAAGTCGGCCAGCAGCAGACTCGGCAGTTCACCGCGATCCAGTATCGCCGGCGAAGATAGAGTCGATGGACTCGCACTCAGGTGAGACCTCATCTTTAAATATTTAGTGTTTAATGATAGTTATTTCTAACTTAACAACTACATGATTCATTTTAGTACTCCATATTCCATAAATATAAGTCAGCTATATTTAAACTACGTTCTGGAAGCTACAAATGTCCAGCCGGGCTTTATGTCTTGCCCCATCTCATTATCATCAGCCGATAGACATCCACTGCTGGACATAGCCCTCCTATAGAAATCTTCAAATTGATCGATCCTACGCTGCTCGCATCCAGCGGATTTTCGTGACCTTCACTAGATCGTGACCCGTCTGGGTTTATTATATCTTAAACTATTTTCTAGTCCACGTCTATTAAAAAATGAGTCTATAAGAAATGTTAAAATATTATTATCGTCATCATTGTCGGCAATGGGCAGAGGACACATCTCTCGAAGGACTGACAGCCGAAGAGGTACTAAGGTTCTCGAATGGCGACCAGAAAGAACCAGGTGGTCCGACGATAAGGTGAAGGTAGCGAGAAGTAGCTGGAGTCGGCAGCACTGGATCGGTCGATGTGAAGATCATTGGGAAAGGGCTATGTCCAGAAGTGAACGTCTGTAGGCTGATAAAAAATTATACACGTGTTACCTTTCCTAGGTTTAGAAATCCTGAAATAATACCTGAAATCTAAGAAAAAATCATTATATAAAATAAAGGTATTTTCTGGTCCACGACTAACACTTACGTAGAAAAGGTTGAGTATCACTGGTCTAAATATATTAATATATATATATTAGTATATATAGGTTTTACTGTATTTGTTACTTGGTTTTATTGCAATTATTTCGTATTTGTTGTTGATATATAAGATTGGAATATTGTAGTATAACAACTATGTAGTCATAAGTCAAGCGTATCTCCCGGTACATCTTAATCGTACTTCTCTGATAACTCATCTGAGAGTGGTCTATCTGCATGGTAATTGAAGCTTAAACGTTCACGTGGACCGAGACACCCTACAAAGTTAGGCAATCACCCCCAATTTATGTACGTACGAGTATATGCAGTCAGGCTTGATGCCCCGGGGGTAAATTACTTGCGCGCCACGGTGTAGTTAATTCTTAATCAAGTGTACATACACGCAAAACACTACACGAAGAGAAGTCTAAGAAAACTAAATTTAAAAAAAAACATATATTAAATATGTCTACTCTTAATACTGTCTTTATTTTATACAGTCTTCGTAGCCCATATGGTAGGTCTCTGTTATCGGAGACCGTTTATATAGGTACCACCGCAGTTCCTATTTCTAGCTCAAACGCTGTAATCTTTATACATTACTGTATTTCGATACGCACGCATTTTTTTTTTATTTGTGTCCATTGTATCGAGTGCGATGATGATGTGTATATAACTCTAAGTAGCGCCACATTGTAATGAACAAACACCATTGGATGAAAATGTCAATAGTCTCATTTCCAATGCTACCAACGAGTCTTGTTGCTTTGGATATATTGCCTGGAAAACACCAAATAATCTGGATTACCAAGTTGTTGTAGAAAAGATCGAAGGCACAAGATCACGGGGTCCATCACCTAGCTGATCCAACCAGATACAAGTAATGTTAGGCACCAAAAATGCGAATGCCCTGAGATGTACCGACAGAGTGTTGTGGAGACAGCTGGTTGATGCTTTGTTAAAAGCATTTCAGGAAAAGCATAGCTTTCAGTCATGAAGTAAACGAAAGAGAAGTCAGTAGTCTAGGCTATTAATGTTATATTATAAAATTACCTGAAAACAGCTGTTTATAATGATATCTAAAGACAGCATTAATCGCAGTTAAACTAATAACTATAAACAAATTGTTTGTGGTCCGATCTCAGGCTACAAGAGAAATAATGCAATAATATTTTCTATAGAGAAATCCTTAATATTTTTTTTATCATTGGTTCAGACTATCTATCAGTAGTTTGAGGTAGCAGTGAAATAAATCATCAAATCATTAAAAATACGAGAGGTTTTGTGCTAACCAAAGTTCCGAAAGTACCGACATCATCGGAGGTTAAGCGAAATATGCAAGTAGATGAAATGTGTTTATAATTACCTATTTCATTAGTAACATTAATACATTGATAAAAAAAATAATTATATGATTATGAGCATGTATGAATAGGAAGAGAAAGATTTGAATAAGACACCTAATGATAAAGAACAGTAGTTACGAGTAGAACATTTAGGAACAATTACTGCATCTATAAATTTAATACGTCGCTAACTATACATGAGCTAAAAAAGGTTTTTTCGTTGATGTATTATAAAAAAAAACTCGTCATCTTCAATTATAACCATCACTCTTTCAGTGTTTATGTAGCCAACACTTTTTGCACAGTGTTAAGATATCGTTTTATCTCGCAATTTTTTCCTTTGCCGTTGATTATATGTATTTATTCAAATTGTTCCCTCAGAGACTTCTACTAGATATCTTCACGCAATTTATAGTATATACGCAACAGTATATAGCACATTTTATTCTTACTTTTAGTAATGTACAAAATGTGTATTTTTTTTTGTTCAAAAGTATTAACTACAAGTTTGAGCGCCCGTTTACTAATCATCGTGTTATACAAACTTCACCAATCTGTATGCTTGTACATGGATCGGCTCTTGAAGGCACTTTGCATTCCTTCTTCATTACATATCTTCTGGATGATAAATGATATAAGATTCAGATGTTTTTTTTTTAATTTAATACCTTCAATAATAATTAAAGAATACATATAAATAAAAATATTGAATCTATTTTACAACATCTAAAATACTTCTATTCATGCCCTAAACTTCTCAACGACTAATACATTTTGAACTGACTTGCCGTAAACCTTTAATATGGGCTATTTCTAATTCCAAACCGCTTTAAACCGAAACACGTACTGTCCAATCATTACTGTGTTCCGGTTTAAAGCGTGTTGTAGCTAGTGAATATACTGAAGTAAAGATATTTACTAGGTGGACAGACGACGTTAAAAGAATCGCTGGAGGACATAAAACTGGCATAGTGCAAAGCCGTATTTTATAGAACATATAAGATACCTATGACGAGTACTGGTCGTCGATCGCTTGAGTTGATGATGATGATGAATGAGACCTAATATCTTACGTGACAAAGTGATGAACACAATGTATAGCAGTGCATATTACCCTAAACAGCGCCGCATTGTTATGGGCAAGACTATAGGTATCATCAGGTGAATATCTCCTAGTCTCGTCGCTCCGTCGTTTAAAAGAATAATTCCGATTCGTTTTCATCCGGTTATCTATGGCACCAATGATGGTACAATATTGGCAGATTTTAACTATTAATTACTATAGTCAACTACTCATAAATTATTATCCTTTCCAACCTGATAAAAGTGCGAAACGGGACAGAAAAGGATAAATTAATATTATAATATCCCACTAACCAAAATTAAGACGGATAGTTAAAAGGGCAAAGTTTTAAAATAAATGCCAAATGAGTAATTATGTTTTACTTATTATATAACATTTTCAGAATGCTCTTTTATATAAGTCATTTATATCGACGTCAAACTTCAGCTCCTGTAAAAGAGGATGAGGTGAAAATTCAGGCCGAAATTTTAACATCGCGCCCATTTATCATCTACAATGAAAAATGATATAAGTTAACCGAAATTTCCGAAGAGACGAGTATTTAACTTTAAAACATAAGAGTTAATTTAAAGTTATAATTGAATATACTGTCATATTTTTTCACCTTATGTTTTATATGACAAAAGTTAAGGAAATTATTTTTATAACAATTGATTTTTAAACTTTTTATTTAAAGTGTGAATTATAATCTCTCATATAAAAAAGACTTCACAGAATTATAATTATAAATAAGCTAAAGAAAAGTTTTTGCCTATTAGAAAGAGAATCTTTTGTAAAAAGACATCACATAATTATAATTAAAAACAAGGAAAAGAATTTTTTTTCCTATTACAAAGAGAATCTTTTGTAAAAAAGACATCACATAATTATAATTAAAAATAGGTAAAAGAAAAGTTTTTGCCTATTAGAAAGAGAATCTTTTGTAAAAAGACATCACATAATTATAATTAAAAATAAGGAAAAGAAATTTTTTGTCTATTACAAAGAGAATCTTTTGTAAAAAGACATCACATAATTATAATTAAAAACAAGGAAAAGAAATTTTTTGCCTGTTACAAAGAGAATCTTTTGTAAAAAGACATCACATAATTATAATTAAAAACAAGGAAAAGAAATTTTTTGCCTATTAGAAATAGAATCATTTTTAAAAAAGACATCACATAATTATAATTAAAAATAAGGAAAAGAAATTTTTTGTCTATTACAAAGAGAATCTTTTGTAAAAAGACATCACATAATTATAATTAAAAACAAGGAAAAGAAATTTTTTGCCTGTTACAAAGAGAATCTTTTGTAAAAAGACATCACATAATTATAATTAAAAACAAGGAAAAGAAATTTTTTGCCTATTAGAAATAGAATCATTTTTAAAAAAGACATCACATAATTATAATTAAAAATAAGCAAAAGAACAACTTGTGCAAGGACAAATTCATGATTACTTCAGAAAATTCACAATATTTGTGTTTACAGCGGTATACACATTACACGAGTATACATTATTGATCGACGTACGTTCTCGTTTTATTGTTGTATCATTACAAGTTCTGCATTGACTTGTTCCGAAGCGAAAAAGTTTGCACGTAAAAGTTTCCGGTGAATAATAAAGTCAAAACTTCTTCCGAACACGAGGGCCTAACTTTAAAGGCTCTAACTGTGGCAGTATAAACCGTATATGAACTATAATCGAATCTGAATCAGGAAAGGAACGAGCTGACTAATGTTGAGTAATATTGACTGCATCAGAAGTTACCAATCACAGCTCTTTTTGCTTTTTTTTTATACCACGAAACCAGCGGAACGTTCACCTGATGGTAAGTTAAAGGCTACCCATAGCAACGTAGAGCTTGTCGTTTGAGAGATAAGATATTGAATCTCGTTACCCCAGTAATAACACTAGTTCCCTTCATACTGGATCACAGTAACATTTGTACAGTACTGTTTGTCAGCAGCATTAGGCGTTGCGGTAGATCTAGACATCTTCCGGTGACAGAGACTACTAGTACTAGTAAATGTACTGATAATAAAAAACCTAGTCCTTTCAATGATCTCTAACAAAAGACGTGGTGATCTTTGGAGTAGGCCTTTGTCCAGAGGTGGATGTTTATCAGCTGATGATAATGATAATACATAAATGTTTTATTTTATATGTTTATATATTTATTTGTTATCTATCCCTTTTTATGTATATAACCCCTTATATACCTTTATATAACGTATACTATGTTAAATAATTAACTATGGCATTTGCTCCAAGACGTCTATACATAAGCTATTGGTCGCATGTAGTAGAGGAGCGCTCATGCTTTCCAACCCTCTGGGAATAATTACCGTCGGGGTGTTCCGATGCGGTTAGTCCGTTATTAGGTGCACTCACACTTGACATGCGTCTGTATTTAACTACCGGGGTCGATTTGCAGTAACTGTTTGTAGGCAATTATACGTATAAATGCAATATGCGTGTAATTTGAAAAATTGTCATCTTCGTAGGAAGAGCTTATCGGAGCTGAAGATCCGCTAGGTGATTATCACAATATATCTGCCGCCAAACAGTAGTGTGTAGACATTACTGTGTTCCGGTTTTAATAGCACTTTATCTAGTGTAATTACTGGAGTAATGAGACTTAAAATCTTACGTCTCAAGGCGAAGAGCGCAATTTGGTGCAGTCTACAAAACCCTAAATAGCACCACATTGTTTTGAGCAAGCGTATCAAGTAAATGTCCCGCTCGTCTCGCCTCCAGTCAAATAAATAAATAGTATGAGACTACTACGTATCATTGTCCGATGGACGTCTACTGCTGGACATAGGCCTTCACCAAGGATTTCCTATCACTCTGTCTTCCTCGGCTTGCATCCAGCTGCTTCTCGCAACCATCGGGCACCAGGGGCCTTCGTTTGTAAGGGTTTATAATCAAGTCTAATTCTATATTACGGTCAGCAAAATAGGCGGGGAAGAGCTAGTTTTTTTTTGTATTAAAGACAACGTGACACTAGTTAAGATGATATATACTGCATCACACTGTGCTCGTCGTTGTGTTACTCCAGTAATTACACTAGCTACAGCGCCCTCTAAACCGGAACACAGTAACGTTTACACACAGCTGTTTGGTAGCAGAAATAGGCACAGCAGTGGTACTAACACATACTGTCACTAGCAAGAAAAACCTACCACCAGCAAACAGATAATTCATAGTTGAAGTAATCGTTTCTAAAAACAAAGGTTTTCCTATATAATAGAAATAGTAAAAAACATACTATTGAGTACCAATGTAAATGATATCTACATCCTTCATGGTATCATCTTCTGAGGAGTATACCTTCAGCATTTTTTTAAACCTTGTTCCCTGACTCTTGGCTAAGGATTCACCCGTTCATACAGTAGCGTTCCTTACTTCTAAAACATATCCTTGTTTATGTATACGTCTATCGATTTGGATGACGATGATGAGGAGTGATCACCACAGAAACTGACAGTTTTTTTTCTTAAAAAATAATAAAACTTGCGGTTAAAAGTAATAAGTAATGATGATGACTTTATGAATGATTACATTAGATGTTACTGGTGTAGGATAATATATATGTAAAGTATATATGAATATATATAGATTTAATGCCCTCACGTTACGGTGGTTTAGTGAGCGTTTAATTTGGCAATAGGCTACATCTGTAGCTCATCTATCAGCTCGTTTAACAAAGCTTAGTAATGATCACACCACAACCAATAATTACTTTGTAACCACTAATGATTTACGAGTTATAACATCATCAAAGTTACCCTCGTAACTGGTAAATTCACAGTTAATTCAAAACTGTATTTATTATTATATTATATTTGTTATAATCAACCGACAGACGTCCACTGCTGGACATGGGTCTCCGCCAAAGAACTCCACATCGATTGGTCACGCTTTACTCGCATACAGTGGGTTCAGTATTATTATTACACAACATTAAAACTAATGGATACCTTATAACCTATCGATGTGGTCATTTGTGGGATGGCCTATGTCCAGCTGTGGACGTTTATCGTCTGACGATACTTTAAACATTGTCTCATAATCTTTCCCAAAAGTTGATGAGAAAATAGCTGTTCTTTTTCCTGGGAAAAGAAAGAAGCTGATATATAAATAATGGAGATGGGAAGTTTAAACATTGACATCGCTGATTTGTAACATGTCTCAATTTCCTGAAATATCTGTCAATCCTCAGCGGACAGACGTGTACTACTGGATCTAGGCTTCTCCCAAAGATCTCCACTTCGTTCAGTCTTGCGCTGCCGCATTCAGCGGCTTCCCGTGTCTTTACAGTCAGCATGGCCTTCGGTACCGCTGGGTGCTAAGCGGCGTTGTGTATACGTTCATATGGGGGGATTTGGACCATTTCCCACCACGCTGGTCCAATGTGGGTTATTGAAAACAAGAGCCTCGTTTGTTGATTAGCGCGATGCACCACGAGCAGGTGGGGTTGGGTTGTGTCCTGTTAATTATGCGGGCACTTTTACACCGTTACACTTCACTATCGTTCACACAGCTACTTGCTGGCAGAAACTAATACTGCAGTGATACCTCCTTCAGACAGTCTTCGACAATGGAAATCTTGATAGTTTTAACTACTTTACTAATGTACAGTTATATTATCGAGTATATAACTAATTCTTGTCCAATCAGATTCGGTTCTAAACTAAAATAAATAACATGTTAATAAGTAATATTACTGGTGGTAGGTTTCTGCTGCCGGAGGTCGTCCTGGTAGGTATCACCGAAGCTCCTATTGCAGCCGACAGACAGTACTGTGTAAACATTACTCTGTTCCGGTTTGAAGGACGTTATATCTAGTGAAATTAATTGGATTATTTATATGTTTGTTAACCATTTAAACTATAGCTCAGTTATGTGTTTTCTGAAGACATATTCGTACATATCTAGCGATAATACATTGGCATATGCAACAACATTAGCTGTTTTTTAACTCGTTTAAATATATATATATATGATAAATAACTTCGAAAAGGTGTTATGTAATAAATATTACCATTTAAAGCACAAACTTTCACCACAGTTGAACATAAAATTTTAAGTAACAGCACAACGTCTAGAATGTAGGCGTAAAAAATGCTATAAAAATGTAAGGTCGCATTAAAAAGCACTCTAAATAAGTAAAACAGTTGATAACACCACATTCCGCTTGTTTATGAACCGAATTACGATTTCTTACTTGAACAAAGTATATTTAGATACCACTGTAAAAGTTTTACGCGCCTTACTTACATTTCCTGGTAGTAGGTTTCTGTCGGTGGATAAACAAAGCCTTTTTAGATTGTTTGATAACACGAGGTTCTAGTTTAGTTTAATGTACGCGTAAATAAATGTAGTCATCGGAACCATAACAAGATTTTTTTTTTGCAATGAAGCGGCTGATGATGATGATGGTTCTGTACATGTGACACAACCTTATGGGTTTTTATTTATATAAACGTTTATTAATGATTATGTTATTGGTACTTCAAATTGAGACAGCTTTTGACCCTTTATAAAGCGTGCTGCTGTCGCTAAATACCAACTTGCAGATTCGGACTCAAAGGATAAGCTCACCAAAAGGATAGTTGGGGACTAGGAGTTATTAAGTATAAAACTGCAAAACCTGGATCACGGATGTTAAGTAGACAGTCTCCCCATGCTCTATGATTTTTTTATTCAACGAAGCATTGATTCGCGTAGGACGTTCACCTGATGGTAACTGTTACTGCCCATAAAAACGTGGCTGTAATTAGGATAGTATATACTGCACCACATTACGCTCATCGCCAATATTAATATGAGATGTTAAGTCTCTTTACTCCATTAATTTCAATAGCTACAATAACCGGAATACAGTAATGTTTGCACATTACTGTTTGGCGGTAGAAATAGGGGTTGCAGTGGTACCTTCCCAGAGACCTACCATCAGTAAATACTTAAAGTAAATTAGTCACTTTAATCCTAACGTAATCAAAGATTGCTGTGAGAAGGTGTTATAAATAGATCATCATCATTATCAGCCGACTGCTGGAGATAGGCCTCTCTCAAAAATCTCCACATGGATCGATCCTGCGCAGCTCGGATGCAGCTGCTTCCCGCAACCTTCACCAGATTGACGGATCACCTGGTGAGAGGCCTGCTAACACTACGTCTTCCGGTTCGCGGTGGCCATTCGAGGATGTTAGTGCCCCATCGGCTGTCAGTCCTTCGAGCGATGTGTCATGCCCATTGCCACTTGAGGCTACCAATCTTTTGGACTATGTCGGTGACTTTAGTTCTTCTGCGGATCTCCTCATTTCTAATTCGATCACCCAGAAAAACCCCGAGTATAGCATAGAAATAGTTACCACCAGTTAAATGCTTGACCACACTCTAATGCATTTATGGAATGTCCTCAAGAGCTACATGCTTCAATACCGCCATCGCCCTTTAAACATCAGTATAGACACGGCAGACATTCATCCCTTTGTTGTCGATATTCCATCCCTTAGGATTAAGCATTTCGCGTTGTCCTTTATAGTGCGGACTGTTTCCGGCGTCAGTGTTTCCATCCAGCTATGACGTGGGAGTCTTCAATCGGAGAATTTCCAGGAAGGTTTCCAGCACAATTCAGTTATAATTATAGTTACAATACAATATGATGGCGATTCGTAACTTTATTAAAATATAACTTGCGTATAAATATATTTTTAGGGGAGGCCTATGACCAACTGTGGACATCGACCGGCTGATGATGATGAAGTCTTTTATTGACAGTATATAATAAAAGTAGTGTAAAGTCCATTAAATTGATATTATGAATGTAAAGTGAATAGGCTTCTTCTATACTATTGCAGTACCACTTAGATTATATCTCCGCTTTCCATCAAGTAAGATCGTAGTTAAGTTCGAGGCTATTAGATATTAAAAAAAAGTTATGTGAGAGTTTTAAATTAAATACAGTTAAACATAAAAAAACCACTACGTTTTCTTTTCTCTTTCCACACACAATTCCTTTTTGTGTATACTTTTCACAGGCACCGAGTTCCCGAGTTAGTTACGAAAGAACGAAATGAGAATTTCCTCCAACGGAATACTTTATGGTACAATCAAAAACTTTCATCAGACTATCGAAGTTGCGTACAATGTAACGAAGGAATCAATACTTTTATTTGATTATTCAAATAATTTCTATGTGTTTTTTAAATATATATATACTGTAGGATGTAAAGATACGCCAATGTATTATCGCCAGGTATGTATTAATATGTCAGCAGACGACACATAAGTGAGATAGATTTTAATCGGTTAATAAACGTATAACAAACGTCAATAACTTCACTACCTTCATACCGGAACACAATAATGTTTACATACACATTATAATTTGTAAAATATATTAAAAAAAAAAAAAAAACAAATATACCGAATAAACCTCAATCAATGATAATAAGGTATATATATAATATGACTGCTTCATTCACTTCCTGTGGTATAGATTAATTGGATAAGGACTCAGTTATTTCTGATATTGTTTCAATAACTATTCAAGTTTTTTTTTTTTTTTCAGACCTTTGTTTAAAAGTAATTTTTGTCGTCGAGGATAGAATATATCCATTGAGTGTATACATTAAAAATTACAGGATTTTTTTTTAAACTATGACATAACGAGACGAGTGGATTGTAGACCTGATGGTAGGTGATATACCCGTTAACAACAACAACGTGGCGCTAATTAGGATGTTATACACAACACCGCGGTGCAAAACCGATTGGTGTAGAGATCTCTGGGGGAGGCATATCATCATAATAATCATTATCCGTTGATAATGATTATGATGATAAGATAGCACCACATCGCGCTTGTCGCTTTAAGACATAAGATGTTAAGTCTCGTTGTAATTTCACTGCTTACAGCGCTATTCAAACCGGAACACAGTAATGTTTGTGTTCCGGTGGTATTTATCTAGACGGTATTCAATAACAGAGACCTACCACCAATAAGGACAGCAGCTTTCCATGTAGCGAATATCTTCTCATTAAATTGATACGTTGATTTGTAAGCCTTCCGATAACATTTAAAGACTAATGTTAATAAAATCAATCATCAGCCGATGGAGTTCCGCTGGACATACACTTCCTCTAAAAATCTCTACATCGATCCAGCCCGCATCCGATGCCTTCACTCGACCTTCACCAGATCGTTGGTAGCAGTCACCATGACGTTCAGTATTGCCGCACACTACGGGCCGTCGTTAGGACATCCCATCATATGGATTTGAGCTATTTGCCACCAAGCTAGTGGGAGCCAGCTCGCTTTTGATTGTCAGGGTGAACCACGAACAGATGAGGTGGCTTAGGATACGTGAGTTGCTATGCGGGACCCCTACTACCCTTTTAATAAAATTCTAAAGTAAAATTTATTACTGCTATAAATTCACCCCTTTGTATAAAGCAACCGAAATGTTTACTAAAACCAACCGAAACAATTCAAATCGAATGTAAGAGTAAAAGACAAACTGAAAGAGAGTTATTTCATCTATTTTTCTGTTGGCATCTCCGCTCTGTGTCCCGTAATAAACTGGGATTCCCTACGGAAAGACCGACTACTGGTCGAGTTCATTTCGCGTATTATTAGTCTATGTACCAACTCAATTGATATACTGAAGAAAATGAGAATAGGGTTTTCTTAAACTTAGTCTAAAACAATATTAAAACTGACTTGTGTCTGCAACCTCACACACCTCGTCCATTCCTCCCTCCTCGTTCCTTTTTGACTCAGTTAAAAATCAAACGGAACTAAAAAAAATACGGATTTAAGGTCTAAGAAACTAACAAATAAATTAAACATATATACTAACAATAAAAGAAAAACTCCTGCTCATCTCCGTCCAGCAGAGTGCTGAGAAAACTAACGGCATTACCGCACTGCATGGCTCTTAGATAATTTCCGTTAGTTTTTTTTTATTAATCTCTAATAAGTCTGAGCGCACCTGGTCCCGAAGACCCTGACGGTTCCACCCCAAACAGTTCAAATATGAAATGCCCGCTAAAGCATTGATGCTTGCTCCACTTGAGGCTCTCCACGTGGTTCGCGACCACAACAGCAATAATCTCAGTGTATCGACTCAAGTTTTTGACTTAATAACTTCCTTTACTTAGTCATTACATAGAGCAGATGACTTCCATAGTAATCCTACGGACTGGTTATGCTGGAGCTTCACGTTTTGCCTAACTCCGTGTCGGCTGATCTTCGTGTAATGCCTTCTTAAATCGAACTCATGTTACGAAACATGATCAGGATCTGACATGTACATATGTTATTATTTTGCTGCTCACGAGAAGTCTTAACTTCTAACACTAAGGACGACCACTGAGGTTTCATCTTCACATAACGCTTCTTCTTACACGGGAGAATGTCTTTCTGAAATTTCTCTCTCAATAAGAGAGTAAGAGCATATTATTTAACATAATTTTAAATATGGTAGGGGACCATCTGAATGCATAGGCAACAAAACACTCATCCTCAACATATCCAGCAAATAACGGAGGGGAAGACCGAAGTTGCGATGATTGAGTGTAGTGACAAAAGATATGATGAGCTGCGATCTCTAGGAAAGCAGTGTACTAAATAGAGCGAAGTGGAGTGAAAGAAGTAAAAAAGCAGAACCTGTCGTAAGACGAAACAAATGCTAAGAAGAAGAAGAAAATATAGTAAGTAAGATTTTTTGAAATCATGGTCATGACTAAGTACCTACAGGTTCCTAATTATTACTTGCAGTCGGATCTACGCAGAATGAATCTAATGTCTTGAAGAATAAGTAGCATCATCATCGTCATCATTATCGTTTATCCACTGCTGGATATAGGTCTTCCTCAATATCTTCCATCAAATGCGATCCTTAGCTCCTCGCAACTACCCACTTCCCGCCGTGATGATGTCGTCGGTCCATCAGGGGCATGCGATGATCCATGAGCGGGATCAACAAACCTACCCTCACTGTATAAATTTATACTTATATTGAATTCAGGCATACCATCGAGTGGGACCACCACTCATCCCACTTATCTGGTCCATGTGATAAGTGGGGGGCTTGGTGGTTTATTTTATTAATAATGGGTTCCCACCCGGAGGAATGAGATATCATTTTTATATGCTTGAATTCGATGTAAATTTCAATATAAGTGTAAAGTTATACAGTGAGGGTAGGTTTGTTGATACCGCTCGTTGCGATTTCGATTTATATGCAATAACTTTACATGCAGCTATCCGCAACTGGAAGCGGATATCGTATACACGACCGTAAATCCGTATACAACGACTTCGGAAATACGTCATAATTCCTTATATTATTAATTCACATACTAATACTATTAATAAAATAAACATTTGTTAATAAAGCCTACAAATAGACCAAACGTTGGTATACCATATTTTTTCTGTACGTTTTCCGGGAATGTCTAGATAGGTTATACCAGCAACCCTGTGTTTTTTTTCTTCAATTAAGCGACGAGACGAGCGGGATGTTCACCTGATGGTTAGTATTACGCCATGCCCATAACACACTGTAGCTAATCAAAATATTATATACTGCACTGCACCATATTACGCTCGACGCCTGACACATAAGATGTTGAGTCTCGGGCTAGTAAGAATAAGACTAAATGAAGCTCTGCCTGTCGTTGAAGGCGACTAAAACGGTCTTCAAGGTAGCGAGCCTTGAGCGTGAGAGCCTCCATAACTAGACAAGCAAGCTGTACCAGGAATGTGGATACTAAAAAGTGCTCAACTCTTCCTTGGGACGAGTATAGAGTTCAGAGAGTCACTTGAGAGTTTTGTAGGAGATTCCGTAGCTCCTCCTAACACTTTAAAGGATATCATCTAAAGGATATTAATGGGTAGAAATCCATCAGCTGCAGGGCTCAGCTAGAGCTACTAGCCTCCCTTCTGATCAGACATTTAGAATATTTCCCTCCAAACAAAAAAAAAAAAAGAAACTGCCACACGGCCTCTCTTTCTGCAGTCAAACAGAAGTATGCTAATGAAATTATTGCTATAATGAGACAACTTCATATACTCTAAGACGAAGATCATATTGTGGTGCAGTGTATACCATCTTAATAAGCACCTTTTTATGGATAGCAGTATCACTTGTTATTACGTAATGATACACTGTTGTATGAAATGGTTCTGATCCGGTGGAAATCAGTATTCATTCTGAAATATATCAGTTAATAATACACTTTGTCTTTTCTTATATCTTTATTAGTCTATAGAAAAGTATATTAACTTTATATAGTAATTATTTTAATAGTGATAGGAATCACCTCTGTGAAGCACCCCTATTACCCCCCCACCCCACTTTATTAAGTAATAAATTATGCACATTTTTCCATACATTAAATGTTTTATTAATAATGTAAAGAGCATTAGCAAGCAAAGTTTTCTTGGTGATAACATCACATTTTTTGTCTGGTTGCCGAAATCATTAACTCACAATAACTTCAATTTAACCTCAAGTGCACAATTTCAAAATGGCAACCTTGATTTTCTCAAACATCCCTGTGGCTATAAACGATAGAACAAACTCGATCAGATTCCGTGATCAGAACAAATCTTTCCCCGGAGAATCATATTTCATCTTTACAAGAATATAGTAGTTGATCTCCTCAGCAATAAATTGTAGAAAAAAAGGTCTGACGGAACTAAACTTGAGGTTAGAGGTCTAAAATATGATAAATGATATCTAATACTGCATGTAAATCATCATCATCAGCCGATAATAATCTACTACTGGACATAGGCCTCCACTATAGACTCCCACTACAGGTAGGATTTTGGGTCATTTGATACAACGTTGACCTAATGCGAGTTGGTGGGAGAAGCATGTCAATAATATAATAAATATGTCATACAAAAGTATATAAATATAGGTAAGAATAAAGGAGGTAGACGAAAATATTTAGTATAATATAAAGAATATTTTTAAATAGAAGTTCCCATCCGCTTTGCTAGCAGGAACAGCCCCGCAACTCTCTTTTGGGGATGTTATTTTATAAAATCCATTCTTAGCTGACCTCTAAACGGCAGAAGCAATATGCCTACTAAAATTTCAACTTTTCGGAGATCTATAGATCAATAGGTAAATCTTCAGTTCAGTCCAGTCTTCTTAAATTGTTTTATTATTTATATATTCATGATCTACATTTAACATACCAGCTTCCTTGCCCTAAAATATATTTTCCTATCTAAAGATATATATATTCTCTTAATCCCTCCCGAAGCTGTCGGGTTTCCTGAGGCAATTTATCTTGACGTCATAACTAGATTGTGGGAGACTATTTTCACGATGTACCTAAATAATTTATCTAGAAATATTTAGACGACAAATTTTATGACGATATGAAGTATAATGAAGGGCACAACAACTCACAGGACCTAAGACAACCTCTTGCTCGTGGTTACCCTGCTAATCAACAAACGAGGCTCTAGCTCCTACTAACCCTCAATGGGCCGGCGTTGTGGGAAATGGCCCAAGTCCTCCATAATCATATGTTTGGCGGACGCATTGGTGACTGGTCCGATCGATGTAGAGATCTTTGGGGGAAACCTAAGTCCAGCAGTGGACGTCTATCGGCTGATGATGATGAAGCGTGATAATATCAGATGAGTGTTTTAATTTTCTTTATCTAGTTTTACGTTATTATATATAATTTGCATATTTTATTCTAGTGAAACTTTAAAAGGCTTTATTATCATTATGCGCAGTTTCCGTCTATTTTTTTTTCTGTCGTAAAATAAGACAGCAAATATCTCATCTCGCTGATTCATCTTAACGAGAGGTCCGAACACAAGTCTCTTTTGTAACGAAATGTAATACTATTTAAATCCAACTACTTTAAAATTAACTTAGGGACTTATCAAAAACTTCAATTACTTTGTGTTTTATGTGTATGTATATTTACTTTTTATATAGAACTTCTCTCTATTTACTTTGTATAAGAATAAGAATCTATTATATATATTAATACGTGAAAGACAAGATTTGTTTTATACAACAATTTTCCAAGTACATTGGATAATATCATCATCATCAACCGATAGACGTCCACTGCTTGACGTTGGGTCTCCTAAAGACTTCACTTTTCTAGAGGTTCATAGAGAGGGAATTGGGCTATTTCCCACCACGATTTCTTTATTAGCAGAGTATACCACGAGCAGGTGAGGTTGTATTGGATCCCGTATGTTGTTGTGCGTGACCGTTTCAAACTCAGGCAGACAGACACAGTTAAATAACATAGAAGTTGCAATAAAAAAAACACAATAAGTTATAACATTAACCAATAATCATATACTTATATATTTCCTAGTTATGGTTGTATATCTATTCCGAATGTAAGATAACTTAGATTGGAATACGTGAAAGCTTTAGGCAAAGCGCCGTCCTAACCTCACAATGGGGACCAATTGCTGAAATAGCTTTCCGAAGCATGAAAGTGCTTACTTATAAAGTACAGAAGGTTTATCGGCGGTAAAAAAATATTTCTCGAAAGGAGCGATGGAACGAAAGGTAAATTATATTGAGAGCCAATAACTGATATATCCATAATAATCCTTGTTAAATTTAGCTTAATGAGATACCAATAAAAATGTATCTTTTAGGGTAAAGATTTCTATTAAAATTGAAACCTTGGAATAGTAGGTTATGATAAAAATAAAGTATCAAAAACTTGATACAAATTTCAACCCGAATCAGATGCCTATATGTCGTAACGTTTAATATAGCCCTTAATTATTTCTAAACCTGCAACACTAAGTAAATATATTCACAACATATATATTGCAAGCAAGGGTGTAAGGTGTACACAACCCACGGGACCAAAGCCAACCTCACCTGCTCATGATGCCATGTTAATTAACAAACAAGGCTCTAGCTCCCACCAACCCTCATTGGGCTAGCGTAGTGGGAAATGGCCCAAACCTCTCATATGAACCTTTGCATACGACAGCCTCTAGTGCCAGCAGTATCAGAGATCATTCTGACTGTGTGGAGATTTTTGAAGAAGGCCTATGTCCAGCTGTGGACGTCTATCGGCTGATGTGTCAATGTATCTCTGGATATCTCTTATATATATTATACTAGCTGTTCCCCGGCTACTTTGCTGGTTATAATATAAATTTAGACTTGAAATTAGTTTCAAATATTCCTGGAGAGTAACCGCAGCCGCAAATGACTTCCTATAACAACCGTTACTATAGCAACTAAGTAAATAATAACTAGTTAATTAAAATTATGAAATATCTATGCAATTCAAAAAGTAAATAGCCTATCCTTCTTCTTCATCGTATCACACTTGACAGAATGGTCGTGGTCATCAATTCAGGTGTTGATGGCAAGCTTCACAACACGCCGCCAATCTTCTCTGAGGATGATAAGCCATTTACTGCCGCTTTCATTTGGTCAGTCCATCTCGCAGGCGATCTTCCTCATGGCCTGGTACCCTCCAACCTTTCCCTGGACCACATGTCCATATATAATTGGCCTATATATAAATATATACAAATCATTCCGCGCTGAATGGTCTTGTTCCTATATCGATATATTCATTACTATTCAAGTGATTGTCAACCAAAGAAAACACATTTTCGTTATTTATATATACATGCATTTTTTCATAAATTCTCTTATATATTTTAATTCTAGATTTACGTATTCTTTGATAGTACAAACCTTCGTCCACCATTTAGGTTTTCTGTACTTAATAAATATGAAAAGAAAGTCTAGATGAATATAATGCTCTCTTGAGCTGTTTATCTTTAAACAGACAGAATATAGATATTTATTATTATGATGAAACAACGTTACATCTAGATATATGTATAGAATAATATTTTTATAAATAACTAACGTAGCTTAAGTACGAAACTGTTCTTGCTTAGCTCTAACAAGTTAAAATGCGGTGTAGTGCATTTCATACACTGCTGGTTCTTTTCATAACCTGTCAGTTGTTACGACAAGGACTTTGCTTTGTAAAATATAAAATAGTTCAGAAAGTTGCTTTTATCAAAACCTCTTTTACAAGAATTTAGTTCCTTCATGAAACAAATTATTTAGTTTATTATTTATTTTTGACCATATTACATTTTTATTCCACTTTTTTGTTCTTTGAATCTACTGGACGACCAAGAGCTTCGCGTACTCTTAACAACGTACTCATAGTTACGGTGTCACACACAAAACTACATTGTGCTCATTACGTTGAAACATAAATTAATAGAACTCGTTACCACAGTAATTTCACTAGCTATAGCACCCATCAAATATATTACGCACAGTAATATTTGAACAGTAGTTTGCTAACAGAGATATATCATCAATAAACTTTTTACTACTTGTAATCTTTAATGGAGTTAAGCCGAATTTAGCTAAAGGCTTTTCTCTTTAAGGGTTTTAACTTTTTGCTTAACAATTAAACTTAGTACACTTATACTTGGAAATTTCGTAAAAAGCCGAAATTGTTTCTTTTATCGGTGAAACCGTTTTTTTTAACAACTCATCTTAATAAGCACACAGCAAAGTTTCGCGAGAACAGAGTATAATTCATCAATGTCGAAAATTTCATAACAAAGTGACACGTGAGGAGTTTATTTTCATCTGTAATTAAATGATAATATACGCGAATTGTTACTGGTGGTACCTCTTGTTGAACGGAGTGGTAGCTATTGAAATTACTGAGGTAATAAAACCACTTTCTATATATCAAGGCGACAAGCATAATGTGGTGTTATGTATCGTGCGTATCACTTACCATCAGGTGAAAGTCCCGCTCGTTTCGTCGCTTCATTGAATACAAAAAATATAATAACTGAACTCTTTTGTCATAGAAATACTTTTTAATTTTGCGTTACTAAACCATTATTTTAATATATAACTTAACTGTGGTTTAAGATATATACAAATTGTTTGATATTGTAACCTCTGAAAGCAAACGATCAATTACTTTCATATACATATAAATATGTAGGATTTAGTAAGTAGCTCGCTGGTTAGAGCGTGCGGCTTCCATTCCGAAGGTCGCGGGTTCGAATCTCAGCATGTACCGATGACTTAATATTTAAGTTATGTACATTTGTGAACTTTAGTTACAACAGCGAGATACAAACGGTGAAGGAAAAACATCGCGAGGAAACCCCGCACACTGAAATCATCTTTGTGTGCGTGTGGTGGCCCCAATAAAGTGGCAACAGGCTCGCCCCCTGTTACATGGGACCTAATCTGACCACATCTGGCGAAATGGGGGTGTTGTTTCATCTCTGCCTACCCCTACTGGGAAAAAGGCGTGAAAATATAAAATAAAATGTAGGAATTATCTAGAAATTTCGTTTTTTTTTTTAGTATATTATCTTCTGTATCGGGTCAGAGTTGTTGTCTACATACATGATTAGTGCATTAAAGAAATTACACGCTTATATAAAATGACTGCAATTTACAGTTCTCTGTGTAACGTATTTACAATATTCTAGAAACTTGTTTCTAATTTCCTTATTACTAATTAAATAACTCAATTTTCTTATATCTATTATTGTATCTAAATGTATTCGTTTTCTTCCTAGCAGGCACTCTACAATCAGGTGTATGATTGTTTATGCTCTTCCGCTTAAAGGTCAGCTAAGAATGGTTGTTACAAAACTCTTTCCCCAAAGGGAGTTTTAGGGGTGTTAAGGCCAACATAACGGGCGAGGAACAGATATCAAAAGAGATTGATGTAAATCTTTATATAATGTTTTTTTGGTCCTTATATATATATTATAAATTACCATAGAGTAATTATGTATGTATTAACGTTTACATATTTATATACTCTTCATTCTAATCTCTGTACTTCTAATAATAACGTTTGACTGTTACCATAATTATAACGAGTATAAAGTTCAATGAATTTCTTCTTACGTGAGTAATTAAAAAAAAACTATTCACGCTATAGTACTGAGTAATGGACAACGATTATTCGCATTCGTTGTATGAAATTACACTAACATGAAACGTTAAATATATCCCATAAAGTGTACTTTCATCATACTTTTATTTGACTTTATAAAAGCGATATAAATCTAGAATAATAAAATCACAATGTTGAACACCTGATGCTAAGTGATGTACCTAACATGGTTATTCGCATTCCAATCTCGTTTCTACAATCTGTTATTACCACACACTAGTAGCGAGTTTGGGTCTTTATTAAAGGTTTTACGACCTATTGTTGGGTTATGGGAATAGACCCAATAATCTTCTAAGTTGTGTACAACAAATACTTTAAGCTTTGGAATTTATTCTTCTACCCGTTATTTCGCTTAGATGTCATATACCATATAACTTGTACCATAAAAATCCCTGTTTCTAATACCGGATCATATATTGTTAGCTAACACTGTACTGTTTCATCGGACCCCATATCAATTTGTTCTTATTGTTCTACGAAGCGATGAGATGAGGGATACGTTCACCTGATGGTAAATACACCTGTCCATAACAGTTTGGTGCATAAAGGGCAACAAATAAATATAAACCTAATAAAATATAAAATTGTAAATAAAAGGAGAACGAAAATGTAAAATTAGGAAAGGATGATTCACTCTCAGGGTACGAGAATGCCCTATTAAAAACGGACGAGGCGACAGTGTCTTCACTCAGCGAGAGGTATGAAAGAAGGAAATGGAATGGAGAGCGATAGAAAAGAGGAAACTATTATAGGAAGGAAGATAAGAAAGGTATGAAAGATAGAAAGTGTGAGAGAAAGGAATGAGAAAGCTAGATATAAGATTGAAATGATAAGCAAGTGACACAGTAAAGCTTAGAAGTGCTCAGAAAGGCCCTGACCTGATACGCAGGAAAATATTTAAAAAAAAAAAAAATTAAAATTAAAAAAAAAAAAAACAGTGGTGCTAGTTTTTTTTTTTTTTTTTTTTTTTTTAGTTTTTTTTTTACAATAATTCCCCTGCGTATGGCGGGTCAGGGCCTTTATTTGCACTTTTAAGCATAATTTTATCACTTATCATTCTATTCCTTATTTCTAGTTTCTACGTTCTCTCCTTTCGTCCATCTTCTCTGTCATACCTATTCTTATCTTTCTTTCTTTTTATTCTCCTCCTCTTTTCTCTCATACTCCATTCCATTTCCTTCTTTCATACCTCTCGCTAAGTGAAGACTTCGTCGCCTCGTCCGTTTTTATGGGCATTCTCGCTCCTGAAATTAATCATCCTTTCTAATTTTACATCTTTTGATGACATTTTGTTTTTACAGTTTTAAAATTTTTATTTATTTTTAATTTGTTTCTTCAATTTCTTACTTTTATTTATTACAATTGCGATTTATTTTTCTTTAGCGTCTCTTCTACAACTTTACTACAAAATGTAAGGAAAATATGGCGACTTTCGTCCTCACTCATCAGAGAGGCAACCGCTCCTGTGTCTAATCTTCTTCCTATTTGAATTTCTAGATCCACCCTCTCCCGCCCGAATAAGGGACAGGAGAGCAGGATGTGCGCCACGGTCTGGTCCACCTCCGGGTCACAGGGGCACGCGGGACTCTCCTTGAGTTTGAACCTGTGGAGGTACTCGGAGAATCCCCCGTGCCCGGTGAACATCTGGACCAAGACCGTGTCGAGCTCGATCTGGCGAGTCACACGATACGCTGACTTGACGCTCGGGAAGAACATCCTCGTTGTTGACAGTGGTGCTAGTTAGAATGTAGTATCTTCAAAATATTCGTAGTTGAAAATATTTCATTGCTTATCTGTATGTATGCATAGAGTCACTCGCAAGGCTTGCTAGGCGGAAGTTATGACAAGCTATGAATTCTTGGGCGCTTTCTAAGTAAACTATGTTAAAGTATAAGTAAAGTGTATGCAGTTAAGTATTGTATATCTAGATTAAATTAACTACAACATACATTTTTTCTGAGTCGATGGTAGAGAAAATAAAGATTACTACTAGCCCAGCTGCCATCAGATGAAAGTCGACAAATCCTCTGATATATATGAACTTTCCACCAATTTTACTTGAAATAAGTTTAAGTTCACTTTCGATACATGAACCTATTTATTTTAACGATGATGTAAGGTCTATTGGTTCGACAGTTGACTTATTGTATGAACCCAATTTTCTTTTACCGCTGTATTCGAAGACAGAGTATACATCTGATTTATCTCAGATATATGATCTATCTACTACCCCTAAAATTTTACCTTTAGAACATTTCAATATATAAATGAGATATCCAAAGATTCGTTGACCGGTCACAAGGTCTCTGAAACTATTAGACGTAAACACTCAAAATTTAGTAGAAATATTGCTGCTGTCATTCAGAGGTCAGCTAATAATGGATTTTACAAAATTCCTTCCCTAAAGGAAATTGCGAGGGTTACGTCCAGTAAAGAGGGCGGGGGTAAAGTTAGTAGTCAATTATATCAAATGAAACGTCTGACTACAAATTGACAAATATTTCTTTTATGTACTTGTGAACGAATATTTGGACTTTTTTTCGAGTTTTGATAGTAGTGAAGCTTCATAACTCTGGACACCTATCATTAAGGTTTCATACAACATAGAAAATAAACAACAATACTTCCGATAGTATGCCTTCCACCAAATACGATCTCCAGGTTCTCGCATCTACCGCCTTGATGATGTCATCGGTCCATCTGGTAGCATCAAGTCTGAGACAACAAAAGAGTTTATACCTCATCAGCATTTTAACTATCTAAAGTCAACTTTTTTTTTTTTATGTTGTCACGTCTTTTTCCCAGTAGGCGTAAACAGAGGTGAATAAACCACCCACGTTTCGCCAGATGTGGTTAGATTAGGTCCAGTATAACAGGGGGCGAGCGTGTTGCCACTTTAATGGGGCCACCACACACACACACACAAAGATGATATCAGTGTGCGGGTTTCCTCACGATGTTTTCCTTCACCGTTTTTTGTATCTCGCTGTTGTAACGAAAGTTCACAAATGTACATAACTTAAATATTAAGTCATTGGTACATGCCGAGGTTTGAACCCGCGACCTTCGGAATGAAAGTCGCACGCTCTAACCATTAGGCCAGCGAGCTACTTTAGGCCAGCGAGCTACTTTAGGCCAGCGAGCTACTTTAGGCCAGCGAGCTACTTTAGGCCAGCGAGCTACTTTAGGCCAGCGAGCTACTTTAGGCCAGCGAGCTACTTTAGGCCAGCGAGCTACTTTAGGCCAGCGAGCTACTTTAGGCCAGCGAGCTACTTTAGGCCAGCGAGCTACTTTAGGCCAGCGAGCTACTTTAGGCCAGCGAGCTACTTTAGGCCAGCGAGCTACTTTAGGCCAGCGAGCTACTTTAGGCCAGCGAGCTACTTTGGGCCAGCGAGCTACTTTAGGCCAGCGAGCTACTTTAGGCCAGCGAGCTACTTTAGGCCAGCGAGCTACTTTAGGCCAGCGAGCTACTTTGGGCCAGCGAGCTACTTTAGGCCAGCGAGCTACTTAGCTACTAAAGTCAACTGTCTTAGTTATTTGAGGCAATTATTGAAAATTGTTTCAACTTAATAATGAATTCATAACGTGATTTAAGATTCATCCCCTTCGATGGCGCAATGTTGTTACTTTGCCGTATAATTCAATATTCTGCCAAACTAATCACTTTATGAAATAGTGTCGCTTCAACTGTGTAATATTAACATAACCGTAATGAACTTGGCTTCGCTTTAGAGGCGAAACTGTTTCATTAACCGCTCGAATCCATTTATTATTTATTGTGATTTCTATGAAGTCTTATGTATATTATTTATTTATTTATAAAAACATCAGCAGCACATGCGTTAAACTATTTGCAGTATGTTATAGTGATTACATATTCTGATTCAAAAATATATAAACAATAGTAAATAATGATGGCATATTATTATCAGTCGGATAACGCCCACTATTGGGCATAAGTCTCCTTCAAGGATTCTCATTGAGAGAGATTAGCCCCACCACGCTAGCCCAGTGTAGTTTAGTGGGGGTTCAGAGCGTGCAGGAGATGGAAGTGGGCTCTGTAAGATGTTGGGCGCAACCTCTTGCACCCTAATGATTCCATACTGAACATGAATGATATCATCATTCAGATTTGTCGAGCAAGGGTATCAAAATTAGTTTAGATTATAAGTTAGCATTACTATGATTTAATCTGATTGTCTAGCTGACTGATAATGGTATATATCATCTAAATTTAAAAATCAGTAGGGTAGTAGTAGTAAGTCCTGCTGGGAACCGTCTTGGTAAATATAAAGATCCGGTCCTTGAGGAATTACCTGTAATTCAATCCTGGGAGACATGAGATATTAAAAGCATCTTGCCGGAGAATCTTTATTTAGATACCACCACAGCTCCTGGTGTTGACAGCGGACAATAAGTGTGATCCGGATTAAAGGCGTTATAGCTAGTGGAATTACTAAGGTACCTGGATCACATCTTATGTCTTGAGACGATGAGCACAATTTGGTTTTGTGTATATCGTACTAACTAGCGCCTCATTGTTATGGGTACGCGTAATGTGACCGTTTTGTTTCTTTCGTCGCTTAGTAGAATTAAAACGATACGATTACTATAATGATAGCTTTATAGCATAGTTGGCTTTATGAGGACGTGTAACCAATAACCAACGTTCGATTCCCCGTCAGCTATATAATAAGGTGGGCTTTATAACGAATCCGGTGTCTGAAATGTTTTTACGAGTGTGCCGAAGGAGCGACGCGAGCTTTTATGGTTGTTGGATTATTGTTCTATAGAACTAGTTCTTCTATTTCACAGGGTTATTGACCCTTATTTCGATTTGGTAATATTTCGGTCATATTACACAATAGAAGTTTTTATCATTTAACCTCAAAAATTACTAGAAATGGAAAAGCTTTAGAAGATATTAAAGATCTGATCACTAGTTAAGGTAAATCATCTTAGTACTAATTAGAGTTTCTTTCTAGAATATTGGATATCTATTTTGTGAAAAATTTATTTTACTATTGAAATAAAAATCCAATTATTAATTCATATTTTTAGTTAGTAAACATTGAGTAGAAAACAAGCTAGGTTTTATTTGTGTGTAAATATATCTAAACAAAGCCAGTGTGAACGTCGATAGCATTTCCCGAACTATTCTCCGCCCCATCTACAAAACAAATCGCCGTCGTTGAACAACTTCAACACAACTTCCTCAATAAGTTGTGGAGTAACGACACTGCACTTCCTGTGCCATTCAAGTTCTCAATTCGTTTAGAAGCTCCTACAACTTCTATTCCAAACGTACAAATTGACGAAGTTTATAAATAATTTAAATAACAATAGCATAACTGTGTAGTGTCGGCAGCTGAAAAAGCTGAAAAGCTTTGTAACATGAAGGTCTAGAGTTCGATATTATAGTCACATGTGGTAGAGTCTACAAAGAGCTATAGTTTTAAGCTTAAACTTCTACCAATCGTAATCAGATGTAATAAGTCTACAATGACCTACGTTTTACAGGAACGTAGACAGATATTTCGGGTGGGACATACAGACCACCAAATTTCCAATTTAGGACTAATTTATTAATAATCAAAGCCTAGTTGTGTACTACTTGAGTGACTTGATATTACTATATAGACAAGTTTAGGGAGCCAAGGTATATTGTGATTATTGGCATGTATGAAGCGTATACCTCTGAGTTCACAACAAATTATAGCTATGATTTTCTACCGTTACTTGATAAATTGATATAAAATTGAGCTTCATTATTATCCCAATGTACTCAAAAATATATTTGTATACGTAAAATTAGTTACTAAAAGACTGCGATAGTTTTTTTTCCAATATGCTTAAGGACGTGCAGATAGTGAGCGTAATACGCAAGCAAGTAACAATACACAAAATGGGAATATTATATAGGAGTCGTATCATTACCAAATATTAAAGATCTTGTCTGTCTCGTTATGTATGGAAGAAAGAAAATACATACATGCAGCTTAATTACACACAATTTATCGGTGGAAAGATACATATCTGTTCATACGATTCCTTACTAATATATTCTCCAATTGTTATAAATTTACTTTATAACGTTATATAATTAAAATATTGTTATAAAGCAGAATGAATTTCCTGCTATAGATATCCTATTAAACAATGGAGTTAATTGAGTGTGCATTGTTGTAGAGTACCGACACCGCGCGGCTCGGTTTCAAGCAGCAGCAGCATAAGTGCAGGCGCAAGGTTGGCTCGGCTGCTGACTCAAGGAGTCAGGGGCACCCCTGAAGAGGCTGTCGCGGACACTCCGCGCAGATTGAGCTGGGAGAGGTACCTAACAATAAACTAATGCAATTTATCAAGCTGTCGTATATTAAAAAATCAATAAATTCCTATTGTACCCATTACTTGCCTCCTCTCCGGAAAAGGTTATGGTCATTTGTCCGCCATGTTTGCCAAGTGCGAGTTGATAATCGAAAATGTGTGTCATATATCACATGACAGTCACTACGTTTTCCTGTACCGGAAGTTGAAGTTCAGTGAGAATCGAACCCTCTTCAAAATGAATAGCGCGTATGACGGTCTTACAAAAACTGAAATTGATCTATCATAGATGCATCTCGCAGTTATAATATATTACTACTTAAAGCTCCTCTATCTCTCAGAAAGATATACAAGTATTAAGTATAGTAGACTCATATCTGTAGATAAAAACATAAATCTACTGTTTATAATATATACCCTAATATTAGAATGAACAGTGATAAATTACAATAACAATAAATTGAAACCTTTTGTATAGGTATATATACCTAGAAACATTTTCCGTAGTTATCACCGCAGTCCTTAATTCTGCCGACAAATAGTAGTGTACAAATATTACTATGTTCCAGTTCTATAGGTATTGTAGTAAGTACTGGAATGCACTTTTCGTATATCAAAGCGGATATTAGCCTAAATGAAGTAAAACTGTTATAAGCGTTGTTTTCCATCGTCTGAACGTCTCAGTCATTTTGTCGGAAAAAAAACCTATTTAACAGCGTTGGGCAGGTACTTTCTAAAATTTAATATTTCTTCTGCCATTAAATCCTAACAGATTTTTAATATCCGCCGGAAAAAAAGCAATGTTTACTCTGAAAGCACTAAGCCGCTGTAGCTTTCCTGCTACGAGAATCTACGGCGTAGCGAATGGACAACAAATTATTTGTCGTAACAACCATTTATTTCTCTTTGACCATTATAACTTAGTGCATTTAGAACTAAAATAAATAAATCTAGATATTTTAATTTGTTGCTTATTTTCGTATTGTCTAGTATAGAATATTACAAAAGATTGAAAGGTTTGAAAAATCCGATAGAATAGAGCTTTTAAGTTTTGTAATCTTCATCAGCCGATAGACGTCCACAGGAGGACATAGACTTCCCACAAAGATTCCCACACGATTCATATAGGGGTAATTGTGCCATTTCCCATCACGCTGGCTCAATACGAGTTGGTAGGAGCTAGACCCTCGTTTATTGGTTAGCAGGATGCACCACAAGCTGGCGAGGTTATCTTGGTAACAATAAGTTGTTGCGCGGGGACCCTTGCGCTACCTATTTTGTAATAGTGTTGTATATCTACGCGAAGGTTACACAATAAAACCAAATTTGCCTTGAAACTTAGATCTGGAGTCTCGTTACCACAGTAAATTCACTAGCCACAACACCTTTTAAACTGGTACTTAGTAATATTTGCACAGTACTGTTTGGCGACAGTAATAGACTCTGCGGTGGTACCTACCTAGTCTACTCCAAAAAGGTTACCACGAGTAAATCAATGGTTCTGTGACAAGATCCATGGCTGATCATAGGTTACTGTGACAAGGTGTTATAAATAGTTAAATAGATACATTAACATTTAGTTAAATTTCAGTATCAATATGATTTACTCAACATAAAACCCTCAAATCGTTCATATTATTATATATCCTTTATAACAATGAATATTTAAATATATGTTTGTTAAGCACTATATTGAATTTAACATATGAATGGTATAAAATAAGAGATATACTTGTTAGTAGTTTGACTAGATTTAACGACTTTTATTGGACTTTTCCATGTCCATTAGTTGGACTCAGAAAATATGACCTTCTCCAGCTGATTATAAGGAGTAAAGGTTCTGGAAAACGAAAGGTGGGGAGAAGGAATATGTCATGATTGAGGAATATCAGGGAATGGACTGGAATATCTAGGGCGTCCGAATTGTTCCGCCGAACCGGAGACAGATTGGATTGTTCCACACTGATCGACAACCTTCAGTAGTTGGAGAAGCACTTTAAGAAGAAGAGGGACTTTTAAGCCGTAATGTTTGCAAATATTTGCTTACTTTATGTATTGAGGGGTGTAAGGGTTCCAGCACAACCACTCACGGGACTCAAGCAAACCTCATCTGTTCGTGGTGCATTCTGATAATCAACAAACGAGGGTCTGATTCCCACCAACTCGCATTGACGCAGTGTGGTAGAAAATAGCTCAAATCCCCCAAAGGAACCTCTACAAACGTGGAGATCTTTAGAGTAAGCCGATGTCCAGCTGTGGACGTCTATCGGCTGATGATGAAGATGTATTGATACTAATCTAGGAGATCTTCAAAAGAGTATAACACTGGTGACATCTTTATTGTCGGAGACAGTCTAGATAGATACCACTGCAACACATATTTCTACAGCCACACAGATTTGTAGACACATTAGTGTGTTCCGGTTTGATGGGTGAGCTAGTGTAATTACTGGGGTAGAGAGGTTCAATATTTTACACCTCAAGGCGACGAGCACAATGTGATGCAGTATATACCATATTTATTAGGGCCATTTAGTTATTGGCGTAACAAAGAAAAAAAAAATTCTGTTTTCGGGGGAGAAATCTTCGAACGATATCCTTCTTGGGAGGGAAGGGAGTGCGGGTTATGTGAGATTCTTACACACTAAAACCCCCTCGGTGGTCGGCATCAGTGAATTCGGAGAGGCTACGGTATCTCTTTACACTTTGAACACGTCTCTGAGGGAGTGCTTTTAACCCTTCTGAGCTGTCCCATACAGGTTCGTTTGTTGAGCGATAAGGGCCCCCACCCTCCAGGCCCGCTAAACTCCTAGACCTTTTTAGTCGCCTTCTACGACAGGCAGGGTTTACCTTAATCCCATTCTCATTAGCCAGAGACCGCAGAGCTTATGAAGTAAAATAAATAATAAATCTACTAACAAAGTGGTGGTTCATTCATTGTGGTACAACCACATCTAAAATTTGTATGTACGTACGTAAAGTAAATTAACACTGTATTTCCCGTGAGAGTAATGCGGTAATTGAATAAATTATAAATGAGCTCTTAAAATAATTGTGGATAACAATTTAAGTAAAGCCTGCCGCAAGTGGGGGCAAGTTGATAGCTCGATAGTTGACTAGAGGGTGATAACTTAACCAAAAGCTTATTGAGTACATTTAATGTTTCCTGTTCTCGCTTAATGTAATATTCTTAATAAGTGGGATGAAAGGGACCCCACCGACCTCACCTGCTCGTGGTGCTCCTGCTAATCAACAAACGAGGCTGGATCTCACCAACCCGCATTGGATCAGTATGGTGGGAAATAACCCAAGTCTCTCTAATTGAACCCTTACAAACGACAGTAGTGTTAGTCCGATTGATGTGGAGATCTTTGGTGAAGACCTGCGTCCAGCATTGGATATCTGTCGGCTGATAATGAATCTTAATAAAGCTTTAAAATTCAATCCAGCTTTTGAAGAAAGGAACAATCAAAAGTTTCGTTCACTTTCATCATCATCATCATCATAGGCTTCTCCAAATATCATCAGATCATACTTTACATAAGCTAAATCTAACAAGCTTTATAAATATACTTTGTTTCATGTAGTTACTGGTAGCAAGCTTCCGCAGCACCTAACAGTAGCGAGCAGTTAATATGTTCCGGTTTGAAGGGTGCTGTAGCTAGTGTAGTTACTGAGGTTACGAGATTCAACATCTCATGTCATGTCAAATTATTACTGTCTATAAAAGATGAACTCAATGAAATAACCTGATTAAAGGCTCGGTTACTTGTTTCTCTATTATTAGTAATATTAATGAAGTCCTAGAAAATATCTATATATTTTTTTAATATACATAAATGCCATTGTTTTTTCACGAAACATGTACTTTATTAATATTTAAAATATACTATATTCTGCTACTTAACATAAGACGCTTCATGAAGCTTAATTTCATGAGACGCGACCTTCACTTCACGAACCTAATCACTTATTCATATCACAACTTTTGGGGAACTTCGGCAGGACTGATCTCCGAAAGCATTTCGTGTCAAGGAAGTATCCTTAATGAGTTTTTAGTTTCCTACAAATTATCCTTATTATACACAATTTCATTGTGAATAAAATCAATTTTGAAAAGTTTTTTTTTTTTAATTATTTATTCCTAAATATGTAGTAGTAGTGATAGGTATCTGTTGCTGGAGATCGTCTTGGTAGGTACCACCTTCTTAAAGTGCATCATCTATCTTCTAAGAGACGCTGAGAACTCGGGGCCTTGTTATTATGGGACTTTTGTTGAATACAAGGGTACATAATGCAGTGGTTTCCCGTTGCCTTCTGCCGTCCCCCGAAGCATCATCCAGCCAGTTGCCAGGCCGGGTGTATGGTTAAACCGCCTTTGCCCGTTCGGCAGAGCCTCGTCCGATACCCAACAGCAGCTTTTTTCCCTCCTTTTCTCTCCTTACCCCCCAGTTGCTGGAGACCGTTTAGGTACCACCGCAGGTCCTATTTCTTCCGCCAAACAAGAGTATGCATATATTACTGTCTCCAGGTTTGAAAGCCTGGTGATATTATTAAGATAATGATACTTAAGATCTATGTCTTAAGACGAGTATAATGTGATTGCAATGTTTGCCTGGCCGGGGTGAGATTTTTATTTTTTGAATAATTGACTAGTATAGATTTGTTTTTTTTCTTTCTTTGTACTAATATGGATCTTGAGTCCAAAATTTTTTTTTTGTTATTTTCATAATGTATCCATACTACGCTAGTAGCCTTTGTTGCTACTAATACATTGTACTCGTACATATATTATTCAACTAAGCGTCGATACAAGATAGGTGTTCACCAGATAGTAATACGCCATGACATACACAGAACCATATCGTTCTTGTTGCTTTGAGACATGACATTATCTTTGCCCCTAGCTACAAAACCCTATAAACGAGATCACAGCAAAGTTTGCACAGTAAAGTTTGTCAAGAGAAATATACGCTGCGGTAGTACCTACGTAGCCTGCTTCCAGCGACAGAGACCTACCACCCGTATAATCAAGTCAATTTATTTTCAAATATCGCAATTAACGTTAATCTTTCGTTATTTCTTTTCAACGTTATATTTAACACTACCCCTCGAAATTTGTTGAATACCGTTAATTTACTTAGACACTATAAAAGCTTCAAACTTCGCCCTTAAACCGGCTCAGTATTCAAAAACGGATTGTTTGCTCTGATATTGTCAATGAACGATAAAATAAATAAAAGCTTAAAGCATTCTTGTAAATAATACAAAAAAAAAACAGCTTTTGTAACTAACGAAGGTATTTATTTATCTATTTCTTGTCGTACATGGTGCAGAGGGCGACCTAATGTCTAAGTCACATACTCAGCGAGATCCTTAAAAACTTCTACAAAAAACTAGATCTTAGGAAGTATTTTCATTTGAAACTTTAGGAAATAAATTAAGCCTTAAAAAATACACACACACATCTATAGTATACACACAATAATATTTTTACCCAAAGATGAGAACAAGGAGATGCAAAACACAAAGCATCAGAACAACATTTGCAATCATGTCTTCCACATCAAAAATATACATTGTATTATAAATTTTTTTTATTCAAAAAAGCGACGAGACAAAGGAAACGTTCATTTGATTGTGATACACCTGCACATAACAACGCGACGCTAGTTAGGATGGTATACACTGCACCACATTGCGCTCGTAGCCATTAGACGTAAGATATTAAGTTGCCTTCTTCATACAAGTAATCGCAACCTTAAATGACTTTCTATAGTAACCGTTACCATAGCAACCGCATGATACCAAATGAAAACGTTTCCAAAAGTTAATTGAAAATATAATGATGATGGATCTTAGAAATTAAAAAAAAATAGTTTGTGATCATCTACAAATCATTCCGCTCATGTTCTCATGTCGGTACGTTCACCAGTTTTCACGTGATTGGCGAACAAAGGAAACCTATTTTCATTATATAAGGTTGGCAGATATCTCCCTTCCGCCTTTTTGTCTTTTGAATTTCGCGGCTATGTACAAAGCGCTACAGAGCTCGTATCTGGCAATACTATACATAATTTGAAAGGTCTTGACATAACCTACAAAACGACGCTATGCATAATTAGTTTGGATATTGCGTTCAACAGTTATAGACGTGTAAACATTGAGTTCACTAACGCCGAAAACGCACTATTTTAAAGTTTTCCTTCGTTAAAGGCAAATCCGCTAGAGAAACGTTCCGTGAGATTAATGGTGTTTTGGGGGATGGTACTCTATCACTTCGAACCGCGGAGGAATGGTTTCAACGATTCAGAGCCGGTGAAAACGACACCATGGATAAGCCAGCCGGCGGAAGACCTGTGACGACAAATACCGATCAAATCATGGACTACATCGAGTTAGACCGGCATGTGGCATCTCGTGACATCGCCCAGGAGATGGGAGTTAGTCACCAAACCATTTTAAACCATCTGCAGAAGGCTGGATACAAAAAAAGCTTGATGTTTGGGTGCCGCATGATTTGACGCAAAAAAACCTTCTGGACCGAATCAACGCCTGCGATATGCTGCTGAAACGGAACGAACTCGACCCATTCTTGAAGCGGATGGTGACTGGCGACGAAAAATGGATCACATACGACAATATCAAGCAAAAACGGTCGTGGTCGAGCGGCCAAGCCGGGATTGACGGCCAGGAAGGTTTTGCTGTGTGTTTGGTGGGATTGGAAGGGAATCATCCACTATGAGCTGCTCCCATATGGCCAGACGCTTAATTCTACCATCTACTGCGAACAACTGGACCGCTTGAAGCAGACGATCGACCAGAAGCGTCCAGAATTGGCCAACAGGAAGGGTGTAGTGTTCCACCAGGACAACGCCAGACCACACACTTCGTTGATGACTCGTCAGAAGCTACGGGAGCTCGGATGGGAGGTTTTATCGCATCCACCATATAGCCCGGACATAGCGCCAAGTGATTACCACCTGTTCCTGTCCATGGTGAACGCTCTTGGTGGTGTAAAGTTGAACTCAAAAGAGGCTTGTGAAAAGTGGCTGTCCGAGTTCTTCGCAAATAAGGAGGGGCTTCTACGAGGGAGGTATTATGAAGTTGCCGTCTAGATGGAAACAGATTATCGAACAAAACGGCGCATATTTGAACTAAATCCGATCACTGTAACACTTTTTATAAAGCATTGAATAAAGAGCAAAAAAACGGAAGGGAGATATTTGCCAAACTAATATATACATTTCTTTGAATTATTTATTTAATTTTTTTAAAAGACTTGAATAAGAAAATCAAAGCCTGCAAAGAGTTTCTAATACCTGTAGAGTTTTCTTATATTTACGTTGATATTACACGAAGTACATATTATAAACTCGTTCACATTTAACCATTAGTTATAAATCATTTACAATTCTTTATAGCATTATATAAACTTATTGTTTAATGATAAAAAAACAAAGATATTTACTAATAATTCATACATACAAATAATAAGAAACATTGCATTAATATGACGACCAGAGTTCAGTATATCTCAAAAAACTTCTAGTGATATAGTGAAACATTGATTTCAAGTAAAAAATTATAATTATTCTCTTAAGGCTCAAAGTCACTTAAGTATCACTGACTATCAGGTAAATGTTTCGTCTGATCAAATATTTGAATAAAAAAAAAATGTACCACCGCCCCTTACTATTGACCTTATTAAAAACCTCAAAGTAACCCTAAGTGTAGAGCTATGCTCGGGGGGTGCTATGGCAGATAACCTCCTCGTGGTGCACCCTGGGGCCAGTCCGCGGCCTTTATGGTTGCGGACTGGTAGCGAATAATCTGCCGAGAAGGCGTCTCTCCGGGTGTCCCTCTGATCAGCAGAAGGCATATTAGAGAGGCAAGGACGGGCGCGGTGTTCATTGACCCTGACTCCGCGCGGGCGATTTAATTTTGTTTTGTTGCCACCGTCGGCCACATCGCGGATACGCGCGTGGAACCCGTAACCCCGGTTGGAGTGTCGTGGTCACGTCTCGCGGCTCCTATCGGGAACGGGGGTCTTGCCTTAACTGGCCGGGCCAAGAGGAGAAAACCTCTATAAAAAAATACCCTAATCACAAGCGGCGGAAGCAGCGCGAGGTGATGCATGGTTGAGGGGTTGTCAACCGCTACTGCTATCCACCCCAGGTACCTGCCGACCCCTGGGTGTATGTAGGCTTGTTCGGGTAAGGATGCTCTGCCCGAGCAAATGAATATTTCATGCCAGCTTCGTGGGAACAGAAATGAACCAATTAAATACCAAAAATGGAGAAGCTGAGGGAAAGTCAAACTCCGGGCCTTGCCTGGACGATTGCATAACACGTGGGGAAGAAAACTTAACCCAAGTTGGTGATGTATCTGAACCGTGGGCGGTTCCTCTACCACCAGGAGACAAAATTAGGAAAGAGGGAAATGTTCCGGGGCAACAAAAGGGTCGGCCAAGTGGGCGGCGAAGACGCGCTATACGCTTAGACCGACAAAAAAATACGGCAGGGGACAGCGATGCATGCGAGTCAGACGGCTCACATATGTCGTTAACTTCGGTAGCTTCCGAGGACTCAAGCAACGCACGGAAGAGAAGATCTAAAGCCAAATGCATGGAGGTCGCTGCTAAGTACCAAGCGGTTACTGCCTCTGCAAGCGAAGAGAGCGAAGGTGCTCCACCGTCAACTAAAACTGGGACGAATACTAATCTCCCAGAGGTTGATAACTTGGCCCTGGAAATGCAGTCTTATGCGGATATCCAACTGGACGAGCTCATTGATCAACACCTTCAAGAAATAGGGAATGTTGCAGAGCGTTCCCGTAATCTCAAAGGTGATTACGTCCGTCACTTGAGATTGGGAGTTCGCAACCTAAAAGCGGCGGCAGGAGAACTTACACGAAGAGCAGCAAGCATTCATAAAGTTGTAAGACTTGAAAAGGAGAATGGAGAGCTTCGATCACTCGTAAACGATCTTGCAACTAAGTTGGATAAGCTCACTGAAGAAATGAAGCTACTCCGGACGCAAACGATTGGCTCGACGGAGTCTGGGAAGGCAAAGCCTGCGTCTGCTCTGCGTACATTAGGTAAAGAAGGCGTTACCAGGAGAGGAGAGGAAGGCCTCATGCTGCAAATAGGTTGTCTTGTAGATGAAAAGCTTGCTGCCTTTGAGACCAGAATTTTTCCTGACAGAGCTCTAAGGCAAAGGTTGTCGAACAATCCGAGACTCCCAAGTGGTCGGGCGCCAGTAGCGGCTGACGCTGATCAATCTTTGATACCGCGTGCACCTGTTCTGGCTTCTGAGCCAATTGCCGCGGAGGTCAGGTCAGCAGCGGATACCTGGTCGGCTGTAATGAGCCGTAAAGCTAGGAGACTGACGGCAAAACAGGTTCTTCCATCAGTCAGGAAGGCTGTAAAGGTGACTCCAAAACCTACCGAAAAGGTAAAACCGAGTAGACTTCCTCGTGCAGCGGCCATTACAGTCACCGTACCAGCGAATGGAGAACTTTCTTACGCCGCGGTCATGACCGCGGTCAAACAGAAGGTTAAGTTGGCAGACTGCGGTATTGAAACCGTTCGACCAAGGAGAGCAGTAACGGGGGCACTAATATTGGAGGTGGCTGGCCCTGACTGTGCATCGAAAGCTGATATGCTGGCGGGAAAAATGAAAGAAGCGCTGGCCGATACCGATGTATACATAGCGCGACCCTCCAAAAGGGGCGAAATAAGAGTGATGGATTTGGACGAGTCGGTCACTACAGCGGAAGTCGCAGAGGCAGTTGCGGAAGCAGGAGGCTGTTCACTCGCTGATGTTAAAGTGGGCGAGATTCGCCGATCTCCTCTGCGAATGGGATCTGCCTGGGTACGTTGTCCTATAAGCGCAGTAAGAAAGCTGGCGATAGCAAAACGTGTCCGCGTAGGGTGGACATTAGCAAGGGTTGAGGTTCTAGCGAAACGACCCTTGCAGTGTTACCGATGTCTGGAATTGGGGCACGTTCGTAATAGATGCCCCAATGAAAAGGATCGTAGCACGCAGTGCTACGCTTGTAGTGAGCCAGGCCATAAGGCTAGTCAATGTACTACTGGAGTGCTAAAATGTCCACTGTGCGTGGATCTCGGACGCCCAGCTAATCACCGACTGGGGGCTAAGGCATGTGCACCTAAGCGGAGGAGAACAGGAACAGGGAGAAAGCAGGCTCCTGCTCCTGAGCCACCCCAAAGTGCAGAGGAGCACATGGAAGTATCACCTTCGATCGAAGGATAAAGATACTCCAAGCTAACCTGAATCACTGCCGCGGGGCGCAGGACCTGCTACTGCAACACCTCGCGGAGTGGTCGGTAGCTTTGACCGTAACGGCCGAACCTTACCGTGTACCAGACCATCCTCGCTGGTTTGGTAGCGTAGATGGCAAGGTCGCTATCTATTGGAATGGGAATACAGGGGACCGACCCTGTTCTTCAATTTTTAGCGGGCAAGGTTTTGTTGCTGTCGAATGGGGGCCTCTTGCAGTTGTGGGCTGCTATGTCTCTCCCAACTGCACTCGCGCCGCCTACGAAGTGTACTTGGACTCTGTAGCCAAATGCATTCGCAGATGTCAGCCACGTCCGGTCCTTGTTCTAGGTGATTTCAATGCACACTCCAAAGTGTGGGGATCCTCTCGGAACAGCACTAGGGGGGAGACTTTGCAAGTGTGGGCGGCTGGGCTTGACCTTCGGCTCCTAAACCATGGATCCGTCAGCACCTGTGTGCGATGGCAGGGAGAGTCGATCGTTGATCTATCATGGGCAAATTCTTCTGCTTTGCGCATGGTGACAGGTTGGAGAGTAGCGGAGGAAGCGGTCACGCTTTCTGATCACCGCTATATTTTGATTAATTTAACGCTTGGCTCCTCACAACATGCTGCTCGCACCCACAGCAGCAGCCTACCGCGGCGGTGGTCCCTCAAGAGACTCGATGCAGATATGCTCGAAGCAGCAGCCATCGTCATGGCCTGGCCGGAAAGCATAGCCGAAGGTATGTTGTCCGATTCTGTAAGTGGAGCGACTTGGTTTCGGGAATCGATAACATACATTTGTGATGTCTCAATGCCCGGAACAAAGCTTATTAAGTCGAAGGCGGTTTACTGGTGGTCCCCAGCTATAGCGCAACTGCGCGAGGTTTGCTTGCGCGCTCGACGTCAGTACACAAGAACCCGAAGGAGACGACGAGCCACAGTGGACGAAACGACTCGTGCCTACAGGATGTACAGAGACGCTACTAAATCGCTCCAACTGGCTATTAAATCAGCTAGATCTCGGGCTTGGAACGAACTGCTAGAGGAGCTGGAGAGGGACCCGTGGGGACGCCCATACAAGATGGTATTGGGCAAACTCAGACCTTGGATTCCTCCACTAACAGAGACCTTGGATCCTTTATTTATGGAAACAGTGATGGACACTCTCTTCCCAAGGAGTCAACAATGCCCAGTACCACCTCCTACGGAGTCGTCGAATCAGCTCATCTGGTCCGACGAATGGGGTGTGACCAACGAAGAGTTAGCACGAGCCATTAAGCGTCTCAAAGCCCGGAATACTGCACCAGGTCCTGACGGAATTCCCGGACGCGCATGGGTACTAGCAATAGCCGCCGGACTAGGAGATAGACTGAGGAACTTGTTTACCTGCTGCTTCAATGCTGGCCTATTCCCTCAGGGCTGGAAGGAAGCACGGATGGTGCTGTTAAAGAAAGATGGTAGGACCGGGGACACTCCTTCTGCATACCGACCCATATGCCTGTTGGATGAGGCCGGTAAATTGTTCGAAAGAATAGTTGCCGATCGCATCAATTTGCATCTCCACCAAGAAGGCCCCGATCTGTCGGATGGCCAGTTTGGTTTCCGAAGAGCGCGCTCAACCATGGATGCGATCCTCCGCATTCGGGAACAGTCGCAACGAACAGTGGATCAAGGCGGTGTGGCATTGGCAACTGCCGAAGACTAACTAGTCTTGATGTAGTGAACGCCTTTAACTCACTACCATGGGGAGTAATATGGGAAGCTCTGGCGTACCATCGCATTCCTCCCTACTTACAGCGCATTGTCGGGTCCTACTTAAAAGACAGATGCGTCCAATATGTGGGTCGGGATGCCATATTTCATAGGAGAGAGGTAAATTGCGGAGTTCCACAGGGTTCTGTATTGGGCCCTCTATTATGGAACATTGCATATGACGCCGTCCTTAGAGTCGATCTCCCCGCTGGAGTATGTGTTGTATGTTACGCGGATGACACATTAGTATTGGCCAATGGAGACAGTTTCGAGGACACCATCCGACTTGCCGAAATTGGAGTAGCTTGCGTTGTGGACAAAATCCAAGAGCTGGGTCTCCGGATAGCGCCTCATAAGTCCGAGGCGATATGGTTTCACAAGCTCCCTAAAACAAGGGAACCTCCCAGCTTTTCGGTTCACGTAGGTGACGTGCCTGTTGAGGTGGGATCGGTAATGAAATATCTCGGTCTTACTCTAGACAGTCGATGGAGATTCGAGGAACACTTCAACCGCCTGATCCCTAGGGTTGAGAAGGTAGTAGGTGCTCTGCATAGACTACTGCCCAATCTTGAAGGTCCCGGGGAAGGAGTCCGCCGCCTCTATTCGGGTGTTGTGCGATCGATGGCTCTCTATGGCGCTCCGGTTTGGTCAGATCGGTTGACGGGCAGCCGACGTTGCCGGGCTAAAGTAAACAGTCTGCAGCGGAAGATAGCCATTCGTATCGCACGGGGATATCGGACGATATCGTTTGAGGCGGCCACTATCCTGGCCCCGTTCCCACCTCTGGACATTCTGGCGGAAAGGGACGCGCGGATTTATACGCGTCTACGTTCTAATCGAGAAGAAGCCGAACCCCTGGATGTGGTGGAAGTGCACAGGCATGAGTGCCGCCGCGCTTTGGAGGTGTGGAGAGAGCGGCTTGCTGAGCCGCGGAACTCACGGCAGCGTATAGTAAGCGCTTTTCTGCCGAACCTCGAATCCTGGCTTAGATCGGGCGGAGTGGCGCATGTCACCTTCAGGCTGACTCAGGTACTCACAGGACACGGGTGTTTTGGTGAGTACCTGAATAGGATTGGACGTGAACCAACCACGCAATGCCACCATTGTGGTGGAGAGCTGGACTCCGCTCAGCATACGCTCGCAGAATGCCCTACGTGGGAGCCTGAACGGAAAATTCTCATCCACAAAATCGGGCATGACCTTTCTTTGCCAGTAGCGATATCAACTGCACTGGCAAAGAAAAATGGGTGGATAGCGTTGGTTTCCTTCTGTGAAACCGTTATGATGCAGAAGGAGTCCGCCGAGCGAAGTCGGGAGAGGGCCGACTCCGTCCATAGACGAGGACGTCGGGGCGATGGCAACGGACGCCCCAACCCGTCAGCCCTGTAGTGCCGGGCCATTAAGAATAGGACTAAGGTATTCTCTGCCTGTCGTACAAGGCGACTAAAAGGGTCCTCGGTTTCGTAGGCTTTGAGGGTGGGGGCCCTCAGAGCTTAATAAGCGAGCCTTAGGAGGACGGCAAATACATTGTGGTCTTGTATTTGCCGTAGCAAAGCGTGGGGTCTAGGAGGGCTTTGGCCCTTCCGTGGAATGTTTAATCGAGAGTGCAGGGGGGCGCCGGTGCGTTCCGTAGGAGATCCCGGAGCCCCTCCTAATGCACTGAGGGAGACCACCGAGGGGGTTTTAGTGGGTAGAAGCCCCACATAACCTTGTCTTCCCCCCAGAAGCAAGGTATCTTTTAAGAAGATTTCCCCCGCGAGAAAAAAAAAAAAAAAAAAAAAAAGAGCTATGCTCGGAGATTCTCTGCGCGATTGAATCAGAAATGTGGAGATCCGCAGAAGAACTAAGGTCACTAACCTAGCCTAAAAGATTGCTAGACTTTAGATGCATTGGGCAAGGCATTGCTCGAAGGACTGACAGCCGATGGAGCAGTAAGGTTCTCGAGTGGCAGCCGTGTACCGGTAGTAGAGGTGTAGGGAGGCCCCTCATAAGGTGAATCGGCGATCTGGTGAGAGTCGCTGGAAGCCGCTTAATGCGGACAACACAAGTCCAATCGACTTGGAGAGCTTTAGAGGAGGCCTATGTCCAGTGGACGTCTATTGGCTGATTATAATTATATTAAGGCTAAAAACATCCCTTAGAATTACATCGAACAAGTAGTTAAAGACGTTTCTTTGAAAATATTACTACCTTTAAAGCTATTGTGAATGCTGATCTTTTAAATACCCTCGCAACATTTAAATTATGTTTCTACGTAATAAAAAAAAAACAATTTGTGCTCATCTAAATCCTTTATACAGTTTTTTTTTTTAATAAATATTACCGAAAGCTGTTTCCTAGCGAAATTCGATACCGCAAATGTACTTTGCAAATGGAGAACATCTCCATCATCGCGGTAGTGCTTTGCAGCAGTAAACAATTATTCACTTCCTTTTGTGTGTGTCATGTGTGGAGTGCACGTAGTGTTCGCTTCCGTTCATTTGTGATCTCTACTAATGCAAATTGTTAATTTTTTTTATCTCAACATTATACGAATTGTTTATAGAAAGATATAAACAAATCAGAAAGAGTTAATAATTGAGAATTTTCATGAGTCAAAGTTGAACAAATTTGTTACGACATTTCACTTTGTTGGCAAGACTTTAAAGTTGATAAATTATTAATGTTCCAACTTCCGGTTAAAGGAACATAGCATTAAGAATAACTTCGCTATAAAAGCTAACTTTAAAGTTACAATTTAAATTAAGTAAACGTGTTATTATTGTTGATAACAATTACAGTATCTTCAAATTTAATACACTTGTATTTTGATTAGATTAAAACCTCTCCATATTCAAATCATCTTCTAGAAAATCATATTATTTCAGAATCAAACATTTCTTCTTCATCAGCAACCATCACGGCGATAGTTCTTTTTTTTCGGCACAGTATATATATTTATAGATAGAGATTTATGGTTATATACTCTCGTGATGATATCTCTGAAACCATAACGTCTAGACTTATTTAATGGTGGTAGGTGTCTGTTATCGGAAGCTGTCTAGGTAGGTATTACCGCAGCGCCTATTTCTACTGCCAAACAGTAGCATGCAAACATTACTGTGTTTCGATTGGAGGGTGCTGTAGCTAGTGTGATTACTGAGGTAATGAGATCATTCAAACAACATCTTGTCTCAGGCGGCGAGCGTAATATGGTGCGGTATATATCATCTTAACTACCGCCATATTATTAAGGGCGGGTGTATCACTTACCATCAGGTGAACATCCCACTCGTCTTGTTGCTTAATTAAATAAAAAGAAATCCTGAAATGATGTAGAAATATTCCTTTTACTGAATTATAGGTCAGTTAAGAACGTATTTTACACAACCACCTAAAGGGGTTGCGGGGTTGTTAATAACGGGAAGGGGTCGAGAGGCTGTGGATTGTCGGTGGAAGAATATTTCTGATATATTTCAAGTTTATATTTCAAATATAATTCTATATTACGGTCAGCAAAACAGACGCAGAACAGCAGGTTTTCTGTAAACATATGTTAAGTATAGATAAATAAGGAGACAAGTAAAGCCTAAGGTTATATATAATATAAGAGACCTGAGAAAAAAAAACAATGTTTGTTAAAAACTTAATTTTATTAAAGAAATTGGTACAATTTCTTGTTTATTTAAATCTGAATACTATTATAATATTGAATATATCCAAAATTATAATGGAAAGTCTTTTATTATATATACCCCAAGGTTTTAGCCTAATATATAGATTTAGTTATATATATGGCATTTTAATTGTACTCTCAATAGATCATATTTATTGTACATTTAGCGAAATGTGCGTTTTCTCTGTGGGCACATGAACTTGTGCCCTTTTGTTGGTAATCATTTGGATCGCTTTCCACGATTTCTCGTCACGTCCGCCGGTAACAGAGTTCGGAGCTGGTTCTAATTAAATGTACGGCCCGGTGAGAATTTAGATTAACTTATTGAGCTTTTACTAACTCGGTTATATATCAAAACTGTATTTATTTATGCGAAAATAAATCAGCATGAATATACAACTCGTATAGATGTATCATCATCAGCCGATATACGTCCACAAGTGGACTTAGGCCTCCCCAAAGATTCCCACATCGATCGGTACTGCGCTGCCCGCATCGCCTGGCACTGGGAACTGTAATTTCCAGGGGTTCATTTAGGGGTATTTGGGCCATTTCCCGTGATGCTGGTCCAATGCGGGTTAATGGGAGTTAGAGCTTTGTTTTTAGATTAGCAGGGTGCACTACGAGTAGATGAGGTTGGCTTGGGTCCCGTGAGTTATCCACCAGAGACACCTTACACCTCCTTACAAATAGACACACATACTTATACTAGTAGGATTGAAGTTCGAAAATAATCTACGAAGGGTTTTAATAAAAAAAAAAAAAATATTTTAATTATGCGAAGGGACATGCTGGACGTTCACCTGATAATAAGTGTTACGCCAACCCATAACAACGTGACGCTATTTAGTATAACATATACTACGCCGTATTGCGCTGGTTGCCTCAGACATAAGATGTTGAGTCTTATTACCCTAATAATTACACCAGCTACAATATCCTTCAAACCGGAAGACGGTAGTATTTGTACTGTGTTTGACGGCAGAAATAAGCGTTGCGCTGGTAATTACCTAGACGGTCACTAGTTTCTACCGTTATTTATTGTTGCAGACAAAAATGAGGATCTGATTTATATTCTTCAGTACAAATGCTTAAGAGTCTTTAGAACACTTATTTAAGGAAACCGAAGTTTAACAGGACTTCATTATGTAAATCCTTTGTTCGTGTTTTCGCGTAGCAGGTGGGTGGATCGTTGATTATTCAGGCTCCAAGCTGCTACCGAAACAGTCACGTCATCCTTCAACGGAAGTAAGCAATCAATATTGTAATAAGGATCGTTTTAAAAATATCCTTCACATTCTTCTTCTTCTGACATGATTTATTTTCTCCTAAGTAAACATTAGGTTATGTAGTCAAGCAATAATTTCTCTTAATGTCGCTTCTTTAAGACTTAAAGTACCAACATATCCTTCCAAACGTTTCAGTAATTCTTTTACTGTAAAAGCTGTGAAGCTCTGGAAAGCTCTTTCTCATGGCATCCGTGTCGGTCCCTCCTTAGGTATGTTTAAGAGAGTAAAGCACTATTCTTTCTCCAGCTGCATATTATTTTATTATGTTTATAGCTATATATATACTGTCTTATTAATGTATATTATATATTATTTGCCTTGTAGTTTACACTCGTTACATATGTTTATCCTTTGACAAGGCTTGCTGGAAGAGAATACTTTTTAGGGGTAAGCTGATTATCTTTAATAAGTCTGGACAAATATTTTTGTAATGTTGTTTATTAGTTTATATGTACGTACGTATACATACAATAGTAAAAATATATAATTTTTCGTGTACATGAACTATATAAGTATTTTACTGGTGGTAGGTCTCTGTTGCCGGAGACCGTTTAGGTAGGTAGTGTGCAAACATTACTGTGTTTCGACTTCATCATCATTCATCTTTTAAAACGATGGATGTTCACTGCTAGACCTAGGTCTCTTGTAATATGTCTCACAAAGCATAGTTTCAAAGAGTATTAAATCACAAACTGTCCTGCGCTAATCCTAACAGCTTGTCGGAACCTTCACCAGATTGTCAGTTAAATATGGACTATTAAATATTTGCTGATCGCCAACCTTCACTAGTTGAAGAGGCACTTTAAGAAGAAGATTATGTAATAACATTAGATTAAAATTTTTTTTTAGTAAACAAAGCTATGAGATGAACGAGACGTTCACACTATGATATGACGCATGACGCTAGTTCAAATGATATACACAACACCATACTGTGCTCGTCGAGTTGATATGTTGGATGTTGTTACCCTAGTAATTTCACTAGCTACAACGTCCTTTAAACCGAAATCTAGTAATGTTTACACACTACTTGGCGGCAAAAAGAGGCGCTGCGGTGGTACCTACCTAGACGGTCTCCAGCAGAGATGTACCACCAGTTTCGTAAAAATAATATATGACAATACTTTCAATACATTTTCTGATCAGTATCATCATCAGCATGATGAACATCTCGCCCGTTCATCATGTATGAAAAAAAAATTATTAATTTAACCAATTTTGAGAGCTAAGGTCTATCGCATACAGTATGGTCTGATCCTGTGAAAAAAAGTAATGGTCAACTGTACAAAAAAAAGTCGCAAGGAATTGTAATATTAATATCGTACAGATGTATTTCAAGGACATGTTCTTCCTTAGTTCCATTATCCTCAACCACTGTACCTCAACCACAATAGACATCCACTGCTGGACATCATAATGTTACTGCATTTTGTATCCCTATCCTGTTTCTAGTATTTATTTAACAGATAAAAAGTATTTTAAGTTACTTTTCTGGAATACAGTTAATTTCAAAATTAACTATCCAAACGTTAATGGCGATTACATACTTCGAGTTCTAATTGGACCTATTACAATGGAAAATGTATTTACATTCAAAGATTTACTTAAAAGCGTGAAAGGTATCTAAATAAACACGTCAATTTCGTTTTGCCCCTATTTCTTCCGGAATAAGATTAATGTTGTACCGTTTTAAGGGTCTTCAAATGCAAAGGGTCAAAGGGACAAAATGTAGGCAAAGTATACCGACGATAGGGAAAAATGGCTGCGTCGAAGTGAGTTAAAACGCAAATAGTTTTCATACAAAATCAAATCAAAGAGTATATTATCGTGTTGATCTCAACGTATCATAAATAAATAATCTATGTAATTATAAGTCTAGACTTTATAGGTCTGCCTCGTTGATCTAGACACCGATCGAGGATATGAAACCCGATGAATTTAAAAGGCTTATCAGCCTAAAGGACTTTGATACCCGATGATAATCAGTTCTTCAAGTAATGACCCCTGTCTTGTGTCTTCTTGTGATGACTCCCCAAGGAACAGAGTTGGGGGTCATTTTACCGTTCTTTAATATTTTTTTTGTTCCCTCCCTAATCTTTGGTAGATATGATCTTTAAATGAATCATTGCTGCATTATACAATGGGGAAGGAATTTTGTAAAATCCATTCTTAATTGTCCTATACTAGGTAAAGGGAATGATCATCATCACCATCATCAAACGGTAGAAGACCATTGCTTTGCCTACATAGGCCTCCTCTAAAGATCTCCATATCTAACGGTGCTGCATGACCAGCATCCAGCGGCTTCCTGCAACTCTCACCGGGTCGTCGGTCCATCTTAGGGTTCCCAACATTACGACTACAGATAAAAGGTACATTCCTACCAAATTTCAAGTCTGTAGGTCTTATCGTTCCAGAGATATCGTGATTAGTCTCCTATATATAGATAGGCAAGCTGTATCTGATCCAGATCTTCTTCTGATCATTCGGATCTTCATTAGCTGGAAAGGTTTTCATTCTGATTCGTTTAGCTGATCTTCTGCTCACTTATTACGAGCACTACTCCAGTTCGTTCCTCACTTTCCAACTTTAAAGCTGCACGATTTAAATGCAAATCCGGTTCGTTAGCACAGCTCTGTATCACGGTCTTTTCTAGAATAAATTACTGTGTAAACTAAGGAATTATGCAGCGTCATAACTCACCCCCTGCATTAACGTCCGATGGGGTGACATGTTTTGAATTATGTTAATATAACACGGTTAACTTTTAACTAGATTATAATCCTTTTCTAATGGGTCCGACATATACAATCGTTTTTAAGCTACACGTAGTGATTTTTAAGTAAGTACTTGACAGTTATAAAATCGCCCTTAATATTTAACGGCGAATATTTAACGTATTATTAACGGCGACTGTTTGTATTAAGTTAACTATAATTTTCTGCATAGGTCTAATCTGAGTATGACCGTCATCAACCGATAGACGCCCACTGTTGGACATATACCTCCACTAACGATCTCCACATCGATCGATCCTACGCTGCATCCAATACCTTTTCGTGACTTTCACCAGATCGGTCCATACAGTCAACATAGCTTCCGGTATCGCCGAGCAATAGGGGCCGTCGTTTATAGGGGTTCATATGGAAGATTTGGGCCATTTCCCACCACGCTGATCCAATGGTTAGAGGAAGCCAGAGCTTTGTCTGTTGATTAGCAAGGTGCATCACGAGGAGGTAGGTGAAGTTGCTTTGGGGCTTGTAAGTCTTCGGAGCTTTTACACCCCAGTCTCAGTATATATCATTTTACGTTGTTATGGGTAGATAATCGCTACCATAGCCTATCACTTACCATCAGGTGAACATACCTATCATCTTGTCGCTTCGTAGAATAAAAAAAAATCGATGTTATAGTAACATTGATAGCTTTCACACGAGCGAGTAATTCACGAGCAGTGTTGTAGCAGTCGGTTTGTGCGCCGCTGGACCGGAATCCAATTACTTTCGGACTGATTTTATTCAATATATTTCGCATCATAGTTTCGTATAAATCATACTCAACCGGATGCTGTATATTCCCCATCGGTTGTGATATTAATTAAATCAAAATTTACTTTATTATTCATCGCTAAAAGTTTGAATACTATATCTTGTGGCTTGTGCAGCGCAGAGAGGAGAAATGCTAAAACTGAAGAAGGTAATCCCCAGTGGTGGCTGAAGACTAACTTACTAGGTGGGTTGAATACCTGTTAATGTAAGGAATCGTTAGATGGTGGTGTAATCGATTAAATAACCTATATTCAGCAGTACAGCTAAAACGATAGTGATGAAATAATCGCAGAAATACTTTTAACTTTCTATATGTTTTAGTTTGCTAATATATAAGATCAGTTTAGGTACTAAAATTAAAAGATTTAATGGCATATCTTTTTATAATATACTAGCTGTTCCCTTATCGCTTTGCTGTCCGTTACACCATCGCAACTCTGTTAGGGGAAAGAATTTTGAAAAAACCATTCTTAACTCATATTCTCGGCCATAGTAGTATAGTGTGACTCGGTGAATATATCGAAATCTATTTTCCCAAAAACCTTCTGGAAAGCATTACAGATTCTTTGTGCGGGAAAATTCGATAAAAATTAGATTAAACAAACATACATATTTTAACGCCGCGTATAAATAAATCGTATACTATGTAGTTATGTTTTTATATACATAGCTCTGTTGAAGCGTCACGCGGCTCGCCGTTCGTGTATTGGGCCGTGTAATTTGATTTGACGCAATCGGACGCCCGCGTCGGCTTCTTTTATTGTCCTGTCGGCTACAGGATGTTTTTTTTTATATCACATGTCTATTAATTTTTAACTTAATACGGTCAAGCTTAAAAGTTATTATTGCGTTTTAATCTTAATAGTTTATTTTAGTGTTGGTAGATATATGCAGATGGGGAATGTTTCGGTAGGTACCATAACTCCTATTTCTGCCGTACTCCAGTTACTGTACTCCAGTACTGTATTCCAGTTCAAAAGGAATTGTAGCTAGTGAAATTACTGGGGTAACGAGACTTAATACCTTATATCTCAAGGCTACGAGCACTATTTGGTGTTGTGTATATCATCCTAGCTATAGCCACGTTATGTACAGACGTATCAGCTACCAATCCTTTGACAAATAAACAGGACCTAGGTTTTATTATTTCAGAATTAATAATAAACATTCCCATAAGGTATTTATTCCGAAATGACAATTTTTTTTCACATTTATTAATACACTTAAAGTTTTTACAAGTTATATAAGTACAAAGTTAACTAACTAAACTTACAATTCCTTTGTTAGACAGTATTAGAAATTTGTTCCCTTTGTTGTAGAGCAGAGTCTTCAATTTTCGATACAAATTTCAATTTTTTTTAAGGATAACAAAATATCATTAAAATGCTTTATTAAAAGTAAAAAAGCTAAACAGTATATACGTAATTTAGTATTAATGAGATGAAGGCGTGAATCGATAACTCGTCCAGCAGTAAGAATCAAACTGAACCAAAAGAAAAGTTGTTAATAATGCTTTAGTGCCTTTGGCAATGTGACAAATAGAAGAACCGCTGTTTAATCTACTAATAATTCATCTTCATTTCCTTAATCAAATTAAATAACTGCTTCGTCTCTGTTCCATAATTTCCTTATACAAACAAATAATGAATATTGTAACGTTATCTATGAAGGCGGCTGCTCAGCAGAAAGCGACAACCAGCTAATGCTAAATGATGATTAAATTTACTAAGACTTTTTGTAAAACGCCTTTTCTTTTATTCGAGCAGAGTATACTTTACATCTAGAAATAAGTGTATTAATATATTAAACAGTATTGTAACTTGAACGGCATTAAACGAAGTAAACTGCTGAAGAGGTAAGCGAATGCCTCGTAAAAGCAACATAACGACAGATAACGTTAGTTAACATTTACGTTAACTGTCGTTAGGTTGCTAGTTTAATTTATTAACAAATAGTGTTGTTGTATTAATAAACGATCGTAATAACAGCAAGTAGACTTAGACTATAATTGAAAACGTCACAAATGATTTAAAGGAACTAAATATCTCGGCTGATGACGATGATGAAATCTCAGACATCTCATCGCGTCAATTTTAACTGTTAAGGTTATTTTACAAAATTTAATAATATTTAAAAGCTGTAGGAACTCCATGATGACTATGACGTCAAACGTTAGTCCTTCATTGATCTTAAATACTAATACTAGAAAACTATAATAGATTGTAATAATAGTAAGTATTGACTTATCACAAGATCTCCGAAAGTATTAGACACTCAAAATTTGATAAAGACATCGCTTCTATCATTTAGATAGATCTAGATATCTTTCAAGAAAAGTCAGGGCTTTTATTTATCCGATCATTTACTTTATATATTAGCTTATTTCTAAACTTTTTGTCACTTTGACCATTCTCTCATTCCTCTTTCATTCTCCGCTGTTCTTCCAATCTTCTTAAATCAAGCATTCTACGTTCCAATTCCTTCTTCCATACCTCTCGCAAGTGAAGACTGCCGCTTTCTCCTGTCTGTCCCTGAAAGAGACCTGCAATTCATGAAAAGCATCTTTGTACATGTTTGTTTTCATATTATTATTTTACAATGTTTACTTTTGCTTTGCTTTTCCATTGTTAGCTTTACATTTTGTTTTACTTCTTTCCGTAGTCTTCTTTCACTTCATCGAGAGCAGCAGGTTCCCAATGGGTGGAAATATTTTGACAAATTTCAAGCTTAATTCTTAATTCAAATTCTATATCACGGTCAATAAAGGAGGCGGGGAATAATTAGTTACATATATTTTAACCGCTTCACCCGGAAGGCCACGGGTGCGGAATGGTACCAGCGCAGCATCGACCTGCACAGCGACCTCAAACTTCCTTCGATAGCACAATTCATGCAAGATTGTGCTTGTGTGCCACCACTTCGATAAGGCCACACACCACCCGAACCCACTGATAGGGCAAACGGTAAACTACGTCCCGATCTCCGATTCCACCAGCAAGAATCGACGTCCGCGGAACGCGCTTCCGCTCCGCGTCGATACAGAGGGTCGGCACGACACTCCCATCAATGACACAAAACATTCACTCACCACATTTCGAACGCGCCGCTTCCGCCGTAGGTTGCGGCGCCCGTCAAGCTCGCACACCGCGCACACAAGTCACACCCGGCCGACAGGGCGGTCCACACCGCCCTCGTCCCGTGTCACAGGCGAAGGTGATCGGAGGACGGGCCCGTGCCCCCCTCCGATGACCTCATAGGATTGCCGCCATCCGACGCGCACCGTGCGCGTCTTAAATTCATATGTATATTTATCTATGTATATATTTTAATACACCCCTCTCTCTTCCCTCATAACACTGTCCTACTCTTCAACCCTTCCACATCCAATATCTTCTCATCTTTCTCCTTCCCCTCATACACGCTACTTTATCTACATATTATATATGTGTATATATCAATTTATTTAGTTTAGCTCGCGGATACCGGATCCGCGAGCCCTGAGTCCGATGAAGTCGCTATAGTTGTCAATAAAACTGCGGCGAAAACATCACCATAAAAAAAAAAAATAGTTACATATAATATATATATTTGTGTGTGATAGATACACCAGCAATCCGAACGGCAAACTCTAATCCACAAGATCGGGCATGACCTTTCTTTGCCAGTAGGGATATCAACTGCGCTGGCAAAGAAAAATGGGTGGATAGCGTTGGTTTCCTTCTGTGAAACCGTCACGATGAAGGAGTCCGCCGAGCGAAGGCGGGAGAGGATCGACTCCGTCCATAGACGAGGACGTCGGGGCGATGGCAACGGACGCCCCAACCCGTCAGTCCTGTAGTCCCGGGCCATTAAGAATAGGACTAAGATATTCCCTGCCTGTCGTACAAGGCAACTAAAAGGGTCCTTGGTTTCGAGGGCTTTGAGGGTGGGGGCCCTCAAAGCTTAGTAAGCGAGCCTTAGGAGGACGGCAAATACATTGTGGTGTTGTATTTGCCGTAGTACAGCGTGGGTGTTAAGGAGGGCTTGGCCCTTCCGTGAAATGTTTTAGCCAGAGTGCAGAGGGCACCGGTGCGTTCCGTAGGAGATCCCGGAGCCCCTCCTAATGCACTAAGGGAGAGGGAGGGGGGTTTTAGTGGGTAGAAGCCCCACATAACCTTGTCTTCCCCCCAGAAACAAGGTATCTTTTAAGATTTCCCCCGCGAGAAAAAAAAAAGAAAAAAAGATACACCAGCAATACCAGCAGATAACCTAAACCGTGGAGTTATACTTGTATTAGTTATAATATGGCATAAAACGTTTGCAATCCATCTATAGCTGTCCCGCGTGTATAAACGTATCACTTAAGTTCTCCAGCATCACCAAACTCAACTTTATTACATATGCACTTACACAAAATTGAAACTACTGCAAAGATATTGCCACTATCTAATATCCATATCATACACAAGACCGGCATGTTATGCAAGGGATGAAGGAGATGTAACAAAGAAAGTAATGAGAATGAAGGTGGATGGTTATAAGGGTAGAGGAAGACCGAAGGAAGTGTGGATGGATTGTGCGAAACATGACATGTGTAAGAAGAGTGTGAATTCAGATATGACGACTGATAGATATGGAAGAGAGGTACATACTGTGCCGATTCCAGATAGCTGGGAAAAGGGCAGGAAGAAGGAAGGAATATCCATTTCATATAAACTTGGATACTGCTAATGCTGGAGTCAAATAAATTTAATTCCTGGGAACTAATTTTCATTCAATCCGCGGCTGTCCCAGGATCTATAAAGATTGGGAAACCTTTTGTGTTGTATATTTCATAATATTATGAAAGTAGCTCGCTGGCCTAATGGTTAGAGCGTGCGGCTTTCATTCCGAAGGTCGCGGGTTCAAACCTCGGCATGTACCAATGACTTAATATTTAAGTTATGTACATTTGTGAACTTTAGTTACAACAGCGAGATACAAAAACGGTGAAGGAAAACATCGTGAGGAAACCCGCACACTGATATCATTTTTGTGTATGTGTGTGTGGTGGTCCCAATAAAGTGGCAACAGGCTCGCCCCCTGTTACATGGGACCTAATCTGACAACATCTGGCGAAACGTGGGTGGTTTATTCACCTCTGCCTATCCCTACTGGGAAAAAGGCGTGACTATATAAAAAAAAAAAATAAAAAAAAAAATTATGAAGGTTAACCGGTGGTAGATCTCTACTGCCGACGACAGTCCTAGTAAGTCGCCAGCCTTACTAAGACTGACGCCGCGCCTATTCCTGTTGCCAAATAGTACTAAACATCAATATGTTCCGGGTTGAATGATGCTGTAGAGAGTGAAGTTGCTGCTTAACCTATGTAAGAAACCGAGTAGAACAATACAATGTGATGCAGTGCATACCATTCTAGTGTTAAGTTGTAAGGGCATTACCATCAGGTGAACATCTCGCTCATCTCGTGGTTGTCGTGATACTCTCTTAGCGGTTATTTCAGAACATAATTTCCGAAATTTTTTGTATACTGTGTATATATTTCATTAAGTAATGAAGTACGTTTACTTATTCAAGTCACAAGGTACTAAAGAGGTATCCCTATTAGACGACAGATTTGTTAGAGACTGAGAGAATTATTTTTTTATTTGAAATTATTAGTAGTTAATAGATATACAGAATTAGTATAATAAATAATAATTTATATAATGACGGTGCTTCATAAAAGGTTGGGAAGCTATGTTCTTACTATATTTCTCTATTACTATCAAAAAGACAAGTTAGATTTAATATGTAACTGATAACTGTAGTTCTTTATTGTGCTTCTTATAAAAATCAAAAGGACTTCCTCTAAATATTATTTCGAATTAAAGCATTGCCTACGCATAAATTTAAAACAACCCTAACTAACTGACTTCTAAGTAAAATGTACTATGCGGTTGATGATTTCTTAAATGACGCTGATCCTTGATAATTGCTTTGTCGAGTTCCTCTAGTTTTATCATTGGGTCAGTACTGTAGCAGTATATACTTAGTGTATATGTAAACATTTGCATGCTTTACAATAAGTGGTATGTGCGCTCTCTGTTCTGCTATAACCAACCTGTATTTTGTAACATTTTCGCAAATAAACTTATTTGATTTGATTTGCTTTAAAACAAAAATTCTACCGGCGATTGGTTGATCTGATGGTAAGAAAGATACTTAAGATGTCTCAAAGCAATGAGTACAATGTGCCACTGTGTATATCATCCTACCTAGCGTCGTGTTGTTATCTATAAGGTTAACCCAGTTTAGATTCTTCTTTCTGCCCTCTTCTGCCCTTATCGTCACTGTATGTACTTCTCTTCCATATCCCTCTATCGGCCGTCACATCTGAATTCACACTCTTCTTACACATGTCATCTTTCACACAATCCATCCACCCTTCCTTCGGTCAGTTATATAACTCAGTTGAAATTGAATTAAAAAAAATATGCTTGTCTTCACGTCATGTAAAATATTTCCCTCAGTTTGCAGACCACAACACTTTATGCTGCTATCTGGCAGCAGAAGTTTATCGCTGCGGTGACGTTTACCTGAACGTTGTTCAGTTGGTGACAAGTTTACGATATAAATTACATTTTCCATTATTACAAACTTCACTGTGTTTAAACACGTTACTGCTTTTTAAGAAATAAATCCTATCATCATCAACATTACCAGCCTTTGTTTATCCACTGCTGGTTATAGGCCTTCCCCAAATGCAACTCTCAGCTTCTCGCGTCCACTCACTTCCGACCGCCCTTATGATGTCGTCGGTCCATATGGACGGATTGCGTCTTACACTTCTGCGACTCCTAAGCAGCCTCCACTCCAAGACTTTTCTCGCCTTACCAGCCGTCACTAACTCCACAAACATGAACGGCCCACTTCCATGCCAGCTTACAGATTTTGGGAGCTACGTCGACTATTTTAGTTCTCTGTCGAATTTCTTCATTGCTGATTGTATCCCTTAGATAAATACCAAGCATAGCTCTCTCCATCGCTCGCTGTGCTACTTTGAATCGGTGGACCAGCTCGATGATCATGTGCCATGTCTCTGCGCCGTAAGTAAACGTGGGGACGACTCACTGGTTAAAGACTTTCGTCTTAAGACGTTAAGGTATTTGCGAGGTGAGGATCCATATCTTTTACATTTATATAACGTAATGTATGTAGGCCAGAATATAATTTTACAAATGTTTAGGGATGATTAATAAAGACAGTACATCATAAGTTCTTCCACTGCTTCTTTTAAGTAATTGAGTTTTCTATCAAATATAAATTATTAACATTAATTTAGCTTAATTTGGTTTGTTAAAACAATTTTAACTTCCGGTTGATAACCTCTCATTATAGACCTCAAACTTTTAAATGGTTTCATATATACACTAGCTATGAATCCTTGAAAACTAAACATAGTATTTGTACAGTATTTCATGTAGTAGAGTTTATAGCTTGTGGTGGTTCTATGATTTCTTTAAACCTTTCGGGATAGCTATCACCCTTAGGTTATAGACCTGCCGCCATACATCATTTCTGTTTTCTAGCAACATATTGCCGGAGTATTATAGATCATCATCATGGTCAGCCAATAGACGTCCACTGCTTGACATAAGCCTCCCCCAAAGATCTCCACATAGATCGGTTCCTATTCTCACCAGATCGTCGGTGTACCTTAAACCGTATATAAAAAATAAATCTGGTAAATCTGATCGCCAAACTTCAGTTTGAAGAGGGCACCTAATTATACAAAAAATAATGACAAATTCATAATAGATAAATTTAACGTTCAATAGCAATGATCAACAAAGATTTATGTGAATTTGTGATCCAAGTCAAACACACCAGCTCGTGGTGCAACTTGTTAATCAACAAACGAAGCTCTGGCTCCTACTTACCCTCATTGAGCCATCGGGGAGGTATGTAATACGTATAAACGTGGGAATCATTAGGAGAAGCTTATGTCCAGCTGTGGACGTCTGATGATTATGATGAGGATGAAATACTGTAGTAAAGTAATTTATACGTTTCCTAATATAATAGATATTCAACATAAGTTTAAATTTCCCGCCGTGGTTACATAAACGTATAACGAGTGACGAATACAGTCAATCAGATTTAACACATCGCCGCCTCGGCCGTATAAAATCCCGCCGGAAATCATCCGCCATCTTGAAATGTATTCGTCACGGGAACTCTTAATTAATTCAACTGTTGTTAACTTATTCTCTTAATCAAAATATAAAGTTATGTTTGTTTATATATTAGATGTAACTGTTTAACTTAAAATAGTTTATGAAACGACTGAAGTAAACAATAGGTAATTTTTTTTTTAAATCATCCCCGTCATAAATATAAAGGTGACGTTTGTTCCGGATATTTTTTTTTTAATTTAACGAAACGACCAGAGTTTAACTCTGCCTATAAAAACTTGGCGATAGTAAGGATGATATACAAAGCACTACATTGCGAGAGATTTTTGGGGGAGGCTTTTATCCAGCAGTGGAAGTTTATCGGCTGATGGTGATGATGATGTTGAGATCGCTACTTAAAGGCAGACATAGGCACGATTAACTAAATATCTTTTTTTTATTATATGAAGCGACAAGACGAGCAGGACCTTCAGCTGATGGTAAGTGACACGCCTGCTCATAATAATACACAGCACCACATTGCGCTCGTCGTCTTAGGACATAGGATGTTGTCTCGTTACCTCAGTAATTTTACTAGCTGTAACGCTCTTCAACCCGGAACATAGCAATGTTTGCACACTACTGTTTTACAACAGAAATAAACACTGCGGTAGCCACCCAGACGGTCTCCTGTAAGAGAGACCTATCAGTAGGTGTAGTATGGTGACCATTAGATTCTACATATTCAAACGGCGACTTTAAATGTTTTCAACCACACCGCAACAAGGACTAATTCCTTACAAGACAATAAGTATAGTACCCCTACCCTTATCAAGTTCAAATGTGTACATAATTTCAATGGGATACCCTTTTCAGTGAAATTAATGTGGTAAAATAAGGATAGAGCATGCTTTTGACATATCGCAATGAAAGGATTTAATCCTGTAAATTTCCATATGAGATCGGGAGAAGATGTGAAGAATTCAGACGATGTGTATATTGTCATTTTGGACTCAGCTTTTGCTTAACAATTTTTAAGTTAAAGTGATAGATCCTTAACACAAAAAAAATATTCGTTTCCTTCAAAATTATTAACAGAACTTCCTGTGAGTTCAAACATATCGTATCTTCTTTTTCCTTATCAACATAGCAAGACTAGCGGAAGTATAACAGTCATGTCACTATATTTCGACTTGTCTTTTGCAAGGCCTGATAGCTTTTTATTATTATGTAAAGAAGCGACGAGACAAGCGAGATGTTCACCTGAAGTTAAGTGATACGCGTTCCCATAAAAACGTGACGCTCTTTAAATACTGTATCACATTGTGCTCATCGGATTGAGACAAGACGTTGAATATTGTTTCTACAGTAATTACATTAGCTACAACCACGTTTAAACAGGAACACAGTACTCTTTGGCAGTATAATTAGGTGCTGCGGTGATAGACCTAGACGGTTTCCGAATAAAGAGACCTATCACCAGTTATCTTCCCAACCTTCGGCACGGCTGCTTTTGTAAAACTATTAAAGTCTATTTTTCAGACAAGATCTTCATCTTTCTACTCAGCTTCTAACAGAGTCAAAATGATGTTAATACCAAATATTTAACCTTTGCCAAGCTTGTGTCAATCTCTCTTAACTCAACGTCAGCACAAAGTTTTCTAATTCATTACTTCCGGTTTGCGGCGGGGGTCGAAAGGTCGTTAGTTTTCCATTCCGTAATAATGTTAGCGATAAACAACGCCCCCGCAATATACTTCTTAGAAACAAGTAAAGTAAAGAAGATAGAAGATAGCTGACATTCCACTGTCAGCTATTCATTGCAAATCTGAAATAGATTTATAAATGGATAGTTATCAAAACAACAGGATTATCTGATGGTAAATAATACACCCGCCCATAAAAACCTGGCCCAAAGTTAGAATGTTGTAAAAAGCAATACGTTGTGCTCGTCGCTTTGAGACAAGACGTTGAATATTGTTTCTACAGTAATTATCTTAGCTACAGCACCCTCCAAACTGGAGCACAGTAATATTTGCACACTACCTACCCAGACGGTCTCCGGCTACAGAGAATTACCACCAGTAACAAAACATTTGATTACAATCAAATATACACTGTCATGAGTAGTCATATAAGTTCTAGAAAGGAAACTACCTGCTATCATATACTAGTGAAATGACTTTCGAATACACTGGCCTTAAAAGTTGGGACTGTCATTGACTGGTGACTAGTAAGAGATACGATACAGTATAGTACATAGATAGTAAGAGTTAGTAGAAAAACAGTATATATATTTTATTATTATTAGAAAGACCTTTTATATAATAAAACTGCTAAGATATGTGGAGGCTTAATATCTGATGATTTACTTTCGATACTGTCTACTGGTGGTAAGGTCTCTGTTGCCGGAGACCGTCTAAGTAGGTACCACTTCACCGTCTATTTCAGCCACCAATCAAAGGCGCTGTAGCTAGTGAGATTACTGTGGTAATACAACATGATATGACCCAAGGCGACGAGAACAGAGTGGCGCTGTTTATCGTAACTAGCGCCACGTTGTTGTAGGCAGGCGTCTCTCTTACTATCAGGCCAACGTCGCGCTCGTATCGTAGCTTTTTTAAATTAAAAAAAAAATGTTTATAGAAATACAAGACAAAATCTATTCCTTTATTTCGTACTGAAGGTTCCTCGAGAGCGGATATGAGAAAGTTTTTAGTTCGATTAAAATGCAAATAGAGCGGTAAACAGCAAGCAGGCGACGTCGGGTCGAGGCGCTTGTCTCCCGCGGGAGTGACGAGCTCAATAAATGTGCGGTTTCCCTCCCTAATGAAGAGATAAAGTAATAGTTAAAAAAAAGATAATGTATTTTTACGAAATATAGTATGAAACTGTATATTAAAATCGGGGTGTAAGGGATCCCGCAGAACAACTCACGGAACCCAACCCCGCCTGCTATCGTGCACCCTATAGATCAACAAATGAGGCTGTGGCTCCCACCTCCAACCTTCATTGGGCCAGTGTGGTGAGAAATAACCCAAATCTCCTCATATAAACATTTACAAACATGGAGATCTTTGAGTGAAGCTTATGTCCAGCAGTCTACGTCGATCAGCTGATGATTGATTAATTGATATTAGAATCGAAAAGACCTAAACTCAAATTGTTTGGCGGCGTGATGATGGTAAATCTCTAATGCCATAAACTGTCTACATAAATACCATCACAGCTCCTATTTCCGCCGCCAAACAGTAGTATGCAAACAGTTCTGTGTTCCGGTTTGAAGTGAGCTGTAACTAGTGAAATTACTGGGGTAACGAGACATAAAACCTTATGTCTTAAGGTGGCGAGCACAATATGATGCTGTATATCTAATCCAAACTAGCGCCTCGTTGGTATGAGAATGTGTATTACTTACCACCAGGTGAACGTCCAACTATTCTGTGTCCAGCAGTGGACGTCTATCGGCTGATGATGATGATGATGGTCGTCCCTTCTTCGACGCTTGTCTCTTCTTCGAAAAATCTTCAAATTTATATCCTGCTTCCTTACCAACTAAAATCCTTTCAATGGTTCCGTAATAGATATACATACAATATACCTTTACTCGTACTCTACCGCTGTATTAGAATATAGCTTGACTCTCTATGTAACAAAAAGTCCCAATACCCAGCAGTGGGACTGTATTGTTTATGTAAAAAATATACTCCTTTCATTATCACTATTTTCCTTACTAAAACTAACTCTTAATTTATCGCTCTTAAATAATATTTCATCCCATCTTTCAATTCTTATCAATCATCATCATTATCAGTAGACAGACGTTTACTACCGGACATAGGCTTCTCCCAAAGATCTCTATTTATCGACTATTCTTGATTTATATTATATATATTAAATTGTAAAGATGTAATCGTTTTAACTTTTGTTTCAGACGTGATTCTGCTGGTCACTTGCCGAGGTCCGCCAGCATCGACTCCATGGTGGAAGCGACGATATGCGCAAGACACTCGGTGCCAAGCCAGCCCACGATACTACAGCTGCCTGCCAGAGCGGATCGGGCTTTGAGTCTGGTCTCACCAGCGGTCGGAAGGAGAGCAAAGTCGCAGCGAGGCCAAGCAGGTTAGTACTAAAAAACAGAATCTTAAAATTCTATTTTCAGACTTTTAGGGTCAACACTTCAGTGCAGCGATACAGCGACTTATAGTATACTGGTAGTAGGTCTCTGTTGCTGGAGACGGTCTAGATAAGTACGACTACAGCATCTGCTTCTGTCGTCAGAGTGATGTGCATATATTACCACGTTCCGGATTGAAGTGAGCTGTACCATGAAATTACTGGCGTATATAGATTTAACATCTTTTATCCCAATTGAAGAGCGCAATATGGTGCTGTATATAACATTCTAAGTAGCGGAGGAGGTTATCACTTACTATCAGTTGAACATACCGTTCGTCTAGTCCCTTAATTAAATAAAAAAAAATAATGAAGTGAATATTAAAAATATCATAAATTAATATCGATTTAAAGGTAGATATATGAGACCCTTATTTGTAAAACCTTCAAGGATTGTTTGATACGATAATCACTTTTTTTAACGCCATGCAAATAACTGATATATAACAGTTTTCCCACAAAGTAAAAAAACTACAAATTCATTATTCTTGGCGCCATAGGATTGCACTATTTCAACTTTTTTTTTTTTTTTTTTTTTTTCGCGGGGGAAATCTTCGAATAGATACTCTGCCTCCTGGGGGGAAGTCAGAGTTATGTGGAGATTTTTACCCACTAAAACCCCCTCGGTGGTCACCTTCGGCGTTTGGCGAGGTCACGGGATCTCCGTTCGGAACACAACCGCGGCCTCGCTAACGCTATGCTGGGATAGCTCGTCCCGGGGTCTGCTTATACAGACCCTACCAGCCTCGTGAGTATTATTTCAATAACCGGCGACCACGTCCAGCCATTGTCCTCCTCAGGGTCGTTTAGAAGGCGATGAGAACCCCCATCCTGATCGCCAACAACCCAAAAGGCCCCATTATGGTAGGGGAGCACCATTCACCGGTGCGACGTGTTGACGCACGGTAGTGCCACGACGGTTTCTTCTCCGAGCGGGATCTGTCCTCTCTCTAGCCCGCTCAGCAGCCTCCTTTTGTACCATTACAGTTTCGCAAAAGGAGGCTACGGCCCTCCATGCAACGTCTTCTCCCAGCATCGCCGACACGATTACTGGCAAGGAGAGGTTCTGTCCGGTCTGGTTTATCAGGATCCGCCGCTCCAGTTCCCATGCCGGGCAAACCGCGAGCGTGTGCGATGCGGAATCCAGCTCTCTTCCTCCGCAGTGAAAACAATTCGCCGTTGCTTCTCGTCCAATCTTGCACAGATAATCACCGAAACACCCGTGCCCAGTAAGTATCTGTGTAAGTCTGTAGGTGAGACTGCCTCCGCGTCGTTGCATGCAGGCATCGAAGACCGGCAAGATCGCCCCCACAACGCGTTTGCGCGCATACCTCTCTTCCGAGAGCTTATCGCACCACGCTGCATGAGCCCTGCGCCGCTCCTGCCGTCGAGCCGTCTTGAGTACTTCGTCTGGCTGACTCCCACCGCTCTGGCGGATGGCGCGGATGCGGTCGTACACCCTCGCATCCATATCCGCCAGAATATCCATAGGTGGAAATCGAGCTAAGACTGTCGCCGCCTCGAAGGATATTGTTCGGTATCCTCGTACGATCCTTATGGCCATTCTTCGCTGAACGCTATAGATTTTAGTTCTACAGCGTCGGATGGCTAGCCTTTTAGCCCATACTGGCGCGCCATATAAGGCTACGGATCGTATTACTCCCGCATAGAGGCGGCGAACTTCCTCTGCTGGTCCCCCGAGATTGGGTAGCAGTCTGTGCATTGCACCTGCTATCCTTTCGATCCGGGGTACTAGACGCTCGAAGTGTTCTTCGAAGCCCCAACGACTGTCCAAAGTCAGGCCAAGGTACTTCATGTATCGGCCCACTTCCACATCGTGCCCACCTACTTGGACACACCAGTTAGGTGGTTCCCTAGACCTCGGCATTTTGTGGAACCATAGCGCCTCGGTTTTGTGTGGCGCTATTTGTAATCCTAACTCGTGTATTTTAGCGACGACAATTTCCGCTCCAAGCTCGGCGAGCTCCCTGGCCCTTTCAAAGTTGTCTTCACTGGCAATCACCAAAGTGTCGTCTGCATAACATACAACATTTACTTCTGCGGGGAGACTAACTCGCAAAACAGCGTCATACGCCAGATTCCACAAGAGTGGTCCGAGGACCGATCCTTGTGGAACCCCTCGCAGAATTTCCTTTCGGATGCTATTTCCGTGTTGATCCACGTACGTAATGTACTTGTCACGCAAATAGTCCGCGATCACGTCTTGCAGGTAGAGAGGCACTTGATGATGGATTAGTGCCTCTTTAATCGCGTCCCATGGCAGAGAATTAAAGGCGTTGACGATGTCCAAGCTTATCGCCAACGCTACACCACCTTTGCCTACAGATTGTTCAGACAGGGAGCGGACGCGTAAAATGGCGTCTACGGTGGAACGCTCGCGTCGGAAGCCAAATTGGCTCTCGGCGAGATCCGGACCGACGCGCGACAGATGCCGATTGAGACGGACAGCAAGAATCCTTTCGAACAACTTGCCGACCTCGTCCAATAGACATATGGGACGGTACGCAGATGGAGATTCTGAGGCCTTGCCGTCTTTCTTTAAGAGGACCAATCGGGCTTACTTCCAGGGTTTAGGAAATTTGGATTTACGAAGGCAGTTAGAAAATAACTGTCTCAACCTGTTCCCCAAAACAGCCAGACTTAAGACCCAGACCCGTCCGGGGATTCCGTCGGGTCCTGGTGCCGTGTTCCGCTGCTTCAAGCGGTTCACAGCTAGGTCCAACTCTTGTTCAGTTACCTCCATTTCGCTCTCCCACTCCCACGAAGACGTAGAGATGTGAATGAAGCGATTTGTCCGGTTCTTTGGAAAAAGAGTACTAATTACTCTCTCCAAGAGAATCGGATCTAAAGTTTCCGTCACTGGGGGCATCCACGGGCGAAGCTTGCCCAGCACCATCCTGTACGGACGCCCCCACGGATCTCTATCAAGTCCCTCCAAGAGCTCATACCAGGACCGAGATCTTGCGCTAGAAATTTCAGTTTGTAGCGCCTTTGTAGCCGCTCGATATTCGCCGTAAAGTCTGGCTATCTGATCGTCTGGAGCTCGCCTATTTCTCCTTCGACCTCTAGTGTATTGGCGTCGGCTCCGCAGGCAAATTGCGCGTAAACGCGCAATTTCCTCAGACCACCAGTACACAGCTCCGCGCTTTAAACCACTGGCCCTAGGCATTGAGGAATCGCAAATTTGCGTGACTGCGTGTTGGAACCATTTTGCTTCCACCTCCGGATCCGATGAGCCTTCTTCGGCATTAGGCCATGCCGCGATATAGAAGGCGGCCATAACCATATCCCGGTTAAGTCGCTTTAAGCACCAGCGTCGCGTTGGACTGCTTTTTCTGCGGCAGTAGTTACCTTCTGGCCCTCGCATTGCAACATCAAAGACGATGTGGCGATGATCGGAAAGAGTAACCACCTCTTCTGCAACTCTCCAGCCCGATAACATGCGAATCGCAGCAGGAGTCGCCCATGTTAGGTCCACAACCGACTCCCCCTGCCATCGCACGCATGTGCTAACTGACCCCCTATTTACCAAACGGAGATCCAATCCAGCCGCCCATTCTAACACCGTGTCTCCCCTTCGATCATCTCTGCGGTTCCCCCATGCTCTGTTGTGAGCGTTAAAGTCCCCCAGAACAATCACCGGACGAGGTAGGTAACTACGAACACAAACTGCCACCTCGTCTAGGTACTCCTCGTAGTCGGCGAGAGACCTGTTCGGAGACACGTAGCAACCCACTACAACTACGACTCCCCATTGCACTGCAACGTAACCCCGTCCTCTGATTAAGGAGCAGGGTCGTGCACCATCTCCGCCGCCCCAGTAGATCGCTACAGAGCCTGTATCGTCACCAAACCAGCGAGGATGTTCGGGTATGATATAAGGCTCCGCTATCACTGCCAGGGCAACCTTCCACTCATTAACCGTTTGCAACAGCAAATGCTGTGCATTACGGCAATGATTAAGGTTGCCTTGAAGAACTCTGAGCGCCGTGAACTTTAGGCCGTATAAACCTCCATCCTCGAGCATGAGCTCGAGGTTGCAGCTGTAGGTAATATCGCTGCCGCACTTGTACAAGCTAAAGGAGCTTTTTTAGTCTTCCTACCGCTTTTTTCCGTCGATAGAACGCACCTCTTTCCAAATTTATGGTTAGAGGGACGCCCCAGATCCGAGCATAATGGGCATTTGAGTGTAACTGCTTTACACTCTTTTGCCTTATGGCCAGATTCTCCACAGCAGAAGCAACGTGTGCTCCGGTTGACCTGGTTCGGGCACTTGTTACCAACGTGTCCCTTTTCCAGGCACCGGAAGCAGTACATAGGTCTGGGATCCAGTAGCTCCACCCGAATCAATCCCCAGCCTATGCGTACACGTCCAGTAGCCATTAATGTCCGAATCACATTAATTGGACACCGCAGCCAACACGTGCCCATGTTTTTGTTTGTTCGGTGTACCTCCCCGACTTTAATATCATCCACTGAGCAACCACCCGCCTCTCCAACTGCTTCCGCGATTTCACGCGTGCTGACGGCATCGTCGAGATCTCTTAGACGGAGGTCTCCTGTTTTAACTGGTCGATTAATCTTCACTCCTATATCAGAAAGGACCTCTCGCATCTTTGCAGCGAGCCTATCTGCCTTCTGGTTGCACTCGTCTCCACCAATCTCTAATAGGAGCCCTCCTGTAAGAGCTCGTTTCTGGCGAAGACTTTCGACGCCGATGTCCGACAGCCGGATCTTGCCTTTGGCCATTTCCATTACCTTAGCATATGTAATGGAGGATCCTTCGGGAAGAGTTACAGTCACAGCTGCAGTAGTCCGGGCACGAGGAGGCTTCTTTCGCAGCCTCTTGGGAATCGTGGTATTTCTCGATTCTGTGGTGGGTCTCCTCACAACCTCAGCCCAAGTGTTTGTTGTTGCCTGCGGCGACGCCGCTAGCGTTTGTGTTTTCATCACCGGAGGTAAGTCCACCACTGGTGGATGTTTATTCCTCCGTTTTTTCCGTGACTGTCGCGCAGGTTTCCCTGTCGCTTGTTGCTGTGGACTAGTCAGACTGCTCGGCGTTGGAATTTGCGCGGTTATCGAAGAGGATCGGCGCCGCGGAAGTATCTCCGGCTGCTGTGGTGGCCTCATCTCTGCCAACGATAGCGGCCCAGGTTTTGGCGGCCTTGATTCGACTCCATACCTTTGACCCAACGGAGGTCTAATAGCTCTATCGGGAAAGATTTTAGCCTCAAAGGCAGCTAACTTCATATCAATCGTGGCAGATATGCGCTGCATGAGCCCTGCTCCGTCATTCATAGACCCAGAAATAGCATGACCACGCCTGGGAGGGCGAGGAGCAGCTTCTTTAGAGTCAGGACGTTGGCTAGTACCTTTACGGAGGTGGTTGATCTCCTCCGTTAGGCCGTCGAGTCTTGCGGTTAATTGGGTTAACTGGGACCGCAGTTCTGCATTCTCTCTAGGCAACCTTTCAGTGTAAGAGTCACCAGACTCGCTACCGTATCTCCGTGAAAGTTCTTCTGCTGCAGCTTTCACATTGCGCGCAGCTAATCTCAAGCCCCGGACGTATGTTCCTTTAAGGTTACCGGAACGATCCGCGACTTTCTCAATCACTTCAAGGTTGGCATCAATTTGTTGTCGTGGATCTGCACAGATGCGCATAAATCGGGCCAACTCTTCCTTGTTCGGAAGACTTTTCTTTGCTCTTGTGTTTAATGGTATCACAAAGGGATCAGATAAGTCTTCCGAGAATTCTGATTCCTCCACTGCTTTTCCGTCCTCTGAGTCCTCCGCCAACACTGCTACGAATTTAGCAGCGATAGCATCAGGGCTTGGAGGTTTGGTCCTTCTTTTACCTGTCAGCGCAGGCATTTTTGTGGTCATCGTTTTATTGGACGACTGTGATGCCACAGATACGTCCGAGACGTCCTCTCCTTCGCTGTAACTAACCGCTTTGACAGTTGTCATTACGGCGCGTTTTAATCTCCCACGTGTGTTTTTGGATGGACACGATGATATGTCCGGCCCTACCACTTCTCCGGTGATTTGATCCCTTGATGTGCAGGGATCCACGGCCGACGCAGAAGCATCGCCGAGATGCAGGAATGTGCCCCCCCCAGATACGATGGGGCAGCCCGGGTCTGGCCCGGGGGTGGACTCTCCGGCAATGCCGGTACCACCCTGGGGTAGTTTTTCATTGTTACCTGCTTTCATGGTTTTCCTTTATAGGGTGTGGTACCAACTGTTCCCCCCTAGTGCCCCCCTCTGATAATAATAAACCCCCACCCCACAAACTATTCTTTTCATGTCTACACTAATCCTTTGCAATCACTCAAAACAGAGATATTTGCAAAGCATTAGTGCAAAGTAAACAACCCCCGGTCTGTTAATGACTGGATTCCCCACCAGCCACTCATCCCTTCGGCACAGCCCGACCTTAGGATTGGGGTTATTTTTGTATAGAGGTTTTCTTCCTCGCAGCCTTGCAGAAATTCCCACCCCCCCTGGCAAAGCCCCCGGTCCCTACTGGGATTACGGGTTGTCCGGTGTTGGCAACAGCCAAATGCACCTAGCACATCACCGCACACGTCGCATCCTCAGTCCCATCTATTTAATAGAGGGGTACTAGGAACGACTTGGAACCTTTGTAGGCCCGCCTCGCGGACAATATGTCCTTGGCCGTTTCTCAGTTCTAATGAACTGGTGGTACGCTCCGAACCCTGCCAGTTTTGGTCCACGTCGGTTTTCCGATACTACCCATATCTGGGTAGCGTGCCCCTATCCGCCAACCTGGGGACGCGCCCGATAGAAGGTCTGGCAACTCCACACGGGTGCACTATTTCACCTATGTCAACCCTCGTCAGTAAGTTTTTAGAGGACTAAGCTCTTCAATGCGTGAGAACCATCATTTAGCCATTATGAAATTATTTGTGTCATCATATATTGTAAAGGAAAGGTTATGCTCAAAAAGGATGGATTTAGAGGTGAAGCTCTCGATGTCAGGTCTGAAAGCTGTGCATATTCTGATCTTACGAAAGTTATATTGTAGGAAAAGTTCGACATTTTTATATGAAATCACTTATAAAAGAATCATCTAAAAAATATCAATTTGATAGAATTAAAATGATCACAAAGCCACCAAATGATATCAAGATATAGTAAGCTCAATCTTTGTGGATAGGACTATAGACAATTAATGAAAAGCTAAAGATAAACCGTGATACCTATTTCACTCGTGTCATCTCAGCCCTCTCGTGGTCGTTTAATTTGTTTATTTGAAGACTTCATTAGCAACAAAAAGGCACAAAGAGACGGAGTTAACCCCTAAGGGGATTCTCTTCCAGTCTACTATAGGGTTAAGCTGAGAACAAACGTGGGTGCAGTATCTTGTTACGTATATAAGATATTGTTACATATAATGCTTATATACAAATGTGATCGGTACATATTGTAAGAAAGGCTAAAATATACATTAACATAACTATACACGAGTAAATATTTGGTTGGGGAAAAAGAAATCCATTATTTTTTCGGTAGATGGCTGTAGTGATAAATTTCTCGTAAAGTATCGATCAAACAGTTTCAGATTTATGCTCGTTGGAAAGGTGACATTTCGCAGTAAAAAAATTCTTTTGCTGTTTTTTGTTTGGTGCATTCAATTGTGAGTTACAGGGTGTTAAAAATGGAAGTGAACAAAGAGAAAATTCTGTACATTTTACATTTTTTCTTTGACAAAGGCGAAAATGCAAGCCAGGCGGCTAAAATTGTGAATGGTGTTTATGGACCCGATACTGTAACAGCCAATTATGTGCAATTTTGGTTTCGTAGATTCCGTTCAGGAATTTTCGATGTTAAAGATGCACCTCGCACAGGTAGGCCGGTCGCCGAAAATGTCGATAACATCGGAGAAATGATCGAAGTTGACCGGCATGTTAGCAGTCGTAACATCGCCCAGGAGCTAAATATGGACCACAAAACAGTTTTAAACCATTTACACAAAGCTGGATTCAAAAAGAAGCTCGATGTTTGGGTGCCACACCAATTAACAGAAAAAAACATGATGGATCGAATTTCCATCTGCGAAGCCTTGGCCAAACGGAATGAGATAGACCCATTTCTTAAACGGATGGTGACTGGAGATGAGAAATGGATCACATACGATAACCCTGTGCGAAAACGATCATGGTCAAAGAGCGGTGAAGCACCTCAAACGGTGGCCAAACCAGGACTAACGGCAGGAAGGTTCTGCTGTGCATTTGGTGGGACTGGAAGGGGATTATTTATTATGAGTTGTTTCCATATGGCCAAGCACTAAATTCTGATCTCTACTGTCAACAACTGGACCGTTTGAAGATAGCAATTGACCAGAAACGCGCAGAAACACGCCAGAATTGGCCAACAGGAGAAGTGTCGTGTTCCACCAGAACAACGCTAGGCCACACACGTCTACAGTGACTCGCCAGAAACTTCGGGAGCTTGGTTGGGAAGTTTTAATACATCCGCCATACAGTCCGGACTTGGCACCAAGCGTTTACCATCTTTTTCTTGCATTACAAAATTTCTTTAGTGATAAAAAATTAGCATCTAGGGAAGATTGTAAAAATCGGCTACTAGAGTTTTTTGCAAATAGAGAGAGGCATTATGAAGTTACTTTTAAAATGGCAACAAATTATAGAACAAAACGGTGCATATTTGACCCAAATCGGACAATCCGAAGCATGTTAAATAAAGTCCTGAATTTCATATAAAAATAATGGATTTCTTTTTTTCCAAGGTATTATTAATGATGATATGAGCTCAGTAAACGAGTAAAGATATTTAATTAGTCATGCGCAGTGTTGCCATAGCATTCGCTTAAAGGAAGTCTTACTGCGAGTTGCCTGTACATTAAGTGGAAGTCCATTGCAGTCTTACCAGTCGAGGATTTAAGGAATCATCATAGATGGTGATAGGTGTGATCATTGGCGCTGCAGAGCAATAGAAAAGTCAGGGTAACAATATCTTTATATATATGAGATATCTAGAACTTCATTGATTCATCACGAGACCTTCAAAAGTATTAGATTTAAAATTTGGTAAAGATATTGCTTCTGCCATTTGCAGGTCAGCTAAGAATGGATTTTACATTCTACCCCAAATGGAATTGCGGGGTGGTTACGGCCAGCAAACAGCAAATATATAAAAATATATATCTTTTTACTTTAATGTTTAATAAAATCTAAAGTAAACATGAACAAACTTAACAGTTCTATTAAACTTGTAATATCTTATTGAAACCGGAAACCACCCTCCATATTCGACTAAATTCGTTTTAGTTAGAAAACAAAGCGACAAATAGGCTTTTTTTACTTCAAATTTGTACTACACCAGATTTTTACTATTTCACGGATTGAAATATAAATGAAACAAAAAAAAAAGCCGATGTAAATCCCGCTGCAAACAAACAGGAAGCATGCCCTTACAAATAGCACAGAAGCTCTTTTATTTTGTTCAACACTTGACATTTTTTCACTACAACATACAATGGAAGAGGATCTACCGAATTTCGAAGTAAATAAAAATATCGATTTCGTATCGATAAGTAAAAAGTTATTACTTTTTTTTTATCGTAGCTCGAATTCGTGAGCAATTTTTTTCTCTTTTAAGCGACGAGACGAACGGGACGTTCACCTTGTAAGTGATACGTCCGCACATATGGTGATGTTGAGACTCGTTACCGCAGTAACTTCACTAGTTAAAGCGACCTTCAAACCGGAACACAGGAATGTTTACACAGTACTGTTTAGCGGCTGAAATAGGCACTGCTCTGATACGTACATAGATGTCCCGGTTTAGAGACGTACCACCACTAAAGTTAAATTAAATTAAATATAGATATATATATATATGTATGTATGTACATCATTTCTCTAAAAGAAGGAATGGGAAGATTATGAAGTATTGGATGGGATGAAGATGGTAAGTAAACTGATAAATATCATCATCATCATCATTATCATTATCAACCGACAGACTTCCACTGCTGGATGATTCCAAAGATCTGCACATTGATCGATCCTGCACAGATATATATATCAAATTTAGGCCCATAACAAAACAACCCTTATTAAATCAAAAATATATGAAAATATCATTGTACCTCAAAGATTTCTGTGAAACTTTTTTTTTAATTAATTTGTCGGTTCTACTTTCCATGAAAAGTAATATAGACTAGACTAATAATATAAGACATTTAATCTCTAGATCAGTGGTCGCCAAACTGTACCGTCCAGTTAACAAACATTTGTACGCAAACATTACTGTGTTCCAGTTTGAAGGAGTTAGTTACTATGATTACTGGAGTAACGAGATTCAACATCTTATATAACAAAACGGTGAGCGCAATGTGGTGCACTATATCATCGTAACTAGCATCAGGTGAACGTACCACTCGTGTCTTAGCTCCGTAGTATAAAAAAAAACTTTACTAGCGCTTAATTAATTGAAGTTACATGAAAACGCTTAAGTTCATAAAATCTTTCACTTGTTTAAAATTAAAGAGGTCATTTAATTTGCACACTTCCTTCAACTTGGTAACTTACTTCCGCTATCTTGTAGAGTTTCATAATACTAAGTGCTCACTTAGTCTGCTACGGCGTAGCGTTCGAGAGCTTCCTAGACTTACTTTTTATCGAAAAAGCAAAGTGTAAGTCACATTATTTCCATCCATTTATTCATCACGAAGATGCGAACCATTTTTCCTACTGCCACTGAGATTACTCCAGCACAGTTCCTCCATCTTCCTAATCTAGATTACACTGATCCCAGCTATCTAGACAATCTAGGATCAACTGATTAAGATCCACACTTTCAGATGTCTACATATAATGCACAATATATTATTCATATCTTTACTTTCCGAGACCGTCTAGGTACCACCGAAGCTGCTATTACAGCTGACAGAACCGTTCACACATTGTGTTCCGGTTTGAAAGGCGTTATAGCTAATGTAATTACTGCGGTAATGAGATACGACATCTTATAGCTCAAACGACAAGCACAAAGTCGTTCAGTATATATCATCCTAACTTACTATCATATTCCTATATCCCAAAGACCTTAGTACTTACCTAGAGTGCTTATACACTCCTTCCTATATAACTCTTACTATGGTACAGTAGATTTATTTGGTACAGTAGATTAGAAACTTATCCTATTTTCTGTTCATATTTTTTTTTTACTTTACATACGTTTGAATAATATATATATATATATATAAATGAATACATTTATGTTTCTACATACTACTACTTATCAGGATTCTTCATCGTCAAGGTTTCTGCAGTGTAGTCAAAACGCCCAGTGATACTGATGGTCATAGGCTGCGGATACCGTTCAACATCAGCTGGACCGTATGCCTGTTTGCCACCTAACTGGTATAAAAACAAACCCCGATATCTCTGGCACCATAGAGATTGGAGACTTGAAATTTGGTAGGATAATTCTTTTAGCCAATATAGGTTAGCTAAGAATTTCACACAGAATTCACTAAATTCATTCCTTAAAGAGGGTTGCGGTGGTATCGATTGCTGGCTAATAAATATAGCCATTATAGTAATTTTATAAATCTATACAATTTTTATATCAACATAAAAAAAACTGGTTTCAAACCTATTGAAAACTGTAAAGTATATTTGGAAGTGATGATGAAACTGACAGCCCATAGCGCATAATCAATAGCGCGAGGGTGAATATTTATTATTTATACCTTACCATACACAAATATGGAAACTTACATACTAACTATTAAAAATATTAATCGGAATTTATGATCAAAGGCACAATTAACCCTAAAAACTATTTTAACCCTCAATTTTCTTCAGACAAACCTTGGTAAAGAATTAATAATTATAATGAAGTGTAAGGTATACAATTAACAATGAAAAAAAAAATATGCTACACTTATATATATATCTGTGTATATATTCTCGCCCGGTGGTAACTTACCACCCCCAGACCTCTTCCTCCCCTTAGGGTACAAAATCCATCCTTAGCTGACTTATAAATGACAGAAGCAGCAGTATCTCTAACAAAATGTATAATACTTTCGGTGATCTCGTAATGATCTAATGAATCACTTGATATCACGTATATCCTTGTAGTTATATGCAACATGTTTGTTTTATTGTATAACATAATAAGTCGAATACCATTATCATTATTGTAGAAAAAAAAAATTAAGTACTCTAGAAGCCTTGTCACTCAAATTTGAAGGTTACGGCGCGATAAAGTTCCGCTGGCGCCGATCCAAGACTTTGAAATTTCCCTGACCCTGAGAATCCAACTAACGTTGAAACAGACGTATGTATGTAACATTACCTTGGAGAGAAAATGGAAATTTTTTTTATATATTATAATGGTAGTCAGACATAATAGGTTGGGGAAAAAGAAATCCATTATTTTTAATGAACTTCAGGACTTTATTTAACATGCTTCGGATTGTCCGATTTGGGTCAAATATGCACCGTTGTGTTCTATGATTTGTTGCTATTTTAAAGGTAACTTCATAATGCCTCTCCCGTAGAAGTCTTGGTCTCTAGTTGCAAAAAACTCTAGTAGTCGATTTTCACAATCTTCCCTAGATGCTAATTTTTTATCATTAAAGAAATTTTGTAATGCAAGAAAAAGATGGTAATCGCTTGGTGCCAAGTCCGGACTGTATGGCGGATGCATTAAAACTTCCCGACCAAGCTCCCGAAGTTTCTGGCGAGTCACTGTAGACGTGTGTGGCCTAGCGTTGTCCTGGTGGAACACGATACCTCTCGTGTTGGCCAATTCTGGCCGTTTCTGGTCAATTGCTATCTTCAAACGGTCCAGTTGTTGACAGTAGTGATCAGAATTTAGTGCTTGGCCATATGGAAACAACTCATAATAAATAATCCCCTTCCAGTCCCACCAAATGCACAGCCAAACCTTCCTGGCCGTTAGTCCTGGTTTGGCCACCGTTTCAGGTGCTTCATCGCTCTTTGACCATGATCGTTTTCGCACAGGGTTATCGTATGTGATCCATTTCTCATCTCCAGTCACCATCCGTTTAAGAAATGGGTCTATCTCATTCCGTTTGGCCAAGGCTTCGCAGATGGAAATTCGATCCATCATGTTTTTTTCTGTTAATTGGTGTAGCACCCAAACATCGAGCTTCTTTTTGAATCCAGCTTTGTGTAAATGGTTTAAAACTGGTTTGTGGTCCATTTTTAGCTTCTGGGCGATGTTACGACTGCTAACAAGCCGGTTAATTTCGATCATTTCTCCGATTTTATCGACATTTTCGGCGACCGGCCTACCTGTGCGAGGTGCATCTTTAACATCGAAAATTCCTGAACGGAATCTACGAAACCAAAATTGCACATAATTGGCTGTTACAGTATCGGGTCCATAAACACCATTCACAATTTTAGCCGACTGGCTTGCATTTTCGCCTTTGTCAAAGAAAAACTGTAAAATGTACCAAATTTTCTCTTTGTTCACTTCCATTTTTAACACCCTGTAACTCACAATTGAATGCACCAAACAAAAAACGGAAAAGAATTTTTTTACTGCAAAATGTCACCTTTCCAACGAGCATAAATCTGAAACTGTTTGATCGATACTTTACGAGAAATTTATCACTACAGCTATCTACCGAAAAAATAATGGATTTCTTTTTCCCCAACCTAATATATTCACCACATAGTAAGTAACATAACATTATAGTAAAGGTCTTATTATTAAGTTTGTAAAAATAAGTTGTATATAAATTTGGGGTAAGAGGGTCCCGTACGGCGACTCATGGAACCCAAATCAAACTCACCTGGTCGTAGTGTACCCTATTAATCAACAAACGAGGCCCTAGGTCCATCAAACCGCATTGAGCTTGGTGGGAAATGGCCCAAATCCCTTCATATGCACACTTACAAACAAGGAGATCTTTGAGAGAGGCTCATGTCCAACAGTGGTTGTTTATCAGCTGATGATGGGGTCAGTTTATTACTGATATCATCAAAACTAAATATAAATCTCATAAATTATCATAAGATAGTAAAAAGTATAATAAAATTTGTACCTAATTTAAATATGCTAACGAGGTACTAACAGACGGAAGGAGGAAGAGACCGTTTTCTTTATCTTCAAGACTTTTGTTTAACAAAACTTTGCATAGAATTAAATTATATTATATATATAAATATATATTAGTTTATTATAAAAGTACAAAGTATAATAAAACGTTATATTACTATATTATACATATACTATAGCTACTTTAATAATTGATTTATACCAACAACCGATATTGGGGAACAAAAAAAAAGATTCATAAATGCAGAACTGCATTCGATAGATTTCCTTTTACATATTTTATTCAAATCCGGATACCCGGGCGGGAAGCTATGAATTTATTTCCGGTTTATTTCGCTTCCAACCTTTAAATTTCGTAAGTCAAAGTTTTCAACAGTATAATAAATACATTACTACTTGAATGTAGAAATAGGCACTATTACCTGTCTTTTTTTTATTCTGTGAAGCACGAGACGAGCGGGACCTATTACTGATGGTACACATCTGCCCTTAGTCGTCTTCAGACAAGATGTTAGGTCTCGTTACCCCAGTAATTTAACCAGCTACAACGCCGTTCAAATCGGAACACAGTAATTTTTACACACTACTGTTTGGCGCTGCAGTGCAGTACCAAGGCGGTCTCCGGCAACAGAAACCCACCACTAGTAAAACACCACAAACTAACGTTATAGTAAAAGATTAATGAGAAGGGGTTGTTTTAAGATAGTAACTTAAGATACGCCGCCTTACTTTTAAGAAAACTTTCTAAAAGCTTTTAATGTACGTTACTTAAATGTGTAGTACAACAGTCAGCTAAAAGAGTATGGTTAAGAGTTAACTCTTTCTCATTTCTCAATATAAACTATATCAATAAAATAAACTATGCTTAGTATAAAAAAAAATCTTGAAGTATTTCTTCACAGGAAACTTAAGCACAATGTAAACTAAACCTTGTGGTAGTTACATTAGACTGGTGGTAGGTCTCTGTTGCCTGAGACCATCTAAGTAGGTACCACCGCAGAGATTATTTCTGCCGCCAAACAGTAGTGGACTAACATTACTATGTTCCGGTTTTAAGGTTGATATGGCTAATGTAATTACTGGGGTAACCAGGTTCAACATCTTAAATTTTGAGGCAACGAGGGCAATGTGGTGAAATATAGAGTACCGTGTGATAAGCGGACATATCTCCGACGGTAAATGTCTCTCGTCTCGTAGCTTTATTGAAAAAAAAAACTCGCAACTTCTCTAGTCACAAAGCACACATAGAAACTAAGCCATCACTACTTAAGATTTCCTTACATATGTTCATTACTTGACTCATCGATCTTCGTTAACAACCACGTAATGAAAACGTGTGATGTTTCTTCATCCGAAGCGACCAACTAATAAACGAACCTAGCATTTAGAAGAAAAAAAATTACCACCACAAACCTCATTAATTTTTTTAGCACTTTTAGTAATTTAAATGGTAATTTTCTATACTACATTTACCACTTACGGTCTGTTAGTGCAGAACTGCCCGATTTTAAGTCCATCAAGCGCACTCACAAACGGAGAAAATCGAGTTATCACATTGGGGCAATATGGACTCACTTCCTATGCAGTGGCGAAGGGTAACGAGCGTCATTTCCAAGATGGAACATAAATGTAATGTGATTGTGGAAAAATAATATCAAAATGGAAAATTTTAAACGTAAGATAGAAATATCTCTGAAAAATAAACTAGAATCCTAGAATAAAATAAAGCTGAATCCATAAGGGATAGTCTTCCGGTTCTAATTAGCACAGCGGGCGATGGAGAGAGCTATGCTTGTCATTTCTCTGAGAGACAAAATCCGGAACGAAGAAATTCTATGGAGATTTAAAGTTATCGACGTAGCTCTCAAAATCTCCAAGCTGAAGTGGCAGTGGGCAGTCCTAGCTGTCGTGTCAGTAATAGCTGATGGGGGAGAAAAGTCTTGGAGTGGAGGCGGCGCAAGCACAGAAGTGTAGCAACACTCTCTATCCAGATGGACCGACACATCATCAGGACAGCGGAGGATCGCATTCGGTGGAAGACATTGGGGGAAGCCTATATCCAGCAGTGTACAAACTTCTTCTTCTTCTTCTTAGCATTTATCCCGTCTTAGGACAGGGTCTGCTTTCTTACTTCTCCACTCCACTTCGCTTTATTTGGAACATCACTTTCTTTGAGATCGCAGCTTACCATATACCATTTGTCACTACACTCAGCCATCGCAGCTTCGGTCTTCCTCTCCGCCGTTTGCCGGGTATATTGAGGCTCAGTGTTTTGTTGCCTATGTACTCAGGTGGTCTTCTTTTGACATCCCCATACCATCGCAGCCGGTTTTCCTGCAGTTTTTCGGCGACATCGCGTACTCCGAGGCTGCCACGCACGTACTCGTTGCGGATCTTGTCGAGTCTCGTTATCCCGCACATTTGTTTGTACACCAGCAGTGTACAAACAAAGACTGATAATGATGATGAATTCATAAGTAATATTTCATATATTTCTAGCTTTGATACTATACCTATGATTTAAAATAGCTGCAAGGAAACAGAATCCTTGCCACAGTACGACAATACTTAACACCTGGATAGTATTTAACCATGTATAAAGATCGGGTCTGATAATGCGTAGAAGTATTGCTGCTATATATGGATAGGAACCACTAACCACCTGTTAGTTTTAGACTGTATGGAAAGACGAGCTATAGGGACAGTCAGTCTCTAGGAGTTGTTAAGTTTAAAGCTAGATAGGTTAGGAAATCCGTGAGGTAGCTAGTCTCTCGGTGTTCTGCACAAACGATTTCGGAGTGTGCCAAGAATTACATGATTTAATTCAGCCATTTACCATCAGACGATATTTCGTGAGCCAGGTCCTCGTCCTTTATAATACGAACAGCGACGGATTGGAACAGTCTGCCGGTGTGGATGTTTCCGTCCAGTTATATTGGAGTCTTCATGAGAAAAATGTATAGGCTTCTTCTAAATTAGATTAGGTAACATCTCCACTAACCATTGGAATCGTAGTGAAGCACTAGGATATTAAATAGAAAAAAAATACTTTGATTTCCAGACTCTTCCACTACAGCACAATTCAGTTATAATTATAACTATAGTATAGCATAGTATAACTTTACCGGCGTTTAAATATTTTTTTGATAATATATATTAAAAGTACTGTATAGACCATTAAATAGTTGTTACGAAATATATTAATATATGTTAACTGCGGCTTGAAGACGAATCCGAACTTGGAAGTATGCCATAAAAAGATTTATTTCCCGACTTAGAAAATTGATGTTTCCTGTTTTATTATTGTAGGATAATATACACATTATTACAGTTTAATAGTTCATCACAATTATTCTTCAGTAACGATGTCATATGAAAAAAATGAGATAGGAAAGTTGCTCTGATTAATGATACGCCGATTCTCTCGTTATTTCATGATTGATACACAAAGCGGTGATGCTTGTAATAATCTTCTCTTTCATACTTATTAGCTAATCATAAGTATTTATCACTTAAATCTTTATACAAATAAATATATTATATACAACTTTGTCATTGTACATAATACTTGAAGTATGCTAATAATTTCAAAGTGGACTAGTATTAAAAATTCATGAGTAAAGTAACTTTCAAGACATCTATATATATAGAGGATAATCAGAGATTTGTTATCCAATCACTAGATCTCCAAAACTGTAAGACGTTAAGAATCAAGATTTGGTAGAAATATTGCATCTGCCATTTAGAGGTAAGCCAAAAATGTGGCGACGAGCACAAAGTGAAGCTTTGTATAACATGCTCACTACCGCCATGTTGTTATGGGCAAGCGCATCGCTTACCATCAGGTGAACGTCTACAACTCCCTTCAAACCCGAGAATATTAACGTTTGCCCAGTAGAGTTTGGCGGCAGTAATAACTACTCCTTAGGCGGTCTCTAGAAACAGAGACTAGTAAAATTATGTAAGCTAGTGAAAGGGATATGATAACAAGATTTACCATCAAATGTCTTAAGGCGACGGATACAATGTGCTGCGGTATGTCACATCCTAACTAGCGTCACGTTGTCATGGGCAGGCTTATTGCTTATCATCGTTACTTCTTATTTAATTATGAATTAGTAATTAGTTAATTATTAATTAGCTTTGTATAAATATGTATTTTCTATTATATTTTTTTTTATATTGTCACGCCTTTTTACCAGTAGGGGTAGGCAGAAGTGAATAAACACCCACATTTCGCCAGATGTGATCAGATTAGGTCCCATGTAACAGGGGGCGAGCCTGTTGCCACTTTATTGGGACCACCACACACACACACAAAGATGATATCAGTGTGCGGGTTTTTGTATCTCGCTGTTGTAACTAAAGTTCACAAATGTACATAACTTAATTATTAAGTCATTGGTACGTGCCGAGGTTTGAACCCGCGACCTTCGGAATGAAAGCCGCACGCTCTAACCATTAGGCCAGCGAGCTACTAATATTCTTTTATATATAAGGTTGGCAAATATCTCCCTTCCGCCTCTTTGTCTTTTGAATTTCGCGGCTATGTACAAAGCGCTACAGAGCTCGTATCTGGCAACACTATACATAATTTGAAAGGTCTTGACATAACCTACAAAACGACGCTATGCATAATTAGTTTGGGTATTGCGTTCAACAGTTATAGACGTGTAAACATTGAGTTCACTAACGCCGAAATTCGCGCTATTTTAAAGTTTTCCTTCGTTAAAGGCAAATCCGCTAGAGAATCGTTCCGTGAGATTAATGGTGTTTTGGGGGATGGTACTCTATCACTTCGAACCGCGGAGGAATGGTTTCGACGATTCAGAGCCGGTGAAAACGACACCATGGATAAGCCAGCCGGCGGATGACCTGTGACGACAAATACCGATCAAATCATGGACTACATCGAGTTAGACCGGCATGTGGCATCTCGTGACATCGCCCAGGAGATGGGAGTTAGTCACCAAACCAGTATAAACCATCTGCAGAAGGCTGGATACAAAAAAAAGCTTGATGTTTGGGTGCCGCATGATTTGACGCAAAAAAACCTTCTGGACCGAATCAACGCCTGCGATATGCTGCTGAAACGGAACGAACTCGACCCATTCTTGAAGTGGATGGTTACTGGCTACGAAAAATGGATCACATACGACAATATCAAGCGAAAACGGTCATACTCGAAGGCCGGTGAATCGTCCCAAACAGTGGCCAAGCCGGGATTGACGGCCAGGAAAGTTTTGCTGTGTTTGGTGGGATTGGAAAGGAATCATCCACTATGAGCTGCTCCCATATGGCCAAACGCTTAATTCTACCATCTACTGCGAACAACTGGACCGCTTGAAGCAGGCGATCGACCAGAAGCATCCAGAATTGGCCAACAGGAAGGGTGTAGTGTTCCACCAGGACAACGCCAGACCACACACTTCGTTGATGACTCGTCAGAAGCTACGGGAGCTCGGATGGGAGGTTTTATCGCATCCACCATATAGCCCGGACATAGCGCCAAGTGATTACCTGTATCATCACATCACCTTACCAGTTCCTGTCCATGGTGAACGCCCTTGGTGGTGTAAAGTTGAACTCAAAAGAGGCATGTGAAAAGTGGCTGTCCGAGTTCTTCGCAAATAAGGAGGGGGGCTTCTACGAGGGAGATATTATGAAGTTGCCGTCTAGATCGAAACAGATTATCGAACAAAACGGCGCATATTTGAACTAAATCCGATCACTGTAACACTTTTTATAAAGCATTGAATAAAGAGCAAAAAAGCGGAAGGGAGATATTTGCCAAACTAAAATAACATGAGGTGTTTTATTATCTCATTCGTTTGTTTGTAGCAGGCGTAATGATCTTTGATCACGCCTGCGTATCATTTAATGGCAATTGAGATACGCACTGTAAATTATTGCTATTACAGATATACAGGCGCTTTATAAATATAATTTTTGATTTTTCTTTTTGTTGCTGTATTTTTTGTTCAAAATATTTGATAAAAATTAATTAATAGTTATGGTCAAATGAATGTTAAATTATTGTTAAACCTAATAAGTGTGAACTTCCGATCTTTATGTGCAGATTCTAATCGAATACTCTGAGGCCATTATACAAATATATTGTATGTGTATAAATACATACACTAGTTGTTCCCGTCTGCTTTGTTATACGTAAGATGGTATTAAATTTCAAATTTGGACTTTAAATTTGTAGAAATATTCTTGCCCAGCAGCAATCCACCCACAGGGCTCATTCCCCTTATTAACACCCCGCAATATCCTTTAGGGAAGAAATTTTATAAAATCCCTTCTAAGCTGTCCTCTAAATGACAGAAGCAATATCTGTATCGCTTTTTGAGTCGTTACATTTACGTACGTACGCGTTATATATAGTTTTATATTTCTAGTGAAGAGTCGATGAACCCATGAAATTTTGGACTTTCTTTCGTATACATATATTTAATGTAAAATAACTAAAATGTGGGGGGTCAAGGTCGCTGGCAACCATTGGATGCGGGTGGCCCAGGACCGGTCTGAGTGGAAATCTTTGGGTGAGGCCTTTGTCCAGCAGTGGACGTCTTCCGGCTGATTGGATTGGATTGGATATGGATTGGAACTAAAATGTTTTTTAATAATAATTATGTTAATACAATAACTAATTCTCTCCTAGTAGGTCTCTGATGCCGGAGACTGTGAAAGTATGTACTACCGCAGCTCTATCTCTGTGCCCCGGTTTAAAGGGGCAAAAGCTAATGAAAATGGGATAATGAGATATATATATATATATATATATATATCTTATATCTCAAGGCGACGAGCGCAATGTAGTGCTGTATCACATCCAACTAGCGCCACGTTGTCATAATTAAAAAACACTATATTTACATTTGATCAAATAATGTAAACGTTATAAAAAATAAACTTTTGTAAATTACGAGTTTAAAAACTTGTGTAACATAATGAAACACCATTTCTTATTTCCACCGCCTTCCGGGAGTTGTTTGAAATAAGTGAAATAATTTAACACTGATGTTCCTTCAGAAATTCAATCTTTAAGGCTTTGTAGCGCCCGGGAGCTCCGATGTAAATTACTCGTGGACATGAAATAATTTCTACGGAGATTAAGCCGGCGAAGCAAGTTTATTTCACGTTTCCCTACACTTTGTTGAATTTAAATATACGTATATAAATGTTTTTTTTATTAAATTTTGCGATGAGACGAGCGGGACGATCATCTGATGGTAAGTGATACGTCTGCCCATAACAAAGTAGCGCTAGTTGATTAGACTGATGGCGGATACAGGGGTAATCCATCACCAAATTTGAAAGCCCTCGAGGTGGTGCCTGCAGTACAACCGTCTAAAGCTTTTAAAGGGGACGGAGAGCAGTAACTGCACCTCTTGACGTTCACCGAAAGGGTCCGGTGGTTCCGGCTAAATGCGCTGAGAGAATAACTGTGGGTTTTTAGCCGGTAAGAATCCGGATTAACTGTTCTATTACCCCAACAGCAGAAGGATATCCCAAGCAGAGTTTTAGCACAAAAAAAAGATGGTATACCTGCACCACATGGCGCTCGTCTCCATGAGACAAGATGCTACGTCTCGTTACCGCAGTAATTTCACAAGCTACAACTCCCTTCAATCTGGATCACAGTGATGTGTACACACTACTGTTTGGCAGTAGAAATAGGCGCTGCAGATGTAACCTACCTGGATGGTCTCCAACAACAGAAACCTACCACCGGTGTCTGATATAATTAGCTTACAATACCTAAGGTAAATTTCACGACTTGTATATACTTATCAGAGAATTTAAATAAATTAGTATAGTTTATTATTCGATGCCATTATAACTTCAGTATTATCTCCAATAATTTATTACTCGCTATACGTACTTGGGAGCCTGACGCTATATTGAAATCGAGCCGGTTGGCGAACCTTCTTCCTCTACCAAGACTTCGCTGGATGGGCCACTTGATAAAAATGGGAGATGATTGTACAGTCAAAAAAGCGTTCCTCGGAACCTCAATTGGCCCAGATATCGTTGGAAGGATGCTGTAGAGTACGAACTCTGCGAGCTTCAATCAATAGACTAGCAGGAGGCAGTGAGAGATAGACAACGCTGGCTCTCTTGTGCCAGTGGTCAAGAATCACTTTGAGTCGCTGCGCCAGTGTAAGTACTTGAACTTTGTTAGTTATAGCTACTGCTTGACAAAATGTTATAAAGTTATTTTACATTACTTTTATCATAAACTAAATTATGTAATTTTATTAAGTTTCTGTCGCTTTTGAACTTCTAACCTTTTCTCTCTTTCCATCTTATGCTACAGTATTTGCTTTTGATATTTTGAACCATTTTAAAACTTTTAATAAAAGCTCAGTTTAAACGTAACATATTTCAGCAGAAATTACACTATTATATACCATCTTCATTTGGTTAAATGCTTAACGGCGATAACTCCAAAACAAACAGTTCCTTGGAAACCCGAAGAACAACTAGCCATAAACAACTTCGTAAACTTGGTTCATGCGATGAGTGTTATATCCGAAATGATAGTCAGTACTTTCATAAAAATACCAATTTATGGTACTGCAATAAGTTGACTATATTTTTTTGTTATTTTTGGGTAATAAAGTATACTCTGCTTCGTGAATCACAGAGAATCAATGACGTCATCGAACCAGGATACAAACCCGTACATTGTTTCTCTTAATTTATAAGATGGTAGTGACCCATCAGTAGGAACATGGAGCTGGTAGTTATGTTATATTATATGTGGAGGACATACAGTAATATCAGAGAACCTTATTTTGTTGTCTTTAGTGCCTCACTACAACTTATTTTTGAGTTTACATGTTTTTACGTTTACTTGTTTAAAAAAATATATCTTTCTTGTAAATAATAGGGGGACCGGAAAGTAATGTCGTTTCTGCGCATGCCAATACTTGATTGTCATTTGTCAGCTCATTGTTTTGTTCAGAGGCGTACCAAAGACATTGTGAGGTTATAGTGATTTCTTTACTTATAGACAATTGAATTACAATTTTTTTTTGTAATTTTGGGTAAAATGGCCAGCCAAATACCAGAAGAGGTACACATCCGGCATTGCATGCTCTTTGAGTTTCGCAAGGGAAATAACGCAACAGTTGCTACCAAAAACATTTGCGATGTTTATCCAAATGCACTGGACATTCGTAAATGCCAAAGGTGGTTTTCCAAGTTCAAATCGGGTAATTTTGATCTTTCCGACTCGTATCGATCAGGAAGACCATCAGCGTTAGACAACGACGTGTTAAGGGCGGAAGTGGAAGCAAATCCGTGTCAGACGATCGAGGAATTGTCAAACAGTCTCAACAAACCTTGGTCGACCATCCAAGAACATTTGAAGCAGATTGGAAAAGTAAGCAGAGCAGGTGTTTGGGTCCCGCATAATCTGTCCGAACAGAATAAGGCTAACCGATCAATCACATGCAACTTATTGCTTCAACGACACAACACAGAAGCGTTTTTTGATCGCTTGATCACAGGAGATGAGAAATGGGTCCTGTATGATAACCCAAAACGCAAAAGGCAGTGGCTCTCTCCAAATGAAATCCCTCGGAGTACTGCTAAGCCAGGTTTACACCCCAAAAAAGCGCTTTTGTGTGTTTGGTGGAGTATTCGCGGCATTGTTCATTTTGAATTACTGAAACCTGGAGAAACTGTTACTGCAGACCTCTACAGCGAACAATTGCAGCGAGTCAATCAATCTTTAATTGAAAAGTGGCCAGCGATTGTCAACCGAAAAGGCGTCATTCTCCAACATGACAATGCAAGACCGCACTGCGCAAGGCGAACTCTAGAAAAAATTAATGAATTGGGGTGGGAGGTGCTGCCTCATCCACCATATTCGCCCGATGTTGCACCATCGGATTTCCACTTATTCCGAGCGCTGCAACACTTTTTAAGTGGCAAAACATTTGCAAATTTGGATGATATCCAAAATGCCATCTCTAGATATTTTGCCGAAAAACCAATTAATTTTTATCGATCAGGGATTGAAAATTTACTCACTAGATGGCAAAAGGTTATTGACAATGATGGGGAATACATCATTGATTAAAAATAAAGACTCGTTAAAAATGTATGTGTTTGTATTTAGCGTAAGAAAACGACATTACTTTCCGGTCCCCCTAATAATAAATCTATGAAATGTTATGTATGCTGAAAATAGTAAATTGTGGATGTAAGCGAATGTCGTAATTTACTAGTACGATGATAAATCAACACGCATCAAGATACCACTATACGTCAGTGCATCACAAGTTTCTGACATCGAATGATGCTGCGAGGGGATCATCAATCAGTGAACTTGTCAATCATGATCTACATCGTGCGTGTGATACTTCTCCGTAATATTCTGGTATGACATGTTATATTCATATCACATAAATTATTAATACCAGAAAAACTCTTCATATTTAAAGATCGTTATATAATAGAAATTATCAATAACATCTTATAAATATATCTGTACCAATATATCTTCTTCTTAAAGTGCCTCTCCAACTAGTGAAGGCTGGCGATCAGCTTGGTACGGACCTTTCTATCTCTGGTTCGGCATTCAGACGCCTTAGAACCATTCCATTCCTTGATATTCCTTAACCATAATTTTTTAATATATAATAAAGTTGAATTATACATTAAGTTACAGATCGAAGTTTTTAACTTATTCCCTCTCCCTCATGAACCCCTACAAACCCGCCCTAGTACCCGGCGGTATCGAAGGCGATGCTGACTGTATATGAAGATCTTTCAGCTGTGGACAGCTATCAACTGATGATAGCTATTAATCGTTTTATATGTTAGAAATGATTTCACATGCTAAATAATAATTAATATATAAAATATAAACCTTTATGATGCATTGACCTGACCTTCTTTATGTAAATATCTATAAATATTGTACTCTGTACCTCGCACTGTGCGAAGAAGAAGTAATAAGAAGCATCAACTCCAGTTGCAATCAATTTTGATCAATGAATATGAAAGGAAACTATACAGCTCTTTTAAAGAAAATTGCATTTGACTCATACCTGATTCAGAAGAAAAATTAGAAGAATACACAAGAGAGGAATGATTAGGCACAGAACAAAAATCAATTAATCATGTTACCGGATGAAATCGTATGTGGTCTAAAGGGATAATCAGAAATGAATCAATAATCAATCAAAATCAATCATCAGCCGACAGACGTCCACTCTTGCACATAAGCCTCCTCGGAAGATCACATCGATCGGTCCTGCACTGCCCTGGTCCCGGCGCATCACCAACGTCCGTCGCAGTCAGCATGACCTCCGGTTCCGCCGAGCACCAGATGCCGTCGTTTGAAGGGGTTCATATAGTGATTTGGTAGAGGGGTCTCAAATATTGATTGAGATATTGCTTCTGCTATCTAGAGGTCAGCTAAGAATGGATTTTACAAAATTCTTCCCACAAAGAGCTTCCAGCTATTATTCTTATATCAGTCGCGCGTCTTGTATACAGATAATATGTTTAGTCATCATCATCAGCCTTTATTTATCCACTGCTAGATATATATCTACCTTACTACCTTCCCCAATGTCTTCCACTAAATGCGATCCTCAGCTTCTCGCATCCACACACTTTAGACCGTTCTAATGATATCGTCGATCCACCTGGAGGGAGTACGTATTATTCACATCTGCGACCTGTACGTGGCCTGCACTCCAAGACTTCTCTCCTTCACCGGTCGTCACTGACAGACAAAGCCAGCCCACTTCCACTAGAGCTTGCAGGTTTTGAGAGTCACTTCAACAACTTTAGTTCTCCATCGAATTTCTTCGTTCGGGATTGTCCTTTAGAGAAATGCCAAGCATAGCTCTTTCCGTCGCTCGCTGAATATATTTAGTAAATATGTAGTATTATAGTATTAATATTTAAACTAGATTATTATACTGGTGAAAAAACACAACATTATTACTTGTTAGATAAAACTATAATTCCGTTATTTGTTAGCAAGTAATATGAATCGGCAGCCCCGCAGTAATTGAGTCTTGTCCTTCGCCCTCCCATCATGCGTGTCACCTTTCAGCATTTGTGGGTCAGCGGGGCTTTTATCTTCTATTGTACTACTTATCTTATTAATGTGTTTATACACTAATGGACTCTGAAGCGCTTCATTTGTTGCTAGTTTTGTTGTTAAGGCAAGTGGTTTCAATCTGGCAATAACTGTCAAAATTTTGAGTTACTACAAACATGAAAATTTAGGGTTATTACCCTAATTATTGCAGATATTTAAAATTATCATCAACCACTGTATACTTCCGTATGTCCTTTGTGCTGTAGTATGAATGAAAAACTCCAGCTTGATATCTTTGGACCGGTTGACGAGGAACAAGTGGGAGGTGCGGACATTCTCGCCGAAGAGAGCCTAAGCTTGGATACGGTAAGCTTTGCGAATGAATCTGTACACGCGTACCTTACTATAGTGAGATTAACTCTGTCGGAAGTCCGACGGGATGGGAAACTGTTTCCGTAGTTCCGATCAAAGTCAAAAAATAAGCAAAGGACACCGAAGGATTTCAGTTTGTAACAATCCTGCTTAATTCTACCTCTGTCAAAGAGAAGTAATCAAATAAATTTATATCTGTTTATTATATACATATTAAACATACAAATCTATCTATATATATATAATGAAAATGAGTTTTGTTTGTTCACCAATCACGTGAAAATTAGTGAACGTACGGATATAGGTACACGAGCATTCGACGTGAAATTATTTGTAGATGGTTATAGCCTATTTATATTTTGAATTTCATAGATCCTTCATTATTTAATTTTAATTAACTTTTATAAACCTTTCTATTTCGTATTATTTATGCGGTTGCTATAGTAACGGTTGGTGTACAAATTCATTTGCTGTTGCGATTGCTCTCAAGGTATATTTGAGACGAATTACCAGTCTTATTCTATATTACGACCAACGAAGCAGCCGGATAACAGCTTAGTTTTTTTTGTATTCAATTAAGCGATGAGGCTTGCGGAACGTTCACCTGATGGTAAGTGATACGCTTTCCTATTACAAAGTGGCGCTAGTTAAGATGATATATACTGCCCCATATTGTTGTCTCGTCGCCTGAGACAACATGATGACTCTCGTTACCCCAGTAAATACACTAGCTACAACGCCTCTCAAACAAGAATATGTAATGTTTGCACAATAGAGTATCGGCCACAATAGGCGCTGCTGTAGTACCTACCTAGACGGTCTCCGGCAACAGAGACCTACAACCAGTAAAGTATACATATATATAAACAATTTTTTTTTTCTTTTGTTTGGTAAGGCACTCTGGGATATATCAGTTCCATTCGCTCATAAAAAATACAACATACAAAAAACTTAGGGTGCTTACACATATCAAGCATATCTCGTGCTGCCTTAGGCTTTGGTTCATATAACATCATATGTAAGGCGCCCAAGTCTAGAATGTTGATGCTGTTTCCGCATCACCTCTCTATTGCTCTGATATTTTACACACTCCATCGGCAAGTGCTGGACATCCTGTATATCGTTGAAGTACTGTAGTACGGAGATGTATTTTATTTCATTACATATCCAAACGAAACAGCTGGTGCTCTTGTTTGCACTCAGCGTGCTCGTATAATTATTCCGTGCAGCGGCGTGTCGGTATCTGGTTCAATATTCAGCTCGGTGCTGCGGTAACACGCAATTAGTCACGCTCCTATAAGCAAACAGCGCTGACAGAACCAGCACGCCCGTGTTGCGACAGCGGAGGCGGCAGGTATGGTCAGGTCAACTTTATAACTAGGCTCCAGTGGAGTCAGGTACGAGGGACGCGATAGCAATAGAGACTAATCTTTATGTCTTTCAATTACATCGCTTATAATTTTTATACAATTAAGCGATGAGGAGAGGTAGATAACCCCGCTGGCTTCGAGAATCCTCTTTGAGAAAGAATTAAGGCTTAACCTCATCACGCTGGACTAGTGCGGGTTGGTGAATGGTTAGAGCCTTGGGAGAGAGAGACTTGGGCTTCGTAAGATATTGGGTCGAACCGCCCGAACGTTCACCTCATAGTAAGTGGCGCTAATTAGAATGTTATCCATTCTACCGCATACCACTTGCCGGCTGAGACAAGAAGTTGCGTCTCGTTACCTCAGTAATTACACTAGTTACAACGTCCTTCAATCCGTAACACGGTAATGTTTGCACACTACTGTTTGACGGCAGAAATAGGCGTTGCGGTGGTTACCAACTAGAAGGTCTCCGCTAAGATATAAACCTGTAATAGCTATGACATCGGGACATCAGACCTCACCCCCATAACCATGGCTACTGCAAAGCGATCAAAACGTCAACCCTCTGGGCAGGTCTATTTCTGCCGCCAAATAATAGTGTAATAAAGGTTACTGTGTTCACGTTTGAAGGACGTTGTACCTAATGAAATTACTGGAGTAACAAGAGCTCGAGAACATCAACTTGAAGTCGCTTTATAAAATAAATATCTATAAGTAAAGAGGTGTTCGCTATCATTTATCGCAGTGTTTGATATTATAAATAATAACGACAGCCGCGCAGCCGATAGGCTCTGTGACCATAAATTTAGTCTCATACGATAACATCTAACACAATAACTGTAGAGTATATTTCACTATAAATATATTCGTGTTACCAGAACATAAATTCTATTCTCATTTCCAATCCAATTTATTACTTGTGAAATACTTAACACGAGATCGGTCACGGAGAGGGAAGGTAGATCCTGTGGGTCCACACTCAAGTATCTTATTGTGCTCCACATCCCGCATTTACCGGGTCCCTTGATAAAAAGTGAATTTCGTTTGAACGAGAATACCTACAATAATCTATTGACAGAAAGGATGTATCCTGAAAGCAATCCTTTTGCCTTAAAACTACAATAACGGAAGAATGTTTGTATGATGATTCTTTCCTTTGTATAAGGATGTATTTGGGTATCACTGTAATGTATATTTTACACCAATATCGCATTAAATTCCGTGTGAGTGACGAATTATTATATCGATAGCAACTCTCTCTCTGATCTTTTTTTTACGTGGAGTAGTATGCCTTCGCATATCATCCCCCTTATTGCTGGGAATTGCTACTATCAAAGTGCCTAAGACCGTGTCCTGTAATATACATCACAAGAGTCCAGCAGTTCTTTTTCTTATCGCGGGGTAATCTTAAAAATATCTTACTTCTGGTAGGAAGACAAGGTTATATGGGGATTCTACTGACTAAAATCGTTTCGGTGGTCTCCGTCTGTGCACTAGGAGGAGCACCAGGATCTCCTACAGAACGCACCGGTGCCCCTTATACCCCGGCTAAAACATCCTACGGAAGGGCCAAGCCCTCTTTGTTAGCCACGCTGTGCTACGGTAAATACAAGTCCACCATGCATTTGCCGTCCTCCTAGGGTTCGCTTATTAAGCTCTGATCGCCTCCACCCTCAAAGCCCACGAAGCCGAGCCCTTTTAGTCGCCTTGTACGAGATCCACAGGAATGCTTTTGGGTGGTTCGCTGTCTCCTATACGGAAATACAAAGCTCATCGATCCGCATTTGAAGAGTGGCAAGTATGGCAAGACCTTTTTCTTCTGAAGGCTCAGGTCCTTCACGTCCACTGCTGGACTTGGGCCTACCACAAAGATCTCCACCTCGATCGGTCCACTGTCAGCATAGACTTCGGTACCGTAGGGAACTAGACGCCGTCGTTTGTAGGAGTTTATATGAGGGGGTTTCGGTGGCTTCCCGACCACCCTGACCCAATGCGGGTAGTTGAGAGCCAGAGCATCGTTTTGTTGTGCAGTTCCCATCAACCATTTGCAATTGAAGCAAATTTAAACGTAATATATATTCCAAATGTAGATACTAATAATAATTACTGAAAACTATATACATTGAAGTATCTCGCTGGCCGAATGGTTAAAGCGTGCGGCCTTCAAATGTCGCGGGTTCGAATCTCGGCATGTATCAATAACTTTAATATTTAAGTTATGTACATTTGTGAACTTTAGTAACAACAGCGAGATACAAACGGTGAAGGAAAACATCGCGAGGAAACCCGCAAATGACTTAGAATTTATTCTATGGTGTGTATAAAGTCACCAATCCGCATTGGACTCGCGCGGTGACTATGGCCCAATCATCTTCATATTGAGGGTAGGCCTGTGCTTCAGCAGTATATTCAGGTCGTACGTTTGCTATTGAAAAAAAATATCCAATGTTGTATAACAATCATAGGTATTATAAGCCATTACCTTATTCAAGGAACATTTGATTGGTATCTAAGTAGATATAAAATTTAAATATATATTCTTAAAGATACAATCGTTGATCGAAATTTGTTTATATGTAATAAATATATATATATATAAACATTGACAATATTAACAATATAAATTTGGAAGGGGCATCCAATATTGAACTCTGCTCCAAATCCCATTCAATCAGCGTATATCCTCTTTCCAGTCTTTGTAGGTCACTCGAAGGATATTATTTTTTTATCGTATTTGCTTATCTTACTAACACTAGTATGTTTGTTGTGTCGGATAGACGTCCACTGCTGGACATAGACCTCTGCCAAAGATCTCTACATATAATCTTCGTGGCTTCCGGCGCCACCGGGAACTAACGGCCGTCGTTTCAGGGAATTCATATAGGATGACATGGGCCGTTTCCCACTACGCTGGCCCAATGTGGGTTGGTGGGAGCCAGAGCCTTGTTTGTTGATTAGCAGGATGCACCACGAGCTGACGAGGTTGTATTGGGTCCCGTGAATTGTTGTGCTGGGCCTCTTACATACCAATATTACATCACTCACCCCGGAATATTGAAAAATCGAAACTTATCGTATCCGGTTCTTTAAGTATTCATATACCATGTTATTTGGAAACACAACAGTACAATTGAGGAAATTTTTATATGTTAAAGTAGTAACTTAATTATAGCTTATTTAACATCCTTAGTATATACAAATATGATACACATAATACATTTCATATTAATCTAGCTATGGATGTGATAGAATTAGAAATTCTAGTATACTAAATTAAGTCCGGATCTTCATTCATATTAATTGGAGCAACTTTTCAAGGTGACCTATTACGGAAAATTTTGCTTAAAGTTATTTCGTATTATAATTTTGTAGACTCGCTAGAATACAGATAACTAATATAATAGGAGATATAATCTATTATTGATTTATACATTCTGTAATTTATATATGTTGGAGATATCCAGAGATTCTTTAACTCATAACAAGATCTCCGAAACTATTATACGTAAACACTCAAAATTTGGTAGAGATATTGTTTCTGCCGTTTATAGATCAGGTAGTATGATTTTACAAAATTCCTTCTTCAATAGGAGTTACGAGGTTACAACCAGCTAAGAGTGCAAGGAACAGCTAGTATGATATAGACCTAATAATGTTATAATTATAGTACTTTAATATTACGTTGAAATCATGCAAAATTTTCGTTTTGTATATAAACAAAACGGAGTTTATATTTAAGATATGTATACGTCAAGTACTTAATAAGTTATTGAATATAAGATACGTATATTTATTGTGTTTATCTATTGAAGATTGAATGCTCGTCGTATAGCACCTTTGACACAGTGCGAGATGCCGTGACTCTTGTTTTTGTATCAGCGGGACGGCACATAAAACACAACCAGTTACACCGACATACAGTTAGATCATGGCCAATGGCCACGTCAATTATAAGCTTGGCCCGACATGGTGCATTCGGGTTATATCCCGTTTATACGTTAACTAGCTGTTCATTAACACGTTTAATGACACTAATTATTTTTAATTTGAATTACTAAGCGCAATTTATCAAAAAGGCAACGTAAAGGACATGTTCAGACTCCTGAGCTACTATAAAAATTTACTATATTACAATAATATTATTCTAGAAGATTGTAAACTTAATACAGCATTTGATTGTATTAAAACTTTATTCCAATTCACTCAAATATTCTGAGTTATTAAGTACTATAGTTACTCGAATAGAGTTCGAAGAACAAAGCTCATCGATTACTACGTAATAATGTATGTATAAAGTAGGAATAAAAAGACAAATATATGTAAAAGTAAATTGAAGGCAATAGCAAATAATATAACATTTAATAATAGTATTAAATCTGTTTCAATTGTAGGCTTTTTTAAACAAGGATACGTTACAATATCGTTAGTTAATAACAGACATGAGAATCCTGTAACTGTTATTTCAAGAATACGTATAATTACAACTTCGCCGCTTTTACTAAAAAAATCTATTGGAAATTGAACTAAAATATAAGAGAGATTTTAAGTAATGAAGATTTAACTTTAATATAGTTTTTAAAGGTATATAAATAGCATAATGAAATTCTTTGTATGTTATGTTTAAATGCAATGCATACTAAATTGTTTTCTTTTTCTCAATCTCATTTAAGTGTAGTATCCTCATCCAAACTATTCCATTCTCTTTTAATGCTATTAACCTAATATAATTACGCATTATATAGTGTAGTCGAGCTTTAATAATGTAACTAACGCTAGTTTCGATAATTATCGCTTTTCGTAATAACGGAGAAACTGGAAATTTATTACGTATCGTATTAAAACGGACCAATAGAATGTCGCGACCCATAGCCCGCGAGCACAAAACAAACAAAAGGTACCAAAACACGAACTTGCAGAATGCATACTTTACACGCGCCCGTACCGAGACACTGAGCTTTGAGGCTTTGGGTTGTCCGTCCCTTTCCCTCCCACATCGCACATTACCGCTGTCCCTCTCTATCCAATAGTAAGAGCCGGCTGGCGGACGTTTTGGGAACTAAGTGACAGTTGCCTTGCCCGGGCGCATGTTCTTTGTAATGTATTGTGTGCGTTGTTGTTAATACATTTTTTTTTTCGTTATCACAAACTATTGTTAGTTAGCTCGTGTATTAAAATGTAACTGTTTGATGTGTAGTGTAATAAAAGTTATGTTTTGTGTGATAAAGTTATCAGTTTGTGTCAGTAAATGAGCGTTCGCGGCATTGTTGACATATCGGGATTATTGACTTGGAGCCCCAAGAACAGTATCAAAATAAAGCTCAAACGTAAGTCATTTATTTATAGTTTTTTTTTATAAAAAAAAGAATACTATTAATAAAATCATAAATTTAATATTAATTATTTCCGGTTATAAAATCATTTAATTTCCAAGTGTTTTATAGATTTTAATAAAGCAATGTATGAAAGTTTATCTAACTATAACTTACTATCTGGTCTTAATGTTTATTAATGAAGAAATTTAAGATATTATGATATAGCAATTTTTTATATATAATAAGATATATTCACAATTTGTGTAAATTTTAAATATATTTACTATTAAAACATAATATCCATAAATATATAACAGAGTTTTAAAATACCTGATAAGGTTAAAATAAGTAGTAATGTTTATATATGTGATTGTATAAGCTGTATCATCTTAAATTAACTTAGTTTGCCTTGATTGAAGGACTGCGGCTTTACTAAGTACCATACAATTGTAAATAACAAGTAAAGTATGGTAAAAACATGAGATTAATGGATAAAGGTCAAATAACTTATATAGAGATTCACAACATATGTTCATGACAGAGCATTAGCATATCACTTAATCGAATCGTTATATATCGATAAGCAAACTCTTTAAGATATGGAAAAATATATAATATACATAAATGTGAATAACACGTAATTTTTTTTTTATTCCACGAATTGACTGGAGGTTCACCTGGTGGTGATACACTCATAGCAAAGTGGTGGCAGTTAGAATCGTATCAATACAGCACTATATTTATGCTTGTCGCCTTGAGACATGTTGAGCCTTGATACCCCAGCCACAACGCCCTTCAAACTGGAACACAGTAATATTTGCACATTACCCTTTGGCGGTAGAGATAGGCGCTGCAGTGGTACTTACTTAGACGATCTACAGCATCAGAGACCTACCATCAGTAAAATTTACCACAGATCAATGCTTCATGGATCTAATACTTTTCATTTATCATCATAACAAGTTCCATTAATCAGATGGACCGACATCATCAGGTCGGTCGGAAGTAGGTGGATGTGAGAAACAGGATCGCATTCAGTGTGAGACACCAGGGAAGGACTATATCCATCAGTGGATAAACAAGAGCTGATAATGATGATAATTAATCTTATTACGTTATTAGATAAAATTAAATATGTAAGAATAAGTTATAGCGGGTGTTTTATCGATTAACCATTTTTTTTTTACCAGTGAACTGGTCTTCAAGCCGTAGATAATCAAAACATTATTCTATTGAAGGGAAGTTACAACACCATTTGTATGTCGTCTCATCAATAATGTGCACTCGCTGTCAATGACCGAGACCACAGACATTTTTTCATGTCGTGAGTCAGATTACATTTATTGCTTGATCTATTCATAATGTTCAAGTGATCTTGATCAATGGGTGTTAAGGGACAACAATTTATGGAACCCAAGCCAACCTCACTTACTCGTGGTGGCTCTGGCTGCCACCAATTGGACCAGCGTAGTGGGAAATAGTCCAAATCCCTCCATATGTACCTCTACAGACGTAAAACCAACCGTATGGAGTCGATGTTGAGATTTTTGGGGGAGGCCCATGTCCAGCAGTGGATGTCTATCGGCTGATGATGATGTGATCTTGAGAAATTTTTCATATAAATCAAGCAGGCGACTAAAAGGGTTTTCGGGTTCGTGAGCGTTGAGGGTGGAGTACCAAATTGAAGGTGTAGAAGTAGTAGTGCAGAGAGAGTGCGTTCGGAAGGAGAATCTGAATCAGAGAATTGCAAGGAAGAATATTCTTCCCCATAAGGAAAGAAAAAAACTGGTACTCACACAGCAAATGTGTCATATGCGTTCTTGGATCAGGTTAGTAGTTTAAGGGCGATAAAAAATATGGAATATTTTTTTTCGTTCGCCTCCACCGGATGTGTTATCTTTGCCTTACAGTGCGGTCATTTGATATTTTGCCAGCATACCGCCGCGTCTGCCGGCGCACGCGGCGCGCATTCATAAAGCGTCGCCGTAAGCAAATTCTTTAGACTGCGAACCGCCAACTCTTCCAGGAAGCCCACGATGAGCATAATTATCATTACCATTGTCTCAAGTTCAAAAAAAAAAACGATATACAAATACGAAAAATCTTAAAGATGTTTCACTACTTTTAATCGCTGGTTATTAGATAACAATAATGATGTTGAAGCGATTCCACAGTTTCAAAGGTGGGTGGTAATATGCTCTACATCTCCAAGAGACTGTTTGAATCCATATTAGGCTTCAGCTTCCGATGAAGGAAAATATTATGAGAAAATCTGACAAGTTGAAAGAACAGTTATGGACATGTTCAACCCGCACTTCATCAATAGTGATTATACAGCCTTACTTTCCCCTTAAGGAGAAAGCATCGAGTCCCAGTAGTGGGAACATTGAGGCTATTTATTTGTTTTATACATTTCTGATGTTTACATTATTTGAATGTTTAGTTATTGAACGTTTCTATGATTAGCAGGCAACTTATACCAGTTAGTCTTTAGCCAACGTATCGTATCATCAGCACATACGATTGAACAATTTGAACTGACTTTCGAGATAAGCTTAAGAATAAATTACCATCCGTGTAGCCCACTTAGATCCGTTTGCTTAATTAGATATCCTTTATGAAAGCTTAAAGATATTAGATTCAATTACCTATAATTTTTTCAAAGATTTGGATCTGAATAATACATTTTCAGACACAAACGTTCTAGTATCGATATTTTGAGTAGATATAAACTGTAAGTTTAGTTAAAACCTAACACAGACATAGGAACATTTCATAGATAATATATAGGAAGTAGTAGATAGATACCAGATGATATTTTAACAGTAGTAGAAAGATGTGATGATATTGAAAGTAAGGATAATAATGAAATGCTTGTTAAAATGTTTATTTAGTACTCCCCTGAGGGATGAGATATTTTTAAATTAATTAACAATAATCCGAAGGAAAAATCGATTAATAGTAATAATTGTACACCATTGCTAGAAAGTAGAATAAGGCAATACAGTATCAGCCTAAAATTCTCCGGCAAGCAAACCCAGGAAGAAAAAGATAATCCAATAGACCACAAAAAATACTTGAAAATAATGGACTTTCCTGACATAAGTATCCTCCCTGTTAACTTAATGGATTGAGTATTATTGAAACTGACTTCTAAAGATTCCCAACGATCTCCGGACCGTAAAGCATCGATACATATCTCTCTATAGGCTTCGTGGCAATTTAAAAGGGGCCCAAAGGTAAAATCGGAAAAGTTCCCGACCTTTTTCATACCCCACGGCCGAATAAGTGCTTACAGGTTAGCAACGAATAAGCCACGGTAATGCTAATCTCGAAGTATTACGACAAAGATTTGTGAGATTATTATGCTTTGTTATCTTTATGAATTGATCATAAATCCCTTACATTGGATAAAAATGAAAAATCACTTCCACCCCTGATTTATTTAATGCCGATACAAAATGTTGTTGCGTTGTAATATGTTCATTCGTTTCTAACGTTATCACCACAAACGGTAAATTGTTATCTTTATATGAAACTGAATTATTTAAAGCGCTTTCTTATTTTTTACATTAACAAAATATAGATCATTTTTTATATATAACGAATAAGTAATATAAAAATTCTATATTTAAGAAAAACTTTCTTTTAACAGCAAAACAATGAATAAAACTAATAGTGTATGTATTTAACTGCCTCGTTACTGCAACGGCTAAATACTTGCATACCAACACTGGGGTCTCTAATTCGATTCCTGAATGACATGTGGTTTTGGATAAAAGCAGCAATTTTTCAAACCCCTTTGGATAGTTACTACCCTCATAAAATTAGTAGCAACACAGTTTTTGATTTCCGGCTGTCATAATATTGGAGCCAGAGTATTCTGAGCGAACACTCGTAAATATCCAGGATATTACACAAGACCATTTTAATTTAGGGTCAATTGTAACTGATGGTAGATATAAAAGTATATTTAAGATAAACTTGTAAGACATGATATTTCTCGAGTCGATTTCTTGATAACATAACATTAAATAGATTGCGTATCACAGGCGCCTCGGACCAGTTTGTAATAGCTTTGTACTATTGAAAAATATTTTTTTATGAACAATAAATACGTTGTAATCGTTTCACGAACCTTAATACGACTTGTCGACTATGACACGACTCCCGTATACGTAGCGAAAATGTTCGCTTTCTCTGCGTGCGATTTGTGGGTCGCGTAACGGCCGTCCGAACTGCACGCGACAAGGCAACGCCGGTCTCCGGTCTCCCGCTGCACTGGAATATGATCACGTAAACCAAGGTTAACAAACTGTGCCTGGTATGATAATAAAAAAATAATTTTGACAGCTCACGCACATGTTACTCAGCTCATTTTTCGATTATATGTACAAAACTTGATACCATAATTTAAAGAAGTTTACCGCCTAAATAGTGAAGTGACACGAATAACGGTTAACGATTATTAAAAATCGCTTTAGAAATAAAATAAATCGATTATATAAAAATAACATTTAATAAATATTTTTTTTAATATTCCGTCTTAATAAATTTATGAATGCGAATAAAAATATCTTAAAAAGAATGCTCCACTTAGATGCTTAGCGCAACAAATGAACGATCCATCAAAAATCTTAGCATAAAAATATAAATTATAACAGCGTCATTATGCAACTATCGATAACATGTTTTATGCGAACAGTAATCGATAATCGAATACTTTTATTAACGATTATACACTACTGTAGGTCGCTGGCCTAATAGTTAGAGCATGCGGCCTTCATTCCGAAGGTCGCGGATTCGACTATGATGGTCTCCGTCAATCGAGACCTATCACCAGTAAGATTATAAAAGATTATATACATATATATATAATAAAGAGATTATTTGAGAAAACCATAGATTATAATTGTCGCCTTTAGGTTTTAATAACATTAGCAACGGTCCAGTAGAGGCTCGGTTGTGTTTGTGTAAGCTAATTATAAATTTGCATACAGATTACAATGGACGGAGATTTGGCGAGCAGAGGGCCGTTGCCTAATTTAATTGAGGCAACTGACCGACAATCTACGAGTTTTATGATCACCGCTTCAAACACGAGTTTAACTATGAATCTGAAATGTCCGTGAATATATTATATTAAGAGCATATTGTTCATTTGAGGGATGTTGCCGCTGTATACAGGCTACGCGAGACCGACCGACGTAGAGATCTTTTGGGCAGACCTATGTCCAGAATTGGACGACTATCGACTGATGATGAAGAGTCATACTCATGAACGTACTATTTTATGTTTTACCTAATATTTAAATATTATTTTTCAAAGGTTGACTGGAGAACAGTCAAACGATATTTATTAGGTTAGGCTTTTGGCTGTGACTTAGTAAAATTTATAACGATTAAAATAAACCAAATGTATGAAACATAACGATGTCAAATTTTTTTTATACAGGTTGGTATTTGAACACTATTTTCATATTAACGTAATAATTACAGTCTGTAATAATAATACGCATTGGCTTACTGACAACCTATGTATTTTACTTTTAACATCATAATTAGACAAAGGTTTTGCTTTTTCAGAAGGCAGTTCTCTATCTATAAGGACATGTTAAGCATTAACCTGAAATAAAAAATTAACTTCTTGTTGATATACATTTCTATAGATCATCATCATCCACGAAGTAAAATTATCCTAACATCCTACCAACGTTTCGAAATATTTTTGGTTTAGTCTATAATTGCATGTAATATTATTTTCGTTGTTTTTATGCATATATTAATTTGCTGTCGCTTTATAACATGGGAATGGACGTTAAAAAAATTCCCAAAGGACTCCCATCACAGCAACTGCCTTCAAACAACGGCCCCTCCGACAAGGTCCACCGATTTAGTATGGGACAGCGGAACAAAGGCTGACATATGGCGTAGAAAGTTTAAAAGTGAACTAATACTGTAAATTTACATTAATGGAAGTAGATTGTATCAGACCTTGAAATACCAATTTATTATATACACTCATCTAGGTCTGTCTTCTTCCCCCTGCGCTTTTCCCAGCTATGTGGGGTCAGCACAGTATGTACTTCACTTCCATATCCCTCTATCAGCCGTCATATCTGAATTCAGACTCTTCTTACACATGTCATCTCAATCATGAAGGTCAGTAAAAGATTTTATTCCATTTCTATCACACAAGAAACTTATTTAACAATGTAATAGTTATGTTTTGTTATAGTCTATTAAAAAATAATGTATATTAATAAAACTAGTTATAACATATAAATCATTCCATCATCATCATTCAGTCTTTTAACATCAACTACCGAAAAAGCCTATAGTATAAGAAATGCTTAAAATTTGACACCTTACGTGTTTTATTGTCTTCTGTGTGAGTTGAGTGGAGGTGAGGATATTAAGGAGTTGATGTACTCATTAAGAAGACGTATTGGTTAAAGCCTTAAGTTGGTATAGGTCATGGATAAAGTTGCTCTTTTGATGTGAAGTTGTTCCTTCAACGGCCGCTGTTTATGACACAGCGAAGGATGTTTGAATATAACAATCCTCCTTTCTCCAGGCGGTGAGGAAACCCCATTTCTCACACCAGGAAATATACTTAATATTTTAATATGAATATTCGTATAAACAAAAATAACATCATTTGTCTATCTGAACTTCGAGCTCTTTGAGGGACCTAGGTTCAGCAGTGGACGTCCGTCGGTTGATAATGATGATGGACTTCGAACGTAATTCACAAAAACAAAAATAATCATTAACAAGGATTTACATTAAAAACAAGGACGAATCCCATTGATGTGTATTTCAAAAGAAATTTCTTGAATTTTTCCCCTATTTAATTGTACCTGGAAGGGAGATTTATAATATTTTCGCGACCACTTACTTAATCCTATTCACAAAGATGGCCACTAAATTTAATCACAAGTCACTTCGCAGAAGTCCTTCCGGATGAACAAATCCTATCGATAAAGGATTTACAAATAAGCTTCAGAGATGTTTAAATTCACTTCAGGATGTTACTATAGATTTTTCTTATTAATTTATTCAATGAAATGACGACATGAACAGGATATTCACCTGATGGTAAATGATACGCCTGCCCATAACAACATGGCGCTAGTTAAGATGAACATTGCACTACACTGCGCTCGTCGCTTGCGACATAAGATGTTAATGTTGCCCCATAAATTACACTAGATACAGCGTCCATCAAACCGGAACACAGTAATGTTATCAAACAACTGTTTGACGGTAGAAATAGGAGCTGCAGTTGTACGCACCGGTCGCCAGTAACAGAGATCTACGGTTTAAATAGCCAGATTGATTTGATAAAGAACCTTCTACATCAGATCAGGAACTTCGACGCTGGAATCAGAGCATCAAGAACTTCCCTGTTACAAGGCAAGACAAATTAAATATATTTGAAGGAATTAAAGACGACTCCACTGGCTTTTACATCACAAGTGGCAGTTGTACCGTAATGGAATCCCAGGAATGAATGAACTTCCGACTTAATTCAATTGTACGGACGACGAGGCTTTGAGCAAATTTTGGGCGACGACAGACCTTAACAACGGGAACAAAATGCGTAAGCGTTTAGCATAATCGTATTAAATCTTTACTTTAACATCGCCTAATATTTTACAGGGCTGTTATTCGATTAGAATATTTATAACACAATTATGGTTAATACTATTCTATACCAAAAATGAGAATGTATAGAATTAGACAAGAATGAATGTAGAATAAAATAAATAAAAAAAAATGTAATAGTTTAAGGAAATAGATGAAGAACGACTGTCTCCCTTATTTTTGAGCGCGACGTATGAAAGAAAGGAACTGAATTGAGAAAGAAAGAGAAATAAGAACGGAAAGAAAGAAAGAAGACAGGAAACAGACAACAAATAAATGAGAAATGTAATGATGAGGAATAAAAGCCCAAAAATGCCCGACGCGTACGATTTCAAAAAAAATACTGTTTTATATGAGGTATATCTGGGGAGAGGTTTTAGCAATAATCACCACGACAGCATCGACGAGTTGGTGACCCTAGTAAACCGGGTTTGAAGGATTCCGTCGCCGCTTGTATATCTTCATTTCCTTTAGTCATGCTCCTCCTTTTGAGATCCAGCCTAAGAACGCTGGCAGGGCAGTGCACTTATTTAAGTGGCGGCACAACACTTCCATGTCGGTACGTTTCGTGTTATGTGGCATTTTTTGGAGATATCTATGCCACCTGATATCCTCTAGTACCCTACCACTTCTGTCCGGGACTGCTTATTATTCGCAGCTGTTCTATCTTTACAACGTTCCACTATCCGCAACCTGTGAACCCGGCAGGTAGCTGAGACTCGCCCGTATGGTTATTATACACTTATGAAGACGATGAAGAAATGATGAATTTTCAATTCTTGCAGCACTATGAATACCAAGTTGAATAGTTGAATAATATCATGGAAATTCTACCCAGCTATCATTCTCATGTAAATCTGCTATAACTAGTAATCAGCAAAGTATGACTTGGACAATCTTGGTCTTGGTATCTTAATAGCTGCAATCCAAGACTAATTTTACTCATCAGTAACTATGACAACAATGCTGTTCTAGCTATCAACATAAGAGTAGAGAGATAGGAGATAGAGTATTCTATATGAGCATATATAACGGTAGGTCTGTCGTCGGTGACTGTCTAGGTACCACCACAGCTCCTATTCCTCCCGCCAAATATTACTCTATATCGGTTTGAAGGGCGTTGTCACTTGTGAAATAACTGGGGTACTAGATTTAACATCTAATGTCTTACGGTTACGACCACAATATAGTGCTGTGTCATCATCATCATCATCATTATCAGCCGATTGACGTCCACTGCTGGACAAAGGCCTGCTGAGCACATCATTCTAATTACCACCACGTATTATAAGCAGGCACGTTATATACCATCAGGCAAAAGTCTCGTCGCTTCGTTGAATGAAAAAAAAAACGCCTTAACATCCAGAGACTACACAATATGAAGTCGAGGTTAAGTTTAACCAGATTATAGATATTTGGATATAAAGGTAGCTACAGTATTCGAATAGGATATTCGTCCTTTCCATTTTAAAAACACTATATTAAATCGAAGGGGCAGAAAAATCAAAGTTCTTGATCATGGCCATCATCATCAGCTAATATACGCCAACTGCTTTCCTACACTACAACTCTTGTATGCAGTAAACTTGATCGTTCAATTTACATAATAAAATAAACACACACATAATAAGACGATGGTATATACTTTATTTCTTAATCGTGGATCTTAATAAGGGTTGCCATTTTATATTCATGAATAAAAATATACTTTTATCAGATACAGACTTAATCTCTTTCCTCGTCTATTGGTAAGACTCTGTTACCGGAATCCGTTTAGGTAGGTACCACCGCAGCACCTATTTCTGCCGCCGATCAGAAACAATTGTGTTCAAACATTACTGTGCTCCGGTTTGAAAGGCGCTGTAGCTAATGAAATTATGTGGATAACCAGGCTTAACATCCATGTCTCTAGGTGATGAGCGCAACGTGTTGATGTATATACCATCCTCACTAGCGCCACGTCAATGTGGGCTGGGATGTCACTTACCATCAGGTGAATGTCCCGCTCATCTCGTCGCTTCGTTGAATAAAAAAAAGTACTAATTCCAAAGAAAATAGTTCATCTTTACAGTTAGGATCTCATCAGAATCTTACATATATAACTAAGCTTCATCATCAGCTGATAGACGTCCACTGCTGAATATAGGCCTCCCACAAGGAGCTCCACATCAATAACTAAGCTTACATATATATATTGTATCTATGATATTATACAAATTGTAGCTTTACTATTTTTTTTTAAATGTTTTAAATATTTTTTGTAACAACCCTTAGTTGGATGGAAGTTCACATCGAAACAAGTTCCGTCGTTCCGGTTGGCGAGGGTTCGCGTATGAAGAAATTCCTCGCTCCGGAAATCGCAGAGTGCTTTATCGGGCCCATAATAAAATTGTGTTTACACAGCAATGAGCTCGTTCAATTGCGACGGCTTATTGAGTTTTATAAACTTTACTTCGAGCTTTTGTATATTTTAATAATATATTTGACATTAAAATAAACTTTTTTTTATAACGCTTTTAATAACCACTTCCGAGCTTCTGTCTATGGACGGAAGCTAAAGCTCTCAATCACAACAAAATTTTTGAATATTACTTTGAGCCGACTAGGCTTTGCGATATTTTGCTTCATGAACAAGTAATTAATCTACATAGTGTAAGTATGTTAGACCATAAAATATACTAGACTTTTAATACGGATGGAAAACTGTACCTTTCTTTTGATTCGACAGAGAAATCTCTTTACAGAGAAATCTAAAATACAGTTTTCGTTGGAGGGAAATGAGAGTTACAATCTTTTCTACGATTGAGTTTAGTGTCTTGTCTAGTGCCTCTGATTCATCTCTCTCTCTCTCTCAGTTGTTCCTATACGACTGAGGACCGTAGTCAGCATTATAATTTATATCTGAAGTAAATGATCTACCTCCACAGGTTTCTGTCTAGCGCTTGTGTTGCGGTAGCATATCCCTCTCTACTTCTAACAAATACAAGATCTATAACTTTATTAGGTTGTTGTGATTAAAGTGACGAATGTTCCAACTTCGTACCCGGAGGCGTTTTAGTCGCCTTATATTATGCAGAGGTTATGCAACATGGAAACCCATCTAGGTAGACCGTCCAGGTAGACACTACCACAGTTCCTATTTCTGCGGTCCAATAGTAGTGTACAAACATTACTGTGTTAGAATGCCACTATGGTATAACACCACATTGTTAAGAGCAGATGTGTCACTTACCATCAAGTGAACTACTACTACTAATATCTAATATGTACGAACTTAAACAGAGACAGTACGAAAGAATATTGTCTTACATATTTATGATTTTTCTTGTTCATATCTTACTAACATTTAATAATATACGTAAAGTATACGAAATAGGTATAATTTAAAAAACAAATACGTACTTTATTTTATTAAGTGAACGTTTTACTGCTTTGATGAGAAATAAGCAACCGTTAAGTATGGAAGGAATTCGTTTTTTCAGCGATCCCTCGCCTCGGCAAAGTTCCCCAGCTATTAATCTCCTGCGGCCTCCCGGCGAATTGGATGTGAATTCCTGTGTGGTTCGCAGATCCGGCCGATGTGTGTGCTTGTGTACGAGTATGTAATATTAATAACGTTTGTGCTACACACGGAAATTTACAGGAAAGCTTCCAACGAACGTTATCGACTGTAATACATTTTATAGCGCGATTCGTTAAATTAATACCTACTAGTTAAACTGATATGGTCGTATTAAGCATCAGGCAATACAAATCTTCACTCGATACGTCTACTACCGGAAATATATCCTTGCACATATTTACAACAGTTTGTGTTATACAGTTTTAACTTGTGGTAAACATTACTGTTTCAATTTAGAAGGCGCTGTATCTAGTGCAATTACTACAGCAAGGAGACAATATATTATATCCTGAAGCAATCAAATCTTACTATCGCATGAAAGTACTACATGTTTCCTCTTCGTCAAATAGAAAATAAGTCTTGAAAGAAACGCTGTCATATTGAGTTTCTATTAATTTATTTATGTAGTAAATGTAATATATTTTGAAACTTAGAAATTCATATAAACATATGTATAACTTGATTTGCTTAACTATGTTCTAACATTGATATTTTTATATGATACTAAGAACAGTAGTTACAGTTAAAATCAAGCGTCTTTTCTTCTTGTATTGTATAAGCAGAAAACCTTTCGCACTAACCTCAAAAAAAATGTCTTGATTGTTTTCAATAATCTTCTCCTTAGATTGTAACCATGTGACCTTAAAAATACAAATTATGTCATGTAATTGGTTTAATTAAAGGCGAATAATAAACTAAACAATGAAAATATTAAGATCGTCAACTCTTCATATATAATAAATATACATGACAGCCGTGATAGTTGAGTAAGCTGGTCGTGCTAAACACCTCAAAAAAAAACTCAGATTTGATCCCTACTAAGCTTGATCTTTTAAAGTAATAATAGATAATTTTGTCTAGCTCCTAATTTAGTTTTAGATACAGCAGTATATAATATAAAAAAGCGGTAATATTTAATAGTATGTTAATTAGAAGAAATAGACACCACATCCGTACGCTCCTATACAATATGAGAGCACCGACAGTAGAATCCGATATTACGAAAGGTAAGACTCTCTGATTTCAATTTCGACTACATCCGATGTTTAAAACTACACTGATGGTTCATAGCTCCTATTTTAGAATGCATCCATTGACGCCAGGGCCCTTTGTTATTGTCTGACTTGGTGATCAGCCCAACAAGTGTACAACGCCTTTTTAGTAAAGCCGGCGTCCCCGCTGACTAATGCCTACGCAAATCGACCGCAAAACTCTTGGAGTTCAGCCCGATTGATTTGATTACATTCATACATTTACCTCAAATTATTACTACCATTAATACACAAGATCAAAAACTATTCCAACTCTTCAAGAGTATTGTATTTTAAAATAATTATAACTACTATTTTTAATCGTTTTTTCGAAGTTAAACTTCTCTTTGTATTATACTTTGTGAATTGGATTTTGTCCAGCTGAGGATCGTATTAGGTTGAAGACTTTAGGGCAGGCCTATATTCACCAGTGGATAAACAAAGGCTGATAATGATGATGATTGGATTTTGTGAAAAAATCAATACATAACTATAAATATATTTAGCTCATAATTAAAAGACGGTTCTACCTATATATATGTAGTTACCTTATCCTGCGTCTCCTCTTTGTGCTACGGTTGGTAGCGTCCTCAATACTCTAATCCTATACAGGCTTGCATATGGACAGATAAACCCGGACATTTTATATATATAATAAAAAAATATGTTTAATGAATTAATTACTGTATATACTAGATGTTACTTTAAATGATTCCATTCATCTATTTCTTTCGTACTTTCCTTCTTCAATCAATAAATGTATGACGATCAATCGCCCTTCATTTTTCTGTTTACCACCTCTATAGTATTAACTCCATGTATTCGATTTTTTTTATTCTACAAAGCGACCAGACAAACGGAATATTCTCTTGATGGTAATACACTCGCACAACAACGCTGTACTAGTTAGAATGGTATACAAACCACATTGTGCTCGTCGCCTTGAGACATAACATGTCGAGTTTCGTTACCTCAGCTACAACGCCCTTCAAACTGGAACACAGTAATTTTTGCACATTACTATTTGGCGGCAGAGATAAGCGCCGCAATGATACCTATATAGACGGTCTCCAGTTAACCAGTAACTAAAGTTTCTCATTAACCATATATGAATTTACCCTACTTTTTTTTATTTAAATATCTTGGATAGCTTCCCTGATCTAGTATCAGGGATTTTTGGAGCGACTGAAGAAACCCGACTTACTTTAACGAGAATCCTACTGTATTGCGGGGTCGGATAGGGCTTAGCGTGACCTAAGGAGCACCAAGGCGCCCACCCGTAAATGTCACAGGCAATCACATAACCGAAAACAGGTCAGGCATAAAGCAGCTCTATCCATCAATTATTAATACCTATAAGGTTTAAAACAATCTAAATGAGGATCTATAGTATTTAGATTTTTTACAAATATAGTAATTCTACAAGATACCTTCATATTTTACTGGTGGTAATTTGTTTTCTTTGCGAAAGGATAAAAAGAAGTTTGATATCTGATATGAATATGAGAAAAAATTTAAAAGTTTTGATCGATAACATTAAAAAGTACAACAATCGGTCTAGACTTTCAGGACATGCAAGAGACCTACGAAACGGTATTTTTGTTAAACACTTATAATTTTTTTTTGTCGTAGCGAAGAGACAAACAAAACATTTAACGAAGAGAGTTTTACTAGGCCAGGCTGCAGCTCTCATGATGGTGTTAACTTTTTTTTAATTCAACGAAGCGAGGACGTTGACCCTATGAATAGTATTAGTCCTGTCCATAACAACGTAGTGCTAGTAAGGATCATATTCACTGCACTATGCTCATTTCAATGAAACATATATATTATTTTGGCAAATATCTCCCTTCCGTTTTTTTGCTTTTTATTCAATGCTTTATAAAAAGTGTTACAGTGATCGGATTTAGTTCAAATATGCGCCGTTTTGTTCGATAATCTGTTTCCATCTAGACGGCAACTTCATAATACCTCCCTCGTTGAAGCCCCCCTCCTTATTTGCGAAGAACTCGGACAGCCACTTTTCACAAGCCTCTTTTGAGTTCAACTTTACACCACCAAGGGCGTTCACCATGGACAGGAACAGGTGGTAATCACTTGGCGCTATGTCCGGGCTATATGGTGGATGCGATAAAACCTCCCATCCGAGCTCCCGTAGCTTCTGACGAGTCATCAACGAAGTGTGTGGTCTGGCGTTGTCCTGGTGGAACACTACACCCTTCCTGTTGGCCATTTCTGGACGCTTCTGGTCGATCGCCTGCTTCAAGCGGTCCAGTTGTTCGCAGTAGATGGTAGAATTAAGCGTCTGGCCATATGGGAGCAGCTCATAGTGGATGATTCCCTTCCAATCCCACCAAACACACAGCAAAACCTTCCTGGCCGTCAATCCCGGCTTGGCCGCTCGACCACGACCGTTTTTGCTTGACATTGTCGTATGTGATCCATTTTTCGTCGCCAGTCACCATCCGCTTCAAGAATGGGTCGAGTTCGTCCCGTTTCAGCAGCATATCGCAGGCGTTGATTCGGTCCAGAAGGTTTTTTTGCGTCAAATCATGCGGCACCCAAACATCAAGTTTTTTTTTGTATCCAGCCTTCTGCAGATGGTTTAAAATGGTTTGGTGACTAACTCCCATCTCCTGGGCGATGTCACGAGATGCCACATGCCGGTCTAACTCGATGTAGTCCATGATTTGTTCGGTATTTGTCGTCACAAGTCTTCCGCCGGCTGGCTTATCCATGGTGTCGTTTTCACCGGCTCTGAATCGTCGAAACCATTTCTCCGCGGTTCGAAGTGATAGAGTACCATCCTCCAAAAACCATTAATCTCACGGAACGTTTCTCTAGCGGATTTGCCTTTAACGAAGGAAAACTTTAAAATAGCGCGTTTTCGGCGTTAGTGAACTCAATGTTTACACGTCTATAACTGTTGAACGCAATATCCAAATTAATTATGCATAGCGTCGTTTTGTAGGTTATGTCAAGACCTTTCAAATTATGTGCAGTATTGCCAGATACGAGCTCTGTAGCGCTTTGTACATAGCCGCGAAATTCAAAAGACAAAAAGGCGGAAGGAAGATATTTGCCAACCTTATATTAAGTGTCGCTACTCCAGTAATTTCACTAGCTACAACACCCTTCAAAACGGAACATTGTAATGTTTGTACACTACTGTCTAGCAGTAAAAAAATGGGATGCAATGCTACCCATCAGCTGTCTGTCCTTCGAGCGATGTATCCTGCCCATTGCATTTTGAGCCTAGCAACCTTTCGAGCTATGTTAGTGACCTTAGTTCTCCTGCGGATCTCCTCATTTCTGATTCGATCACGCAGGTAAACCTCGAGCATAGCCCTTTCCATTCCTAGTAATAGTAATACAATAGTCAAATGATTAAAAGACTAATTTAGTACTAAGGCTGATGATGATCATGAGTCAAATGAAGAACTGGATCCTACGATCTTTTATTCACACTTACTTTCAAACTATTAAGCAGTTAACTTGATACGATCGCAAATTGTTTAAAATCGTATCAATGTTAAAGTTTTAAGTTAATTAAACTATTCGTTAACTATAACTACATTACTAGTTTAGTTAGAATCTAATTAAGAAATATACTGTTAGTATGTTTTTTTTTAATCTATATTTTTGAATTTATTCAAGAGTTTTTCTTTGAATAAAAACCTATATTTATATATATAACAATTATAGTCGACATTTCCATTGCAACGGCGCATTCAACAATACTTATATACGTACGATTCTAAATGCTCCAGCCCCTAGTATACCGACGGAACGTCATCAGGCATCAGAAAATAAGCGGCTTTGTCCCCGATGACTAATTGCTACCAAACACTAATTTGAAATTAATCATAATTAACAATGACCCGTACAGTAAACGGAAAACAATTCATTGTTGTACAACAACTCTCAATTTCATTGATCGCATTTACTTTCTAAATAATCTCCTATGAATTTTAGCAAACAATTGCTTCATGCATAATTAACTTCAATTATTAATATATACGAAAGACCTACCACCAGTTACTTCCTGTTAGATCTCTGTTTCCGGAGATCGTTTAGATAGGTACTACAGCGTCTATTTCTACCGCCAAATAGTAACGTGCAAGCATAACTGTGTTCCTGATTGAAAGGCGCTGTAGCTAGTGAAATTACTAAGGTAACGAGACAATATATGACTCAAGGCGACGGACGCAATGTGGTGCAGTGTATACTTACTAGCGCCACGTTGTTATAGACAAGAGTATCACTTACGATCAGATGAACGTCTATCTCATCTGCTCACTTCGTTGCATTGAGAAAAAAAATTGAAATCATCGTGAGTCTGCAACCTGGTCAAGTAAAACTTTTCTAATTGTCCTTTGGGCTTTTTGTTTCCAGCTCTTGATAGGGTCATTTTTAAAGTCGATATTTGACATCTTTAATTTGAACTTCCCCAAGTTCTATAGCCTGACTCTCCAATAGACACTTAAAAACTCTCTAGCCATCCAGTCATCAACAATAATAGTTCTAAATAATCTCTCGATACGTCTCTCATCGACCACGACTTTGAATTAAAAATGGTCATTACCACTTAACTTTTTTTGCCCTTAAGGAGTAATACATGTTCAATTATAAAGTGATGGTATGCCATTAAGGTTCGAAAAAGGAGAGGTCTGTTTCGAGTTACTAATTGCGTCCAAGCATTCATTCAAACCCGACAGTAACTTGAAGAGTCTCAAATAGTGTTGTGAAATGTTTTTCCTTTACGATTCGAATCGATATTACACTATTATAATCGATTTTCGTTTAATAATAGTATTAAAATATTTATTATCTATTTACGAGCGTATTCCAGTAGCGTCAAAGCCTTCTTGCCCGCAATCCTTTGGTGAAGGTCATCACTTGGAATCAAGTGAGACATATCCCACGAAATAAAGCTTTAAGTTTATAGCTACATTTGATAATAAAGCAGTAGTCGATAAATTAAACTTGTTCAAACGAACTACTTAGTTGACATCACTGGCCCACCTCCGCGGCCTCGTTAGTAGATCTCATCTGACCGGGGTCAAATAATGAACGGCGGGTCCTATACGAACGGTGACCATACGATACTATCGTTAAAAAGATTTTCCTGAAAGCATAGCTCAATAAAAAGGCATACAATTTTGTAGTTAATATTCAGAACAAAAATATATTTGCGTAAAGATTTCTTGTCTTAATGTAAATCGCAGGAAACGGGATATATTTTTATATAGTATCAAGAAGGTTTATCTACTTAAGAATTCTACACAGTATCTTGTTATATGTATCACTACTACTAGAATAAAAAAAACAGGAGATTATTTCACTCTTATAGTTATAGTAATTAAACCTGTTAATTACTTGGTATGTAGTGTGTTAGCTTATACACCATATGTTTAATGAAAACTTCTTTCATCAACACCTCGCGGCTGTTCACTGATGGATATAAGCCTCTCAACTTCATCATCATCAGCCGTTAGTCCACTGCTGGACATAGGCTTCCCCCAAAGATCTCCACATCGATAGCACCGCGATGCTCGCATCGAGTGGGACAAATCGCCGCTTTCCCCACTAAAGAATAATTGGTAAGTTGTCATGGTAACCCTACTTCAGCATTACCGCACGATTGTCCCGATGCCGCGTGGGGATCCCATAACCCGTCTTAGCCTGGCTTTATCCGATTACCTGTTACGTGAACAAAGAACTTTATTTAACAAGTTGTACCGTCACATATACGCTGTAATAAGTGTTGTTTTTTTAATGCAATGTTTTTTTTTTAATTGTCTTTAGTAAAAAGAGGTGATAATACTAACAGTTAACTGGTGGTAGGTCTCTCTTGCCGCAAACCGTCTAGGTAAGCACCCCCGCAGTGTCTATTTCTTCCACCAAATAGTAGTGTGCATTACTGTGTTCCGGTTTGAAAGGGTGCAGTACCTAGTGTAATTACTGGGGTAACGAGACTCCATATCTTATGTCTTAAGCTGACTAGAGCAATTTGGTGTGGTTGCATCCTAACTAGCGCACTTCACTTACCATTAGGTGAACTTCCCGCTGGTGCCGTCGTTTCGTAGTAAAAAAAAAATGCTAGAGATCAGTGATAGATTATACATAATGATTTTTTTAATAGATTTCCTTTTATAAATATCTCATCAGATAATATTCTGTTTGTACCTTTCTTTTTGGTAGTAAAAATAAAGACAGCCAGCAGGATGTATAAATGACCACGACTCTCGCTTTACGATGGAAGGCTTCAAGTACGCAGCTATAGGGAAATATTAATAGGAGTAATTATAAATATTACACAAGTTCAACTTAACAGATATCAACAATATATGAGGTACATTGATATTATTTATTTTCCTTAAAAAAATTTACAATTATCTGCATCTCAGAGAGATTTAACTGAGTACACAGGCTTAATGAAAGAGCAAGTATCGTATAAACCAGTTTCAGTTTATCAGCAGACTGGCTCGCGAAACTATTACGTTATTAACGTATCGATCTATAAATAATTAGATAAACTTACATAAAGCTAAGCGTTATTATAAAAAAAAAATCTCTTTAAATCGACGAAGTGATACAATGTTCCATAGATTGATGTTCACTGCATCAAATCGTTTGCATCTCTCTCTTCATCTCAATAATTTACTAACTACAGCAACCTTCAAGTAAAAACATAGTAATATTTGCTTACTACTGTCCGGCAGTAGAAATTGGCGCTACAGCGGTATCTACATACGTCTTCGTCACCAGTAAAACCTATGTTTAATACTAAGAGCTAACTCCTTATCTTAATGCAAATATATCTGTGTGTGATGTGATGAAAAAATCTTTTATCACGAACAACAAACATCTATTGTAATATAATATTTTAGTAGTGGTTTTTGAAAACTTTACGATGGGTAAACAATTATATCGCGTTATCAAAACTTATATTATCCAGTTTATACACAAAACAAATTCACGAGACTTGTGGATGATTTAACTTAAAAATAATAAAAAACGTCATCTTTATACAGGAAAGGTAAATAAGATTACTGCATTACAATTCTACACTGATTTATATCGGTAAAGCTTAAGTGCGTTCGTTGATAGGAGTTCCTGCTAGTGAATATATAAATAAACATCCCTCTTTTAACAACCAATTTACGTCCCCACTGTTAGGGCATAGGCCTACCCTCATTATGAGGCCGATGGGCCATAGTCACAAAGTTAACAAATGTACATAACTTAAATATTAAAGTCGTCGGTACATGCCGAGATTCGAATCCGCGACCTTCGGAATGAAGGCCGCACACTCTACCCATTAGGCCAGTGAGCTACAGGCCCTGTTAATTTTTTTCATACTGTAATTCATAGCGTTCGTTCAGAAAGAGAGATGACGTCATTTACCTAATGCAGAGAAATTCATCATCAGCCGATATACGTCCACTTCTGAACATAAACCCCCAAAGACTCTCACATCAATTGGGTATTCATATGGGGTGATTTGGGTCATATCCTACCACGCTGGCCCAATGTGAGTTGGTGAAAGTCAGAGACTCGTTTGTTGACTAGCAGGGTGCACCACGAGCAGGTGCGGTTGGCGTGGATCCCTTGAATTCTTGTGAGGGAACATAATGAAATTACAGGTGTGTAAGGGATGGTATGTCTCAAATCGATGAGCGAAATATATAACGTTGTAGTTATCGGCAGATGTATCTCTTACCAGCGGGTCTCCTCTTAATTAGAACCAAGTTATGTGCAGGCCATTTACCATCAGATGAACCTCTAGCTCATCTCCGCTTCGTTGAATATAGAAATATAAATGTATGTAAAGCAAAAAAATCACATGCTCAATGAGTTTCTGTAATTGTATTTTATCACAGCAGCTTTGAAAATTTATCACGTGTTTTTATATATGCGGATAAACAAACGGATTGCTTGCATCATAATACTATTATTTAGATGTTTGTACTGTATGATATTATTATTTAAATGTTTGTATAACTGAGCGCGACAATCGGCGGAGAAAGCGGCAAAACAAAAGGCAGTTACCTAACCCCGGATCGCGTACAGGGACTGCCGCTGCCCCGCCATTGTTTCCATTATATTGAATAAAACTGCGAGATTCCCAGCGTTCCGCCTTCCCCCACTCGGCTCCTTATAACACCAGTTTAATGCGATACAGAACAGTGTAAAAACATATGTATAACACTGTTATTTGTTTAATAAGACTACATTTAACAGATTTTATTTAATTACTAACTTTTCCACACTTGCTTTACTGATCGTAAACCCCACAACTAACTATGAGGAATGAATTTGGTAAAAACCATTCTTAGCTGACCTTTAAATATCAGAAGCAATATCTGTACTAAATTGTAAATCTTTAAGTCTAATAGTTTTGAAGGTCTCGTGATGAATCAATGAAGTTTTAGATATCTCATATATATAAAGATATTGTTACACTGACTTTTCTATTGCTCTACAGCGCCATTGATCACACCTATCACCTCTAATAATTGCTTCAATCCTCAACTGGTAAACTGTAATGGACTTCCACTTAATGGACGGGCAACTGGCTGTAAGACTTCCTTTAAGCGAATGCTATGGCAACACTGCGCATCACTAATTAAATATCTTTATTCGTTTACTGAGCTCATGTCAGTTATCATTAATATTTACTCGTGTATAGTTATGTTAATATATATTTAACCTTTCTTACAATATGTAACGATCACATTTGTATATAAGCATTATATGTAACAATATCTTTATACGTAACAAGATACTGCACCCACGTTTGTTCTCAGCTTAACCCTATAGTAGACTGGAAGAGAATCCCCTTAGGGGTTAACTCCGTCTCTTTGTGCCTTTTTGTTGCTAATGAAGTCTTCAAATAAATAAAATAAACCACCACAAGAGGACTGAGATAACATGAGTGCAGAAATCATAATTATCATGATTTATCTTTAACTTTTCATTTATTTTTTACAGTCCTATTTACAAAGATTGATCTCACAGTATTTTGATATCTTTTGGTGGCTTGGAGATCATTGTAAGTTCAAGGAATTATTATTATTTGTTTCTGTAATATTGTACGTTCAAAACTAAGTTAATTCGTACTCGATTAAACAACCGACTACGATAAAATATTTCGTTATTTATATAGAAAATCACGATTAAAGTATTCTTTGCTATAACTAAAAGTTGTCTAAACAGTTGCTTCTAGGCGTACCTACATACAGTAGTTTATTATCACAACCGATTGACATCCACTGCTGGATACAGGAATCTTGTAATGTATTCCACAAAACGCAGTCTTGTGCTGTGGCTTCCAACAATATTTTTATCTCTTCTGTCCACCTAATTGAGGATCTGCCAATGCTACGCATTAAGTCTCCATCTATCGGTTCTACAAGCTATATGCCCCATTGCAACTTCAACCTCGCAACTCGTAAGGCTGTGTCGGTGACTCTGGTCCTTCTGCGGATCATCTAATTTCTGATTTGATTACGCATGCTTGCAGTATCTACTCCAAGCATTGCCCTCTCCATCGCTGGCTGTGTGACTCTGAGCTTACTTATGAGGCCAATAGTTAGCGTGGCTTTATTAAAGGAATATCGTGAACCAACATTTTTACAATAGTTCACAATTGCTACAATCTCCAAAGACAATGACGGCAATGCTTCTATATTGTCTTCATCAACATCGTATCGTAAAAAAATTTACATCATATTACAACTTTTACTATACAGGTGTGTATCGGGCGCGTCCTCGCCATTGCTCCAGTTTGATAACACTCGTCTTGTTTTCAGCTGTAATAGCTTCCCGTATATCACACCAGAGACACTGAATAAAAGTTCACTACACGAAAGAGGCGGTGCTTTGTAGTCGTAAAAAGATAGCATAGAAAATAAATGTCTATGGAAAATTTATTACACATGAAAACGAAATATATCCACAACACCATCTAAGTTTTCATTTTTCAATATAGGAATGTAAGTTTTACTAATTAAAGATCTACAGAATAACAAATTTACAGGGGCTGTGACACAAAATAGAGATAGATTTAGAGGAATAACTAGGAGAGCCGACAGCAAGTAAAGATGGGACAAGGTCTAGCAAAAATAAGAAGAAATGAAAGTCTACGAATTAAAGATCTAAAGAATAACAAATTGACTGAAGCTATGACACAAAATAGACATAGATTTAGAGAAATGACTAGGAGAGCCGACAGCAAGTAAAGATGGGACAAGGTCTAGCAAGAAGAAGAAGAAATGATGGTCTACTAATTAAAGATCTAAATAATAACAAATTGACTGAAGCTATGACACAAAATAGACATAGATTTAGAGAAATGACTAGGAGAGCCGACAGCAAGTAAAGATGAGACAAGGTCTAGCAAGAAGAAGAAATGAAAGTTCTATTAATTCCATGCTATAAATTCTGTTATACATTTAACAAAAAGAAAACAATTCAGTATAATTGTTATAAATATTATTAACGTTTAAAAAACAAACTGTACCTGTAACGCTTCCGCGATTAAGATAAGATATCAAGTACAAACATCAAATGAACTTAGATAGATGTAGTAACACGCGTTCAAGTAGTTAAGTACAGAGAACAGTTGACCGACAGTGTATACAACGCACCGCATTATTCCCGCGAGCACTTTCACTGCCTTCACCATCGTACCGAGACGAACGGATTGTTATGTTGAAGATGATCACATACAATCGATTGGCGCCACGGAAATAATGAAAACAATGATCTTCACAATGGAAAGGAATTTTTTTTTAAATCCGATAACGACATCCGTTTGCAAGATAACTTAAAAATTAACATGCGGGCTTTGATTGCTATATATGAAGGCTGCTCCTATTTCTACTGTCAAACAGTATTGTAAACATTACTATGTTCCGGTTTGAAGGGCCTGTAGCTGTGATTATTAGAGTAAAGAGACTCAACATCTTATGTCCCAAACTACGAACGTGATGCAATGTTTATTATCTTAAATAGCGGCTCGTGGTGTACCCTGCTAATCAACAAACGAGGCTCTGGCTCTCACCAACCTGCATTGGACCAGCGTGGTGGAAAGTAGCCCAAATCCCTCATATGAAAACCTACAAACGCGGAGATCTTTAGGGGAGGTCTATATCTAGCAGTGGACATCTATCGACTGATGATGATGGTAACACTGTGCTCGTTGTCTTGACATAAAAGATTCTATAATAAGACATTACCCTTGTAATTTCACACGCTACAACGTCGTTCAAACCGGAATATGTTAATGTTTGCACAGTACTGTTTAGCGACAAAAAGAGTAGGCGCTGTGGTGCTATTTAAACGGTCCACAAAATAGAGACCTACCACCAGCAGATAATTCCACTGGTAGTAGATATAGGCTATCTTATAAATAAAGGCATTTATTTGTCTAAAAAAAATTGTGTATGTACATTAGGTTGAACACAATAAAAATAAGTCTTTACGTTAGACAAAAAGATTCAGGACTCAGTACAGTCACCTGATGCCAAGTCCTGGTATTCTGCCGTGGCCTGAAACACTAGAACACTTAATTATACAAATAGTTGTTTGATTTATTAAATTACGGAAACAGTGTAATGACAAACGGCGAGTACGCACGAAACGACCGGAAATGTTAGTGATGGGTGATTATGATAGACGAGTCGTTTACCATCACGTATCATCAAAAACACATTCTTCTTGGTCATTGGTTTCTTCTGTGGTTAAGGAAAATTTTTAGTTTGAGCTGTTTCGTTCATATTCAACAAAGATCACGTCGTCCATTTTAATATGTTCAGCACGCATGATGATCACAACAGGAGAAACCAACTTAAACCTTTTTTTTGCGACCTTCTAAAGTTATCTTCGAATGTATTGTAAATTTAAAAGTACGTTTATAATTAACACAAATTTGCACATATTAAGTAAATGCCAATGAACAGTGTTACAAAAACCGTTCATCGACTAATTACTGCGTAGTGATTGCAAGTGTGAGTTCTTTTGCTGAGGAGTTTTTTTTTATTCAATTAAGTGACGAGACAAACGGGATGATCACCTGTTTGTAAGTGATACACCTGCCTATAAACGTCACGTTAGTTAGGACGAGATTTTTCTCTCGTTACCCCTGTAATTATTTTAGTTACAGCGTCCATCAATCTGGAACACAGTTATGTTTGGACACAACTGTTTGGCGGGAGAAATAGAACATACCTAGATGGTATCTGGCATCAGAGACACACTACCAGCAAAATATATATAAACTATGTATCTTCATCATCATTAGGTGCCTTCTTCAAAGTCAAGTTTGGGGATCAGATTGAGAATACCAATTCGATCCTCAGCTATTCTTATGTATACCAGCAGTAAAACTGTCTTATTACAAAGTGTACTTTTATTAAACTTTTGTTTATTTAAAAATTTTATCATTGTCATCTATTTATTAATATACACTACAAATGAAGAAATTTACATTTTCATTACATATACCAGACATCCAGGCGAACGGCCAGTCAAGATCCTTATGGGATAACCATGCGAACAAAGAGTTTCAGCTCCTCGTTCTCACGAGAACAGCAAAGGAGTGGAGTCATATTACGGCATCGGTGTCCCTGTCCAAATACGACATGGGTGTCCTCAACAAAACTGTGAAGAGGCTGCTACTGGATTAGTGCGCCTTATCACCACAGATCGCATAACCACAACATCAGTTGGGATTGAACAGATTTTAATATTGAAAACTTTGAGATCGGAAACAGATACTGTTGTAGCAAACGTATTATATCAAATAGCATATATATATATATATATATTTTATGTTATACTTGTAATAGATTTTTACAAGTATATTCATAAAATTGTATCTATTATACAGAACCCTTAAACGCCCCCATTTAGATGAAGTTGCGCAAGAGCGGCCATTGAATGTATGTAACAGGTTCGTCAAAGTTCATTAGTCGATCATCATTCATTACTACAATATTGCGAGAGTAATCTAGTTACGATGTAATATCGATAATAGTAAGATTTTTTGTTAATACACACATTTAAAGAAACTAGTAGAATTTATTTATACGCAAAACGTTGTTTTTGTAGCAAACTGGAAAATTGAACACGTTAAGCGTAAAAAGTTAGGGTTCTTCTTATCTAATCAATGATGTAAATAAGCCATTTATTATATTAACAATTAAAGACAAAAGAAAAAAGAACATTTATTTTCTCAAGCTATACATTAACATGTTATTAAGAATATTTATAAGTATTTTGGTCCACTTACATTTAAAATTTGTTTAAAAGTATTTTTTTTTTATAAAATTTCAATTAACTGCACGTTTCGTTTTTCTCTTCAATATTTTATTATTTATTTTATTTATCAGTAGAAAAACTAAAAAACTTCATGTAAATAAAAATATTAGTAACAATTAAAATACTAAATAACAATCGATTTTCGATTAAATAGAAAATCGATATATTACAAATCGATATATTACATATCGATAAATTCGATGCTAGTGTTCGTTGGCCGCAAGGCCGTTGACTGAGGTGCGGTAGATGTTTCACTCCGCTATGTTGGCACTATCCGTCCGCCATATTGGCGTGCCTGGCCCAGCTAACTTCAGTTTGTATCAGTTGTCTATAGTATGCGTGAACGTTAACTTACTAATGTTTTGAAAGCTTGTGTATTTGTTTTCGTTATAAAAGTTATTATTAATGAAACATATCAATGGAACGGACTACTTTCGTGTGCTTTATTAGTTTGCATCGGTTATTTTCTTTTATTTACGATCCAACGCCAGTAATTTATAAGACATGGCACAGACTGTTAGCTGTTAAACAGTGCGGTTATGTCGACAGTTAAGTTTAATATAAGTGATAATGTAAAAATTAAAAATATATAAAATGCATTATTTGGAAAGTGTAGTGATTAAATGATGTTGTACGCTTATAAAGAATAATTAAATAATCCTTTAGAACAAGAACTCATATTTTTAAATGTAGTTTAACTAAAATTATAACAGGTAACAATTTCTTTTTATAATAAATAAAATGCTTTGTGTAGCCCAGTCCTCTGTTTTCTCTATGATTTCGTTATGATAAACGTAAAATCGGCATTGGAAACTAAAACATAGCCGTTAAATAATCAAATTAATTGCGCGATAATAGCGTGTAATCATATTAATAACTTCAATGTTTGACTAATCGTTGTATTCTTGCGAGCACTTATGTGAATATTATTTCTTTAAAAGAAACTACTATTCTCAGACTTGGAAGCTACTTTCCAGATTTGTATGGGATTAAATTTAATATACACTTTTTACATGAAACTAAGTAGCTTGCTTTCGTAAGAACGGGGTATCAAGTCTATTAATAACTTTGTTATTGTATTGTACGACGTATCTAAAATAAAACAAAATGAATCAACAATATTAAAGCATGTATATTTATAGTAAAGAAGACAAAAACATCCAAACAAAAAATCAACGCCATTAGCACTTTTATTTATTTTTTCATTAGAGCTTTGGAAAGAAGACGTCTTCTTTCCAAAGCTCAAGGACGTCCTTGTAAATATAAAAAAATATTTAGATGTATTTATATTTAATACATTTGTATTAGTAGGTATAGAAAATATTAATGTTGTAGCTTAGACTTCTGACGTTATATAGTAATAACTTAGTGAAATGGTCATCCAATGTTTCTGTTCTGAAGTATTAAAAGAATAGATCACTTGCGACTACAATATCCAATACATGTGTGGTAACAGCTTCGAAAAGAAACCGGAACTCTGGAAAATTAGAATATTTTAGGATTAAGAAACTTACACTGCATCAGATTTTTAAATACGTCCCCGGCTCCAATAAGTCTCTTCGTATTTACCTCAGAAACATTGTGAAGGGATGATAAGGACCCTATAGTAACCGTCCACTACAACAAATACCCCTTTAACACCAAGGAAAGAGTTAACTAAAGCTAATTGTGCACCTCCTACAAAACTAAGTTACTTTAGCTAAGCTCGCATAGTTGATACAGGTTTTTCATATATATGCGTCCACCGAAAACTACACCAGCTCAACTAAGAGAAACTAAATTAGTAGTTTGGGCTAATCAGTGTGAACTAAACTAAACGCTTCTCATCTTTTAGCTTTTCTTATAATCGATCTTCTTATCTACGGCGTCTTAGTCCTTCTCTTCTGCCATTATAATATATTGTTAGCTTAGTTTCTCCCATTCAGCTTAGTTTTGACTCAAATTAGTTGTCGGTGGATGATTGGCTTTACGGTCGTAACAAGACAAGTTAGGGCCACAGCGGTCTAGTTTCCGGTGAACTTGCCCTATCTCGATTCCGCTTGTCATCCTCTAATGGAGGAACTCCATACTATTCCACTAATACATTAAACCTTTCTGCTCCTTTTTTCGGAGCATAATTTTTTGTATTGACAAAGCGACGACACGTCAACGTTCTCGTTACCACAGTAATTACACTGACTGCAGCACACTTACAAGTGTTTGGCGTACTTGTACTGAGCTGGAAACATGCGTACCGTCGCTTATTAATACTATAGTTGTTTTATGATAAAACAACGGCAGTTGTAAACTATATCATAGAGATTAGAAATAATTTTGGTTTGAATATGAAGGTACCGCATATATTTGCATATTTATCATGTTTTATATCTTACATTCGCTTCCGTGTCTAAGAATTTCACGGCCTCGCTTATCTCAATCAAAAGTCGGTACAGTGGTTTATACAGTTCTTCTGCTGCCTTATAACATCAACACAATCACAAGTCCAGTTCAATAACCAGTCTCACTCGTCTAATTAGATAGATACCACTGCAGCGTGTGTTTCTGCCGCCAAACAACGTTATTGTGTTACTGTTTGAAGGACGCTGTAGCTAGTGAACTTACTTGGGGTAACAACAATTAACATATTACGTCTCAATAAAACGAGCACAATGTGGTGATGTGTATCCTAGTACTGCATTGTTACGGGTGAAAACTTTGTAGTATGAAAAAAGTGTGCCGTGGAACAGCATGGTATGTCCTCCATCTCCATTTTACCAGCGGAACCATCCAAGTTTGCGAACAAAGAGATACAGTGTCGTGCTGTTGATATGAACAGCAAAGGATTGGAACAACTTCCCTTGCCTAAATATGATGTGGGTGCTCTGCGAGGGATGATTGAATTTTTTGTTAATAAGTTACTTATATGTAACAACACCAGACGGACTGGATGGTGATCAGTCACTAAGCTATTAAATTAAAAAAAAGCTTTGTTTATAAATAACTTAATAGAGATACAAATAACATATGGACACAAGAAAGTTCATTACCTCCATTTGGATTTCTCCATTTAAATTTTTGTAAATCAATATAAATATGTATGACCCGCATATACGATTTCTGCCTAGTGAAATGTTGAATACATTACATTTTAATCAGCTCCAACACCAAGTTGATCTAGGTATCCTGTTGTTCAACCGAGGTCTAGTTTAGCTTTAAATGGATTTTGGTAGCTTAGATGACTCCGTGACGTATGATCTGCTTCTTGTATAGTCTATTTATTGTTAAACTTTGCAATAAATAAACGAACTTTTTTAAGTATTCCTAAGCATTATTAAAAGCAAAAGGAAAAGCTTAAAACTATTTAAAATCTAGTAAATTATTTTGCTTAACCAACTGTTTGTTTTTTTTTAATTGTTAGAAGCAATTACTAGATGTCATTGTTTATTAAAGTACCGAACAAGTTGTGATTTATTTTTTTTACCATTCATACAGCAATAATGACAAATAAATAAACAATAATATCCCACTTAATATTCCCACTTCTGGGACCATTTATTCAACATTCTAGCCAAGTGTGTGTTGGCGGATATCACATGTTTTGATAAAGAATTTCTCACGATGTTTTTCTACCCCGTTATAACAATGTAACGAATCATTAAGTTAATAATATTTTTAGTTAGTATTTAAGGTTTTAGAATAGTCTAACTATAAAACTATCTAAACCTAAAGAGTGAAAGTTCCCATAGTTTCAAGCTTTATAATAATGCGAACGATATAAAAACTGGGCACGACTACAAAAAAGGGGTGGCGGCAGGCACCTGCTTCCTCTCCCAACGCATCGGTCCTAACTCGAAATAATTATAATATGTTTAAGTTGTAAACTTTTGTTTTGAAGATATAAATAAGCATCGTAAAGCTACCTTTTCCACAATCCACCGACTTGTACTTAGCGATGTGGATAAAGAGCCTTGACCCTCTCCCTGTGAGAGAAAGCTTCCAACCTACTGTGAGAACATTACGCGGTCTGTTCATTATTAAAGTTTATATTCATTTAAAATCCAATTTGAAACGAAATATTAATACAAATTTTTCTTCTTGTATCTATTTATAAACAACGTGTATATATATTTTTCATATATAACTACCTGTAAGTAACAAAGGCTCTTCCAATACTGTTATATCGACAGCGTAATACATGTATTATATCCTCTTGCTGTATATGTTTTAATAATAATAATTTATTTAATATCTAAATAATGAAACATACAAAAGCATTTCTTGATATTAGTAGAAAAATACTGTAATAAGATAATATCCAGTCCGATTTACAATCATGTTTCATACATTTCATTAAAACTGTTCAATTTACTTCAATGCGCTTGAAACAATGATAATTTTATACGTTGAACATATAATAATTAATGTTATGTAATCTTTATATCATTTATATTAATTGTTAACACTGTTAACGGACGGGAAGTGTAATGTAGTTAATGCAGTAAACCATGTAGTTATTTTCTAACTACACGAAACCTTTCGAAATTGTATGTAACATAACGTTATTTAATTCAAACGCTGCGCGAAAGAAAACTTCTCTTCATAATCATATATAATGAAACTGTATGCTATAAAATTTACTTAACAAATTTTTAACTAACCAAAATTTACCGTGTAAATCTCTAATTGTTAAATATAACAATTAATCTTCTAAGACATTGAACCGACCATTATTTTCAAGATACATACAATTCAAAATTATCTTACGTTCACCTCTTCGAGAACGTTAGCATTGTTACACAACGAATTACGTATGAAATTTGTTACAAGCAACGCTCTGAAATTATTTTGCTTAACTGACCTTAAGCTAAATCTGAGGAGGTGTTAGTAATAGCATACTTCGTTTAGTTATAAATGAGTTAAGATCTATCAAAGCTAATCGCGGCGCCAACCGTGTATAGAGTGCGCACGAGAGGTGCGGTTAATCACTTTCGGACAATGTCCGAAGCAGCGAAACAAATACCAATTCGATGCGTACAAATAACCGGTACAGTAATTTGACTATTCAAAAATGCGACTTTTACGTTTATCATTGTAGTGCGTCACGAAACGAAATCTCAGAGACAGAGTGACTTACGTTATTTGAACAGACGTATCAGACACGGCTATCTTATCGAGATGTGAGATTGCGCAAATGGGAGCAGTTTCCGAAAGGACCTCGTCTACCGCAGAAGTGGTAGAGGAGCGGGCTGCGAGCCGGAGTAGCGCTCACGGACCTAATAGTTGTTGAATTGTTGTTGGCAGCATTCAGGCGACCGACGCCGCTCCGGGTGAACGTCGGAAGAAACGGCTCGCGTTACTATAGTTCGAGTGAATAGCGCGCGCGCAGTCGGCACCGACGTGCGATGCCCACGGCCCCGCGCGCCTCACCCCTAGCAGGGCTATGGAGACCCTCATCGATAAATTCAAGAGGGAACCAGGAGGCCTACGCAGGACCCGATCCGTCCGCGCTTCCCTACGACTGATAGGCAACCGTTGGCGATCCACCAAAGAGGGTGCAACGGATGATATTGAAATAAAACGAGAAGTCGTCTTCACAACGCACGTCTGGAACGAGAAAGATTACAACGTCCCTTACGCGGGCGTCGAAGGTACTTATAAGTCAAAGACACCCATAATGGCGAAAAGGAAATCGGAACCTGTAAAGCAGAGGCGAAAAAGTGGGAACGTTGATTTGACCCTGAAACCGCAACAACATAGGAAAGTCGAGAAGGCGAAGTTCAGTGATATATTTTTAAACAAGAAACAGAAGAGTACTTCCGCCAAGGAGTTGTTGATGCCGGCGATGGTGCCGCCCAAAGCCGCCGCTATATTACATTTCCACTCGCCTGTTAAAGATAAAGGTAAGAAGAAGTTGAAGATCGTCGGCAAATCCGACTCTGCGAAGGCGATCACTGAAGCGACTGTACATCGTCGTACGAGGAGAGGATCCGACAGTGAGTTGGGAGTGACCGAGGGCCACGGCTGTGTAAATCACGCGTTCGTGTACAGCACCCCACCGAAGGAGAGGAAACTGCCTCTGTCACCTGTGACGCCCTCTTATCTCAGTACGTATTTACATTTACCTCATAACACAAATTAATAGCCTATTGTTTTCGTCTTTGAAGCAAATTTCACATCTTAAATATTGAATCATATGAGATATTAATAAACACTAGAAGGAATTTCCATCTGACATTAATGCACTATCGAAAACGCGTTAACTCTAATGGATTGGTTATCAGCACTAACGGTGCTAATATTGAAAAAAGGTTCTACGTAACTTAATAATATAATTAATAAGTATCACATAAATTCCATTAAGGAAAATACTAGTAAAACTACTAGTAAAACCCCGGCAAACAGCAGAATTGACTGTTGTTTTAGTTAGTTTAAAATCTAATTAGTGCCCATTTTAATTGGTATGGAAATAGAATTTAACAAGGATAATTGCGTGCATGTTATCAGTGTGTATGGACTATTTGGATTCCGAACCACCCTCAATCTATTGGCTGCCACTTACGCTAAAAACCAACAAACTATCGGCGACAAACTTACACACACTTAAGCTGCATATGAATAAGACACTCGGTCATATGAAAGATGTATATAGGTTCTCTTAATGTATTAATCAAGCAATCATCAGCAGATAGACGTCTATTACTGGACATAGGTCTCGCCCAAAGATCACACATCGCCCGGACATGCACTTCCCGCGACCTTACAGTCAGCATGACCATGGTACAGTCAGACACCAGAGACTCTCGTTTGTAGGGGTTGATGTGAGCTGATTTGGGCCTTTTCCCACCTCGCTGGTCCAATGCGGCTTGGAGCCAGAGCCTCGTTTGTTAATTAGAAGAGTGCACCACGAGCAGTAGTTGCCCACGTGTATGAGACTTCTTACCACCCCCCATTCAGTTATCGTACACCATAATTAAAATCACTATGCTTCTTGTTACCAATCGTTGTTGGTGATACTTATCAATACTTTTTGTTAAATTACAAAAAAAAAGTCATTGGTATGTTACTTTCGATCTACAATTGATTAGTGTTATTTTACTGTAAACATAAAGGGGGTTATGTAAGTAAAATCACTAACACTTAGAATCTGTTACACAATGTCCAAGTTAAGTCCTGAATAAGCTACATGCAATTTATCTGACGAAGACTCAGATAAGTTGGCGTTTCACAATCATCAAATAAGCTTAACTGGAAAATAGAGTGCTAAGTTAAGGGTTAGATCATCAGGATAAGGAAATTACTGTTTTAAGTTACTTGACAGGTAATTTTCAAGTTCAGAAGTATTAAAAATGGATCTATTTAATGTCCTTGATCAATAAGACGCAAAACGACAACAAGCAAAATAAACGATTTCGTTTCTTCTTCCTTTGACATTTGAATTACGTATCATTAAAAAAATAATCACTTAATAAAAAAACTCTTTTTGTGTCATTGCAATTGTTCTACAATAAGCATTTTAAGTAAACTAATAAGTAAGTTCTGTATAATTTAAGTTGTCGCCGGCGGTGAAAAGACTGAATCATTTCCTTAAAAGTCTCAGGTGAACTGTTCGACCGTTTGTCTACCCTTCCTAAAAAAAACAACAAAAAAAATTTATTCCAAATACTATTGCTATTTTAACAGAAAGCTTAGTGTGGTAATTAATTTATTTGATATTTAATTATCTAATACTTGGACACTGGAACAGACCCTTAAACTGTAAACTTAATCCTAAGTCTAAGTAATAGCTATTAGTTCCAACTGCATTTGGAGCTAACGTTAGAGAAAATATCTTATTGATGGTAACTATGATTCATTTATGTAATACTACCTCTAGAGGGTGAGTTTAGTATCATCATTTAGTATCTGAGATAAAATTTGAAGGTTTTGACCGATAGGATTAAAAAGTTCAGCAATCGGCCTAGACTTTCACGATATGCAAGAGACCTACCGAATATCTTTGTTAAGGACGTATAAATATTTTTTAGTTGAAACTCTGCATCACATAATCCTGGTCTCCTTGAGACATAAGATGTAGGTGATGATCCCAGTAATTTAACTAGCTACAACGCCTTTTAAACCGGATCACAATAATGTTTGCATACTACTGTTACCTAGGCGGTCTCCGATAACAAAGACCTACCACCAGTAAACATTTTAGATATACATATATAATATAATAACGGGTTTACTATTAATACTCCTCAGCTATAAAGCCTAGATCAGAGACTAAAACTCTGTTACGCGTACCCCCGGGGAAACACGGAGTCCCATGGGGGTAGAGAGGGTACTTGAAGATTTTATTGGTAATAGCGTAAATACGAAGAAGTTAAATAAGTAATACAATTTTATTTATTCACAAAAGGTGATCATCATGAAGTACCTTTAATTATACAAACAGAATTTTGTCGGTAATTCGAGAAAAATAATGTGATCTTCAACTTCTATTCAAGACTTTAGTCTTGTAGTAACTATATAGATTACTAGTTTCTAGACCCAGTGCTATATATATAACAATAGATATAGGCCTTAAATGACACATTTTTAGTAATAGATATGGAGGGGATTAAAGTTGGGTACTAATAAACGAAAAGTTTAATTATTAAGTACTGAAACTATATCTATATAATATATATATATGTGTGTGTGTGTGTCACGATGTCTCTAGAAACATAAAACCTAGAGACTCGAAATTTGGTAGTAATATTCCTTATGCCGAGTAAAGGTCTCCTAAGACCGGACGGGGAACAACTAGTATATATAGATATCCTGAGATTCATTGAGCCAACGCGTAATCTCTTAAACTATTACACGTAAACCCTTAAAATATGGCAAAGATATTGCTTCATACATCTAAAGGTTTTTTTTTTTTTTTTTACAGTCATTCCCCTGCGTATGGCGGGTCAGGGCCTTTAATTGCAATTTTAAGCTTTACTTTACATTTATCACCTATCATTCAAATTTTCTTATTTCTAGTACTACATTCTCTCCTTTCGTCCATCTTCTCTATCATGCCTATTCTTATCTTTCTTTCTTTTTATTCTCCTCCTCTTTTCTCTCATACTCCATTCCATTTCCTTCTTTCATACCTCTCGCTGAGTGAAGACACCGTCGCCTCGTCAGTCCTGGAACATGTCATCGTCCTTTTTCTGAAATAAATCATCCAACTTTGTTCCAATTTTTCGTTTGTTGATTTCACACACATCTAAAGGTTAGCTAAGAATGGATTTTACAAAATTCCAACCCCTAAAAAGACTTCCGGCGGTGATACAACAGCAAATCAGGCGGGGAAAGGCTAGTATTTTATTATTTAAGATAACTCTGTGCGGCCTACATATTAGTATATTTGAAAGTTTACATTTAGAGATATCGTATAACTCTCCAATTCGCATTTTTTTTTTAATTTGCAAAAAAAAACTTTCAAACCTCATTATTACCAATCATTTAAATATTACACATAACCGGTTCCGTAGCTTTAAAACATACTTATCATGTAAATTATAAATTAAGAACATCTTCCTCTATTAAATTTGGATATTTTTTTTTTTAATTTTAAGCATACACTTTGTATGTGAAATTATCACAGATCTATATAACCTACAAAGTAGCCTTACTGCTCGTAGGTAGGTATCCATCGCCAGAGATCCTCTAGGGATCCTCTAGGTCCACCGCAGCTCATATTCCTGCCGCCAAACACTGATGTGCAAGCATTATTGTGTCCCAGTTCAAGGGCGCTGTAGCTGTTGTAATTACTAAGGTGACAAGAATCGACATCTCATGTCTCAAGGCGACAAGCGCAATGTAGTGCAGTGTAAACCATTCCAACTAGCGCCACGTTGAGCAGACAACCTGAGGCTAAGTGATACAGCTGCCTATAACATGGCGTTGGGATGTTATACCCAGCATCATATACCAGTCGTCGATTTAAGATGTGTAGCTTTGTTACATCAGTAATTTTATTAGCTGCAATGACCTTCAAACCGGATCGTATACACACAGTACTTTTTGGCGGGAGAAATAAGAGTTGCGATGGTATTTACTAGACGATCTCCAGCAACATGGAACTATCACCAGTAAATAACGATCAATCGCTCTCACTCTCTCTCTCTCTCTCGCTCTCTCTCTCTCTCGCTCTCTCTCTCTCGCTCTCTCTCTCTCGCTCTCTCTCTCTCTTCGTCGTCATCATCATCATCAGCCGACGTCCATTGCTAGAAGTATTCTAATGCCCTCTCTCCTATTCATCATTAAATTGACCAGAATACAAAGTTGCGCTTCTATTTTATATTAACTCACACTTTTCCTTGTAATAAAAATATTAACATATAAAATAGCCTTATTTGTGGTGGTAACTGATACACCTGTCCAGAACAACGTCGCGCTAGTTAAGATGGTAAGCACTGCACCACATTACGCTCTTCGCATTGAGACATAGATATTAGGTCTCATTGCTCCAGTAATTAAACTAGCTACACCGCCTTTCGAATACACTACACTACTATTTGTAATAGGCTCTGTGTTCGCACCTACCTGGACAATCCCTGGCTGAGACCTACCACCAGCTAATCTGTTATCTAAATTTATTCTTATCTTCTTCTTCTTGCTAGACCTTGTCCCATCTTTTGAGCGGCCACTCTGGTGATTCCTCTAAATCCATCTCCATTTGTGTCTTAGCTTCTGTCAATTTATTATTCTTAAGATCTTCATTGATCATCGTCAAACAAGTATTCGAGGGTCACCCAGGGCCTCCCTTTTCAATTGAATCTTATAACTGTATTTATTTCACCAGTGACCATATAAGGCGTGCAGAAGTAAACATTTCATTGAACAATACGCGTTACTCAAGTAACTGGTGAAGGAAAAACGTACACGCACTATTGACTGTAACGTGAAAAAAAAATTGCGAAAGTTTTGTGTTATAATTGGTCCGTTTTTTTAACACACACACACAAACGTTACAAACGCAGATGTTACGTATAAAAACTGCTATATATAAAAGTTAATACAGTACACTTGTGATCAGCAAGTGTTTTCTTACGTAATTCATTACCGTCACCTGGTGATTTTATACAGTGAAGCTACGAGACGAGCGAGACGTTAGCCTGATGGTAGGTACATCATACGCCAGCCCATAACTCCGTGACGCTGGTTAGGATGATAAACGCACCACATTGTGCTCGTCACGTTGAGAGGAAAGATGTAAGCCATTCTACCCCAGTAATTTCAATAGATAAAATAACCCCTCAACCGGAACATAATACTGTGCACAGTAATATATAAATACAGCAATAATACCTGCAGGTATTATTGCTGTATTTGGCTGCAGAAATAGGAGAAGCAGTGATCTCATCGTGAACCGATAGACGTCTAGTGCTAGACATAGGCCTCCTCTAAAGATCTCCACATCGCTTGGACCCGTGTTGCTCGTATCCAGTGGATTCCCGCGATTCTCACCAGATCGTCAGTGCACCTTGTGGGAGACCTCCCAACATTACATCTACTGGGTACGCGGGCGCCACTCGAAGATCTTACTGCCCCATCAGCCGTTGGTCCTCCGAGCAATATGCTATGTCCACTGCCACTTAAGTCTAACAATCTTTTAGGCTATGTCGGCGACCTTAGTTCTTCTACAGATCTCCACATTTCTGATCCGATCGCGCAGACAAACTCCGAGCATAGTCCTCTCCATTGCCCTTTGGGTTTCTATGAGCCTTTTTATAAGGTCGATAGTCAGAGGCGGTGGTGACCTATCTTTTTTTATTCAACGAAGCGACCAGACAAATGAAACCACTAGCTAGCTATATCGTCCTTCCAACAGGAACCCAGTAATGTTTCCACATTGTTTGACGGCAGAAATAGGCGCTGCACTGGTACCTACCCTCCAGCAGCAGAGGCTTACCGCTGTTATAAGACAGGTCTTTCCCAAAGATGCATATCTTTGGGAAAGACCTGACCTTTGTGTGGATACACAGGTCCTTCCTGTAAATACTAATAAGAAATTTTAACTAACAAGTATTCTGTACTTTCTTACTAAATTAGAGTATACTTAATTTGCTTACGCCGTAATATTACATTTAAAGGAATAAATGTTCAAGTAATCTGGTGTAAAGGGTCCCGCACCGCAACACGGAACCCAAGCGAACCTCACCTGCTCGTAGTGCACCCTCCTAATCAACAAACGAGGCTCTGGCTCCCACCAACCGTCATTGGGCCAGCGATAGACAAATAGTCCAAATCCACCCATATGAACCCCCACAAACATGAAGGTCTTTGGGGGAGACCTATGTCCAGCAGTGGACGTATATCAGCTGATAATGATGATGACGATGATGGCGAAGTGAAATCTGTTTCATTATGTTGATGGTAAACAAATATTAACTTTCTTGTGCAACCAGCTTCGCTTCTCTTGGATCAGGTCCACAGTTCAACTATGGGCAAACATGGTTTGAAATTTGGATGGTGGTAATTTGAACTTTCCTACTTAATTACCTTCCCAATGAATCTACCCCCACACCAGAACTGCCGTAGTCCAGCAGTCAACATATCCGAAGCAACATTTTCATTGAACGCGATGCGAGACCATGTCAAAATTTGCCTATTGTTGATAAAACGAAAGTTTTCGCCAAATTTCCTCGAGGAACTTTTCGTCTTTCTCCAGAAGCAGAGAGAGGGAGATAGCGGATAACCTGAGAGACTTAATATTTCGAAAACAATGCGTCAGATGTCGCAGTTGTATTGTTCTTACATCAATCGGCGAGCTTTCGTTGACGGTAAGAAATTAAGAACATTCGTATTGTTTGTGGCTGTGGTGGAACTGCTCGCATTTCACCGTTCGCCGTGGGAATGAATTTAACAAAAGAGTAAGAAAAGGTTACAACACACTCGGCAATATCCAAAAAAAAAAAAAATTTTGTATAATCGTTTTAAAGCTGTCTTTGCTCGACCTGCTAAATATCTTTATAATTGAAATTTTTTTCGTGTAGTACTTCATTTTGATTACTGTTCATGATGTCTACCATTTCATATTATGTATTAAACAGCCCAGTGATTAGATCTTCTCGAGAGTCAAGGTCATTCATCCACCGAGTTAACCAAGTAGTGGTACGCAAGTATTCCGTATCCCCAAAATCTGTTATTCTTGTGATGTGAGTTCTCATACTATATCTTTACCGGAAGCTCAAGCTTATTGGAGATCGTGTTACTTCATTGTAGTCCTATGATTTCAATACTTCTTATATCCCCCCTTTACTTCAAATCTTCTCTATCGAGACCTCTCTTTCGTGTAATTCATAACTGAAGGACGTGCTTGTGTCATGACCGTTCATGAATGTAATAAAACTGATAAAGGATTGCATCAGTCTTCATTTTCAAAGGACAAAGCCGAACAACTTGAATTTTTCTTCAAGTGAATTTGTGCTTCATCTCAATAGAGATTTCAAATATACAAACTCTTTATATTATATATTAAATCCAACTTAACAATTGAGACATACATCGTACAATTTTCACACAGTTGTGTAATTTTTTTAATTGTACTTCCTTTGTGATATTTATTAACTTTCACAACAACCGAAAACGCTCACTGAAGACACTGAATTGCATACTGTAGTTAAGGGAAGGTAATCATTACCCTGAACTCGGAGACGTTGACTTCTTGTTGGAAACTGTCCCTCGTCAGTAATTTGGTACATCTCCCTCGTTATAGCTCCTTTGCGAAGTTAGTCCCACGTCTTAATCGCAGCTTCTGTAACTAAGTTTCTATTTATTTAGATTTGTACTCTGCATCACCACATAATAACAGTGTTGGCGAAAGTGTTTAGCATTTATATAACTTTCCGAAACGATTTCTGTGGACAGACGGAATAATAAAATCTTCATACGTAAATATCGCACTGATCAACCTTTATTTCGGACTATTTTCCTCCTAATATACTTTAATATAACACGAATCAAACCAGTCGTGTGTGGTAGTCGTCGTATATTTTTTATACTTTGGAAAGTTCACAACAGAAGCCTGGTCCATCATCACCATGTTAGACAGACTTCTCTCAAAGATCTCCACTTCAGTTTAGTTAACGTTCAACTGTAGCTCTGTAAGGGTTTACTTTTTAACAAAAAAAAAAAAATTTGCATTCGAATATACCTGAACACCTCCACAGTCGCACACTGTAAGGTGTTTAGCGATGACGACATAGATTGCTGAGATAGCACTCACAATGGAGATGCTGTGAGCAACGAAACCGTGCGACCTCTTCAGTTGCAACCATGATACTGCAATGGAGTGACATGGTGGATTTCTTCACTTGCGGTCAGTTTTTTTTATTTGCTTTTAAACGACTAATCGTGCTTGTTATTTCGCCTGTGTACCATAGATATAAACCAAATTTTTTTTACTATTTCGCGCGTTAATTGACCCACAAATGTTTAAATTTTTAACATCCGGTTTCTCATATCTTTCTGTTGTAAGAAATTTCCGTCCGATTGTATTTCAAGCAGTTGATATACGTTGGTCGACTTCCGATAGTGTCGGACCTCATCATGACCGTTTTGGTTGACACCGTGTTCCGCGAACCGGCCTCGCTCGCCTCACGACTTCCGCCTCGTGTATCAGGCGATACATACGATACGTACGCTACACGATACATCGCTATTGCTTTCAGTGTTTTTGCCGTAAGTACAGCAGCATTAAGTAACGCCCACGCGATCCCAACTCACGCACTCGTGAGCCTCGGGAAACAATATCGTGCTGAAGCAAACAATGGTGGGAACTTTTCACCTAACCTCTTCTGGGAATTGATTTCTTGTCAGCGCTCATGTTTTATTAATGGACTAGTGAACTTTGTCGCTAAAGGTAAATGGCCAACGTAATCATTGAAATTATAAGGTGGTAATGTAATTTTCAAAAGACACCATGATATCATGCAATCTCATCATCTTTACATAGATATGCAAACATAACATGGAAGATAATTTTTCGTAATCTGCAGATATGTTATCTTTAACAACGGTTTCAATTATTAATTTACGTTTGTTTTTTTTTTGTTTTCAAATTATTTGTTTACAATATGTTTTTATAAGTATAAAAAAACAGGAATTTAATAACAGATAGCAACATATGACAAATGGATTTCCTTCCCTGAAGCTTTGGGTACGACCGATAATAATATGTACTTTTAGTATTATTTAAAAGTATAGGTTTATGTAATAAAATAGTATTAAGAATTATTATTAAATACCTGTAAAGCTAACTTAAACAATAGTATTCTGTTTATCTGATTTTTGTGTCAGAGGCCAAAAGTAACCTTAGGTCGCTGCTCCAGAGTAGTAGTAGTGGTTAACCCAAAACTTTCCATGTATAAATTGTTTAATATCAACTGACTGCAAATAACATATAAACTTGCAGTAATTATATTCAGTTTTTTTAGCCATACTATACAAATTTAAATGTATAAATCAGTCACTTGTCAATATGTATGCTGCAGTGCCAATTGGTTCACCTTGCGCCGACTCTGAGCCTAATCGGAATGTAGCTGATGCTGCCAAATAAGGCTACTGAATATATTCAAGGCTGCGGACAATTCTTGAGGTCAAATTAGACAATTGAAAAATCTCTATACATTTCCTTGTCTTTAGAAGTTTCTTTAAAAAGGAGAAAAAAATATATTTACTATCAATCTTATATTCGGATAGATGTACAGAGATTCTGACTCATTAAATCTCCGATACTATTAGTCGTAACCACTCAAAATTTGATAATGATAATGCTTCTGCCAATTAGAGGTCAGCCAAGAACAGATTATACGACTAGCTTTGGTAAGAACAACTAGTCAATTCTATACAACAGTGATTTTCTAGCTTCTTAAACATTAACACATTATAAAGTAACTTTTAGTTTAGATTTATATGAAATAATTATACCTAATAGTTGTTTAATTAATTCATTTATTACTAAAATCGTTTTATTCTAATTAAATAATTACTTTTTTCTAACAGTATTAGACATAAAATATATGGGACGATATACATGATATAGTCAGCTATACTATACTAAATTAATATTTTATATTTATAAGCTCTTAATTAGGATAATAACAATAAATCTGATTAATGTCAATTAGTCAATTTGTCTTTAATTACATTATTGTATTTAAACAAAGACCGAGAGAATTCAAACAAAATGTATCAAAACTTCCTCATGTTAGTACTGTATTTATGGCAAAGTTTTGGTACAAACCGGCAGCTATTCGTTGTCGTCGTCATCAGCTGATAGACGTCCACTGCTGGACATGGGCCTCTCCCAAAGATCCCCACATCGATCGGTCCTGGATAGTCGGCACCGCGGAGCACCAGATGCCGTTGTTTGTAGGGGTTCATATGAGAGGATTCATTTCCCACCACGTTGGCCCAATACGGGTTGGTGGAAGCCAGAGCCTCCTTTGTTGATTAACAGGTTGCACCACGAGCAGGTGAGGTCGGCTTAGCTCCCGTGAGTTGGTGAGCGGAACCCCTCACACTCCTCCCACCACAATTCGACAGTTATTAGAGTTGTAAATTATAGGACAAAATCTAAAATTTTATTCAGCTGATGGTAAGTGATACACTGGACCAAATTGCGATCGTTGCCTTGAGACCAGATGTTGAGTCTTATTACCTTAGTAATCCCACTAGCTACAACTCCCTTCAATCCTAAACACAGTAATGTTTGCACAATATTTGGCGGTGGATATGAGCTGCGGTGGTTCTTACCTGGATGGTCTCTGGCAACAGGGACCTTGCCACCAGTAGTGGAAGAAGAGAGATAATATGTAGTATTCGTCAGAGCCAAATACACGTATATATATATATATATATATATATATATATATATATATATATATATTTATTTATTTCCACACATATATATATCTTAACCTCTTGATACAGTCTCACGTTAAAATTTTTTGGTTAATTATGAGTTTAATGTCTTCAGATTTCTTCATGTTTGTAAACAAGTTTTGTTGTTTTCTTTGTTTTTTTTTTTATTTATTTTCTTTTGTAACACACCCGATGTCCCGTAGAGCTCCAGTACGGCGGGCTCCTCGAGGGGTGCGGCGGGGAGCTCCCATCGCTGAGCGCCTGCGCCCCACTCCCGCCGCACCTCGACAAAGCGGCGCGCCGCCAGCAAAAGGACGCTCGCGCACAGCAAGACAGGGTCGCACAAGTTAACATACATTTACAGGGTATTTTTTTTTCTTTTTTTTTTCTTTTTTCACACTACTCTGCAAAGAGTCTACCTCTTCACATGTCTGTTAAACTTGACACATTTTTTTTTCTAATCTGAAGATGCTGTATTAACTCATCAGCTGTCACAATCCTTATTGTATGTTGTCTATGTAAATTTCCAAATTACTCAGTTTTACACTACAAAAAATATATTTAGGGATACCTGACAATTTAGTTTCATTCTATACATCAGTCAGTTTTATAAAGAAGAGAATATATATCCTATGCTTCAACTTCATCATCATTATCAGCCGACAAACTGCTGGACACAGACCTCCCTCAAAGATCGCCACGGTTGTAGGGGTTCATACGAGGGGATTTTTTTGTTACAAACAGACAAATCATTTATGAGATGAACGAAACTATATATAATATAAACAAAATTCGCAGTTGATGGATTAAAATAACTCAAAATTTAAAAGATTATATGTCTTTCATACATACTGAGTGTTAGGAGACCGAACGAAGACAGACTATTACTAATGACACCTTTGATGATGGGGCGGAACAAAAATCGATCCTGATTAAAAAAAATCATATTTTTGAAACGTTTCATTAGCATTATTTACGCTTCATCTTGTATCAAAATACATTAGTTAAAAATTTAATTATAAAAAATTTGGTGTCACATCTTCACGAGACTACAGGGCTGGTGGCAACAGAGACCTACCACCAGTAAATTTTGTATTAATAAATAGGTTATTTATAAATATATATTTCCAGTAGGGATTAACTTTAAGTTTAAAATTAAGCTACTTTATGTGCTACCTAACTAAATTGTTGTTCCTCCGTGTATAACTCTAATATCGGTCAAACATTAACATTGGGAAAATATTGCAAACATACCCTTAGCATTTGGTATAAATCAAATTTAAAATTAATAAAACAAATCGTTACTTTACAATGGTTGGAGATCATCATCATCATCATCATCAGCCGCTAGACGTCCAATGCTGAACATAGGCCTCCCCCAAAGATCTCCACTTCGATCGATCCTGTGCTGTCCGCATCCAGCTGCTTCCCTTTAATAGATCGTCGTACCACCTGGTTAAGAGCTTGCCAACACAACGTCTTCCGGAACGCGATCGCCATTCGAGGGTATAGATTATAGATAGGCATAGGTTGAAGATAGCAAAGTTTATCTATAACTTCAGCTGCTACCCCTCCTTGTTACTTAAAAGCTGTGATCAAGTTACTTGTTAGTTACACCTACTCCACGATTTAGGTTTCCTCGTTTACATCTTTCACTGGTAGGTCTTTCTACGTACCACCGCAGCTCCTATTTCTACCGCCAAACAATAGTGTATACACATCAGTGTTCCGGATTGAAGGGAGTTATAACTACTGAAATTATTGTGGTAATGAGACTTAACATATGTCTCATGGCGACGAGCCATCCTAACTAGCGCCACGTTGTGGTGCAATTGTGGGCGGACTTATCACTTACCATCAGATGAAGTTCCAACTCGCTTCATCGCTTCGTAGAATTAAAAAATATATACTAAAGTCGTATAGCCTCAATCTGGCCTCGCGCGATAAAACTCCATAATGAGTCCCTAAATATTTAGGATATTTAACTATTAACCCATTGTATATTAAAAAGCTTTTATATATGAAAAATTAGAATATAGTAGACAATATTTCAAAGGGAACCTCAACTTAATGGAGAAGAATACATTCAGGGCTTTACATAACATGGTTCATTCAATTCTCATTACTGCCCCGGGTGTACAGAATTGAAGCTTCGAATTTAATAACGTTTTTCATTCAAATTTACATAATTTTAATTCAACAGAACAGTTGATCTCGTGGTGAGGCTAAATATCTACCGATACCAATATACATACATATATTATATAATATATTTAAATATATTAGTTTGGCTAATATAGGCGGAAGGGAGATATTTGCCAACCTTATATTATATAACGCCTCGTTCCCAATTGGGTAGGCAGTTACCTCTCTCCACTTGCTACGATCCTGGCACACGTCTCTCGCTTCCTCCACTTTCATGAGCGACTTCATGCATGCTCGTCGGTTGCGAGTACTGTTGACCCGACCTTTCTTTAGGACATCTTCAATTATAAACAGTAATTGCTTGAGTAGCTCGCTGGCCTAATGGTTAGAGCGTGCGGCTTTCATTCAGAAGGTCGCGGGTTCAAACCTCGGCATGTACCAATGACTTAATATTTAAGTTATGTACATTTGTGAACTTTAGTTACAACAGCGAGATACAAACGGTGAAGGAAAACATCGTGAGGAAACCCCGCACACTGATATCATCTTTGTGTGTGCGTGTGCGGTGGCCCCAATAAAGTGGCAACAGGCTCGCCCCCTGTTACATGGGACCTAATCTGACTACATCTGGCGAAATGTGGGTGTTTACTCACCTCTGCCTACCCCTACTGGGAAAAAGGCGTGACTATATAAAAAAAATTAAAAAAAAATAGCTTGAGTCATATACAATCTACCACGTTTCTTTTTCTTTGTGCTTTCGCTTTAGTTGTGTGAGGCTGGGACCTTATCTATCCTTTTCTTTGTCTCTGTTTTATTTGTTTATAATTCTTCTTGTCCTATTCCTCGTTTTTTAATTTCTCTCCTCATTCTATACGCAAACTTCCTTTCTTCTATTTTCCTCCATTCTATTTCCTTCTTTCATGTATCATTTTTATTGTATTTTACAATATTGTTTATCTACTTATTTCTCTCTGAAACACTGTAATAATTGCACACTACTATTAGGCGACAGACATAGAAGCTGCAGTTGTACTTACCCTTTTTTTGTCAAGTGGAAAATCTTCAAAAGACATCGCTTCCGGGAGAGAAGACAGAATGTTGCGGGATTTGTGCCCAACAAAACTCCTTCGGTGACACTTCTTAGTGCTTTGCAAAATGTGCCGGCATCTCCTACGGAGTAGACCGGTGCCTCACTGCACTAATCCTCAGCCCCTACTCTTTGCTACGACATCCATGAGGACACTTCGTACTTGACATTCATCTCGGGCTCATTTAACGTGCAATAAGGGTCCACAAATGCGATTCTTAATAGCCCAATAGTACAGATCAGGCGGTGGTACCAAGACGGTCTCCGGGAACAAGTACCTACGGTTGATCGTTATATTTTTATATAAACCTCTAAACCTAAAATCGACTGCTAAAATGATTCTGTTCCTGATGCTGATTATATAATTTTTATATTAACTGGGTGTTGTATAAGTTTTCTTTGTTTCAGCGCTCTTCGCAGCAGTCGAACATGGGTATTTGGACAAGGCGCGAAATATCCTCGAATCCACCGATGTTGACGTCAACAGGTAAACCACAGTTTAGTATTAACTACAAATTAATATTTTATATATGTAATAGCCAGTAAAATCCTAATTATTAATACTTATTAAAAACGATATACGTGACAGGGATAAAATAATACAAATGTTTTCTTGAAAAACTGTATACTTTATAATATTATACTTAAGAAAAATATAAAAGACGTCTTTCGTTTAAATTTTTTTACGTTAAACATATACAAAGTAATTTAACTTTCATAATTAGTCGACTTATAAGTATTTCCGGCGTTATTTCTCCGTAATGTCATATTTGACTTACAACAGTAAACTTAAACTTCGTGCTTCGTAGATGAGATGATGACTTTAGATTGTAGTTAGTCCTTAATGTTGGATACTATATGATTTGACAGTAATATTAAATTAGACTGCAACTGGCCTACAGCAACCGTTACTATAGCAACCGAAAATGATGAGGGTCGATGAAATTAAATAAAAATAACCTATAAGCATCTAGAATTCATACCGCGTCGAATGATCATGTTCCCATGTGGGTACGTACGTACACATTATACATATATAGATTTGTCATTTAATTTTCAGCCTCAATCCGGACGGCATGTCGCCGTTGGATGTGGCGGTGTTGGCTAACAATCGACCGCTGACCAAAATGCTGATGGAATTTGGAGCTAAAGAGGGAACGCAATGTGAGTACATATTTATATCCTAGTATAATCAAAACGTCTTTATATAACCACAGATAAAGCAGAGAATATATACATAATACCAGCCCTGCAGTCGGGCTAGCAAATGTAGGACTAAGTTAAGCCCTGCCTGTTGTAGGCGACTAAAAGGGATTAGGAGTTTCGCGGGTCATGAGGGTGAGGGTCCTTATCACTCAACATTCGAACCTGCATGGCACAGCGTATGGATCAGCGATGGTGCCTAGGAGTGTTAGGCTCTAATGCTGACCGCAGAGTAGGTTTTAGTGAGTAAGAACCTAATATAACCCTGATTTCCCCACATAAGAATATTTACGATATTTTCCCCCCGAAACCACAAAAATATTTGTTAATAACACCATCTATAGCGTCACCGGAAGTTAGTATATTCTTTCTGTCATTGGTGGAAATGAGTTACTAATATATTTAACACTTCCTTGTCTGTCCAATAATAGTTCTTTACCTTTTAAACATCTCATTCTGTTACTTAGTTTTATTCACAAGATGGTTATGAGAGAAAAAACTTCTAAAAGGAAAGTTTTTTACGAGGGTACGTTTTTTCGACGTAAGGATGTAACTTTTAAGACATTCTCCTAATAGTGGTACGTCCTCTCATACCATTAAAGTTAGGTTTCGTTGCCTCAGTAATTGAACTAGCTACAACGCTCTTCAAACCGGAACATTAACCATCATCATCATGGTGTGCCTTCTTCAAACTGAACTTCAGAGATCAGATTTAGAAAACTAATCCGGTCTTGAGCTATCCTTTCAGCTGTAGTTGTAAAGCCCGGCGCACTCCTTTATATCCTCAAATCATTTCCGCTTTTTTTTTAATTCAATTAAACAACGAGACGTGCGAAACGATCACCTGATGGTAAGTGATACGCTCGTCACCTGCGATATATAAGACGGTCACCAGCAACAAAGACCTACCACCAGTAATATACTGCTGTCCTCCAGAACCACGTTAATGCTTACGCGTTACTACTTGATGACAGAAATATGAGCTGCTGTTGATACCTGACGGTCTTCAGCAACGGAGACCTATCCAAAAAAAAAAGCATTTTTTTTTTTATAATTACTCAACATAGATGTTCGCCTAATGGTTAATCATACGTCTGTTCATATCAACATAGCATGAGTTAGGACGACATTGCGCTCCTCGCCTTGAGACATAAGATGTAAATCTTGGTACCCTATTAATATAACTAGCTGCTGCGCCCTTCAAACCGGAACACAGTAATGTTTGCACAGTGCTGTTTATCAGCAAAAATATGAGCTGCATTTATACGTACCTAGACGGTCTCCAGCAACAGAGACTTACCACTTGTAAAATATCACAGACTTTGAAAAAAAATTTTTTTTTTATATGAAGACATTATTTAAATTAAATAATTTCTTCTCTATGTTCGCATTATTAAATAATATAACTTGGTGGTATCTAAGTGTGTTAATACGCGATCGCCATTACACCGCCCGCGGCTCGCGTCGTGTCCGAGCGGAGTACGTGAAAGCCTCGCGTGTCAGAGGTTGTAACCTCGCCCTCACTATAATAATGTCTATACAAAAACTACACCTCACAGCTATTGCGATCGTTTTTTATGTTCGTGAACAAGGTTACTAAATTGTCTACATGATATTATCGTATATAATAATTACGTGCATATATAAAAATGACTTGAAGGCTTAATGTCACCCGAAGGGCAATGGAGAGGGTTGCGCTCGGAGTTGCTCTGCGCGATCGAGTCAGAAATGTGGAGATCCGCAGAAGAACTAGATCACCGACATAGCCTATAATATTGCTAGAATTAAGTGGCAGTGGGCATGGCACATTGCTCGATGGACGGACAGCCGATGGGGCTGTTGGGGATTTATTGATACTCTGGTGGTAAGTCTATTGTCGGGACTGTCTAAGTAAACACCACCGCAGAGTATATTTTTGCCGTTAAACAGCACTGAGCAATCGTTACTGCATTCCGGTTTAAAGACCGTTGTGGGTAGTGAAATTACTAGAGTAATTAGACTTAATAACATATCCTTAAAGGGACGGAGAGGTGCAGGATCATATGATCCTAACGCCATGTTATTATGGGCAGGCGTATCAATTTACATCAGATCCATCTCCCGCTAGTTTCGCTGTTTCGTTAAATAAAAAAAAAGTATTTAGAGCAATAACCTTAATGTATAATCAATGAAAATGTAGTAAAGCAGATTTTTTCTTTAATTGTTAATAATGAAAGATAGAACATTTATGAAAGGTTGTGTAAGTTAAAAAGTTATTCACGTTCAAAGGCTGTCCATTGCTTATTTTCAATTTATCTCATTTTATTTCATAATATCCTTTAGTTTCTCCTGTTAGGAGGGCTGGGATAACAAAGGTAATAAAATTCCTCACTATACTTTCCATCTTGATTGTTCCAGTTTCCAATTTCGCTACCAAATTGTTTACCTTGTAAGAAACAACTACGAAAGGAAATTGCTTATCGTATTTACTTAAAGTTAATTTTAAAACGCATGAAATATAATTAAATAACGTACATCATATTTGCAGTACGTTTTCGCCGTGCGCGATACTGAAGAACCAAAAAAAAAATTAATTAATTACACAAGTCACGCGATGTCTACGTCTACAGTTACTATCGTGTGCTTAGTTAAACTTAATGTTACGATCATGTGTTACGAATAACTATATCATATTTAACTTTTTATTACTTCGAATCATATGTCCTAAGATTTCATATACAAAATTCCACCTGATGCTAACTTATGTCTGCCCATAACAACAAGGCGTTAGTATGACATATACGCAGCACCAATTTGCGCTCGTCGCCTTGAGACGAAAGATGTATGCGTTTCTATTCCAGTAATTTCAAATAAAGTGACCTTTAAACCGGTTCACAGTAATGCTTGCACATCTCTGTTTGACTGTAGAAATGGTCCCGGTAGTCAACAGAGCAACCAGACGAACGGAACAATCACCTGATGGTAAAGGACCTAGACAACAACGTATGATATATACCGGACCCCATTGTGCTCGTCGCCAAGAGACATAGGATGTTAAATCTCGTTACGTTACCCCAGTAATTAGACTAGCTACAACGCTCTTCAAACCGGAATACAATAATGTTTGCATACTACTCTTTGGCCGGTAGAATTAGGTGCTGCGGTGGATCCTATATAGACAGTCTTCGACAATAAATACCTTTTTTTTTTCGTAGGGAAATCCTGTATGGATACTTTCCTAGTAAAAATATATGCCAGACTCTTACAGACTAAAATCCGGATTTCTCCATATCCGCCACTTAAGCCTTTGTTAGGGAGGTTGGAGAAGGGCATGATTTGGTGAAAATCGCGAGAACTCATTGGATACGAGAAACATGGGACCAATCAACGTCTAGATCTTATGGGGAGGCCTAAATCCAACAGTGGACGTCTATGGGCTGATAATGATTGTAATAAAACAGAAAATGTATATACATACAAAATAAACATTTTTCACTACCGATCCTGGAAAATTTTCTATGCGATTTACTTCTCATCTTCTATAGGAGTGAATCGAAAGTGAATAAGAAAATGGAAATATTTTCTTCGTAGTCTTGTATCAGTACCGCATGAGAGCTTTTTGCGATATTAAAACTTATTGAACATAACTTGAACCTTTCTAGTTCGAATCAATTCTCTCGAGTGTATGAATAGGCTTTAAATATATTCACAATTCAACATAAACTCCTTTTTTATTCACCTAACACGATCACCTGATGCTACAGCCTATCCATAACAACGTGACGCTTGTTAGGATCATATACACACCACCATATTGTACTCGTCACCAGTAGGACAAATGATGTAAAGTCTCCTTAAAAGTAACAAGCAAGAAGAGATGATGGAAATACTCCTGCCCATAAAAACCCAGCATTCGTCAGGATGATATACACTAAACCACATTGTACTTGTCGCCTTCACACATCAGATATTAAGTCTGGTTACCTTAGTAACTTCACTAATTACAGCGTCCTACAAACTGGAACTTAGTAACGCTACTGTTGAGGGCTGAATTAGGAACTGCGGTAGTGTTTACCTAGACTGTCTCCCATAAAAAAGATCTACCAACAGACTTAATATTAATAATAAAATTTCGTTATGACTATAGAATAATATCATATGGTTAGTTAAGATTAAACTGCAACTTGAACCAGGTAAAGTTACTGTCGAATAGCTAATAGTAATATCTCAACTATCGTATCGTCTACAATTTAAACATTTCTCCTATCGTCCTTTCTTTTCGGTGTTTTTAATGTCAACAATACATTTGTTTAAATAATGAAGCTTTGGTCTTTAACACTTTCTTTCACTTTCACTTTCATCACTTTTTATATTAAAACAAAATATTCCTCATCACATCACAGAGAGAAGAAATGTTATAAAATTGCGATAGGGACTTCAGTTCATGATAGGAGAGGTTATTTCCCAAAAACTTCAAACTGTTTGAACTTCATTATCAACATTATCAGCCTTAGTTTATTCACTGATGAATGTAGACCTTCCCTAATGTCTTCCACCGAATGCGATCTTCAGCTTCTCTCATCCACTTCCTACCGCCTTGATGATGTCGTCAGTCATACTGGAGGGAAGTCGTCCTACATTTCTGCGACCTGTACGCGGCTTCCACTCCAAGAATTTTCTCTCCATCCGCCGTCACTGATACAACAGACATAGCCAGCACTTCCACTTCAGCTTACAGATTTTGAGAGCTACGTCGACAACTTTAGTTCTCCGTCGAATTTCTTCATTACTGATTTTGTCCCTTAGAGAAATACCAAGCATATCTTGTTGTCTTGGTGAACTAGCCCAATGGTCAGGTGCCATATCTTTGCGCCGTAAGAGTGGTTTTTACTTATTATTGTTATTTTTTACAATAGCATGTAAAAAAGTATGATGTAGTCTACTTAAATATCACAGTTCTTCTTCAGGAGAAAGCTAAATTAATACTCAAGGTCCAATAATGTTCAATCGGAATTACCTAAACGTGTAGAAGAAGTCAATGGTTGAAAATAGATAGATAATATTTACTATTAGTAGTTCTCCTTTGCCGGAGACCATCTAGGTAACCTCCACCACTACTCTGCTCTCCACTGACCTAAGATGCTGTATACTGCACCACTTACTTGTCATTTCGAGACTTAAAACTTAGGTACAGCACCCTCTTAATCGAAACGCACTATCACTGTTTATATGGTCTGTTGCCGGAGACGGTCTAAGTTGGTACCACAGCAGCTACTATTTCTGTCGCTAAACAGTAGTGTTTCTGTATGCCGGTTTGTAGGACGCTGTAACTTGTGATATTACTTTTTTTTTTTTTTGATATCGGTGGTGGAAATGCTGTTAACGCATACCCAGCGTCCTTTTCAAGGGGGGGGACGCCGGGTTATGTGGGGCTCGGGGCCACTGAGATGTTGTGCGTGACCCCCATACCCACTAAAACCACCACCGCTTGTCCCGCCACACGCATACTGGAGACGCCCGGGTTTCAGCCAAGCAACTCTCCGGGCGCCTCCGCGTATAAAAACTTGTGATATTACTAGAGTAACCAGGCTTAACATCTCATGTCTGAAGCCGACAAGAACAATATGGTTTAGTGTATATCATCCTTTCTAACGCTACGTATCTATGGGCAGGAGTATTCCCATCATCTCTTCTCGCTCGTCTCGCAGCTTGGTCGAATAAAAAAAAAAAATATTATGATTTATATCTTATTTTATATTTGAAACAGTAACGAGAAATATATACTTTTATAGGTTAAATGTTCTAGTTATTTTTAGTGTCGTACCAATGTTGGTAAGAATTTGACTAAGGCTATAGGGTAACTGGTAAGTTTGGAGAGTTGGAAGACGGTTGCAAAATAGTTGCAAAATATATACAAGATATACTCTTTCAAATGTTAGCTTCCTGTCTAATCTAATCGTAGTCGCGTGTCAGATGGTCCGTGATAAATGGTACTGCCTCTCAGCGATAGCGGATACAGCAGGTTTCCTTATCCGTAGATTTATCGGAGGTAGCGCATTCGTTACAATTGACACTGATTTGTTTTTTGTTTACAATCGTCTGGTTGATAGGCGACTGTCGCTTTCAATCCTTCTTTATCCATAAACTGATTGTAAGAATTGGATTTTATCTTCCGAATGTCTTTTCTATTTCATATATAAGGTTTTGCGAGTCTCGTTCGCGGAATGTTTGGATGTCGACAAAAATCTTCGCAACCGTTAGATTCAGCACAAGCTTACGATCAGGTTAAATATGTATGTTAATTTTATAAATAACTAACAGACAAGCGATAGCGAACATATATATTTATTTAGCTGCTTCTTAAGTAACCTCTTCAAACGTATAGTACTTCATCAACGATCTGTCCAGCTAATATTGTTATTAAATCACTGAATTGATATCTTTAAAGTTGATATCATGATAAATCATATTTATTCGAATGAAACCTAATTTTAATATATTTGTTTGATTACAGTTAAAACTCCAGAATCTTTAGGGGCTCATTTAAGGAGGCTATCGAGCGAGGCCAAGTCGAGGCTGCACGATTTCGGTGGATGTAATCCGGACAGAGATTGTCGGGAGGATAACTGCACCAGGTAACTTTACTTGAGCCCCACATTTTGTTAAGTGAATACGAAGCCATGGACAGCGAGCCCTGATCATCCAGAATACTCTGATTCTTATGTATTGATCGTTGGTACATAACATTACTGTTGTGCTGGCAGATTTAAATTGTGAGTAGCAGTTAAAGTATAGCAATTATTCTGTAATAAACATGGAAATTTACCTTGTAGTAAGATACTGTTTGACTTATAAATAAATATTTACTTGTATGCAATTCGAGAGAAAATTCAATGTAGTGTAACTATTTTCACCCATATTAACGTTAAAAAAACGAATGAGATTATTTTTGAGTAGCCTTAATATAATATTATATTTGCATGGTTAACATTTCATTTGCAGATCATCAGCAGGAGGTCAAGCTGGTACCACAGGCTGCGCCGGCGGTGCAGGCTCGGAGAAAGACAAGCAAGCACAACATTGGGAAAAGAGATTGCGGACTTTGAAGTAAGAGGACATATTGGGTTTTTCTATATAATACTTTGATATAAAAACCATCTTTTAGCCTTACGAAATAACTAGATAGTACTTTAGCTATAGCAATTACTTTGATTTTATCTAAAAACAATGTTGCATTCAAATGATATTTAAAGGCATGATTATTACTAAAATTAAATGGTCTCTATTGCTACACTTCATTGTACTTATCCACCTATTTCAAGAGGAAAAAAAGGAGCATAGAAATATTTCTGTTTCGAATTGAAAGGAGCTGTAGCCAGTGAAATTTTTGAGACTTACGAGTCTTAAAGTGTGTGAAAGCAGCGAACACAATTAGTGGCGGTACTTATCATTTTAAGTAGCCCCACATTACTAAGGGCATGTAACTTACTATCAGAAAGATTTAAAAGACTATTAACCTAGCCTAATATCAGATTTGTTTCCAATTTTTTATATTATTAACTTTTCGCTTGTCTTATTACTTTTCTATGTAACTGTTACACTCTCGCAGGCGTTTACTGCTGGGTTGGCAACAAGCGAGAGTACCTACTGGACCAGCCCCGCCTGAGCTTGAGGTGTGCGGAGCTCACACGGTCACTGTTCGACTTAGGGAGTCCAAACAATCTGCCAACCTCACTCAAACGATGCCGCGGGATCCACCCATCGTCACTAAATACAAAGGTAATCCACACAGTGCTAAACAATGACCTAATGATTGAAACATGTCCCCTTCATAACATGTTTCTTATCTGTATCATAAAGATCAGGTTCTTAATTACCGAAATTGTTCATCATCATTCTATTCATAATTTATTCACTTCAGGATATTTGCTATTGTCATGTCTTCCATCCAATACGATCCTCAATTTCTCATTTTCATCCACTTCCGGATGCTTTTATACAAATGTAGACAAATCTAGTGGAAGACTACAATACTTTAGTCGCTAATGCATAAATCATTATTACTATAATTAATACTATTCTAGTGGAGTGGTCATCACGAGCGGATTTCTCCAACCTGTGCGGTTGTCGCGAGGTGGCCGCTTCGGGGACTAACAATGGCACCAAAGTGCTGGCGGCTGGCTTGACAAGAGGTAGACGGTACTTCTTCAGAGCGGCCGCCGGCAATATCAAAGGCTGGGGTCCTTTCACCATCTCCGTCCCGAGGAGTGTTGTGCCGAGTAGTAAGTACCTACATAGATGCTATTTAACAAAAGTGCCATCTATTTATTCTATTGGATACTAAGTAACTCCTCATTGCAATACTGCCGTCATAACAGCATCGTCGTGTTCCGACTATCATCATATATGAGCCAGGGCATCCTGAACGAGCGCGCTCCACTATTCATGGACTTATTATCACTTGACTATGTGAAATCACCTTTTGGGGTCTAATGATCTAGCCTGTTGTTGATGAAATAGGTTCCTAGGTAATTTTTTTTGTGTAAGCTAAATCTTTCATTATCTCTCGATTGTCGGTTTCATCACAATGTTTTCTTTCACCGGAAGTATACGACAGCCTTACAAACAGCTATTTTCCTCACTCCTATTTTAATTTAATTTTTACATATACATATAATATTTTAACGTAAATCATTTTGATGTTACTCGATTTGAGTAAAACTGATACATTTTTGGAAGTATTTAATTAAATTCATTTTACATACAAAGAAAATTATAAATTTCTAGAAATGTTTAAATACAGTCAATTGTAGATTATAATCTAAATTATTAGTATAATTGATTATCTTGATAGATTATCATCACGCTTATCTGAAGTGTTATCCATTGTGACATTGTATCATTAACCGTAGAAGTAAATAACTTGCCGCTATTGGCGTTTACTTAAATCGCAAAAAATGTAGAAAAAAAGCGTAAAAAAAAACAAACGTTTCATTTACCTTAACTGGAATAATTATTTAATATTTTTTTTTACTTTACTAAGCTTGGGGACTTGAACGTTGAAACGTACACCTGTTCATGAGAATGTGGCACTATATAGAATAATACACTACACTGTTCCTCATCACCTTGAGGCATATATTCATGGTTCGTCTCGTTACCCTCATCTTCACTTACTCAAAAGACTACAGCAGTTTCATTACAACTACAGAAGAAACGCTCTCCTCACAACAGTCCACCTGATGGTTAGTGATACGGCTGCCAATCACAACGTGGCGCTAATTGGGTCAATATGCACTATACCATATTATCGCTTGACAGTTAAGAAGTCAAGTCTTGTTACCCCAGTAATTTCACTAGTTACAGCGCCGCTCAAACAGGAACACTATTGTTCTTCACTAAAAGTAGAATCTGCGATGGTACCTACCTCGATAGCAGAGATCTACCATCAGTAAATTGCTTTACTATAGTCTTGGGATATAAATGCGTTGCCTCTTGAAGGGATTAGCACAATGCTATATTGGTAAGGGTATCACTTACAATAAGGTGATCATCTTGCTCATCATCATAAATATACTAGGTTTTGTTGCGATAACTTTAAGACACGTCTATTACCATCAGATGAACACAAAACAGTCACGACTTCTTTAGAGGTGACTACCATTGAAATAGACGCCTTAAGAATGGAGACCCCGTTTAAGCAAACGTGGCACAGGACGCCCATCGGCTAGATTTAGCAACGATCGGGTTAAGTGACTCCTTTGAGAGAGGTCTATGTCCAGCAGTGGACTGCCGCAGACTGTTGATGGGGATATTTAGCGGAAAAAATAGGATCTGTGGTCGTACCTATCTAGATGATCTCGGGCAGCAGAGTTGTCGTGATTGAATGACAGCTATTCTCTGGGATAGACCTATGTCCAGCTGTGGACTACCGCAGGCTGTTGATGGGGACATTTAGCGGCAGTAATAGTATCTGTGGTCGTACCCACCTAGACTGTCTCGGGCAGCAGAGTTTTCGTGATTGAATGACAGCTCTTCCATGGGATAGGCCTATGTCCAGCTGTGAACTACCGCAGGCTGTTGATGGGGATATTTAGCGGTAGAAATAGGATCTGTGGTCGTACCCACCTAGACTGTCTCGGGCAGCAGAGTTTTCGTGATTGAATGACAGCTCTTCCATGGGATAGGCCTATGTCCAGCTGTGAACTACCGCAGGCTGTTGATGGGGATATTTAGCGGTAGAAATAGGATCTGTGGTCGTACCCACCTAGACTGTCTCGGGCAGCAGAGTTTTCGTGATTGAATGACAGCTCTTCCATGGGATAGGCCTATGTCCAGCTGTGGACTACCGCAGGCTGTTGATGGGGACATTTAGCGGCAGTAATAGGATCTGTGGTCGTACCCACCTAGACTGTCTCGGGCAGCAGAGTTTTCGTGATTGAATGACAGCTCTTCCATGGGATAGGCCTATGTCCGGCTGTGGACTACCGCAGGCTGTTGATGGGGATATTTAGCGGTAGAAATAGGATCTGTGGTCGAACCTACCTAGACAAACTCAGGGTTGTCGTAATTGCACGATATCTTTTCCTTGGGATGGGCCTATGTCCAGCAGTGGACAGCCGCAGGCTTTTGATGATGAACACTGTCCTTCTCTTGCACGAGTTGTACCTCTAATAGCGGCCGCCTCGGTTACTCTTATAACTCGAGGTCATCATGCGACTTGCTCTCGGAGCCTGCAATTGTTCCGCCGAGTTATTTAATCGCCAATGACTTGACGATGGGAATTAGTATAGTGAAGGCTGCCGGGCGATGACGTGCACAGTTCAAATCCGCGATTGTTCCGCTTTATCTAGATCGTATAGTCAAGTTCTAAATAATTGTATAGTCAACTATTTCATTGTACTGCCGGCCGCCGCGCTATCATTTCAAGAATGGGAAAATGTCTTTGTCTACGCAAATTGTTCGGTAATATAAAGTAGCATTAAAATAGTTTGTATATTTTATCTTGTATGAGTCAGATACTAATTTTCTTGAAGAATTTCCCATTGTTAGAGCTATTTTGTGATATCGCGCTGTATCAGGCGGACGGTGAGTTGATGTTCGGTTAGTTTAAAACATACTTATAATAGTAACAACTTTCTTTTTAAAACAGCTCCCACATCGTCTTTCTAATAGAAAATAATCCTTTTAACTCTTAGTATAATAATCAGTATTTAATTTTAAGTCATTATAATATAGCAGTTATCATTAAATACGCTTTTTCTTACAAAAAGTTTATACAAATATGTGTTAAAGAAAATTCCGTCAATAGTTCGACATTATGTATTGTAGTTTTTTTTATGCGTCGAAGCACTTCGAGAAGACATTCACTTGATGATAAGTGTTAACATTGTGGTGATAAACACTACACCTTATCACAATAACTTCACCAACTTCAACACAAAACAGCTCAGCTGCGAAACTTGCGGTATAGAGATAGGCGGTGTTGGTATAGATGGTCTCCGAAAAATTATAACTGCTATCAGTAAAATTCTTCTCTTCGCAGCTTGCTATCAATTCCGACGTAATAATGTCAAAATGGCTGATGTGTTTTATTTTAACCCCTCTTTAAAAAAAAAATATTTGTAATTAATTATTTAGATACAAAATAAATGGGGCATACGAATTGTTCCGCCGAACCAGGGACAGAGAAGACTGTACCATGCTAATCGCCAACCTTCACTAGTCGGAGAGGTACTTTAAGAAGAAGAGGATACACAATATGACCCTGCGTCTGTTTTAATGTTGTATTTGTGTGCAGGCTGGCGGGACGTGTCGGCGCGCGGAACCCGCGGCGCGAGCGGCGGCGCGGCCGAAGCCCTGGAGGCGCTCGCCAGCGCCGCAGCGGGCGCGCGGCAACGACCTACCGCCCCACCACGGATCCCTCGCAAAAAGACCGCCACTATACGACAACTCTTCACCGCTGCCAGCAAATTCCAGAAAAATCTACGCAGGTCTGTTGATTTTATATAATTAAGCGACGAGACGAGCAATACGTTCGACCTGCCAAACAGTAATGTTTGCGCATTAATATTTAGCAACAGAAATATGGGCTCTGGTAGTACCTACTCATACCTAATTCAACGGAGACCTACCACCAGTGAACTACAACCAATAAAATCATTTCATCATCATCATCATTATCATCAGCCGCTAGACGTCCACAAAAGCATTTGACTAGTTAAAAATGCAAAATAACAGAAATTTATAGTATAATTATACTAAAGTCTACCCTTTTAGGGATAAAGTTTATTACTCGTCTTTGTTTCGGGTAATATAAGTAATTGCAACCAATTACTGTAAAATTACTGACAAATTTCAACATATTTCTCATCATTATCAGACGACACACGTCCACTGCTGGACGATGGATCATTCCCCGCCTGCATCCGGCTGCTTCCCGCATCCTTCTCCAGAATCTCGGACCACCATGGGATCGAGGGGTATTTCTCAACGTCGTATAATTTTAGAATGTTGATTTTAGGGGTGTGTATTTGGCATGCATCGTGTATCACGAAGACAAAGTCCTGGTCACCAGTGAGGAGTTTCTGCCGGTCATTGAAGTGGACGAAACGTACCCAGCGTGCATTTACACCGACTTCCATTGGCTTATGAAGGTACTTCATGATTATCTAATTAATAATCATCTTTCCTCGATTAACCACGTTGAAGCGAGACTATACGTGTGCTTCTTCTATTTGGATCGAGACTAAAAATTAAAAAAAACGTATTTTAATATCTTCCAAGGTATCATGTTCGTGGGACGACGTGAAGTCTCTACGAGCCGATATGGAGAAGCACACCTCCTCTTCCATACACTTCCGTCTGAAGCTACTCACTGCAGCCGCTCAGATGCAGTCAGCTCTCTGCATACAGGATCTTGGTAAGATTTTCTCTATGTACTGCTAACCTCTTTAAATCCATCCAACGTACTGACATGTGGCGGTAGCAACACAAGCATAGAGATTTCGGATGTGGTTTTGCATAACCCTTTTTTTTACGTGGGGAAAATGTCTCTGGGGTAGTCTTTCCACCGGCGAGAGCTTACCTGGAATATCTGTGCACACTCCTGAACAGTAGGTTCATGTTAGCTTCCAACTATTTTAATATCCGTGTGTAATATCGGGTTGAAACAGTTTTGCTCTATCTTTTATTTTAAAGACAGCTTCATAAAGCTTAGTTTAGCGTACAGCTACAGTTAAAACATTCTAGCTAATAAACTTGAATAGCTCTTTATTTGATAATAAATAAACAATTTTATACCTTTTAGATGTTTTATTATTATTGAAAAAATCCAACTTCTTTACCTCATTATCACAATTTCTGTCGGATGCTGAATGTTTTACTCATATAACAGTATATTCATCTGCAGCTTTAGTGTGTTACCGATAGCTTATTGGTAGCTGCGTAACAGTGGTAGCCAATGGAGTGAAGTTGGAGCGGAAGTGATATTTGACTTCCGCTCCTCCGACTAGTGTCCATACACACTGATACCTTGTATGCAATTATCATTGTTAGGTTAAATTTCCTTAACAATTAAACATTGATAATAATTAAAAAGGTTATGTAATATAAAACAGCAATCAACTGCTGGACTTTTACTAATAATAATATAAGCCACGTTATAATATAAGGTTGGTAAATATCTCCATTCCGCCTTTTTGTCTTTTGAATTTCGCGGCTATGTACTAAGCGCTACAGAGCTCGTATCTGGCAATACTACACATAATTTAAAGGGTCTTGACATAACCTACAAATCGACGCTATGCATAATTAGTTTGGATATTGCGTTCAACAGTTATAGACGTGTAAACATTGAGTTCACTAACGCCGAAATTCGCGCTATTTTAAAGTTTTCCTTCGTTAAAGGCAAATCCGCTAGAGAAACGTTCCGTGAGATTAATGGTGTTTTGGGGGATGGTACTCTATCACTTCGAACCGCGGAGGAATGGTTTCGACGATTCAGAGCCGGTGAAAACGACACCATGGATAAGCCAGCCGGCGGAAGACCTGTGACGACAAATACCGATCAAATCATGGACTACATCGAGTTAGACCGGCATGTGGCATCTCGTGACATCGCCCAGGAGATGGGAGTTAGTCACCAAACCATTTTAAACCATCTGCAGAAGGCTGGATACAAAAAAAGCTTGATGTTTGGGTGCCGCATGATTTGACGCAAAAAAACCTTCTGGACCGAATCAACGCCTGCGATATGCTGCTGAAACGGAACGAACTCGACCCATTCTTGAAGCGGATGGTGACTGGCGACGAAAAATGGATCACATACGACAATATCAAGCGAAAACGGTCGTGGTCGAAGGCCGGTGAATCGTCCCAAACAGTGGCCAAGCCGGGATTGACGGCCAGGAAGGTTTTGCTGTGTGTTTGGTGGGATTGAAAGGGAATCACTATGCGCCGCTCCCATAAGGCCAGACGCTTAATTCTACCATCTACTGCGAACAACTGGACCGCTTGAAGCAGGCGATCGACCAGAAGCGTCCAGAATTGGCCAACAGGAAGGGTGTAGTGTTCCACCAGGACAACGCCAGACCACACACTTCGTTGATGACTCGTCAGAAGCTACGGGAGCTCGGATGGGAGGTTTTATCGCATCCACCATATAGCCCGGACATAGCGCCAAGTGATTACCACCTGTTCCTGTCCATGGTGAACGCCCTTGGTGGTGTAAAGTTGAACTCAAAAGAGGCTTGTGAAAAGTGGCTGTCCGAGTTCTTCGCAAATAAGGAGGGGGGCTTCTACGAGGCAGGTATTATGAAGTTGCCGTCTAGATGGAAACAGATTATCGAACAAAACGGCGCATATTTGAACGAAATCCGATCACTGTAACACTTTTTATAAAGCATTGAATAAAGAGCAAAAAAACGGAAGGGAGATATTTGCCAAACTAATATTATCACGCCTTTTTCCCAGTAGGGGAAGGCATAGTTGAATAAACACCCACTTTTCGCCAGATGTAGTAAGATTAGGTCCCATGTAACAGGGGACGAGCCTGTTGCCACTTTATTGGGGCCACCACACACGCACACACAAAGATGATTTCAGTGTGCGCGTTTCCTCACGATGTTTTCCTTCACCGTTTGTATCTCGCTGTTGTAACTAAAGTTCACAAATGTACATAACTTATATTAAGTCTTATATTAAGTCATCGCTACATGCCGAGATTCATACACGCGACCTTCGGAATGAAAGCCGCACGCTCTAACCATTAGGCCAGCGAGCTACTATATAGTCTAAGCTACATATAATATATGGATATAATAATATAATCCATATAATAAACTCAAAAGTGTTCGTGTATTTGTTTCTGGTTACGCTTTTATATTGAAAGTATTGAAATTTTGGAAGATTGTGTTAAATTCGACTGAAGATAATCGCGTACATAAAATGTAGTATGTTTCTGTAGCAAAGCAAATACAAGGCTAATTTAATGAATATTTTGGTTTTATTCTACAGGCCAGCTGTACCACAAGCCGCTGCGCGACGCTCACGGCACGGTGGTGGTGTCGTGCGTGTGCAGCGTCAAATCACCGAAGGCCGTCTCGGCGCTGAACTCCCGGTGGGCTCCCGTCGCGAAGTTGCGCCGGCGCGTGCTCAGCGAGGACAACACCATGGGCGAGCTGCTGATGGCATCCGTGCACGAACAGATCGCGTACCATCAGGTTAGTTCCAGCCAGCAGGAAACAACCTTATAACAATTGGCTCTCTTGTTTGATTTTCAGCCTAAATAAAACAGAATCAGGATAATGATTAGGTTTTTTTGAAATCTGTCTGGCGACTTCCGATACTACCGTCCGTCCAATATTCACCTTATTAACTGTGATGTTATATTTCTTTTAGGTGTCCAGAGTTCAGTTACCCCGCGGTCTTTACCTTGGATATCTTAAGCTACAGTCGTCTGTAGAAGTCGTACGGATCGTCGCTCCCGCTCGCACCCCCAATGTACCCCCTCATACCAGAGTCAGAGACAATCCCCACGTGTCCGCGTAAGTGTACCTTTAATAACATCTCAACAAACATTCACGTTTAAAAAAAATATTATTAATTTGATTAACTGTTTATAATTTGTACAACCATCAAAAATCATAAAATATACTATGTTGGTTACAGTGAAGAATGGGATTACTTGCTAACACAATCGGGCAGAATGACTCTGGATGAACAGCAAACAATGAACAACCTAGCGATAAACGCCGACGAGGAACCTTCAGAATCTCAAGAAATGTTCCTCGACCAGATAGCTTGCGCCTCTCGGAGGCTGTTCAAAGAGATGGACATACCGATCGAAACTGTCAACTCCCACCGAATCTATGACCTCGAGGTCATAGAACTCAACAATGATGTCAGTTTCATCATGGTCTGCCCACCGGCCGAACAGGCCTGTTCAGTTCCCGGTCAGAAGGAAATACTCCTGCAAAAAGGCGATTTGCTCAGCCTCCCCATCCAAGCATTCGAAATGATCCACTTACAGACCTACCACACTAATATACTTAATAAATATTCAAAACTAAGTTGTGTCCTAGAACTAGACGTTGCTTTAGCTGCGCATACGCATCGAGAGGCTTTCTCCTGCACAGAATTGCAAACCGCCAAAGAGAGATTAACCAAATTAGAAGACTTACAGAACAACCTTAACATAGTGTGGAAGGCGGAACGATGGCTGATGGATCTGATAGGTTTCGCCAGAGATAAAGACAAAGCGGGGCCCAGCTCAGGAATATTGCTGAAACACATCCTCGACAGGAACCCGACGCAAGCCTGCGTTGACAGTCACGAAACACAAGTCAATGATAAAAATACTAATCTTAAAATTGATTTGCTACAACTACCGTCGAGAGATGGTAAAATAACAAAAACTTCGCCGGGTAGAGGTTCCTGGCCAGGTCCGGCAGGAAACGGAAACCACGCTCACTTACACCCGGAATTCAGTAAATCGGAACAACAGTTAAGTTCCAACCCGCGTCAAACATCCGTTTCCACTCTTAATTTAAGCAGTTCCCAATTCCTCAATCCTGATTCTAAGTACTCGAGGAAAGGGAGCGGCGACTCTCAGTTCACACAATCCAGTAACAACTATCTGAGCAGTAACTCCCAATTCGATATCAAGTCTTCCGGTTCCCATACTAGTATAGGAAGCAACCGTCTACCGCCATCGAAAAGCGAAGATACGCTAGTGTTGCAAAACGAGAATGTCGACCCCAAACCCAGACCTCACAGTATGAACAACCCCAGCGTGTCGACTTCATCCAGCCCATTACTAACAGTGAAAACTTTCTACCCAGGCAGCATGATAAGCGTTAGAACAGTTAAAGGAAACGTTTCAGATTCTGCCCAAAGCTTATCCAGTGATTCCGAAAGCCAGAGCTCTCCGCTGTCAGTTCCGCTGAAAATCCGTCCCACTCCCAATCGGACCTCGTGTAATGTCATGACTTCGAAAAGCATGACCAATGTCCAATCGGAAGTCGACTTCACTGACACCGGGCAGGAGTTGTTCCATAAACCCAACCTGTGCATAAAACGCCAACCGCTGCTGGAGACGCAGGAGGATGTAGAATGTAATAACAAAGTTCCTAAAACAGAAGAGAGGAACGAAAGGGATGTAGAGGAGAAGCCCCGTGTTGAACTGCGGACGCCTGATCAACCTGGGATTCTGCAGGTATACATTTTTATTTTTAAATCTAAATATCAATTAATGTAATATCTAAGACTAGGGAGTGTAAGAGGTCCCGCACAACAACTCATCGGACCCAAGCTAACCTCACCTGTTCGTGGTGCACCTTACTAATAACCAAACAAAGTCCTGGCTCCCACCAAAACGCATTCGGTCAGCGTGGTGAGAAATTGCCCAAACCCTCTCATATGAATCACTACCCGATTAATGTGGCAGTCTTTGGGGGGAGGTCTATGTCCTTCTCTATGTGACACTAGACGTCTCTTGGCCGATGGTGATGATGAATATCTAAGACAGGCCTAATAATAAAAATCAGAGACAGTCTAGATAGGTACCGCAGCTCTGATTTCTTTCTAAATAGCAGTGTACAAACATTACTGTGTTCCAGTTTGAAGGAGGTTGTAGCTAGTGAAATTAAATTTGCAGTATATATTATTTACCTAGCGCCACATTATTATCTGCTGGCATATCGTATAACATCAGATGAGCATCTTATCACAAAATAACGAAGATAAATGTTGATAACTCCTGTATAATCCGCCATTATTCTATTACAGGTATTCGCCGCCTACGAAACCGGTTTGGCAGTTGGGACGTCACTAAAGCTCCACGTCACTCCGCGCACTTCCGCCCGCGAAGTCATCGACCTAGTTGTCAAACAACTCAACATGGCCGCCGTGCTAAAAGGGAAAACTGGTCCTGTCTACGGACCCGAGAGGCTGCAGGACTTCTGCTTGGTAGCAGTCATAGGGGCGAGGGAGCGGTGCCTCAGGGACGACTTCAGGCCGTTACAACTGCAGAACCCTTGGAGGAAAGGCAGACTTTACGTCAGGCTTAAACACGACGTCCTAGCGGCTTTGCAGCATTCCGCCAAACAACCCTCTTATATTTAAACGTCCAAAAAAACACGCTCTATCGACGCACTTCTCTTTAAATAGACATATTTTTTTTTTTAATATAAAATAGAATAAAGCAGTAATGAAAAATATAAGTTATTAGAAGAAGCTGGAAGAATTTTGTTTTATGGTGCCAATTCCTTATTTGTTGATGCTTTAAATAGATAAGTTAAAAGTTGTGAGTAACTTTAGGGGATGTTTTTAATAAATTATGGTGCTTTTTCACTGTAAAGTATATATTGGTTATTCAAATATATTAATTAGACAGAATTAACAAGGAAATAGATCTAACTAGTCTCTGTGTTAATACGAAAACTCAATACGTATTGCTTAGATGTTAGTGCACTATTCGTGTAGATTAAATTTAGTTGCCTAAAACCAGTCATTCAGAAATCACTTACTCTTTAGAATACTGAAAGTTAGCGTCCTATAAAAAGATTATTAGAAGAAAACCATTGAATAGTCGTTTAATATTCTAGTAAATTTATTTATATAAGGTAAAAGTACTAAATGAATTCAAATGCTTGACCAGGTCGAAACCCGTCTTAGACATAGTCATCCTCTAGACCTGAAAGAAGCATATGTTCTGGGTCATTTTCTATCAAATATCCATTAGGTTATTGAAAGAACTTCCTACTGAAGCTTTTCTCAATGCGGAACGGAGGAAATTAAAGGAGTTCTATAAAAAGAGTGTGATAAGGTTCCTCCTGGGATCGGCATCGCGCTCGCCTCTGGTACTACAGACGTCCAAAGGCTAAGGTCACTGCTAACCATCAGGTGGGCCGTATGCTTGTTTGCTTAGTTATATAAAAAAAAACTACAAACCATAATCTCTGAGGTACACAGGGTTCACATCTCGGTACTTTGGCAAAATTACAATATGATTGGAAAGTTACACAAGGAGTACCTATATGTATATTTTCTTAACTTAATAATATTCCTTCAACGCTCAGAGCGCTTAACCAGTTTTTACCAGTTAGGATCTTAATGTGGAATATCCGTTTTACTTAGAATAAATGTCCTAGCTTGAGAGAAATGTAGAAATATAATAATAAATGTTGCTCAGGTCCTGAGCGCTTATTTAATATAATTATATCGTATAAATGAATTTGTAGAGTATAATTTTTTTTTTATTTTAAATACTTAATTTTATTTGTAAATTATAACAATAATAATAGAGCTGTCTTTTGTGAAGCTTGTAACCATAAGTTTATGAGATAACCTTTAAATTAGCAAAAACAGAGTTATAAATAGAGATCACTAATATAAAATTGTAATGATAAATACTCTATGATGGATCTAAAGAGACAACAACCACTGTATATTTATTAATATACAAAATTGTATATTTAGAAAATAAAATAAATTGTCTATGATTCGAGCCATAGCAGACAATGCTAATATTATTGAGTAATAAAGCCTAACATGTCTTATGATTGTCATATGTTATAGAAAGTGGAATACTAAATTTAGTATAGAATATTTTAATATGCATTCACCCTTATTTGCGGTGTTGTGTACTCTAGAGATTAGAGAGGGTTGGAGTACGAAGCGATGCACAAAATATAAATGTATTTCAATCTAATGTAGTTTCATTGTTTGTTGCTCTCATATAAACCACTTTTTAATAAACAAAAACATCAACTTTGATTTTAATGATGCAATGTTTATAAGAGTCTCCTCCAAGAAAAAAAGATTAATACTTATAAGAGGTAAATGGACGCGTCCAATTTATCACCTAGTATCAAGTGGTTTTAAACCAGTTACCGAATAACAACCTTATTATATAAAAAAAAAAACACAATTAACTACATAATATACAATTGAAAAGAAATTGAAAGAGCCATTGCAATTCTTTTACAGGAAACAGTAAGAACGGTCTAGGTTGGTATCACCGCAGCGCCTATTTCTGCCGCCCAAGAGTACTGCGCAAACATTACTGTGTTCTGGTTTTAAAGGCGCTGCAACCAATGAAATTACTGAACGAAACGATATCGAACATCTTATGTTTCAAGGCGACAAGCGCTATGTGGTGCAGTGTATATCATCTTAACGCCACATTATTATGGTGGCTTATCACTTACAATCTGGTGAACGTCCCGCTCGTTTTTTTGCTCCGTAGTATAAAAAAAAAGTATACGAAATCTGGAAATACGTTAAATAGGTAGTGGCATTGAAAATGGGGGGAAATTATAAATAAAATAAAAAAAAATATAACCTTTATTGATGATATCTACAATATATTCTTAATACACATCGATTAATTTAAATATATTACATAATAACGAATAACTCCCTATAAAGTACAATAAACATGACTCCGACCGCACCGGTCTTTGGACGCGTAGACGTAAATATATTAAATGTATATAATTAAAGAAAAACACAATTCCCAGAGACAAGAACCGACAAAAAAATTGCGGACAGTATTACAACCCATAGACATTTTTTTATTAATTTTAAAACCAGTAAATAAAAATTTCATTGATTATCTTTATTATTTTAGTCTATCGTGACATTCGATCAAATATTTTTTATTTATCCAAATTTAATAAATTAAAAAAAAAAACTAGTCTCTGGGTATAAAGTATATTTTAAGAAATTAGCACCTTCATTAAATTCGTGGAAGACAAATCCGCGGTAATATATTTTTGGAATGTTTCTAAATCTTATAATAAAAAAATCTAGTCGTAATTAAAATTTTGTTGTAGGAAATAGCGTTACTATACGACATAATACGAATTCCATAGACAACAAAACGTTTCGAATTAATAAAAAACTAAATTAATCTGTGCCTACATAACAAGAATTGTGATGAAGATATCTGTTACCAAATGTGGAACGTTTTAATAATCGAAGAAACACACAAAGAATGCTGATCAGCATTTTAATTATATATTCATTTATTTGGTGGATAATCAAGTGATTAATAAAAAGTTTTGCAATGAAAATTAATTAAATAATTTTTTTTAATTATCATTCAACATACATCATTGATAAAGTTAGTGACTAAAATGAAAATAGAAGTGTCTAAATAACTACAAACGCGTTTTTTTTTAAATCTTAATGAAACACGTGTAAATGTTTGTATAAAATCCTATTCTCATTTTAATCGTATGGGCAGAACTAAGTTTTTTTTTTTTTTTTTTTTTTCTAAAGATGAATTATTGACGTTTTTTTATCGACAATTCAAAATCTCTTTGCCCACAAGCACAAGTATTTACTATTTGCTTAATAAAACAGATAGGTTATGTCTCTCAATTCCTTTTAACTCGATTTGCATAGTATGTAGATTTTTTTTTTATTAAATATGTCTTGTGCCTAATATACAATTTTACATCCGGTTCTCATTTGACTCTGCTAGTATATCTTTTATTCAGGACAGTTCACGCGCTGAAACCTGTAAAAAAATATTTTTCAATAAGAGTTAAGGATCTCAAATAGATTTTTTTAAAGACCTTACCACGAGTACTATAGCAGTAATATTTGGGTTTTCAAACAGTAGTATGCAATTTTTTTTAAATATATTTACTGAAGACTAGGACAAAGGGAGACTTTTCGGCCAGTTACATGTAACATTGTAGAAAAAAATGTTTTTTCTAAATAGTCACCTGGCGATTGCCTATGGTCCCGCTGCAGGGCGACGTACTGCCGCACCAAGCGCGCCACCTCGTGCGCCTGTTCCGCCTGCAGCCGGGTCACGCGCTGCTGCAGCAGCGACCCGCACTTCACGTCCAGGAACAGCGTGCCGTCCTCAGAGCGCACCTGTGTGAACATTTCGTTAAGACAATAAATAAATAACCATTATACCAAAAAGTCACCAATCTGCATTGGGCTCGCGTGGTGACTATGGCCCCATCGCCCTCATAATGAGGGTAGGCCTGTGCCCCAACGGCGGGGACGTAAATTCGCTATTAAAAAAATACCAAAATGTGGATGTAATTTTATATATATGAACATATACATAAACTCACACAGGCATACATGGATGCCATAGTCAAATCAGATCAGATTGAAGAGGAAATAGGTTATATTCTTTTTAAATCCAGTTTCTGATAAAGTGAGTAATCGTAAATAAATACCGATTTCCTTTCTTAAAACAAACTTATAGTCGCGGTTTTGTCACCTTTCTAGTGGAGATGAGCTCTGCGTAGGGCCAGTGGGTGTCCGTCTCGTGCGTGGCGGGGTGCAGCAGATGCACGCCGCGCCGGTTCAGCGCCAGCACGTGCTCGCGCCACTCGCCGGGGCCCGCGCCCGCCGCGCCTCCGCCCCCAACACGCCGTACCGCGAAGAACGAAGACCCGAACAGCGGCCAGCGGGATAGCACCTTCCGCGTAAACAACAATATACAATATAAACCATCAAGATGTCTATCCAAATTAATCAGATTTTTAGGACTTCAGTTAAATACTCCAAGTGGATGTTACTTCACGTGTTCACGTGATATTAAGGACGACGCAGGACTAACGTCCTGCTCCTCTGATCAATCTGTTATATTAGGAATCGATGCTATTAAAAGTATTAGTAAGGAGTCCCGCAGAACAACTCACTGGACCCAAGCGAACCTCACCTGCTCGTTGTGCACACTGCTAATCAACAAACGAAGCTCTGGCTCCAACCAACCGGCATTGAGCCAGCGTGGTGGGAAATGGCCAAAATCACCCCTTATGAACCCTCACAAACGAGGCCTCTGATTCCCGACGATGTGGGCAGTGCAAGACTGATCGATGTGGGGATCTTTGGGGGAGGTCTATGTCCAGCAGTACACATCTATCGGCTGATGATGTGAGCTTTTAACAGGTTTTAATAGATCTCATGAAGCGGCCAACATAATGTGATGTTGTGTAAATATTCCAATTACTACTTCATTGTGAGATGTGTAAAAATACGCACTTGTAAAACTTTGGACTTGGCGGCGGGTGGCGCCAGAGTCCGGACGGCGGGCCACTCGGCAGCTACCCAGCCGGCCCACTTGTTGGGGCGGGGTTCGCGCAGCGCCAGCAGCGGCTTCGGCAGGAGGAAGCGCAGGTCGCGAGGTAGCGGCGCTTCGGGCAGGCCGGCAGCGCGGTGCAACAACGCTGCTACTAGCGCCGCGTCGCGCAGCACGCCCGGCGGTGGTGCGCCGCCGTTCGGCAGCACGAGCAGTAGTCCTTCCAGGTAATCCGGCGCGACCTGATTAATAACAAACCATATCTGTTAAATAATGGTCTACCTAATTTATGGTGAGTTGCGGACACATTAGATGCCTTCAACTAATTATGTACTATTTTTATATTGATAGTACCTGGTTGAACAGCACTTCAGTGTAGAGAGGCGGTGCGTCCGTGCGCAGCGGGTGGTGCCACACCGATCGGCAGAAGATGAGGTAGAATGGGTGGTGGGCGCGCTGCAACTCGGTGGTCACGTCCAGGACGTACTCGTCTCCCGCCAGCGGCATGGTCAGCGCGTCGCCTGCCACTATGCAGTACAGTGAGAACTCCGCGCGCTCGGCTTCGCTGCTCACGCCGATCTGTGCAATATTATCAGATTGATATTAGCCTTTTTGTTTAACGGAAACCGTTCACTCCTCTTCCGCTGCGGTCTTACCCTAGACTCTTTCCGGCTTAGTAGTCTAGTAGTAGTTTTAGTCGTCGTTGCCCTCAGATAAGAACAAGATGAGAGCCATTCTTGATTTATTTTTAAAACTTTATGGTATCTAAATCTTTGCCCCTGAAAGTTTTTAGTTTAAAAAATATAAAAAAAAAACCTTTTATATTTAGTCTTATTTTTTACTAACTTATGTCATTGGATTTTTTAGATTTTAAATTATAATCGAATTATTTGAGACACAGCAGTCCAGACAACCAAGCAATGAAAACACAGACAGACAGCTCATACGACAGTCCAAACGATATATTGCGTCTAGCCGTACACCTGAGGATCAAAGGTATTCAGGGAGCCAAGAAGCTGTGTCAACCTATACGTACCAGTTCGCAGAGTTCGTTGACGATGTCCTGCACTACGGTCGCGCAGCGGGTGTTGACGACGCGTTCGGCGCCGCCAGGCAGCCGGTACAGCTGGCGGCGGGCAGAGCGACCTGCTGATACCGCTGTCACCTGAAGTTGCACCGTAATTATGTATAGATGCTGTTCGGATCCATGCGGTAGGGTAATGGCCATACACAAAGAGTAATAGAGTAGTAGAGAGTATAGCTTCATTTGCTTTAAAATTAACTAAAAACGAATGTTTATTATTAAGATATAAAAATTTTTATTCTACTACACCTTCGATCCGACTCAAAAATTCAGTTTTGGACTTACCTCTTCAACGCTAGGCACATTCTTTCGCCCACCGCACCTCAGGGTTTTTCTCAGGTTGGCGAGACAAACGGACGCGGTGCCTTGGCATGGTCTCCGCCTGTCCGCTGCGGCTGCTGATAGATACTCCACCAGAAAAGGTCTGAAAACAAATTTAATTGAAAAATATAATAATGATCAACATTTTGAAAAAAGAAAATTAATAATTTTTAGAGTTTCTTGTGATTTATACTTCTTTATTAACTCACCTAAGTGTATCAGAGCATGTGAAATAGGCCGCGAGAATGGACATAAGTCGCCAGGCCCGCTGACAGGAGTCTGATGCTGGCGAGCGATTTGATGTGGTCTGCTTCATCAGCTGACAGTACACTTCATCACGCAGCTCCGGTACGGAGTGGCAATGCTGCGGAATAATAGATATTGGTATATCTGACCTTTAAGGGTCTTAATAAGGAGAACTGAAAAGAGACATGAAGTCAGCTTTTCAATAAAAAAAACAGCGTGATAAATATAGGCTACTACGTATTAGTATTGTACAATAGAAGAAAACGGGAGGCGGTATAATTTATTTTTGTCCTGGTGTCGCTTCCAGTGCTGCTAAAAAAGTATTGATTTAAGTGTTATGCGAAGGGCGTAACTTCTACTTTGTTAAGCATAGGGTAAAAAAATGTTGACTTATGCCTTCATATTAATTATTGGTAATATAAAAAAAATCATATACTTTTTTAAAATAAGCCAAAAACAAGTATATAAATGTCTTAAAAGTTACCGGGACTAATACGCCGAGATTTATTAGATACAGTCTGCATGACAGCTTGTTTATAAAATGCCTTCTACCACAGGAACGGATACAATAAAAAAATCAGTTCTGATTCAAAAATGTTAACTCACCATAAGAACGGTGTATACGCATTTGACTTCCGTCAAGTCCTGGTGCACTGCTCTCTCGGCCGGCTGAAGGTCGCCGCAGTATGCGCGTACGCAGGTGAAGCACTCGAGCGCGGGCGGCGCCAGCGCGGCGGGCAGCCGCAGCAGCGGCGCGCGCAACGGCGTCGCCTGCCACTTCACAACATCCGTCTGAGCCTTCCACGTCCATTCGTTCCGCTTCGCTTTACTCTTCAGCGACGAATCCGCCTTCAGTATTTCCAATCTATAACGTAGACAAGACAATATAGATAAATAGATCTTCTTCTTAAGCTGCTCCGACTAGCAGAGGTTGGGGGTCACTTCACCATAGTAGTCTTATCCCTTGCGAAGTAGAATAGTTCCTTTTTTCTACGAAGCGATTAGACGAGCTGAACATTCACCTGATGGTAAGTGATACGCCCGCCTATAAATGGCACTAGTTAGAATGGTATCGGAGCACCTTGTGCTCTCTTTATTACATAAGATGTTGAGTCTCGTTACCCCAGTAGACACTAGACTTCAAGCTGCAACACAGTAATCTTTGCACACTACTGTTTGGCGGTAGTTAGCCGGTTCACTCTATGATATTACATAGCTGTGACTTCTGTCTCCAACCAACACTTTTTTCATCGCCCACAGCCCATCAAGATCAGTTGGAGCAGTTCGTACCTATCGTGCCTAAGCTCGAAGCCGAGATATGATACTTTCCTCATCTGAAGAAATAAATCGATAGATAACAGGTTTATATAATAAAAAGAGAATATGTGGACTGCGATGATACAAAATGCCATAAGTGAGGAAATTTACTGATCTTCAGCTACCAGCTAAGAATGATGCCGTTTACTGTTCTGTAGTCACCAGCAATTAAGAATAGTACTAAGGTAAGCCGTTCGTAGAAGATAAATAAAGGAGTTTTCGATATCATGGGCTTCAAAGGTGAACCACTAACCGAGATATACTACCGGAGCTCCTATTTCTGCCGCTTGAGAGTAAACTTTAAAAACATTACCCTGTTCCGGTTTGAAGGAAGATGTAGCTAATCACATTTGGAGTAGCAAGAATTAACATATCTTAATCTATCGACGAACGTATCTTAATGTTGTGTGTATCATCATAACTCGCTCCACGCAGATATATCACTTACTATCAGGTGAACAAAAAAATTTGCTTGTCGTGTACTTTTAGACATATCGGTCTTCTAGTGATGTTCGCTAGAAGTCCTATGTATGGGTATCGAACCCAGTTTAGTACAGAATATATTTCTTGCTCTTACAAACTAAAGCTGTTAAATACCGTTCATTTATGAAATATATAAATAACTATAGTATAGTGGAAAGTCGTTACGAAACGTTGAGGAAATTATCGACAATTAAAAAAAAAAGTAACGGCCTACGTATACAAGATTATTAAACGAAGAGGCACAATTGAATAACTTTCCAATGTAACCGCTTCGCTGTAGCCATCCGACTAACAAATTTGCGCCGACGCAGCAATAAATCAAATAAGCAATATGTAGTGTATATATCACATTAATACACACGAGTAAATTATGAAAATTTTCTTTGAAAAATTTATTTTACATCACGCATCACATCACAGTTACACAACCACAGGAAGTAGTTGGTAAACGCGAATAAATATTGGAGTAGTTATACCACCGTTAACATTTTTAGTCAATTCGCAACTCGTACAACTATCATACTTAATTTAACCTCATCTATCTATGTATATGGGATTTTTTTTTATGGCGGTGGAAAGCTTCTGGGTGGAAGACAAGGTTATGTGGGGCTTATACCCATTAAAACCCCCTCGGTTGTCTCCTTCATTGCATTAGGGGCTCCGATATCTGGTACGGAACGCACCCCTGCCTTCCTGCATTCTGGCTAAAACGGAAGGGCAAAGCCCTCCTTAGCACCCAGGCTGTGCTACGGCAAATACAAGACCAAGAAACATTTGCCGTCTCCCTAAAGCTCACTTATTGAGCTCTGAGGGCCCTCACCTTCAAACCTCACGAACCCGAGAACCCTTTTAGTCGCCTTATACGACAGGCAGGAAATACCTAAGTCATATTCTTAATAGCCCGAGACTACAGGGCTGGAAACTATTAGACCTAAACACTCAATATTTGGTAGAGACATTCATCATCATTTCAAGCGATGGACGTCCACTGCTGGACATGTTTCTTGCAACGTGTTCCACAATGCATGGTCTATTTGAATCAAATGTCTCAGATACTTTTTTGCCCTTTATCCACCTAGTGAAGGATCTGCCACCGTTGCGCAATCCGGTGCAGAGTCGCCATTCCAGAACTTTAAATCTACTTATTACTTCTGCTATTTAGAGGTCAACTTAAAATGGATTTTACAAAATTCCTGCCCCAAAGAGAGTTGCTGGCCGTAACACTCCAATGTTAGAGCCAGGAATGTGGGTCAGCAACAGCTTGTATTATTTTTAAATACTTGAAAGCTAATTCAAAACATTAAACTAATTGTGGATTAGAAAATCTTTAGAAATACACACATCCTTATCCTGTTTTAATAAATGTAATCAGTTAGGTAATAAAACGTAAATGTATGAAGGCTTTGTTAAATTAAACCGGTTTATAGACAGATATATAATTACTATAGCTCACAAGGTTCGTATCCGCCAACCCGCACTTGGCGAGCGTGGTGGATAAAATGGCCTTGACTATCTCCTTATGAGACAAGACTCCTGGGGAGTGGGAATATTGAGAAGGCTGTTTATGCTAATAAGCTTGCTGCGTTTGGATCTATGACATTTAGAAAATATACCAAGGTTTAAAGCAATCTATTACTTGAGTAATAATATCAGTAATATATCTGAATGAAGACTGGTTTCATTACATTCAGGACAAAAATGCAAATCCTTTTTGAGAGAACAAGTTTATTATATCGTCTATTATAAACTATATTAAGTATTAAACCTAGTAACCAACAGTGAGACAAGCTAGATGATCAGATGATGGTCATATGCCACGACAATGTAGTCGTCGGTTTGTGACATGTTAAATCTCGTTACCTCTGTAATTTTACTAGCTACAACGCCTTTGAAATCGGAACATGTTTGCACATTACTGTTTGTTAGCAGAAATGTGAGCTACGGTGATACCTAGTTAGTTATCGATGATATGGATTTACTACCAGCATCGTTAAATCCAGATGATAGTGGAAAGGTTCTACATTCTTATTGGACACCTTTCTAAACACTTGCTGCGAAAGGTTTTGTTTCTAATCCGATCAGGTTTTGTTGAACAAGTTCGCTTGTAAACCTCATCGCTGCATGGCATCGGTTGCAAATAAATAGCGTGAGTCATTCTTAGTGCGCGTGTTAGTCGGCTTTAAGTATTTATACACCGTGACTGATCCATGTTTATGTACAATTAAAGTATAGGAAGCGGTACTATTGCCTTTCTATCTGTAAACCATGCGAAACTTATTCAGCATATATTTTTTCCTCCATCACTGAACTTGGAATTGAATCTCTATAGAGTACAACGTTACTACCCAGTTTCATATCAAACTAAATGACAATATATAAAAATACATTAAGAAAAGTTTATTATGTATATGTGCGTGTTTATATTGATAATGATATATACAGCTAATGGCTAATATATATCTACAAATTGCTAGTTAAGTGTACAGTGAAGCAACAATTACATATTTATACGTATTAATCTTTACTAGGTCAAAAATAACATATATATAAATAAATCAGTATGATTTCAAGCCGAAAATGTTAAGTAACTAAGTTACGACTTAAACTTTCATCCCTGTTAAATTAAAGTAAAATTATAGATAATACCTTCAATTTATCAACAGAGGTTTAGGCTACTACGTCTTGATAAGAACAGCAAAGGAGTGGAACTTGCCGGTCATACTGTTCCCATCCAAAGAAAGTGTCTTTAAGAGAAGCGAAGAGGTTATTATTAGTGCGTTTTACAATCACAGACTACCTTTACTCCAGGAGGGATCGTGAAATAACTAGGTTTACATGAAAAAAGATCACAAGCAATAAATGTTGGTAAAAATATGAGTAACATTCCGGTGATTTAAACTCAATTGAGGGCACACCAGGAAACACATTCCAATGAATACACAAACACCGGAAATCTCACAGGATATTACTAGAGTCGTCGTCGTCGCCCGACAAACTGTCGCTGGACATTTCCGCGCCTCCGTCGGCCAGCACCACCGGCTCCGACATCTTGGGCCGCCGATCGGACACTGAATGAAACTCAGTTCGCGCCTTCAGCGAAAGTGTTCGGCGGCGGACGCAATTACCTAATTTGAATTACTTTGCATCTCATCGGCTTTGCCATCGATGTGTTTATTTACATACTGTTTTAGAACAGCACCATCTGCTCTGATGCTATTATTCAACTCACGAATAAGGTTTAAGTGAGATTCTTAGTAGGGTTTAGTCGAAATCGCCTGGTTAGGTCGTGTTGCGACTATCAACATATGAGATAGTCCGACCTCACCGAGCGCACTCCACCATCTAATGCTTCATTGTATCTTAACACCATGTGAAACAGGTCAGGTGTTAACCCACCATAAATAAAAAAATAAATATTATACAATGTGTTAAAAAAGACTAATATAGTAGCAAAACTGTCTATGGTTACTGTTATGAAAATTAGTACTATTCTAAAAGTTACATCAAAAAGTAAAAAATCATATTAACATCAAACGCGCATCATTCAAAATAATCTAAAATATTTTTTTTTTTACAATTAAGTAACTATTTTATTACATTCAAGATCTAATCAGAACTAAATTAACATAAAATTTTCCCAAACCGAATGTTTTTTTTTTAGATATTATCTATTTTTATATGAATATTACAACTCCTTTGCCTTTTTTGTTAAGACATTTTATAATAATATATGCGTTACAAACGTCTTTAATAGTTTCGCAAAATTTAAAACTTTTACACAACTCACTTGTATATTTAAAATAATTGCGAGATGTGTTGCGTTAAATATTACTGATCTAGATTAATATTGATTTCATTAAAATGCTATCTGGTTATTAACGAGAAAAAAATTAAGTTGTATTTGGTAATTTACAGTAATTTAATTTATTAATATATTGGTTGTAATTAAACTTCTTTGGCTATAGACGTTATATCTAAAAGACAATACATTTAATAATCGTCTGAGGTTAGGCAAGCAAAAAACAATTGAAAGTTAAATAAAACTTTTCCTCGAGTTACGGATAATGACAGGATGCGTAAGAAAATGTTATGTAGCTTCCGGTTTAATGTCATTACTACATTCATCGTGCTACGCTGGTTACATTAACGAATAGATCTTATAACGTTTTTTTCCGTTGTTTAAATAAACAAATGTGTTATTAAATAACCGACGATTCTAAATAATGTATTAGCACTTTCACTGTACATAATTAGAAATTCGAAAACAATTTATTGTATCAAAGAGAATAAATATAGCGATTATTTAGATAAGTTTGACGCGTTAAATGTTATAGTAGATTTAAATCACTGTTATCTATACAGTGCATTACCTGAGATTAACAATGAGATTTCCTCTGATTAAAAACACGTAATATTGTAATATAGCGAAAAAAATCGATAATTAACGCAACTTAATTGTTTTTTTTTTTTTAACTGTTGAAATTTTTAAAATGTTTGGATACTTGCATTTGACGTTTGAGGCGCGCGAACGCGAGACACGGCATGGCCGCCAACTGCCGCGCCCCAATCCCACGGTTGCCAACTCTCCGATGTGTTCCCATCGATGCTCCACACTCGACTAACTAGGGCTGCTTTTAATTTTTTTTTCCGAAGCATTTTAAATAAGGCATTGTTTTTTTACATACGCGGCTGACAATGGTATTGCCTAATGTCAAATTTCATTACGTTATACTTTTTTTTTAATTTTAACTGGAGCAAAACAAATTTTGTAAGTTATACTTAATGATACATATTAATAATTTGTTTTTGTTTTATATATATATATATATATATATATATATATATCTAACCGTATAAAAAACTACAAATTTGTATATTCCCCGGTATAATTCATAAATTTTTTATACTAATTTGAAGAAAAAAAAATTATGTTCACATGTTTGTGATTGGTTCATCGTATTGATGGAGATCGAATCAATTTAAATATTCGACTTACAATTTCAAAAAATCTATTATTTTTATAGTCATAGTGTTATGAAAATAATATAGCTTGGTTGGAACGTAATTAACTTAAAATGTAGATGATAAATATCAATAAACATTATTTGGATATTACTTATACAGTTATAACATTATTAGACAACAACAATAACTACATGCGGTAGCCCTGTACCAGTAATTACAAAAAAAAATATGCAAACATCAATTCCTAGAACGCGCGTTACTATGCATTCAATGCAAAACAAGTCGCCCTCTTTTCACGGATCGATGTGAACAATGTGAAGAGTTAACAGCACTAGATGCAATTAAAAATCGTGGAGTACTTTACAAATGTCACACCGTGAAGATATTTTCATTGTCAAATAAAAAACCCAGCTGCCACTGGTTACAAATATTCCTTTGACAACTTGAGAAGAGGAGCAGGTCATCCATATATTGACAAGACACGTTGCTGCTAGAAGGAAGTAATGTATTCGGACTTACTTCAACCCGAAACTACCTTCAGAGCAATGGAAGATTTCATAGCATACCTAATCAGGTACCAAGGAGGAGGATCATTCTTTCTAGTATCCTTGCTGTAGTATCTGAGTAGTAATTTCATTTGTAAAGTCATTTTAACGGAACGATGTAATATTTTCAAATTATTTCTTAACATCAATAACATGTACTATGTACACATTTTAAGGATATAGTTGATCCAAAATAATTATAAATAGTTTAAAAGAACGAAACAACGGTGCGTAAAATAAGTGCTACATATTGAATGTTAGAATCGTTATAAGTTTAAATATTAACGTCTTGGTAATTTAAGAAAGATTATGTTATGCATAACATGATTGAATGGTACGAAGGTAATCTGAGTTAAATCTGTATTGAAGTTGGTAAGTGAATCAAACTTGAATTTTGTTTGTTCGGATCCGAGTGATTTCGCATCGGCCTCCGTAATGCCTCCGCACAATACAATTATGTGTGATTGTAACAACAATGGATTACGTAAAACAGGTCGAGTGACCGACACCGCTTCTTTCCTCCTCTTAAGCAATGACTCCAATTTGTGTTCGTTCTAAACACGGTAACCGTAACTTGAAGTTTATTATTTCATTCAAACATCAAATCAACATTTAATTACCACATATTTCAATAAAACCTAACTTTACAATTTAATTTATCGTTACTACAAGTTAATTGTTTTTCCACGTCTCTTACTTTCCCAACCTTTTTTTAGAAAATGTTAGCGTAAATCATTATTGAAATTATAATATTGCATATTTATAAAAAAAAAATAACATAGGTTTGAAATGTTGTTGACGTGGCCATCAATATGCTGAATTGATGATGACGAATACGGAGTCAGGTAGCGGTGGATGATCACATAGTGAATCCATCTAATTGACGAGATGAAGCCCTTGGAAGTCTTTCGGCTGATGATAGTGAAGCAATATACGAGAAAGTACAACGGAAACTTTTATTATTTTCTTATTTGAATATAATATGACCAATATAAATCAAGACTATCTATACAAAAAATTGCAATGAAACTTTCGACACATTGACTGGAGTTCATTGAATTGTGTCAACACTTTGTGCCGTTTGCTCATTTCTAAAGCGAGCATCTATTCTAAGTCAAAGTGAAAAGACATTGCAATGTCCATAATCAGCACAACTTGCACTTTTAACATGGCCAAATGTCTTTGAAAATTGTCAAGTTGTTACTTTGTTAATTCTGTGGAAGTTAATAACATTTCTAATTTGATTAACGTTGTTTTGAAATTATTTTTAGCAGCGCCTAAAAAAAGTGAAGGTCCCAAACGTTAATCGATTGAAGCGATCAACTAAATTAGATACAGTTTTTGTTCAAAAGATATTTCAGAAGTGGTCTAAAAATTAAACAATATTATATGGCATTTAGAAATTGCTTTAGAACTTTATCTTTGTCCGTTTTTCTTTTTCACGTGCTCTTAAAACAATTATGTCGAATTTAAAGCTAAATTTATGAGCTTTGAGACTTTTAATCTTTTGAATTATTAATTTGTTACATAGCTATTTGGAAAGTCAGTTGAACAAAATTTAATTGCTATTAGTTCTTATTTAAATAAATGTTGTAATCGTACATAAGTCAAGTATAGACTTGTAAACTAAAAATTAAAAATATCATTTTAGAGATATCGTGTTAAACGGGAATTTTAGCAATCGTTGTGATTGAACAAATACGTTTCAAACAAGTTCCACATATAATGAAAGTAAGTTTTCCGACACTGATACTAGATGGCGCTGAACAATAAAAATAATCACGTCATGGGCTCTATTTCATATTTAACTTATATAACCATAACTTATTTTTGCAAGCTGTATATTGTTATTTAACATAGAGACCTTATTAATTTAACTATATATATGTAACGTATGTGTAAGCTACTTAGGAAGAGACAAAAGAAATGAACCCTAAAAATTAGTATTTGCAATATACAAGTATGTTAATGTTATTATATATATTCAAAAAATTACTTACTCTGGGCTCTGTCTAAAATGATCGACAGCAAATTGTAGTAGGGGATGCCTTCCGTCGTGTTGAGGCGTTGATTGATCTCTCCTCTCTTCTCTTATTTCTCTCTCTCTCTCCCTGTCTCTTTCTCTTTCTCTCTCCCTATCCCTATCTCTTTCCCTGTCACGATCCCTTTCTCTTGGTGCGGGTGAGTTTGTCTGTGCTCTCCTTTCAATGTGTTCTGTTTCGTCCCTTGACTCGCGAATCTCCCGTACTTCCCTCGAGTCCCTCGAGTCCCTCGTCTCCCTAGACTCTCTGGATTCTCTTATTTCTCTTGACTCTCTAGTTTCCCTGGTTTCACGTTCCGATGTGCGGTCCTTGTTTATGATACCATTTGTGGTCGGCTTTGGTTGTATCTGAAACAAGTGAATTTTCAAATAAGTTTTCATGTTCGCTAGAGTTCGTATGTTAAATTCTTTTAAATTATACAAAGACAGATGTATCCCTGGTCACCTAGATCATTACAAGAAATGGTTACTGATATAATTATTTTTAATTATTATTTTAGGGAAGAGCTTCATGTAGTTTCTGTCGCTGTACATTAAAATTGTGGGTAACTATTTATTACAGGTAATACTTTCAGAAGGAGTATAATTGATACGTAATAAAGTTAAAGAAAAACTTGTGTAAGTTCAGATTGTTATAGGATATAGGAATAGAGTAAGAAATGTAGTAAGGGGAGCGCCCTAATTTTTTATAAAAACTACGTTTTTTCTTTCAAATATACACTATCGTCAAATCACTTAACACCACATATTACCGTAGTCAAAACATTTAATAAAAAATACGTAGTTGGTCTCTTTAGAAGAATAGTGAATAGGCTGTTACTAGATGAACGTATTTTACCATCATATACCGCATCACCATTTAACACCAGGTGATATTGTGGTCAACAACCAACATGTATTATTACAGGATAATCTAATAGAGTAACGTGACACAATACAAATCCATATATTTCTTTAGAACAATCCTCACATTATAAATGAAATCATCATGTCATGGTCGCTATCTTTGTGAATTCTTTCAGGAAACAGACATAATTGTTTGGTCTGCATGGAGGAGTTGGAGTGCTGAGAGTGCTGAGATAAATACCAAGGATTTATAGGATATTAACAAAATAATAATTTTATATGTCTGTATTCAATTATGTTGTTATGTATAACAAACTATCTGTTCGTTGCTCTCTTTGCTGGTCTAACACCCCCGTAACTCCCTTTCGGGCAAGAATTTTGTAAAATTCATTCTTAGCTAATCTTTGGATGAATGAAGTAATATCTCTGCCAAGTTTTGATCATTTATGCCTAATAGTTTCAGAGATCTCGAGATGGAGCAATAAATCTCTAGATATATATATATATATATATATATATATAGTTTCATTTAACTGTACTAACATGATGGAACATAAATAATGGTAATAAAATGTTCTAAATATAAGTTTTTTTTTTTTTTAATCAGTATAGATTTTTTTCCGTCCTGTCATCAATTTTTGGTCATCAATTAGTATTAGGGGGACCGGAAAGTAATGTCGTTTTCTTACGCTAAATACAAACACATACATTTTTAACGAGTCTTTATTTTTAATCAATGATGTATTCCCCATCATTGTCAATAACCTTTTGCCATCTAGTGAGTAAATTTTCAATCCCTGATCGATAAAAATTAATTGGTTTTTCGGCAAAATATCTAGAGATGGCATTTTGGATATCATCCAAATTTGCAAATGTTTTGCCACTTAAAAAGTGTTGCAGCGCTCGGAATAAGTGGAAATCCGATGGTGCAACATCGGGCGAATATGGTGGATGAGGCAGCACCTCCCACCCCAATTCATTAATTTTTTCTAGAGTTCGCCTTGTGCAGTGCGGTCTTGCATTGTCATGTTGGAGAATGACGCCTTTACGGTTGACAATCGCTGGCCACTTTTCAATTAAAGATTGATTGACTCGCTGCAATTGTTCGCTGTAGAGGTCTGCAGTAACAGTTTCTCCAGGTTTCAGTAATTCAAAATGAACAATGCCGCGAATACTCCACCAAACACACAAAAGCGTTTTTTTGGGGTGTAAACCTGGCCTAGCAGTACTCCGAGGGATTTCATTTGGAGAGAGCCACTGCCTTTTGCGTTTTGGGTTATCATACAGGACCCATTTCTCATCTCCTGTGATCAAGCGATCAAAAAACGCTTCTGTGTTGTGTCGTTGAAGCAATAAGTTGCATGTGATTGATCGGTTAGCCTTATTCTGTTCGGACAGATTATGCGGGACCCAAACACCTGCTCTGCTTACTTTTCCAATCTGCTTCAAATGTTCTTGGATGGTCGACCAAGGTTTGTTGAGACTGTTTGACAATTCCTCGATCGTCTGACACGGATTTGCTTCCACTTCCGCCCTTAACACGTCGTTGTCTAACGCTGATGGTCTTCCTGATCGATACGAGTCGGAAAGATCAAAATTACCCGATTTGAACTTGGAAAACCACCTTTGGCATTTACGAATGTCCAGTGCATTTGGATAAACATCGCAAATGTTTTTGGTAGCAACTGTTGCGTTATTTCCCTTGCGAAACTCAAAGAGCATGCAATGCCGGATGTGTACCTTTTCTGGTATTTGGCTGGCCATTTTACCCAAAATTACAAAAAAAAATTGTAATTCAATTGTCTATAAGTAAAGAAATCACTATAACCTCACAATGTCTTTGGTACGCCTCTGAACAAAACAATGAGCTGACAAATGACAATCAAGTATTGGCATGCGCAGAAACGACATTACTTTCCGGTCCCCCTAATACTATCGTCTCTCTTCGTTTTCGGAAGGGGTTCCTTATTAGGAATCGTGTATTCAAAGTATATATAAGCAGTTCCTCGGCCGCATTGCTGCCCGTAATATAATATTAACCTTCTAATTTCTCAGAAATATACCTTGAGAGCAATCGCAGCATCAAATTACTTTCTATAGCAATCGTTACTATAGCAACCCCATAAATAAAAATAAATGAAAAAGCCTATGAAATTCAGCAAATGAACTGCCTATAACCATCTAGAAATCATGTTACCATATCGACACGTTTGCTACTTTTCACATAATCAGCGAACAAAGAAAACTCAATTTTTTATAGATTGTTTATCATCAATATTCTTCTTTGTTAGACGGATAACTTGAAAAGATCATCATAACTTCTCTATACAGCTATTTTGATTTTTCATAAGAGACGGTTGGTTGCATTAGTTTTAACATGATGCACATCCTTAAATATCTCAATGAACAATTAAAAGAGTATCGAAGAGTTGGCTGACGACGCGTTCAGGAAAGCGTGAAGCGCACACGCCGGCTCGCTACTCGATAACGGCCATGTTTGTTCTGCAAATATCATCTACTAAAGTAACGCTCATATCGATAACAATTTTAAAATTTTAAATAACCATCATATTGTTTTCTAAACTAACTACTTAATAACAGAAATATGTAAATCTCCTTCACTCACTATTCATTAAAATCGCGCTATTAAAAACTTTCATAAATCTATATCATTAAAAGCCGAAATATGTCGCAACTGACGAAGATCCAGATCGAAAGGAATATCTGTTGAAAATTTTAAACATGTGTACTGTTTAAAAGATTAATATAAACTAATAAAAATAATACAGATAATAAAAGCTTTTCTTTTAATTAATGAATTTAATGACTTGGAATTTATTCATATAGCATATTACATCATTAAAACTATATAAGCTTTTATCAGGTCATTTGTTTTCTAAAAGATCGAGTCGATGATGGGCTATTTAAAATAATCATTTAGTTGTTGAAATCAGTGATGATTTTTATTAAAAGAAATTTGAGAATTCATGCATTTCTAATGGAGGAGTATAGTGTAACCATTGTTGTCTTCGCGAAATTAATATTGCCGGATAAGCATTTTCACACTTTCATTATTCTAATTTGCATTTGAACATATTTCCTTGTAATTACATCGCCATGTTACCTTCAGTAATTACGTTACACTAACATTATGTAATTTATGTGTTATTTTAATTACTTTTGAGTACGGCTGTATACGCTTTTATAATCTGTTTAATTTACAACGTATCATTTGGAGAATAGGCAAAATAGTGTAATGAAAAAAATACTCTATCTTCCTGTTTATACTCCATAATTGATTGATAGAAGCTACAGTATAATTTTATTAATTTTCTTATCAACGACTACCTATAAAGTTTAAACTAATAACTGTTAATTTAGGACAGACTATAATTATATATTTAATTGGCGTTATTAACAATGAAACATATGAGCCAATTTTGTTTCATCCAATTGTTGTGCATTTATGGATTTCAATTTGAATACAAGCAACTCTATTGAATTCAAAGTCCGTTCAGGTGTGTACACAACCTTAGGCGGTTTCGTTCTATTATTGATCGAGATGCGTCTAATGAATATGTGGTAATTATTAAATACAATAATAAAACTGAAGATTTGACTCTATGGTTTCCAGACGTTTCCTATTAAAGAGGATGAGATTAAAAATAAAGTTTTACACAATGGTGCATAATGAATAATGATTTTTGTGTTGTCTATTAGAATTGTAATTAAAAACAGATAATTTGAAGAGCAATATAAAGAAAAAAATATATAATCGGAAGATAGAAAATTATTTGTATGATGAATAAAACGATTGAATAGCCTTTGCAAGAACGAAAATATTTTATAATTAAAAACATTTTTAAGAGTGGGCTGTATAGTTGCCGATCTTTGTCTATGTCGAAAGAGGCGAATGAAGAATACAAAGGCGGAATAATATGGCGCCAAAATTTATGTAATAAATAATATAAAATCAATTAACACCTCTTGTCCATCACTTTTAAAATCTTTTTCAAATAATAATAAATACTGCGTCGGAGAAAATAAGAGATTAGTAATTCCTATTTTATTATTAAATACAACAGTAACATTAATTCTTTTTTTTTTGTCCTACGAAGCTATCACACAAGCAAAACGTTTATCTTATAGTAAGTGTATGATATACCCTTCTCCATAACAACGTGGCGCTAGTTAGGATGATATACACAGTACAACATTGCTACATAAAATGTTGTCTCGTTGCTCCAGTAATTTCACTAACTACGACTCCTTTCAAACCGGAACACATTAATGTTTGCACACTATTGTTTGTCGGCTATAATAGCAGCTCCAGTGGTACCTAGACGGTCTCCGGCAACATAGACCTACCACCAGTAAATTATTTAGGATTTTAACTAATTGAAAATTAGCAAAGGAATAGATTTCATATTATTTATAAAACAATGACGAAATAAAAAACCAAAAAACTAAATTTATACTTAATCACAGCTTTATATATTTTTTTCCTTTGGATCAATTAATATGTTCAATGCCCCTTTACCTTTGGCATCCGTTTCAACGTCTTCCTGCTAAGCGTCCTAATGATGCCGTAAAAGTTTTCCATATTATATATCAAATAAAGCTTTGAAACACTGAAAAATAATTTCTAAAAAGCAAACAGTGTTTCTGTTTTATTGAGCACTTTTACCACTTTCACTATATAAAAAAAAAACCTTTAAATTTACAACCTCTGCAGGAGTCGACTTCCGCGCTGCGTTCGCAAACTGCAGCTGCAGTGTGCAGTATGCGCGGGCGGGCGCACACTGCACACTCCACTGCTCCTTTATAAATATGCAACAAGATGCGCTTGTTACTTTAAACTGATAGACTATTATTTTATCTAATGATTAATTGCCATCTTTCTCTGTTTCTGAAACATGTACTAATTTTTTAAAATTATCTCGAACGTAAATTTCTACGAGGGGACAAGCGGGCCGTTCACCCTGATGCTAATTAAGATGATATTCATATCACCACATTGCGCTCGTCGCCTTAAGATATATGTTCAGTCTCGATACTCCAGTAATTTTACTAGCTACAGCCTTCAAACTGGAGCACAGTTATGTTTGCACACGACTGTTTGGAAACAGAAATAGGTGCTGTGGTGGTACTCATCTAGACGATCTCTGAGACATGCCACTAGGCTTGTATAGTACATGTACTATGAACTAAAAGAATCAATTCCGGTCACTGTACTAGAACGAACTGCTCCGCAACGTTACCGCTCTTCGTTCGTTTAGTACATCAGATTCCATACGCGTGTTACGTAACAATGAGTAATTAAAAAAATAAAATAAAGAAAAAATTTTTGTATACACAGTATCTGATGAAATACGCCATTTTAAAATTATTATTAGGATGGCAATCCTAAGCCTACAAAAGTATGAAAGGAAATCAAATATAATTAGATCAATAAACGCAAATAGTACCTTTAGTGTCTTTCTAACTTAATACAAATAGAAAAACTGTGAATAAATAACTAGAAAGGGACCATCAATGTTCCTAGTATTTTTTTGGTAACACGAATAGGTAGACATTTTAGTGAGTTCATATCAACATCGGAATTAAACGTATGAGTAGCCGAGCAACCGGGAACGGGATAATTTTAATGTACTAGTCTACTAAAAGGACTTAAAGGACGAAGTAGTACATTTGTACCATTGTACTAGTTTGGTGAGATCCATTCAGTGAACGAGTGAAGTTTTATTGTACATGTAATATGATATTTCTTTAAGTGACAATGTGACATAATGAAGTAATCTTTTGTAATAAATATAAGCTTTTTCGATTCTGATGAACAAAAGATTTTTTTTTAAATATATTTACATAAATAGTTAAAAATTGGTAATAGTAAAATATTTGCAAATAAAACTGTTTAATGATCGTTTTAATTTGCAGAATACATACAAACAATAACTTCGTAGTAGTCACCACTGCTTACGAAAGATGGCGCTGATTTCAAACAATAAGTAAAATAAATTCGTTCTGGAATTTTAGCTGTTTTGTTGACTAGAAGCTTCTTTTGCCTTATAGAATCTTTAAATTTTTTTCCTATATTGTTAAAATATAGTTAAATCTAGGATGCAGACCTTTAGAACAAACCGCGAGATGGTAAGACTGACGATCGTATGAACTCAATATATTGTACTTGTTAGCGGATATTATCGTAAGGAACCTGTCCGGGGTTCTAGTTCTAAGAAATACAGCCTCCTTTCCAAGAAACGGGGGAGTGGGGGGTGATATTACACACGGCTTTGGCATACTTTAGATCTTAACTGAGACACATCGATTGAAATGGTTTTTTTAACAGAATTCTGTACCGTTGTTCTATCCTAGTTTGGGTTTTGGGTACTGAAACAGAGTAAACATTTTGCGAATAATTTTACAACCATCTTTTATGAAATAAATTTATCTTAAATAGTGTTTTCATGTGCTTTAAAAAGGATTTATTTATTAGAAAGAGAAAATGCTTCTATAAGTCTTTTATTACACTGATTGTCGTCAGTCGTATTTATGTAGACGGTGGAATGTATTACAAATTTATCGTCAAATTTTGCAGTTAATGGATTATTAGACAGTAGTAGGATAGATAATATAACCTCCCAGATAATTATTAACTTAAAATCTAAGACTTAACTATATTCTTAACTGATTAACAAAACAATTTGATAGATAATAATTGTAATCATCATCATGGAGCGGTACTTTCTTCAAACAAAATTTCCTCAGTCAGATTTAAACAACTCTTCTGGTATCCAGCTATTTTGTAATAACTAGTGATTTAAACTGTACACTATAAACACCTTTAAAGATGACAGTAATATAATAAATATAATAACACAAGAAAATATGTAGGATAAGAGATCTTTAGTCGTAGAGATATTAGTCGTCTCTCGGCAAACGGTACTAAATGCTTTCAATGACATATTGGTATTACCGATTAGAGCTGGTCGGCAGGTTAGCTCAAATTTATGCTAAATGGTCTAACTATATCCTAGTAGGTCGTTTTATAAAGGTATATATTTCAAACGAGTAATAATAAAAGTGTTGAGCGAAAGCCATTTTAAATAATTTAATAGTTTTATCCATAAATTTGCTTTTGGCCACTATTACAAGACAGCTAAAAGAAAGCTCACACAATAATTTACTAGTTCTTGATCTATTATAGCAAAATTATATTTATTTACATATAATATGGCAATACCAGATATAAAATTTAAATCATTTATTTTTGCTATTTGAAAATAATTTAATATCTTGAATAATACTTGAAGATTTTTTGCTTGAACAGTAAAACTATTAGCTGAATAACATTGCTTAGTTAATGATATTTGAAGTTATACAATATACTGTACTATACTGTATTATATATTATATTATATATAAATATTATATTAAGTATGAGACAATCCTCTCGCCACATCTACCAGGAGTTACGGTTCCGAACGTTAATTTTTCATTACATTTCACCACAAACACTCTTACTTTCACACCAAACATTTGTAAGACCAAGAGTCAGCCATTCGTTGTCTAATTCCATGCTTTTAAACATCATAATTTATTCAGTTAGGATCTTTCGGTTGTGACGATAGCTCCGAAGCTAGAATGTCATGGAACCGGAAGTAAGAAATTAGGCGCAGTGAACAAGATATTTTAAATTAAGCGAATGGTAGTTTCAAATATACATATATAAAAAGAGTTTGATGCATTCATTACATGTCCATCAATCTATTTAGGTAGGAGATATTCACAGGATTAATAACTCATCATGAGATCTTCAATACTATTACACGGTTACACTCAAAATTTGGTGAAGATATTGCTTCTGCTATTTAGAGGTCAGCTAAGAATGGAATTAACAAAATTCCTTCCTCAAAAGAGGATTCGTGGTGTCACGACCAGGAAAGTGGGCGGTGAACAGCTAGTTCTATATAATCGTAGATGAATAGAGAAAAGAATCTAAGATTAGTAAGGATCTTAGTTATTTAATTATTCGTATACCGTAGCGAATCTAATGTCCGACATCTGGTGAAGGTTGTAGGAAGCTGGATACGAGCAGCGCATGATAGATTGATGTGGAGATCTTTGGGGGAAGCCCATGTCCAGCAGTGGACGTCTATCGGCTGATAATGATACCGTATCAATACATTATACATATATGATGGAGATAGTAATGTGGAAACGTTACCGTATTCCGGCTTGATAGGCGTTGTAGTGTATTACTGCGGTATCGAAAATTATCATTGGTTTAATGTTTATTAACCTAACTAGCGCGTCATTGTTTGTAGGTTTATCACATTATCATTGGAACATCCTGCTGGTCTCGTCGCAACCTTCATCGTTTTAACTTGGAACATATCAACCTGATTAATACAAACAATTAAAAAAAAATTAAATATATAGTAGAACGGTTTTCTAAGCATCCTTTAAATTAGAAACTTCAAAGTATGTTTCTTGTTGTCCTGTATTTTTATTATTACAGTAAGCTAGAATTTTACTATTGCTAAGACGAGTTTTTTTTTCTTTCAAACTAAGTGAACGCTTGATCTCAATTTCCTGAATCTAGATTGGGTTTATAATCTTAAGTGATTAATAAAGAAAACACAACTCGCAAGTAGCTATTAATTTATAACAGATCTTCGATTTTACTACAGATCTCTTACCTTTCTTACTAGTTATCCTAAAAATTCTTCTTGATCAGTTACTAAAATAGAAATATTGTCTCTTTTGTTTACTGTTTGCATATATTTTTGATTAACGTATTGAAGTATACACATACAGGTGGAAACATAAATATTTTAAAAAGTTAAATCGGTATCGGTAATTAAATAATATCGGTATTGGCGGAAGGGAGATATTTGCCAACCTTATATGTAGGAAATAAAATTCATCTTCATCTTAACCCTTAAAAGAGTTTTCGTCCAGATGAAATTCCTGGTGAAGCATATAATAATGCTTAATTTGTCATATAACTGTCTGCTCAGGTCATTTAAGTAGCAACACAGTAGCAACTTTATACTCCGATGCCGTCGACCTTCGTCACATCTATATGATCCACAATTAGCATTAAAAAGGCAGTCTACTTTCATTATTTACAGACTTCTCTGTGAAACCTTGATTTGAAATACGTCGCAAATCATCTAATACAATTTCCTGCTTACGTTAGTTCATAGGAGTAGTAGGAATGTACTTAGGTTTAATCTTTATAATTCCTAGACAATTAGATTGAACAAGGAACAGATGAACTGCGTTGGAACTACGAGTTTTATTATATAATAATAATTAATAACCTAACAAGACCCAGGTTAGAGATCTTTAAACTTGAGCTTCCGGTAAAGGTAAATATTATTAGATTTTTATTGGTGGTGATCTAGGTAGTTACCACCGCAAAGCCTAATTCTGCCGCCATACAGTTATGTGCAAACATTACTATATTCGAGTTTGAAGGGAGATGTAGCTAGTGTAATCACTGGGGTAATGAGACTCATTATCTTATGTCACAGGAGATGACCGGAAATTGGGAGCAGTATCATCCTCATTAATGATTATGGACAGACGTATCACTTACCATCAGATGAATGTCCCGCTCGTGTCGTCGCTTAATTATACAACAGTAGAGCGCGAATAAGCCAACATCGGAACATTGAATGGTTTGTGTTGAGGGAAAGTTTTGTATAGTTATAAGAAGTAAATAAAATAATAATACTTAAAATAAAGTGGCTTTTATAGAAAGAACATAGTGAAAAGTTTATCTAAACATTATCTAAGAAAAGAGCTTTTGTAAATGATTACGATTGAGGGAAGAAATCGTGAGAAAATTTATATATAGCGTTAAAATTAATCTGGATTGCACTATGATTACTATTGTTCACGAGTGTTACAATAATATTTAATACGGTCAACGGTTCGAGCGATTTTCACACGTTATTATTTTATGCTTACGGAAAGCATAGACAATTACAGAGTTTCTTTGTAATTACTAGAACGCGGTAGTCTATGCGTGCCACAGATAATATCTTAGTGGGTGATAGAGCGAACATGTGAAGCTAAAATCAGCTCAAAAAATTATTTTTTAATGATTATAATATTTTTTAATTTTTTTTTTATGTCAACATTCAATAAGCTACAGATTCCTTTGTCTTTTATGATGTCATTGTCTATTATTCGGAATCTGACTGACGCATGTTATTGGTACTTGAAGTACAGCTGTTTTATTGGACCCACTATTGGGACGCAGAGTATTCTAATGCAAGATTATCCAGTTAAGGCCTTTTATTGACACTGCTGGTCAAGGTCGGGTTGGCGGATGACAAGACATTAGTAACATGTAGTTTTCCTTTGCTATAAGCTCAAGCTTAGTTTAAAATGAACTCTCGACTCGAAGTATACGTTTGTATAGCATGTACGATCCTTTTATTAATTAAGCTATTAGGGCTTGAAGTAAATTATAATTCAATGATTATATTCTATGTACAGGAATACAGAGCGTTACCATTGAATTATTTATCTAATATTACTGAAAGCCAAAAGCGAGCACCTAATTAAGTACACCGATGTTTCGGTTTATGTCGGTCGATGGAAAGTGAGAGAGTGGTCATGCTCTCTTTCCAGCCGTGCCAATTAGATGTGCTGAAATTGTCAATTACAGCACCCATGAACAATACAATGATTCTTGAGACGCCTCCAATAAAGATGATGGAATATTTTATGAATCTTCATGTTATATAGTCGTTGGAGCGACGGGGCGATCAAGACGTTCAACTGAGTATTAGTATTACAGCTGTTCATGACATTGACGATAGCTGGGATGATGTACACCACATTATGCTCGGCGCTTTAACACACAAGATGTTAAGCTTTATTACCATAATAATTTCTCTAGCTACAACGTCTTTGAAGACAGAAAACAGTAATGTTAACACACTTCTGTTTGACGTCAGATATAAGCGCTACTACCACTTAGACTGTTTAAGAAGTGGAGATTTACAACCAGGCAAAAGATGCTGATTATATTCAATGTTATTACCGTATATATACCGTATTAATAGAATGGGTTTTATAACAAAACAATCTACATTATATGTGATAGTGTGAGTATTTCATTATATTCATTTCAATACTTAACTTACTGCGTATACACGCAGATTTGTCGATAGTATTAAAAAACTGACTGAAAAAAAACAAACTGTTATATATCTAAAAAAACAAATTGATAATAATATTTACAATGTCAATATTAATAAAATAAACAAAAAAAAAAAAACTCCCGTTACTTAAATTCCTTTTCAGTTAACTACTTTATTTATTTTTATTTATAACAGCCCATTTACGTCCCCACTGCTGGGGCACAGGCCTACCCTCACTATGAGGGCGATTGGGCCATAGTCACCACGCTGGCCCAATGCGGATTGGTGACTTCACACATACCTTAGAATAAATTCTGTCATGTGCAGGTTTCCTCACGATGTTTTCCTTCACCGTTTTTTTGTATCTCGCTGTTGTAACTAAAGTCCACAAATGTACATAACTTAAATATTAAGTCATTGGTACATGCCGAGGTTCGAACCCGCGACCTTCGGAATGAAAGCCGCACGCTCTAACCATTAGGCCAGCGAGCTACTAACTACTTTGGATACAAGTATATTTTTTCATCATCATTCTCGCTTTATCTTGTCCACTGCTGTACTCTTCGAACAATATTTTTAAATATTAACGATAATTGAAATTACTAAGGGTATGAGTATTATCTACACATATATACAAAATGTAGATTAAATTGTTTTTTACATATAAAAGACAACTCTTTGTCAACACCACGGCACCGGAATTACGGATCGGTGAACGTAACCAGCTCACAATTGAATGGAGACTTCTATATAACAATTTCCATATAGTTTTACATCAAAATTACTACTTTAATTTTAAATTAAAATCCTGAATCTAGATCGATAATAATAACAGATATACGTACAGAAGAAACTTTTGTTAGAACTGGCATCAGCTCTCTCGTAGTACTGTTTATGATATACAATGAACATAGATAAGCTCAGAACTATCTTGTCTCTACGTTGTTCATATTGGTTACATTCAGGGGTATATGCTAAAAAACCTACAGGTTGAAGAAAACCGTACTGTCAACCAGATATTTATTTTATTATAGGAATAAATGATGATTTTAACAAAAGGTAATCTTGAGCAGCCTAGAATTCGTAACGCGTTGGATACGGCATTTAAATTTAACCAAGGGTGAATTGATCTTAAAATAAGGTTTAACTAACAAGATTGTCCACCAGGGTTGTTTAAAAAGGTATATAATAAAAAAAGCACTTTTATATGACTCATAGTTCTTTTTTTTATTTGCCTGGGTATGCCAGCAGTTATATTTTTAGGATTAAACTCGCCTCTATCTGTATATCCTAATGTATTTTTAAAGGTTTAATATGTTTACTATGTTTAAATGAATAAATAAATTAAAAACTCTATGTTTGATATATGCCAGTAAATGTATTATGATCTTTGGATCCGTCACATCGATTACGTGTAGCAGAGAACAATCCCGTCGTATGTAATTGGTGATGCGTCCGCAACTGTTGTGATATATTGTTCCTAATGTTGCGAAGTATACTAAATAAATGAATGAAAAAAAAAAACATTATTTACAATACAGTTTAAACTAAACATTATAAAGTTCACTAGTCATATAATACAACCTATATAATTCAGGTGATTTAGTTCTAAAATGCTAATGAAGACTATAGTGACTATAAAGATTTCGATTATAACATTACTCTAATGATGAATTTGAATCCTTGACTACAGGCGTTTGAAAAGTTATATTTTTTATTGGATACAGCGAGGAGAAGACACGGATCTGATGGTAAGTGATTAGCCTGCCCATAACAACGTGGTGCTAGTTAGGATGGTATACACAGCACCACAATGCGGTAATCGTCTTGAGACCTAAGACGTTTAGCCTCTTTATCCATAAATTCACTAGCTACAACTCCTTTTAATCCGTAAAATAGTTTGCACAATACTAAACCATATATAGTAGGCTTTATTTATATATAATCTGTTATACAATTCATTATGCCGGAGGCTTTGAACTTTTAAACAGGAAAATCTAATATAAATTGATGTTACGAAACAATCCTTGTACCGCCTGATGTATAATTAGATAGAAACCATTATAATTCTATATTGCGACATTGAGTGCGTATATAACAAAAAAATAGGTTAATTTCTAGTGAAAAATATCGTTATTATATACTAGGTCAAATCGATTATAGCACAGCAGTGTTTTCGAATCACATAAAGCGAAACTGTTAGAAACCATTTGAATCAAATATTTCATAAGTGTAGTAACGAACCATTACCAATTGTCTTTAACGAGAGACGGATATTAAGTAACGTGTTGAGATTTGGTATGTTATAGATAAACTATATTTTTTTTTAATCTTTAATACTTTTTAGGTTGGTAATTGATACTTCCTACCAACAATTAAATACTACTAAAGATTTGACTGTTCCGAACCATATTTCCATTCGCTATCACATCAAGCTCAGTACTCTCTCTAAAACTACTTCTATAGGAATAAGCATTTGTATAGAAATTTATTTAATGATCTGTACCAGTATAAATCAATGAATCTGATAATGATATACAAATATCGTATTAAAATTTAGGATTACCTATAGAGAATCAGCTTATAATGTGTACTTTGACAACAATTCTAAATTGATAGGAATTCGACGTGAATCAGAGGTCGACGCGACAATAGATGCCGCCAAGCGAACCGTACTTCCGTTTCCTACCAAACGGGTGCCCCTGTGAAATTGCATGCACATGTGTGTAGGTAACAACATAAATACTCATGGTTATCTATCTCTGTACTTTTATTAATACTAATGATGGGTTTCTCTCGCTTGCCCCTAAGAGATTACTAAGCGACCAGGAGGAAGAGTAAACAAGAATCGGTTCCGTATGCTGGGGAGGAATACGCTCCTCTTTGGAATGTGTTTGATGGCAATGGAATGAGGTATTAGTGTGTTCTGAAGGAAATCGTAACTATCAAAGCACATATATTTAGTGGGTAAAAATCACGCATAACCTCGTCTTCCCTAAGAATTTTTTAAAGATTTTATCCGTACGAAAAAAAAGATATCTTTTGCTTAATGTAAATGTAGATCACGTTAAACTTATAATAGTTAGACGTAACGAAGTAACCTTATTAATAACATAGCTGAGTTTTCAATGGTATGGATGGAAATTATACAAAAAAAACAGCAATTCCGTAAATAACAGAGTAATGAGCGGCAATTCTGCGCGGTCATTACACCGCGGACGCGATTGGGCACCCAGTTATATGTAATTAGTATGTATATTTAAGTACCACACAACTTTCCCTACAACGCGCTCATACGAGCGCACGTCGCCATATTGTTTTTTTCACCTTCGTAGATGATGAACAATATAGTGCCAAATGTAAATTAACTGAACTATAAGGTTCGAGCTAATCAATAAACGAAGCTCTGTCTCCCACCAATCCAAGTTAACTGTTAAATAATAGTTAAGAAGTTTACGTCATCTTTGTAACCAACAAAAATAGCTTTAGAGGATTAAATCTTATTGATAAGTATTGGGAATATTAATCATGTTATTAGTATTAATAATAGGGTGTAAACCCACTCACGGGAGTCAGCACAAGTCAACCTCACAGGCTCGTGGTGCATCCTGCTAATCAACAAACAAAGCTCTAGCTCCCACCAACCCACATTGGGCCAGCGTGATGGGAAATGACCCATATCCCCCATATGTCCCCTTTAAACAAAGGTGAGTAAAGCACAGGACCGATCGATGAGTAGATCTTTGGAGGAAACCTGTTCAGCATCAGACGTCTCTCAACTGATGTAATAATAAAGATGATGAGTCTTCATATAAAGTAACAGCGATAGAATCAAGGCCATTTCCCATCCACCACCAACAGGTGCTGGTGGTAGATCTAGGTAGGTACCACCGCAGCGCTTATTACGGCTGCAAAACTACTGTGCAAATATTACTGTGTTCCGGTTTGAAAGGCGCCATAGCTAATGCAATTACTGGGGTAACGAGACGCACCATTATGTTTCAGACGACGAGCCCATTGAGGTGAAGAGTATAACATGCGATATCGCTACGTTGTTATAGACGGGCGTATCACTTACCATCAGGTGATCGTCCCGCATGTCTCGTCGATTAGAAGTATAAAAAAAAAATATCATATACAGGGCCGATTTGTTTTTAAAGTTTGACATGCCAAGTTGACCGTAAAGATGTCTGCCGAGCGTGACTAGTCGTGTACTTGTAACTAGGTAATGGTTAAGTGAAATACAGCAGTACCGGTTCTCCTTGACCGGAGAAGGGTCATGTTCACGCCTGGCATCGGATGCCAATCGCATGTGCCAACCGATGTAATGATAATGTTTGTGCGAATAATAATTATATAATATAATCGATGTTCACCAAACGATTCACGCTTTAACCTGTGATGAATTTTTCATTACATTGGCTTATATATGAAATATATAAATACTTTTTACTGGTGGCATTTCTACAGCCAAACAGTATACTGCAAACATTACTGTGTTCCGGATTGTAGGACGACGGTAATTATTGGGGTAGCGGGACTCGTATCATAGTCTCAAGGCGACGAGCCCAAAGTGGTACTGTACATATCTGATTACCGCCACGTTGTTATGAGCGAGGGTATGTCATCTTCGCTTTCTTGAATAAAAAAAACATAAAAATGACATTGTAAAAGGCTTTAGTGCAAAGTAGATATACACATAAGTCTTTAACAGCATATCTTCGATTCCTACTAAAATTGAATATCCGGTATAGTTCCAGGAAAACAGCTTCCGTGTAATATTCAGCAATCCTGTTGTTTTTAATACGACGAAGCAATACGACGAAGCAATAAGACGAGCAAGACGTTCACCTGATGATAAGTGATACGCCTGCCCAAAATAATGTGCCATTAATTAGGATGATATTCACAGCACCACATTGCGCTCGTCGCCTTCGTACATAAGGTCTTAAATTTCGTTACCTCAGTAATACACTAGCTACAGTTTCTTTAACTCTGAAACACAGTAATGTTTGCTCGCTATAATTTGACAGTCACCGGCATTGGAGACCTACCACCAGCACCTGTTGGAGGGGAATGGCCTTGATTCTATAACAATGACTTTATATTAAGGCAGTTCTCTGATTATCATTACTTATCATCGTCAGTCGATAGACGTCTGATGCTGAAAAGGTTTCCGCCATAGATGTCTACATTGATCGGTCCTGCGGCTTACCTGCGATCTTCGTTTATAGGAGATCTTATGGAGGGATATGGGTCATTTCCCACCACGCTGGCCCAATGTGGGTTGGTTGGGTGGCCAGAGCCTTGTTTGTTGATTAGCAGGGTGCAGCACGAGCTGGTGAGGTTGACTTGGGTCCCGCAAGTGAGTTTACACCCCATTATTACCATATATATATATATATATATATCACGCCTCGTTCCCAGTGGGGTAGGTAGAGACTACCTCTCTCCACTTGCTACGATCCTGGCACACCTCTCTCGCTTCCTCCACTTTCATGAGCATCTTCATGCATGCTCGTCGGTTGCGAGTACTCTTGACCCCGCCGTTCTTTAGGACATCTCCGATTTGATCGGAATGTCCGCCTAGATCGACCTGCACCGATTTGTCCAATCATTCTTACCTTGTATACCTCTTTCGTTAATCTTCTTTCATACATTCTTTCGACACTTATACTAATACCTATAACATAATTAATACTCCCAATACTTATATATAAGATTTAATCCTCTAAAGCTTTTTTTGTTGCTCACAAAGATGACGCAAACTTCTTAACTATTATTTAACAGTTAACTCTCTATAGGTTATGGTAATATGAATAGTTAACATTAAATAACAAAATCTGAACTCTCAGTCCATAAAATAAACAATTTTATATATTTGAATAATAACCGTGAATAATTTGTGAATTGTATTGGTAATAAATAACTGTAAATTCCTTTTGAAGAATATAGGAGTGTAGGTTTGATCATCATCAAACCTACACAAACAAGCAAGAATAACACAAACCATCGTTTGTGTTATTCTTAGGATATTAAGATTCTGTATAACCTAACAGTACACGAACATAAATTGTGAGATACATAGACATATTAAAATGATCATGTAAATCAAATCATGATTGTAATGGATTTATAATATTTATATTACCTTTAATTCTCATTTATATTCATTGATTGAGTTCAACAATATTGTGATAATCTGCAAAAGTTTTATGTAGTATTTAGTATAGGTAAAAACTAGTATTTTATTACTACATATTGAATAACTTTCGTGTTAGTTATTTATCTATACAATCTTTTTATACTGTGCTTCTATTCTTATAGGTTATTGATTTTAAGAATTGTATCAAAATCAGCATTTTTCCTATTATTGCAAGTAACATGAAAATGTATAGTAATACATTAAGTAGTGGACTTGAAGATAATGTTATTAATGTATTACCGGAAACAATGGTAAAGAAAAAAAAACGAATGCGATTTAATTCCATACGTGTCTATTGCGTAATGCGTTATTACACAGTATAATTAAATAAATATACTAAAGTTTCTAACAATCATTTATTACACCACTTCGTAGTATTTGTTATGAAAAAGTATGAGCGTATCTTTAATAACTTCTACGTCACATTCACGATAGTAGAGTGTTCAGTTTTTCTACGCTGATGATGACAGTGGATGACAAAAATGCTTCCCAGTACGTTTCAAACGAAGTCATGAATAGATCGATTACATTTGCGATGATGAAGCGATTGGAAAGCGTCCGACACGACAAAGTAATAACTGAACATACATTTTGTAATCGACACTTCGCTTATGTACCGATATGTTAATATCGATAACACAGTTAATTTGTCCGTCATACGATTACTACTTTTATTTATTTTACAAAGCGACTAGACGAGCAGTACGTTCACCTGATGATAAGTGACACCAGCGCCTAACAAGGTGGCGTTAGAATGATACACACAGCACGCATATAGGCTCGTTGCCTGAGACATTAGATGCTGTCTCATTATTCTAGGATATTGATAGGTAATTACTGGTTATTACCCATCAACGTGCTACTGTTTGTCGGATGCATTAGATGCTACGGAGATTAACCACCAGTAAACCATTTTTTTGTAATGTCTTCATTACTGAATTTATAGAACATTTACGGTTGATATATACATCATAGTATTAGAACAAGTCAAAACCAGTATGGTTGATATATAAAAAAAAAATTAGAATATTTCCGTTAAAGAGAATGTTAATAATATTTTAATCTTATTATATAACACACTGTGCTGTATATAATAGTTTTTATATTATAATGTTGCAATATATATTAAGATCAGTGGCATTTTAGATCTGTTATAAAGTCGCGACTGTACGTATCGTTTTAAAATACAGAATATAAAAAGTTCCGGATGTAATAATAAAGAATACATATAAAGGGAAAATTTGTACAGAATAAAGTATAAAAATAATTGAAAAGTTATTTATCACTGGTTATTTTGGTTAATGTTTCCCATTGTCTTTATCAAACGTTTAGTTAAACTATTACATGTTTCAAATTAACACACTATTAACAATGCTTGGTAATTTTTTATTTTGCGCAAGTAGATGTAATAGCATAATAGTAAAAAAAACAAAGATTTGTAATGAATAATTAGTCGAGAGACTCTCACGCGATGGTTCGCCTCCGCGAAAGAAAGTAAAGCCATTCATCGGCGATAAGAAGCGATTGTTTTGCGACGCGACTAGGAACGAATCGTTGCCATTTCCTAATATTTATTTACTAATACGGTTGCTCAAATTAGGCAATGCGACTGAAAAATGGCGTTACATTTTCACGCCCCGACACCTCTCACTAGACAAACTAATTTTAAAAATATCCGTCTAAACTGTAATTGCAATAAAACCACAAAAAACTCTACCTGAGCAATATCCGTTTTCTCAGTCAAGTTCTCGAATCTCGCGAGAATCTCTTTCACGGACACTTTTGGCTCGGAGGTTTCCTCGTGAATCGTCTCCATGTGACCACTAGACGACGACGAGAAACTTTGGGGACATTTTTTTGGTGTGTTTTTCCGCGTGTGCGAAGGTTCGGGGTCGCGGGTGTCCGCGCCGGAGTCGGAGTCTTCGGGGTTGGAGGCGTCGGCGCTGGAGAGCGCGCCCTCGGAGGAGTTGATGAGGGAGTCTAGGCTGGGGGCGCGTTGCGGGGGCGAGTAGTCCTCGTTCAGGTCGAGGCCATATATGTGCTGCAGGTGGCGCCAGTTGTCGCGCATCGCGAGCGAGAGGCGCGGGCGCTGCATGGTGCGCGCGCGTGCGCATGCGCGGCTCGGCTCGGACTGCGCGCGCACCGCGGACAAGCCCCGCCTAACCAGCTCTATGGTGTACGCAGCATTTTTACTTCATTGACATTTTAAAAAAGATTAGGCACTTAATTTGGTAACGCTTAAACCATATTACAGAATTGCCATTTCGCATCTTTAGCTAGGCAATGCATAACGGAATGATTTCGATTAAATATCGATTATATTCGCGTCATGTGGCGAGTGTGCGGGGACCATTTACCGCAATTGAGCTGATGCTCTTACTGTATATCAGTTATAATCTACAAAGTGATATTTAAACCGTCCGCCAGTAATGAAACTATTTATATAAACTTTGATGACTTATACTTTAATTAGTGAGAAACACTGTATAAGTATTATCACTTACAAAAATATCTATATCGTCCGAATTTTATATTTCACTCTAATCACAAAATTCTTTTAAACGAATTGGGTTGTATTAAGAAATATTTATAACATTACATAACACTTATTAGCTTTTATGAGACATACCATATTAATTCGTATTTAAGGACAATGATGTTATCTTCGAAATGGTAAATGCCAGGTAGTTTATGAATATGTTATACTTAATTGAGGTGGAATACGTTACCTTGATATAAAGAAAAACGAGTTTATTTTTTTAGGAATTAAATTCCTAATATAATAGAGAGTAATATTGTATGCGTATATTTATAACTAGCTGTTTATTAGATTATATTAGACTTGATATTTATCTGAAATATTCCCTCCCGGCGGCAAGTCATCAACCCTCGGGCCCCTTATTAATACTCTCGCAACTGTCTTAGGTGAAGTAATTTTGTACAATCCGTTCTCAGCCGTCCTCTAAATAACAGAAGCAATATCTCTACCAAATTTTAAGTGTTTACATCTGATAGTTTCGGATATATCGTGATAAGTCAATGAATCTTTGGATATCTTCAATATGGGATGTAAAAGGTCCCGCACAACAACTCGCGGAACCAAAGCCAATCTCACCTGCTCGTGGTGCTCCCTGGTAATCAACAAACGAGGCTCTGGTTTTTACCAACCTGCATTGGACCAGGGTGGTGAGTAATAGCTCAAATCCCTCCCATATAAACCCCTATAAACATAGAGATGTTTGGGGAGGCGTAAGTCCAGAAATGCGCGTCTATTAGGTGATAATAATGTATGATATGGTTAACTAACTTATCAACTGTGGTCGTAAAACGACAAAAAATATGTGAAACAAGTAAACGGTAGATTATCTATAAAGAAAGCTTTGGTAATGGTACGTTTTAAAGAGGAGATAGATCAGGAAGTTGTAACGCGTGCTATTCATTTACTAGGCGGGCAGCCGTGCGTAGCGGAACTCCGCGCGGTCAGCGTAACGGGCCCCCACATCTCATTGCTTTAACGGGAGCCATATTGCTTTTATCGCTACCCTGGCTTCACTGATGGAAAGAATCCACTAGAGACTAGCTAAATTTTTTTTTTAATTCAATTAAGCGACGTGACGAGCGGAACGATCAGCTGATGGTAAGTGATACGCTTGCCTATAACAACACAGCGGTAGTCAGAATGATGAGCACCACATTGCGTTCGTCACCTGCGACGTAAGATATCGAGTTTCATTACCACAGTAGCTACACTAGTTACAACACCCTTTAAACCGGAACATAGTAATGTGTAGCCTAATCTAAGTAGGTTAGTCTACACATTACTCCGACCGACCCGGATTGGGGAAGCTAGATGGGAAGTCTCAAATCACCCCCATTGGAACCCTTACAAACGTAGATTTTTAGATGAGGCCTATGTCCAAAAGTGGACGTCTATAAGCTGATGATGATGAAATAATGGAAACTCCAGGACTAAACTAGTAACTTGACCGGACATTACATTTACATAAGGTCACAAAACACTATTCATAAGCTACTATTGGATAAATGGTGAATTAAGAACTTTCTAAGTTGCGTAAATATGGATTTCAGTTTTAAGTTGCGTGACGACGACGATGTTAAGAGGCTGCGCACGCGCATCTACCTCAGCCATGATATATTCTTAACATTCTACTAAAGCAATGAAATAAATTCTCCTGGTGCTAGGTCTTTGTTACCGTAACGTCTAGGTTGTTACCGCCGCAGCACCTATTTCCGCCACCAAACAGTACTAGGTAAACCATTACTGTGTTCCAGTTCCAAGCGCGCTGTAGCTAGTCAAATTACTAGTGTAAGGAGTCTCTTATTATGATGTCAATAATGTGATGCAGTGTAGAACATCCCAACAAGCGCCATGTTGTTATGGGTGGGCGTATCACTTACCATCAGGTTAACAAAAATACTGTTATTAGTAGCATTAATTTCATAGATACGTACTTAGATTAAATAATGTCCTTATAAAAAAATAACATATTGTGAACTTGACTGTAATGACCAGCATTCGAAGAATGAGATAATATAACGGAAGCTGTGATAGCTTAGATCTTAAGACTAGAGAATACAACAACACGCCACATGACAGAAATAGATATGTTTTCCATTCCCACAGTTTAAAACTTCGATGATTAAAACCGAAATATTCCGAGAACTACTACAGCTTTTGAGCAATTGAACAGTGTCATGGATTATCGTCTAATCCCAGCTGTGGGAAAATCGGTAGGGCAATTGATGGCGTTGCGTTATGGTTATTCATTTGAATCCAAATTGTTATTGTTTTATGTGAAATGTACGGATCAAACGTGAATTTGACTTCAAATGTAACGCTTGTTTAAAAAATTTAAAAATTATTTAAAATGTCGAAACTGTACACTGATATAAAAGAAGAAAGAAGACAAGTAAAAAAAATCGGATTTTTACTTTAAATCGAAAGTACTATAAAATTTTATTATTAAAAGTGACGTAAGTATGAATGTGCCGAAATAAACTGGACGATTAACGATCAATGGCGCGGCGACTGCACGGAAGTTACTTATGTTTATTGAATGTTATGCGAGGGGAAAGGATACCTTTACCAAAGTCAATTATTGACGAATATCCAGCAAATAGTTTTATTTGATTATTTATTTCCCATTTTAAATGGTAAAACTACTATAGATAATGAATACCAAACTTAAGGCGAAAACATGTTATTAAATAGATCGCAATAGAAATTTGATTATTGCGACGACATAAAGACAACGAATGAAAATAATAAACACTACATACTTTACGTTATTATTCAGAGTCTAATAATACTATATTTTTTTTAATATACAAGGATTTAAATTTCACACGGTATTATGTAGAAATGAGTTCGTGTATTGCGAAGAATGGTCGTATTAAACAGTCTCTCATATATCGACAGCCAGAACAAGGTAATAACTTATAGTGACCGATTTAAGGTAAAATATAATGGTGCTAACTAGCTGGATGTAAAACAACCCCATCACCAAACAAATTCTCTCGAACCTCGCTCTGGAATCGAACTACGGTCCTCCATGTTACAAATAACTACTGTCCTGCAGACGATGTCTAGTACTGAAGCGAAAACAAAAAATAGACTAGAGTCTGTAGTTTACTGGTAAGTAGGTACCAATGCAGCGCCTATATCTCCCGCCAAACAGTAGTTTGTAAATAACACTGTGTCTCGGTTTGAAGGACGTTCTAACTAGTATAAATACTGGAGTAATCAGACTCAACATCTCATGTCTCAGACGACGAGCGCATTGTGGTGCCGTACATATTATCCTTCCTAGCGCACGCCATGTTGTTATGGGCAGACGTATTGCTTACCATCAGATGAACGTCTCGCTCGTCTCGTCGCTTAATCGAATAAAAAAAAATACTATTTCTGTTAGCGTTACTACATAATAATATGTTATTGCATTTTATATCGATATAATTATATATTATGTTGTTATATATTAAGTTAAATTAGCAACATTTTTAATATGACAACACGGAAGGACAAGATGGCGTAAAGCTGTTAGGGTGGCGTTGGAGTGTTAGCGAGAGCAAAGCGAGGATAGTTTGCATTAAGTGGTTTCAAGAGTATTGTATATATTTCATTTTGTATTGTTTAAAAATTGTAAGTAAAATTGCAACCATATATTATATGTCAAACTGGAAGACAAGCTAACACTTGTTTATTTAGAAATAGACTCAAGATGTCCGTATTCGTTATAATTATATGCAAAATATTCTACACAATATTCACGAAATGGGCGCGAATTAATCGTTAACGGTGTTACATAAATCAGTCATTGTGTAATTTCGGAAGTTGGAACCACTCTTTTTTATTTAATTTAGTAGTGTGTGTAAAGTTTTTACTTTGTTAATGTCTCTGCCAATAGATTAGCGCTGAATCATCTATGTCACTGTCACACTTATTTGAACGCTGAAGTTCATGCGAACGAAAATAGTCATTAGGCATTAAGGCATGGAAAGTCAATTTTGTGTGGATGCTGTTTAACCAAACGAAACCAGCTGGCAGCAATTTGTTTTTGACATCTGGCAGTAATAACTTTCAAAATTCATAATGACTTAATATGCCTATGCATTAATCAACAGAACTTTTTGTTTGGATATTCACAAAAACGTAACCTAAAAATGTGTTTTAGTGGGACCTCAAATTCTTTTAAGCTTTAGTTTACATAATACATATATGTTAATCAAATGTTAGTTTATAATCATGTTAGATTATTTAAAAGAGTATATTACTTTTTAATAGTTGATTTATGTATTTAACTGTATTTTAGTATATCTACATTTCGTGTTCGTTTTCATTATAGTATTTGTTTATATATATTCCTAAACTATAAGACATAAAAATTGCTGCTGATTAGTAGTTCCTTTTTATTAATATTACAAAATTTTGTTTCGAACATTACTATAAATACAATTTTTTTTAATATATATAAAGATGTACATACTGTGCCGACCTACTGTGGAAGTATTGTACAATGCATACTGTACCTCTGGGAAAAGGAAGGAAGGAATTTTATACATATAATTAAAAAATATAGTTATGCTTCTTCTTATTCTTTTATGTTTGTTTCTTGTTTACCTATGTAAGTATACGTTTCGAAACGTTTCGAATCGATATTGCTAAAATTGAGGAATTGTTAATGGTTATAAAAGAGCACTTTTACATACCTGTGAGTACTGCAGCACGAACTCGGCGATGAGCGCGTGCGCGTGATGCGCAAGTGGCGCGTGCAATGTCAGCGGTGCATCGCGCGTAGGTGTCAGCTGCAGCGTCGCGGGCGCTGGAGCAGAGGCGCGCAGCCCCCCTAGAGAGAACGTGCGCCTTACTGACAACCCGGCAGCTCCTGAGGGAAATAAATCATTATTTCTATACAGTACTACAGAGCATTTTTAACGTTGTAAAATCATACATTTGTATATCCTACAAATAACATTAATAAAAGATTTATTTACATAACTTGTTATCTTTATAGTTACATTAAGGTGTTTCATTTGTCCATACCGCGATCATATTTATTTCAGTTTACCAAAGCTATTACACATATTGTCAGTTGTGTAAGTAGGTGCTCACCTTTGACACCGACCACGACCGCAGCGTGGGAGACTGCGAGTACGGCGCTCTCGCCGGGTTGCAGTCGCGCCGCGAACAGTCTCGCGAAATAGAACGGCCAGCCGCGCGCCATCTCGACGCAGGCGCGCTTGGTGTGCGCACGCGGCGGCCCGCTGCCTTGCGAGCGCAGCCACGCCTGCCCCGCGCGTCTCTCCGAAGAGCTGATGCGGAGTGATGGCATATTCGACGTTATGTCATTAACGATCTGGCAGAAAAACATTTTTTTTTTTCAATCAGGGTAATGGTACATCGTCGTTAATTCTTAATAGTTACTTCCGCATCATCCCCAACTTGCATCAGCCCCTCGTTATGACATTAATCATTTTCTTCGGCCACAATAAATCAGTTTTTTTCAGCAACTCTTCTTAGGTCATAGGTTCTCATTTAGTTAGCAGAGTATTTTGTATTAATATCCAATATAACTGAATGTAGAACGTAACACTAACCAGACATGTATCCGCCATATCAGATAAAAAAAAAATTTCCTATTCAATGAAGCGATGAGACGAATGAGACGGCTCATAACAATGTGACAGTAGTAAGGAGTTAATAGGCTGCACCAAATTGTGCTCATCTTGAGATATAGGATGTGAAGTCTTGTTATACACTAACTACAGCGCCTTTTAATGCGGAGCACAGTAATGCTTGCACACTAGTCTTTGGAGGCAGAAATAAGAACAGCGGTAGCTGTCTAGGCGGTTTCTGGCAAGAAAGACTTGTCACCACTAATTTATTATAAGCATTTTTTTGTTTTGATCTACTCTTCATCGTCACGATAATAACGTAACTATTAACTTTTTTTATTTAAAAACGGTAAACTTTTATATAAAATATTTACTTACTTGTGCATAAAGTAAATCCAAAATAGCTGGTTCGTTGTATGTTTCTAATGGTGTAAATACTTCTTTGCGAACTCGTAATTTCCATGGTACTCGTGTATACGTCAAAAACACGCGATCAGATGGTAGTAATGCGGCTGGCGCGGGGACATCACCTTTAAATGAAATATGTTAGGAGTCTGTTCTCTCATTAAAGAAATTTATAGAAGTAACTAAGATTTTTAGAAGCTTACGTTCGATGTGTTCGGTACGGTCAGTAACGTGAGTTGAAACAGAATGTCTTCTTTCAGCCTCAAGTTTTCTATCTCTTTCTTTCTGCGCCATGTGGGTTTTAAACGTTGCCCTCTCTGTTCTTTTTGAAATTTCATTATTATCTGGCGGAAACACAACATCAGATCGAGGACTTTCCCTCATTCGTCCTACTAACATATCTCTAGAATTTTTTCGACCATCGAAACGTTCAAACTCGTCAAAGTATGAGGAGGAACGTTTGCGATCAAACGTCGGTGCCATATCGTTTTCTTCTTTTCTTCGTTCAGCCCTTGTCGGGTGCATTTCGTATATCTCTGAAGCTTCGCGACCTGAATAATTATCACGCATGTCTCGTCTATCGGGAGTGTCTAGTCCTGATTCTGAATCCCATTCGTCTCGTCCAATCTGTTGTCTTTCTTCACTAAATCCTCTTATTTCAGATTCATCGCCCCATTCGTTCATGCGCCTTTCTCTTCGGTCCGCTGTTAGAAAGCGAGATGCTAAATCATCACCTTGAGAAGACTCGGTCTCCTCTTTTCTGCGTGAACTCCAATTTGCTAAGAAAGCATTGCGGTCGTCAGCTTCCCTATTTTGATGTACTCCAAATGTGTCTCTATCGCGACGTAATTGGGCGAAAGAGGTGTCTGGGACTGGTGGTGGTGGTGCAGGTCTATCGGGAGGAGTAGGAGGAGATTTTGGCGGCGGCGGTGCCGGACCAGGTGGTGCCGGTGGTAGAGGTGGTGGAGGAGCATCCCATCTTCCCCCTCCCAACTGGCGTTCTAACATCAATTTTCTGGTGTCTTCTAATTTGTTAATTGTACGCGGTGTTTCCGCTGCAGAAGATGAGCTTCGTACAGAATGATTGGCGGTAACGCGTTCAAGTCTTTGTCTCATTTCAGAGCTAAGTTTTAATTTCCCAACACTACCTGGTGAAGGCCTTTGTGCACCGATCTCAAAACTGCGTCTCGCCGTTCGTTGAGAAGGAGGTTCTCGGCTGGGCGAAATATTCCGACCATCCACTTCAAACTCTTCCCATTCAATACTCGGCGAGGCTTCAGAACGCGATCTACCACGAGGTGGTTCATGTTCAAGGCCATTTGTTTGTGCTTGTGGTGTGTGTCGTCTTTGAATTTGACGCAATTTAAATTTGGTGAAATCTTGAGGTGACTCTTGATTAACGGCATCTTTCGGTGGCGGCCACCTCCATTTTCCGATTCGTACAGTTTTTGCACGTCCGTATGGATCCAAAAATGGTCGGGCTTCGGATGGATCGCCATCATGAAGAGGTGGTGGCATAGGTGGCGGCGGAGGAGGAGGTGCACCAGTAGAACTTTCGTTTGATTCTCGTCTTAATTTAATGGTATTTCTCGGCGGTGAATGTACTTGAGCTTGAACAACGGTAGACGACCGAACCGGGGACGTGGGGACTGAGTCTGAAGGCTCCGTGACTTGACCAGCAAGGAGTGTTTGTAATGCCTGATTTTGGGCAAGTAATTGTTGTTGAATTTGTAAATTTTGAGCCATGGCGTTTTGCAAAAATGCACGTTGTAAATTTTGATGGTAGGCGTTTATATCTACAGTACCAGGAGGTGGAAGATGTAATCCTAGAGCAGCTGCTAAAGCTTCTGGGGTGGCCGGCATAGTAGGCATGGTCGGCATCGACGGTGGCAATGATAATGCCCCAAAGCTAAGGGCGGAAGTAGATGCAGACGCCGCCCTTGGTGTAGAACCACCACCTTTTATTGCACCGGAAAGACCTTCCCCGTCAGTTAGTCGTTTTAGACTATCATTCACGAATATCGGATCGAAAAGGTTTGTGATATAATCATCAACAGAATCAACACTGGATTCCTTCCTGCTTGTTTTTCTCTTCTCTTCCTTTCCTCCTCCTTTGATCATTCGTTCAACATCTGTGGTGTTATTAAGACTTTCCATTTGTTCGTTGTAGTCACAGCTTAATATACTGTCTATAAATTCGTTGTATTTTCTACCGCCTTTAATGCTGGCGGCTAAAGAACGTGCATCGGACATTTCATCAATGTTAGGATCGAGAACAGGCGAGAAGAGATCATCAAGAAATTGATCCACGTCTGAGGCTTGACTTGGAACGCGAACTCGACGGACATGCGAAGCCAAGCTTGGAGCTTCAGAAGTATCTGACATAGCTGATGACCTACAAGCATAAGATATCAATGATTATTAATTTGAAGTAACATTTAAGGTAAGCAAAAAAGGCGGTAACAAAGTACTGTCTCAATATTCCGTGATAACTATTATTATTAACTAATAATATACAAAGTATATTTAATTATACAGTGATCGTGAATCGTGAAACTTACCTGACTCCCCCAAATTCAGAACTCTTTTCAATATATGCACGGCTGGATTGCGAGCCTGCTGGCGCTCGCTTGCCAGCATACTGGGACTTTATATAACGTGATGGTACTGCTCTTGATCCGGTTCCATATTCCATCTCCATTGCGCCCTTACTACTGGCTACGCTAGGTACTCCTCCTAATCTTTCCACCGAATGATAGCGATCATTTAATCGTGATTGTGATAATCCCAAATCAGCCAATTTAGTTGGTTGCGGTGCTGGATTATCGCCTAAAAGATTGTCTAATGATCTACTACGGACTTTGTCCGATGGTTGCTCAAAATATCGCTCATTAAGTGCGGACTCTCGCGACAGTATATCGTGAGAAATTTTTCTAGAATAATCGTTTGAATGTTTATTCATTACGTGGGAGTCTTCTTGTTCCATTTTCCAGTTGTATTCGGACATGCTCTCATCTATGGAGTCTTCTAACATGCGCTGAATGCTTGGAGAGCGTGACTTTGGAGGATCGGGCGGAGGGACCTAGGTAGAAAAACAAAATTTAAAATAATTTAGAAGTACTAGTTAACATTTAACGTGCAAACGTTCTTTCCTTGCAGTATTTCAATGACAAACACTGATGTGTTCATTGTAAGTAGAACTTTGGTTATTTGGTCGAAATCTAAATAAAAAGTGATATCAATTTTGGTGGACTGCATGTAGTTGATATACTAACGTCAAGACTGATTTCGCAGTAAACCGCAAAGTAAGTATAAACTATTTTTATGGTATTCCTGATTAGAGGTATTCGCGATTTTTGATCAGTGTGCATGTATAGAAAGTGCACTTGATACCTGAGGTCGCACAGCTCTCTCGGTATCCACGGAGGAGGCGCGTGGCGGCGGTGCAGGCGGCACGAGACGCGACGCAGATGCTCTCAGCGGCTCGTTGCGCCCGCTGCTTAGCGCCGACCAAGTCTCTACTTCGCCCACTGCGTCCAACGCATACTCGCACCCAGCCCATTCTACGGGAAAAAAAGTTATACCATCAGTACTAATGAAAAAGTGTTGTAAGATATAGAACACTTTTTCTGTTGATAAAAAGATGTAATACGTCACCAGTGAGTTGACCATTGTGCTCCATGGTGAGAGACCATCCCGTGAGACCGCCCTGATGGCCGGCGGCGGTCAAGGCAGCGGCAGCGGCTCGCTCGCACGTCGTCCATGCGTCCACACACACATGATTCAGTGTGTCTGCACATACAAAATATGTTATAAACATAAAGAAAAAGGTTACGGCGCCTTACTATGAGATACAATTATTTTAAAAAATATCTTCATTTACACAAAAAAATTATGATTCGTCAATTTTTAACGTAGCAATAATAGTTTTAATGTTAGAAACTGCGAAAAGGTGTACTACTCAATAATCAGACACATGCTATAGCGCCATCTTTTGGAAAGGCAAAACAAAATTGTACAAAAGTTTTTTATGGTGATTCGTTTATTACTCCCCTCTCCAATTAATTATACAAATTAAGAGTAACTGTTACATATGTAGAAATGGTTTGTAAGTCTGTATATTACCGTCGTAGAGCCGCAACGGCAGCGCGGGTCTGGCGTTGTCGCCGGCGCGCCATTCGAGCGTTGTGGGCGGGGCGCGGCGCGGCACGCCTGATACGCGTGCGCTGTTCGCCTCGGCGCCGCAAGCCAACCGCAGCAGCCGGCTGCGCTGACGCCCGCTCGTCGACTCAGATATTAAACGCAACAAATATCTAAAAATGCAAAAAAGTACATTATACAGATAATCAATCATGTATATTATGTATTACTTGTATCGCATTAATTGCTTGCCTTAACTCCTGTCTCAGCTCTACAAAATTAAATTTTGATGTTACATTTTACACAATAATGAAAATTCTTTATTTATATCCATTTAAACAACCTGCACAAAAAACAAACTTACTTATGCAACGCCGGACCGGGTTGGAAGGATGCTAAGCAGTGACCGATCAACTTCCAAACCCTTTCAGAAGATTCCCCACTAGCTTGGTTGCACAGCTGGACCAGAATCTCATCACGCAAACCCCTGGACGCCAGCCCTCGAGAGGCTATATAGTCAACCAAAATCTGTCAATATTTATAAATCATATGAATTGCTTAATATTACTATTTTGTAACACTTAAATTTGTTTATACTTTAAATAATTTCGGAGAAGGAAGAGACAGCATTCGTGGACATAACATTCACAAATCTGCACCTGGCCAGCGTGCAAGAAAAATAGACAGTCTCTCACTTTGCAACAGAAGGCCCCTAATCCCAGTGTTATGATCATTATGTGGGTGTTTATTATTTATTATTACATTCAGGAAAAGAACGAATACTGACCTTTTGCCTGGCGTCGCCATCCCCAGCGGCTGACTCGTCGCACCATCGCAATATTAATTTAAATATAGCTACAGCATCGTTAAAATCTTGATCCCTGAAATGTTGGCGGTGTTTTAAAATGTCAAAAGATTACATTATCCAATTTTTGTTTTTTAACTAAACCGATTTTAGTATCCATATGATTATATCGTCTCATCATCATGTTTATCAGCCGATAGACGTCCACTGCTGGACATAGGCCTCCCCCAAAGATCTCCACATCAGTCGATCCTGCGCTCATTATATAGAGATATAAAAATTTATATCAAAATTTACCTAACGGCTGCCTTTGACAAGAATGGCTTAGTTATAGGATGTTTCTTCGGACTGAGCTGACCACCATCTGCGAAGTATACGGAGCTAAACTTGGAAAATGCGAACTGCTGTAGATCCCTGGGTAGTTGCACTCGATCTTCCTCGGCGTACACATCTCCGGACACCTGTTGGTATTCATTAATTTATTTAGTGTTTCACAGATGTATGACTATGAAATAATTTAATAGATTAACTAATAAAAACATAAAAAAAAAAATCATATAAAAATAATTTCACGCAGTGTAAGACTTTAAAATGCATTATTGCACCGTTAAACGTGGTAACATCTCTGTTCACCTTAGTAATATTTTTCTCGGTATGCGGCGGCTGCCACTCGTCTATCTTGGACAGTATGAACGCAAGCTCGGCCGGCACCTCAAGCACCTGTAGACTCTCTGCCTTCGCCTTTTGTTCTGCTGCACGTCTCCTGTGATGAAAAATAAATTTTATTTGTGTATATATGTAGAATAGATCGTTGTTAAAAGAGCTGTCTAAATAAATACCAACGCAACTGCTCTCTCAAGATTCTTGTCACCAAATAGTAGTTTGCGATGTGACTGTAGTTATCTTTGTCTAATGAATTTACAGAGGTAAATAAATGTATAATATTATTTCTCAAGGCATGGTCTTCTTGTGTCTGAGTGAGAAAGGTTTTGGAGTCGAACTGATCGTCTTGTCACTTTGAAGTAATAACAAGAGCATTGGGTTTTCATTGGGGCTTACTTCGCAGCGGCCTGTTGCGCCTCCATTCTTCGTCGCTGCGCGGTCCTCTGTTCGCGGAGCGCGGCGACGCGCCGCCTCGCTCTGCGCGCGCGCACTAGCGCCTGCGCGCGGACCACCCCCCGCCGCGCGCGCTCGTAGCGCCGCCGCTCGCGCGACCCGCGCCACCACGACTGTATCCGCACCGCGGACTCGCGCAACTGACTGTACCGTTTCCTGTAAATTTATTACAAATATTAACTAACACAACCACCAACCCCCTGATACGTTCCATTGTTTAAACTATGCACTAAGATAATTTTAAAAACGAAACATTATTTACTTGTATAAATGTCCAAATAGCGTTCTTTACGTAATTTATATATTTTCTATTTCAAGATTTTTGATTACTTCGTGATACCTACGTTTTGACCTCTAGAATATAAAGTTTTTTGTTGATGTTGTAAATATAACATATATTTCATTATTATAACATTTTGATACATTGAAGCATTTATATTATTATTATAAAATACGTATTAAATCCCAACCTAGCCAGGTAGCCTCTCAGATGCGCTTGAAGTGTAGTAGCGGCTGCACGGAGTTTGTCTGCGCGTGCTCTCTCCAGTGCTCTGTGCAGCGCCTCGCGGATAAATACGCGAGCTGCACCCAGTTGAAAGTCCGCACCAGCTGAAAACATATCCACATTTATATGCATTTATATTACAATTACATGCAAATGCTTTCGTTTCTTTATTTAGCAGAACAGTAACTTTTGATATAGCAAAGCCACATGCCTGTTAGTATTTTGTAAACGAAATGCTTGAACAAAATTGTTTGTTTTGATACTGCAGTTATTTCAACTTACATACTACGCTACTATGGTGGCATAAAATTCAAAGTTAGTATCATACATGTGCATATTAATACTTAGCGGCAGAAATGAGCGTTGTGATGAATCAAAGTTTTGATTTTGGGTATACTCTTAACGTAACTAACTTATTACAACGTTTATTGTGCGACTAAAAGGAAGCGCAATAGTTAATATTATTATTATTTCGTAAAAAATCCTTTACCTACAAAATATAGAAAGTTTTAAATAAAAAAAAAATCGAATCATCTTCGATATTACATTTCCATTCATGTTGCCATTCATAATGTATCGGAACACCATGCAATGGTCGTTGATCGGCTTTTAAATAATATCGTAGCTGTAAAACATGTGAAACACAGCATCGTGAAACTGTGGAATGTACTTTTTATAGCATGTTATGCAGTTTCTCAGTAAGTAGTTTCACACGTAACAACATTTGTAACACTTTCTCCTCCACGTAAAGAATGTGCAAGGCTCGTTATCTTTACTCCAGTTAGCAAAATTGTCAACATTATTTATAATAACTTTTAATCAATGAACGCTTCTTTTACAAAACGTATAAAACACATATATAATATTAGTTTTTCGTCAATTTCTACAAAAACTTCTCATATAACCTATTTTAGTTGTTTTGACTTCTCACACAACACTCAAGCCATAAAGAAAAGTATAAATAAGGTATGAGTTCCCAAAGTTGATCCTGGAAGGCAAAATTTCTGGAAAACGTGACCTGGTGAACAGCTGAAGAAATGATTTGAAGACATAAAGGAGTGGTCCATGTTTAATTACCATCAGTTAAAAAGAATAGCTCAGGATCGAATTGGTTTTTTGAATCTGATCGCCAAACTTCAGTTTGAAGAGGGCACCTAATGATAATGTGTAGTTATACTTCATAAACGTTCATTCTGTTGTAATCATTTCTGTGTAAATTTAATAAAGAGCTAGTCTATTTCAAAGGGAGGTCATTTCCCCCACAAAAGGCCTCAAAGCCTCTTCTGAATATAATGTACGTAAATCCATCTTAAAGAAGGCTCGTGCAAATCAAGCGGATGCAAATTCGTCCGCTTATACGAATGCCGCATTATGCATACAATATGCCGTGTCTCTTCCACTTCTAACAATGACGACGTGGGCGTGATTGATTCATATCGAACACGATATAACACATTCTTATATTTTACCTAAGTATAAGCTTGTAAGTACAATTGCATTGTAGCAAAGAGGAAAATTGTAACAAAATTTTAATAAACAATGTAATATTCCAATAAGTAATACTAATGAAATGTTTTACCAAAGCCATGCACGTAAGTATGACAACAATGACGCCTAAGATGAGTGAGAAAGAATGTACCTGTCTAGAATAACCTGGCTTTCACAAGTTAGGTTTATTTTAAATATACCCATAGCAGCGGATTTAGATAAGCTATTAATTCGGGTTGAAAAAAGTCTCAAAGATACGGGTTAAAAGAGTTAAAGAAGGTTTAGTGGCTCTGTTGCCGGTGACCGTCTAGGAAGATACTACCGCAGCGCGTATTTCTGCTGTCCAACCGTAGTGTGAAAACTTTACTGTATTTTAGTTTAAAAGACGCTGTAGCTAGTGAAATTACTAGGGTAACGAGACTTTATATCTATATTTGAAAGCAACGATAACAACGCGTTGAAGTATCATCTTTACTAGCACCACGTTCAAGTGAACGTACCGCTAGAGTCGTTGCTTCGTAGAATAAAAGAAAAACTCTTTTTACGATTCTACCTCTATTACTGGTATGGGACAATTCTATAAGGAGCTTCTGTAGCAAAGCCAAGAGATTAATTACTGTGGTGCGGAGGCAGTTATTTGAAAACATACACTTAAGACATTTATAACAGTAGTCCAGTCTCCAAGTAATGTTTCTAATTTACTACTTACCAGCTCCCGTGGGCGGCATCTCAGCGAGGATGGAGTTGCAGATCTCGCGGTACGGCGTCGCACGCGGTGGATTCGTCTTCAACAAATACCTGGTCGTAAGTAAAAAGTCAATCAATTATGTTCCTTATTAAGTATTCTATATAAGTGTATACAAAGAACGACTGTCGCATCCCGTTGAATGCAAGTTACATCGGGCCAATCACGTTAGAAATCAACTGGGGATATCAATGTTCAGCGGTGGACATCGCTATGCCTCGGTATGATGATGATTCTTAAATTAGAAAAAAGAAAAACTTTAACAATAACCCAAAGAGAATACATAAAAACAAGTCGCTAGGTAAGAAACATACTCATTGTCCCTTTACAAGGAATTTTCTCTTGTTGACTATTTAACTAGGGACGGGATTACCATAAATACTCACCGGTAACGTTCCACAAAGTTCTGGAAGGGTATCCGTATTGGATAACCAGTCTGTCGAATCTTGATGGTGTCCAGCATACCGGTGTACCTCAGCTGTGCGAGAACACACGGCAACTCGAACTTCATAGGGGATTTGTCTGTGTTGGGCTTGATGCAGCGCACGAACCATGGGTTGCAACGAGTCATTGATTCTAATAGCTGGTGTAAACTATCGGAGAACCTGATACATGGATTTTATAATAATTAGTGTTAAACAATGTTAAAACTCTGTACATCAGTCTGTAAAAGTCTGAACATCAGAGTCCAAGCTTAGACATAAAACTGTTCCCTTTTTTTCTCCCATTGATGTAATAAAACTATATCTTTAAAGGAGTTTGGACATCTTGAGATGTATAATAGTGCGTCTGTAATTAATCATTATTGTTTTGTAAATGCTAAGGTGTTGGAATAATCTGCAGGGTAAAATATTTTACCTTATAACAATGCTCACGGATTTAAATCAGAAAATCACCGATAGGAGACAAATATCTATAAATAATTAAGTTTGAAATCTTCCAACCAACATCTGTATAAGAATAGTTTCTAAACATGATAAACTCACGAGGGATGAGAGGAGGAACTTATTAGAACCAAATATGTAGTGGTTCGGTGTATAAAGCATGCATAGTTAAATTCACAAAGAAGAGATAATCGTTGGCGATTTACGTAACAAAAGTACCGGATAAGAAAACTTTAAATATTTGATGGTCATCCAAAATAATGGAAAATTCTAATTCCTTTGTTATTCAGACGAACGGCAAGTAAACGGTTATTAGATGATGATGTAGCTTTGATGTATTTACTATAGCAGTTTGTTTTTGAAAGTTTTAAGGTATCAACATAACTTATACTAATCCAAAAAATGTTATTACTGATAATAATCAAGAAATTCTAATCGTACCTGGCCGCTACGGTGGGTGTTCTAGGCTTCATAGTAACAAAGCGCCCGTTGGCGCCCCGCGGCAGAGTCTTGTTGGCATCGTGCTGGGCTCGTAGCTGAGCTGACATCTCTGCCACCAGCGGCACATCACTGCTACACAGTAATTCCAAAACGTCACCGCGTAGTGCATCGCGGTTTTTATCCAGGAAGCCTTCAACGTTGTACCATACTTGGCCCGCATAGTGCTTGATCTGGAAGAACAGCGTTAACGTTTACAATCTCTAAAATATTGACCAGCCACGATTTTTGACAAGAAAAGTTAACAAATACCAGTTAGTGCATCTACAAGATTTTTACGAAAGGCGTCAAAGTTAAGAGGATGGTTTATCATCATCATCATAATCAGCCGATAGTCGACTACTGCCGGACATAGACCTTCCCAAAGATCTCTACATATAATCGACATAGCTTCAGGTACCGCCGGGCACTAGAGGCCCTAGTTTCTAGGGATTCACATGGAAGGATTTGAGCCAATTCCCACCACACGGGCCCATTTCTGGTTGGTAGAAGCTAGAGCCTCATTTGTTGATTAGCAGGGCCATGAACAGGTGACTATGGCATGGGTTACGTGAGTTGTGCGGGACTCTTTATATCCTTTTATGGTTACTTAAGGGAAAACATTCAAAGGCTATGGACAAATAATCTAAGATTCATGGGAAGCCGCAGTGAATCCTGATATTCCGTTATGAAAGTAAAACAACATTACAACAAGATATCATTGCGTTCATATAGTTAACAAAAAAAAGTATAAATTTGGCAATTTTACTGCCAAAAGCTTAGTGCACTTAATTTTAATCAGTAGTTACCCCAAATTCGTTAGCTCCTAGCCTAGGCCTTGAATATAGTTCATTCAGTGCATGGTTGTAATGGCACTTCTCCAGGAACGACACGTCAGAAGCGCGGGGGAAGTTACTCTCGTCGTCCAGTAAATGCAGTATACCCACTGGCTTCTTACTGAGCAGTTGAATTACTGTAAACAATAACAAATTTAACAACCCAATATTTAAGTAAAAATAAAACATGTAAGTGTTAGTGTTACCTGGTGAATTATCATTCCATGTCAGATTCGACCACTCCAATCGCTCTTTCTGATACTCCTGCTGTTCTAGCTTGAATATGTGTTTATTGAAATAATGTTGTAGTGTTTCATTCGCGTAGTTTATACAAAGTTGCTCGAACGAATTCTCTTCTAAATCTTCAAAACCGAAGATATCGAGGAGAGAGATCCGGTGCGCGTCGTGTAGACCTGCGCGGTGGACTATTGAATTGATACGTAGGACGAGCCAGTTGAAAAGAGAAGAATAGAGAGCCTTAGCGAAGGCGTCCCTTGCGTCTAAAGCCTGATCTATTGGTAAAGGTGACCTCATACGCTCGGCTCGTGCTGCTGTTACTCGCGTAGTCAAAGCCCTAGCCAAAGCCTCTGCGGGAACCTTTAACAAATGCGCCGCCCAGCGCACTTCAGCTCCTCCGCCTAACTGTACTCCTTCCTGCCCATGACGTAACTGTCTTCTATGAAAATACACATTCCCCAGGTGGAGGACTGACGCTAAAACTCTTATAATGTCTTCTCTTTCTGCATCACCGATGCCTAGCACTTGCATAGCTCCGCACAGAGCAGACCAATCGGCTCCAGCGCCAGCGCCTCCCGAATCACCTCCTTGGTTTAAATAAAAGTAGTGTTCAGCTGTCAATAGTCCCCTCGCGCGTCTTTGTTCTTCATCCAGTCCCGCTAACAACTCGTAAAATACATGATAATTCCTTTCTCCTGGTGACTGTGTGACTATTCTTGACTTTTCAAGTAGATAATGGGCTACCCTGGCACCCGCTAATGCGCCATCCTTGAAATATAGTTCTAAGAGTTTACCAAATCGACTAGAGTTGTGGTTTTTTGGTGTTCTCGCATTTCCAAATGCTTCTAGCAACGGCGCTGCTTCTAATATTTGTTCTGAAACTGGAGCCCTGCCTAAAGGTGCGGGGGCCACTGCGGCGAGAAACTGAACAGCTAACTTGGTGGATTCAGTTTTCCCCGCACCCGACTCTCCTGAGATGAGTATGGCTTGAGGTTGGGGTAACGATGAGCGGGCGGCGGCGGCTATGGCGAACAGATGTGGAGGTAGGTCTCCTAATGCCTCCGCAGCGTGATACCTGTAGTAAAACGGTAATGTATTAAATATGAATAGTTAAATGTAAAGGCTACAAAAAATGTTAACTTACTTCTTTTTAGAGCTAGCAATAAAAGCAATCACAGCATTTGCTTTCATAACTTTGAGAAACAAGATAGTTGACGTTTGGTATAGTACCATAATAATTTTTTTTTTATTTAATAATATACATATTAATAATTAAATGAAACAAAGAGACACTAGATACAAAATTACTGTAATTAATGTGATACAGCTTTGTTTTTAGTGTTTAGATCGCTGCAACACTGAGCCCACGTCAGTTTAAGACAATACGACATAGAGATTAGGTTAAACGTGTCAAGGTTGTGCAACGTACTCAATGTCTAACGACATTTTAATTGTTTTAAAGCACATGCACACTGGTTATGACCTTCCATTCATATTGTACACTTGTTTGGATCTAATCCGAGTTTGTTAACAGTAATAAGTACAGTAAAGTTACCAAAGTAAGCGTCAAACGTTGCCATATTAACTCCCAGTGAGTTAATATATTACTTTGATGGAGATTACCATTTTTTATATATAGATATATGTTTAAGAACCAAATCAATATGAAGCAGCAAAAGAAACACAAGTGAAATAATTTTGAGGCTTAAGTTAATACAATAATAAGCACTTAAACTAATACGTAAAGACAATTATAAGTTATAATCAAATAATCGCTTTTTTAAATTTGAAAACCGGTTATAACTGGAATCGATGACGATTTTTTTTATCGGTATATCTCGTCTTACCTCCTGGCAGTCTGTAGGCCGTACAATGCGTCAACAGGCCGGTAAGGGTTCACAGCCACCAATATGGATCCAGCGTAGGTGTAAATAAGCCCCTGTTCATATCTTAGCTTCAAATTCCAAAGCAAGGCAGCTTCGTGGAGGTCGTGGAGGCGGGTCATATCCTCTACGCCCGTTGGTCCCAATTCTTCGCGTGGCCACACCGGATCTCCTTCTTCTTCGCCATTGCCCATTTGGAGGGCGAATGTTTGAGGCTGCAAGGAATGGTATGAATTAAAATAATAAGTTCATTATTCTGTGAAATCTGCGAACGAAATCTTGAAAGCAATCTATATTTTCATTTTCATTTTGGTAACATGCATGGTAGAAAATATGATGGATGTATGCTTTATAATATCCTTTTCTATATAGCGCTTAAAATCTAATAAAGATCGAATACTGCTCTTTTTAAAAACCCGACTTTTTAAAATTATAGTTGCCTTTCCAATTCTTTCTTCTGCGGTTTTCCCAGCTATGTAGGTCTTTTTGATTTGGTGGCTAATACTGCAGTCAAGGGTAACGAAGTTATAAGTTTCATGGTGTTCCACTAATGAACATTGTGATTTCCTACTGACTTAGTTCTTTTAGGCACCGTGACTTAACCAAAGAAACAGCACAAAACCGTAGTCAGACGGAAAATTGCTACTTCCCACCACAACTGTGACGTAACAATGTGCTCACAGTTCTATCACATAATCTCCTTTGACCTGAACATCTGGGAAACTTTGCTATCGTGATCATTATGAATGTATTAAATTACATCCTTTGTTTATTAAGCCTGTTCAAATTTATATGTAAAATCATTAAAGTAACAATTGTTGAAGCAACTCAATTGTATTAATAGTACAATAGAAATGTAATATTATCAAGGATCATACAAACCAAGCATTTTGTTAAATATTATGTTTGTTCTACCACAAATTTAACAGGATCTGCCTAGTCTGTTCGTAGTATTCAAAATTCGTGAAAAACGTTATTAAACTCAGTTGAAATATAACACTGAGAATTATTTAATTGTTTTTGTCTCATAGATTATATTTATCTCATAGTCTAAAGATCAACCGAAACTGATTTGAGGATGTAGTTTTAGTTAAAAGCTCATTTCAAAGTATGTTTACTAGTAAGATAATATTTTGTTGAGGTAAACAATAATACGAATATGTTAATATATTCTATACTTTAATTTTAATACACATCGTACATTGTGTAATAATACATCTAGACACAACTCCTTTAACTTGCGTACGATCATAGCCCTCCGTCTCCTAATTTTTACGTCAGTCATTTCTTTTAATCTCGTGGCTTTCAGGATAGATGATTTCGGCAGCATTCGGGCTTTTCGCCGTATCTTCTGTATATGGAATAAATTATGTTGCGTCCATGTTGAATTCTGAGAATCTGTGGAACTGCAGGATAACTTGCAAGCTTCGCAGGACTCGGGCGAACTGCGAGGAGTGGGTGCGAAACGGACACGCATTTAATTTTATTATGTATTAAAGCTATATTCTAAGTAAATATTTAACAAAAAAAAATTATTTAAAATGGATAAATACAAATTTACCGACCGCAAAATCATGTTAGTACTTTACTGTTACTGTTTAACTACTGTATCTCTATACCAATCATAACAGTAAAAGTTTAATATATAATTTGATTAATTAAAGAACTGTTGTGGGTTTATTAGATCATTTAATTTCAAAATTTTTATTTTCTTTAACATTAAACGAAAAAAATATTCTACTCGTTTATTATCTGTGCTACCAGACGCTAATTATTTGCGATTCGACCTAGATATTAACACGTTAACAAGTATTATATCACGTATAAAGACGTTCACTTTCATGAATAATGCGAAACATTTAAAATCGTCCACTTTCACGTGTTTACACAATTTTTAATCATTTAAAACATTATATCACAGAAAGTCGAGTGCATAAGAAGTAGTTCCGTTGGATCGCGCCGGCAGCGAATAACTGAATTGACCACATGCCAGAACTAAGTCTAAATAAATGGTCATATCTAAGAACTGTTAGGCACTGTGCATGTAGAATAACGGAGCATTTAAGAACAAGTCAGACTGCTATTGCATACGTTTAATGTAACCTCTGGTAAGGTAACCATGCTATACATAGATACGAACCTTAAAACCAGAAACATAAAAAAGTAATCCAAACCATAAAGCATCACGGTCACATAGCTTCGCTGCTTCGTATATTTTTACTGGTGGTAGGTCTCTATTGCTGTAAACCGTGTAAGTAAGCACCACCGCATAGCCTATTTCTACCACCAAATAGTATTGTGCAAGCATTACTGTGTTCCGGTTTGAAGGGCGGTGTAGCTAGGGAAATTACTCGGGTAACGAGACCTAACACATCATGTCTCAGGGCGATGAGCACAATGTAGTGCAGTTGTATATCACTCTTACTGACACCACATTGTTATGGGTGGACGTATCACTTACCATCAGGTAAATACACCACATTGCTCGGTAGAATAAAAATAATTGTAACTTTAAATAAAGGTAAATTATAACAAATAATTCCTACAATATTTTATGTTATCTATCAATGAATTTGTCTATAAGCCGGAAGTAATTTAATTTTTAATAAAAACATTAAACGGCTATAAAGTATAGCCCCACAAATATTTTATAATAATTAAAAATATCAAGCGTGTAAAACATTTTCATGCTTGAAATACTTTTTATTAAATTTTGTAATTACATATTTGATAACATACATAACAAGATATTAAGTAACTTAATTTATACTTTATAATTAATAATTTAGTTACTAATTAATACTTTATTTTATTTGATGGAGCAATGAGACGAGCTCACCTGATAATAAATTTCACTTGCCCATAAGAATGTGGCGCTAGTTAGGATGATATGCACTGCAACACCTAGCGGTCGTTGCCTTGAGGCATAATATCTTAATTCTCAATATCCCAGTAATTTCACTAGCTACAGCAACCTTCAAACCGGAACACAGTAATATTTGCACATTACTAGAAATAGACCTTGCGGTGATACCTACGTAGACGATCACCGGCAACAGAGACCTGCCACCATTAAAATAATTAAAAGTAATATCGAACAAAACATTAAATATATAAACAAAAAATTAGATATAATATAAAAGAAAAATTTAATTGCAAAATTCATTTCAAAAAGCTGCAACTTTTATATTTAAATTAAACATTGAATCATTAAAATAATTGAAGATACAATTATTATTTATGGGAAAAAAAAGGCTTCGATTATTCGATTTTTTAATCGATTGTCTAATACAGGTAATGTTCTACGCCATAAATTAAAAAAAAAAACAAGAATTAGAAACTGTCACACGTCAGTTGCAGCGGGAAAAGGCACGCGGTGTGCGATCGCGGGGCCGCGTCCGAGGAATGTCGATAGAGAGTCACTGGCATTCTTATCTGACATTTCTGTTCTGACTAATCAAGGGCATTCAGTGCTTTTACCTACAGCTTTCTGTGACAACAACGACCTATACCGCGTCATGCAATATAGAAGTATGTAAGTAATTACACATAATTTTATATAAAACTAGCTGTTCCTCGTCAGTTTTGTCGGACGTAATATAAAATTAGACTTGGACTTTGTGTGAAATAGTCCTTGAGAGCAATCACAACTGCAACTGAGTTTCTATAACAACCGCTTAAATAATACGAAATGAAAATGTTTATAAAAGTTGATTAAAAAAAAAAGATATAACCATCCACAAATTATTCCGCGTTGCATAGTAATATTCCCATGTGGATACGTTTACTAGTTTTGACGTAATTGGAGGACCAACAAAATATATTATCACAAAATATACATAGATAGGGAGCAGTGTTAACATAAATGTACCATTATATAGGGAATCAACTATAAATTATTGTAAATTTTACATGCTCTTTTGCCGCCTACTACTTATATATAGATTAAACAAATACATAAAGATAACTTTTTACAAGCATCGCTCAACAATACCAGCCCTGAATTTAATAAACCTTATTTGAAAGAAGGAATTCGATCTATAGTATTACGATTATAATTTATTTGTTACTATCTATAACGTACTTCTACCAAGTTATACTGTTAAGAAATAGTTAAAAAGATGAAACGGGACAAATAAAGTTCATGAATAATAATAAAAAAAGTGCACTAAGAAATTAACTTTCATCATCGATGTACCAATTTAAGTATAACAAAATCAAAGGTCGCGGTAAACTGGAGAAAAGGGATTAATGATTATGTATATGGACTTATATTATGATGTTTTACCGTGCAAGTACAAATTAAATGTTCACCTACTTCCTCAATAAGACATTAAACGAACCGAACTATTTAGGACATTTAACCAGGTTAATGTTTAATAAAGAAGTCTACACATAATATTATTTGCGCCTCACTGACCGTTGATACGTTGAAACGTCAGTGTAATTTAGATAATCAAAATAATATATCGGCGGTCATGCATAGTTCTACACCTTCATTAATATATTTTTCATAATTATATATAATAAGCGTAGATTCAAAGAAATAGGTAACGACCTTATATAACCTGTTAATTATAAATGTGCTGTAAGACAAATTAACCGTAGGCAGATTACAGATACATTTTTATTATCAGTCTTTAACTTATAACTTTTTTTTATTCAGTAAAGCGAGCGGGACGTTCACGTGATGGAATTCTGGTCTCATCACCTCAGTACTTTCACTAGCTACATCTCCCTTCAATCCGGAATGCAGTAATGTTTGCATAGTACCGTTTGGCGACAGTAATAGAAACTGCGGTGGTACCTATCTAGATTGTCATCAGTAACAAAGACCTACCACCAGTAAAAAGTCCTACCAACGGTGTATATAAAGTGGTTATAACGTTTTTTTTTTAACATCAAGCTATTTATTTTTTGTATGTAAGTGCCTTTAATCTTTGTTCTTCGTATTCGCTAGTATTTAGCCACAATTAAAATATGTTTAATGAGCATTGCATTTCAAAATAAATCTTTTTTAATTAATACTTATATATTTTCAGATGTATACAAGTATGCGATATAAGAACGTCATAATATACAGTTATATAATGTATTTGTATTTTATATATGTATCTTGTTAATTTTCTCCTAACGATCGACTCGCCTGTCACATAAATTAGCAAGTAGAGAATTCATATTTGCTCTTTATAAGCTCTCAAGTAGCTCGCTGGCCTAATGGTTAGAGCGTGCGGCCTTCATTCCGAAGGTCGCGGGTTCGAATCTCGGCATGTACCGATGACTTTAATATTCAAGTTATGCACATTTGTGAACTTTAGTTACAACAGCGAAATACAAACGGTGAAGGAAAACATCGTGAGGAAACCTGCATATGAATTAAAATTTATTTTGAGGTGCGTTAAGTAACCAATCCTCATTGGGCCAGCGCGGTGACTATGACCCAATCGCCCTCATATTGAGGGTAGGCCCAACAGTGCAGATGTAATTTTTTGAACATTTGTGAACAAAGGGCCGTCTTGATAGATGTTAAATAAACCGGCCAAATACAAAAGATATACTTTTAACTATTAACTGTTGTTATTGTTGTTGAAACAGACAATTTTGTTTTAAATAAACATTTCAAAGCGCATGGGCAATATTTTTATTATATTTACAAACACGCGTACGTGCGCTTGGCAACATGCGCAATCTCACAGTTGACATATTGACACATGTACGTGATAATTGTGGTCTAGTTTTACTATTTGTCGTGTTGTATCTGTCCGTCTGTCTGTCTGTGTGCCAGATACTCCAGATCTCCGTAAATAATTTTTAATATTTTCCAACATTTTTAAATTTCAGATTTAATATATCTATTGGATGTGAAATAAAAGCGGAAACTGGAGTAAGTAGTTGCTAACCTGTCCATTGACGACGGCGCTAACCAGGAGCACCCTCGCAGCCCGGTGCACCTCCACAAGGTCTCCGGGCAGCGGGGCAGGAGCGCCTGGCGGCTGAAACCATACCGCAGCTCCTTCCGACCACTCCGCAAGCCCCCCCGAGCCCGCCATGCTGTTGACAATATTAAACTACATTAATATAAAAAAATATAATTAAATACGGCACAAATGAATTAAAAAAAATATATTTTTTTTTTTGTAATATTATTTTTAAGCAATTTATTTTTAAACATTGCTAATTTAGTCATCGCAGATAAAAAATATTTGCTTTTATCTGTGCAAATATTAATGTAATTTGTATATAAAATAAAAAAGTAATTTGTGTGTTGTTGTCGTGAAAGGAAGTTTGCAAACATAAAATATATTTATAATTTTTGATTGAAGTAATGTTTTCACTTTGAATAGTCGTCAGTCAAGAGCCGGAGTCATTAAGACACCTCTACTTCCTTTTCTAATTTTTTAGTTGACTTATTTATTTTGTGGACACCGGGTATACGTTGCCAGGGGAACCGGATCTTTTGACATACATCTGTACGTACATACAAGATCAATGGTTAAATCTGTCTGTCGTTTTGTAATATATTAGGTTGGGGAAAAAGAAATCCATTATTTTTTCGGTAGATGGCTGTGATAAATTTCTCGTAAAGTATCGATCAAGCAGTTTCAGATTTATGCTCGTTGGAAAGGTGACATTTTGCAGTAAAAAAATTCCTTTGCTGTTTTTTGTTTGGTGCATTCAATTGTGAGTTACAGGGTGTTAAAAATGGAAGTGAACAAAGAGAAAATTCAGTACATTTTACAGTTTTTCTTTGACAAAGGCGAAAATGCAAGCCAGGCGGCTAAAATTGTGAATGGTGTTTATGGACCCGATACTGTAACAGCCAATTATGTGCAATTTTGGTTCCGTAGATTCCGTTCAGAAATTTTTGATGTCAAAGATGCACCTCGCACAGGTAGGCCGGTCGCCGAAAATGTCGATAAAATCGGAGAAATGATCGAAGTCGACCGGCATGTTAGCAGTCGTAACATCGCCCAGGAGCTAGAAATGGACCACAAAACAGTTTTAAACCATTTACACAAAGCTGGATTCAAAAAGAAGCTCGATGTTTGGGTGCCACACCAATTAACAGAAAAAAACATGATGGATCGAATTTCCATCTGCGAAGCCTTGGCCAAACGGAATGAGATAGTCCCATTTCTTAAACGGATGGTGACTGGAGATGAGAAATGGATCAAATACGATAACCCTGTGCGAAAACGATCATGTCAAAGAGCGGTGAAGCACCTCAAACGGTGGCCAAACCAGGACTAACGGCCAGGAAGGTTTTGCTGTGCATTTGGTGGGACTGGAAGGGGATTATTTATTATGAGTTGTTTCCATATGGCCAAGCACTAAATTCTGATCTCTACTGTCAACAACTGGACCGTTTGAAGATAGCAATTGACCAGAAACGGCCAGAATTGGCCAACAGGAGAGGTGTCGTGTTCCACCAGGACAACGCTAGGCCACACACGTCTACAGTGACTCGCCAGAAACTTCGGGAGCTTGGTTGGGAAGTTTTAATGCATCTGCCATACAGTCCGGACTTGGCACCAAGCGATTACCATCTTTTTCTTGCATTACAAAATTTCTTTAGTTATAAAAAATTGGCATCTAGGGAAGATTGTGAAAATCGGCTACTAGAGTTTTTTGCAAATAGAGACCAGGACGTCTACGAGAGAGGCATTATGAAGTTACCTTTAAAATGGCAACAAATCATAGAACAAAACGGTGCATATTTGACCCAAATCGGACAATCCGAAGCATGTTAAATAAAGTCCTGAAGTTCATATAAAAATAATGGATTTCTTTTTCCCCAACCTATTATTATATCTTAATAAGAAGAAAAAGATGAAAGAGAATAAGACGGAAGGAATGAAGAATTGGAGTTATATACGAAGTGCGGAAAGAAGTAAGGAAATAGACTAATTATGATATTAATGTGCAAAGTTTATAGCCTCACAACTCAAAACACGTAATCAATAATGTGCTGTCGCATATCATGAGAAGGGAAACGCTGGTAGTTAAAAACAATTATGTCCACATTTCCTGTAACAGCAACTGATACTAACAGAAACAGTTCAGAAAACATTGAATCGTTTATTGTTTGCTTGTCACTAACCTCATTGTCTTTCAGGGGTACTGTTTCCAACGACTTGTGAGAAGTAACATCATTTGTATACACATCGTATAGGTTCAAATCCGGCAAATAAAAGACGTTTATTTATCATGATTATTGTTTATTAATAATGGAGAAAAGTAATAAAAAAACATAGATTAGACTGGTGATGGACTTTTACTGGTGGTAGATCTCTGTTGCCGGAGACCGTCTAGGTATCAATGGCAGCGCCTATTTCTATCGACAAACTGCGTAAACATTACTTTGTTCCTGTTTCAAGGATGCTGTAGCTGAAGTGAAGTTACTGGAGTAACGAGACTCAACATTCTATATCTCAGGAGACGAGCGCAATGTGATGGGCAAGCGTCTCACTTACCATCCGGTGAATGTCCGACCCGTTTCGTCGCTTAATTAAAAATAAAACACTTATAAAACTTCGTCAAATGTTACATAGGTTAAGATAAGGTTTTTAGGACTTCATCATCATCATTTCAATCGATGGACGTCCACAGCTGGACATATCTCTTGTAACGTGTTCCGCAAAGCAGGGTCTCGCGCTATTTGAATCTACTAACTTCCCGCGCTTCTTTTTATATCCTCTATCCATCTAGTATCTATCCATATAGCGAAATCCTTTTATTACTATAAAATATTAAAATAGATATATACTGTATAAAAATTCCATAGATCTTTAAGAAATAACCAGGTCATAAAAATAAGTGTAAATACATTCTTGAATACGTTGTAAACGACCGCGAAAAATTGCAATTGTATGTATGTCTTGTTTGACTGAATATATTCATACATACATATTCATATATACATATATATATTCATACGTACATAGTAACATCTTCACGCTATGTTCATGTAGCATCTACCATGTGTACAATACTACTTTTAACGACATTATTAATACATCAACATTCTTTGTTGGCAACTCTTCAATGTCGTCGGATACTACAGGTATTGCGTCATGCAATTATTTGCTACAAAAATATCGCAGCTTAAGTTTTTCTGACGTCTACGTCTGAGGACCTTACTGCCCGATCGACGTGGAGATCGGGGAGTGCGCATATCCAGCAGTGGACGTCTATCGGCTAACGATGATGATGAAGTTTGTCTATCTTCCTCCTTAGTATAACCTCACCAAATATGTGACGTGCGTTCGGTCGCTAGATCTCTTTATGGTAAGCATCGGCGCCTGAATTGATTTATCAGGGATGTGAATAGTCCTCTTTTGTATCCTCCATGTCCTCCGGATGTAATTGTATTTCGATAAAATTGCTTTCAAAACAATTACAAGTATATTTTCCGGTAGCGATTAGAAATCAAAGTAGTTTTCGGTTCAAGGGCATTAATTAAATAGTGAAACGCTCAATTTATGTAACATTTATTTCGATTGTATAACTTTACTTATAAACTATTTAACAACGATGATTATTATGTATTATAAATATATTGGTGTTGGTAAAGCAGTCGATAGTAATGAGCAGGGGGGAGCAGAGAGGCAATCGCAAGGGGGTGACGCTAAACAGCATATTGGCGGAGGAGGAGGTGGCTGGAAGCACACCGGAGACGGAGCAGGTGGTTGGATGCAAAACGGCTCAGGAGCTGGAGGTTGGATGCACATCGAAGGTGGCGGCGGAGGCTGTACGCATATAGGTGGTAACGGTGGTGGTTGTATTGTAATTGGACATGGCGGTGGCGGCTGAACATACATGGCCTCTGGACAAGGCGGCTGAACTGTAATTGGGCCGGGTGCAGGCGGCTGAATACACATCGGAGGCGGTGGTGGTGGTTGTACCGTCATAGGAGGTGGTGGAGGCGGTTGAACAGACATAGGTGGTAAAGGTGGAGGCTGAACCATTACCCTGGGTAACGGTGGCGGTTGCACCACTATAGGAGGTGGCGGCGGCAATTCTATCACTATCGGCGGAGGTAGTGGAAGTTCTAAGATCAAAGGTGGTGGCAGGGGTGGACTTACACTCATAGGTGGTAAAGGTGGTGGCGTGACGCACATTGGCGGTAGGGGTGGAGGTGCTACTGTCATCGGCGGCGGCGGTGGTAGAGTGATAGTCATCGGAGGTAGCGGTGGAGGGGTAATACACATTGGAGGTGCAGGTGGAGGTGAAACTGTAATAGGAGGCGGTAGAGGAACTTCAATGTACATAGGGGGCAAAGGTGGTGGCTGTACACAAAGCGGGGGAGGAGCAGGTAATGTGACGTATATTGGGGTGGGTGCGGGCTGGCATCCGCAGGGTAGTGAAGGGCAACCGCATGGAAGAACCGGTGATGAGTAAGAAGGGGCTGGCGGTCCTACGATCATTGCCGAAGGGCATGATGATAACGCGTAGTACTGACCGTTTGCTGGGTACTGGAAAATGAATAAAATTATTACTTAGCCGTTTTAAGTCACATCACAAGAGACCTATATCTAGCAGTGGACTTCCATAAGTAGGAATGATTATGATGCAAATATTTTTAAAGTGGTAAATGTAAAACTGTGGAGATGTAAAGAGTTCCCAGGATCTTATGAAGCCTAAGTCAATCTTATCTGCACGCGGTGTACCCTGCTGTATAAAAGACGAGGCTCTGCCCACCCACCAACCCGCACTAGGCCAGCATGGTGAGTTGCGACCCAATTCCCCTTGAATTCCAGCAACGGTATAGAGATATTTGTGGGAGGCGTATGTTCAGTAGTGGACGTCTGTCGATAATGATGATGATGACATGTAAAACTTACTTGAACTACCACAGCCACTACAAGCAATGCTGCTCCGGAGAACACCGCCATCGATGGTCTGAATATTACTTACTATACTTTCAAATTAGACCTTATTATATAGTTCTCATATTGCCCTATGCATTGAACGCAATACCGTTAAGTTAACCAATAAGTTATCAATAAATAATGTCACCATTACAAAAGTAAGTTAACATATCTGATTAATATTCGTAACTTGGAAATATAAGTTGATAAACCACGTAGACTTAATGCTAGGAATGTACAAATTGTTTACATATATATTTATTTCTTTATTGTTAAAACAAATTATGGCTGGAAGAGACAAAATAGCAAACTTGATGGCCAATCTCCAATATAGGAGAGCACCTTCAGAACAAGAACCCACGGAACTCAAGCCAACCTCACCTGCTCGTATTGCACCTTGCTAATCAACAAACGAGACTCTGAATCCCACCACCCCGCATTGGGCCATCGTTGGGAAATGGCCCAAATCCCCCTACATGAGTCTCTACATACGACGGCCCCTAGTGCCCGGCAGTACCGGGGGCCATGCTGATTGTACGTAGAGATCTTTGGGGAAGTCCTATGTCTAGCCGTGAGCGTCTATCGCCTGATGATGATAACGATGATGACCTTCAGAAGAAGATATAGGGTAAATACGAGAGGGAGGTTTACTTGGTTGTGATAAGCTCTACCGTAACTGTGTGGAAGCCTTTAGAGCTCTTTGTTATTGATGGTCAGCGCCATGGGTCAATAAGTCATTAAACAATCTAGACTGGTTACCGCAGATATTTCACTAGATATAAAAAATAGAGCTGGATAACATCTATTTCCCTTCTTACCTAGACGAATTCAGAAGACTTTCGAGGAATGAGAAAGAGTAAATTTTATATTTAAGAGAACATTTCTTTTTAAACAACGTAGTGGACAAATGTAATGTCAAGAGACGTATGTGAGTGCCAAACGGCTGGTAGAGATGTCGAAGACAAAGCGAAATGAAGGAGAAAAATAAAGATTGAATAATGGTTAGGAAGAAAGACAGAGATTTCTTTTTTTTATTAAGCGATGAGATGAACTAGAGTTTCACCTGATGATAAGTGCTATGACAAGGTCACGTTAGTTAGGATGATATGTACTTCACCACAATGCGCTCGTCGCCTGAGACGTAAGATGTTGTGCCTCGTTACCCCAGTAACTACACTAGCTACAACGCCCAATCCAAAACACAGTAATATTTGCATATATTTGGCGACAGAAATGGGTGGTAGATGTTACCTACCTAGACGGTCTCCGGCAGCAGAAACGTGCCACCAGTTTTTACAGAACCTTTTTTTCTTATCACCAACCAAACTCCACAAAAGGGTAAGCCACTGCCGCCAAACAGTACTATGAAAATTTAGAAATCTCTAAGAGTTACAAGATTTAACATCTCGTATCTGAAAGCGATGAGCACATTATTAGGGTGGTTGGGGGCTACAACACTAATCATCAGGTGAAGATCTTTTTCGTGTCGTCGCTTCGTGGTATAAAAAAGTAACGTTTCTAAACAAACTGGCCACGAAAGCGTCATTATATAATTCCATCACACTGCGATGTTCGACGCGTCCGCGGCCTCTCTTAATTGCAGAAAGTGAAAAGCGCTACATGAGAAATGCTCAAGTTAAATGTTTTTACTTTTGTCTAATAACACGCAACGAGTTAAGTTAAATCACGTTTTTAACCGACGCACCGCATTAAATTAATAATATTGTTCATAACGAGCCTAATTAAACCAGCGGTAGTGTCAATCTAAGCTAAGAATGATTACACATCTTTAATTATTTATTTTACTACTCGAACAGAATTCGTTGTATAAATCTCATTTAATGAAGATCGTAAAATCGGTGAGATAGCAGAGATTTATATGCCGCGGTCAAGTCAACATGCCCTTGAATAAATATTTTAACGTCGGACCGACCGATGAGCTGGTCATAAAACGATTAGCATTTAAAAGAGCCCACGTTTCACGTCTGAATAGAATTATGGACCGCACCTATGAGCGACCTAAAAAAAGTTCATTGAATCCGGTAAACAATCGCGATGGTAGACACTTCCGTCCGGCGAAGATGCGGGCCCGATGGCGACCCTCTTGAATACCAATTGACTTCAACCAGGGCAAGGCGCGGAACTTAGTAACGATGAAGAAGGGTTAATGGGATAGTGTTTATATCACCCAAAAATTTTTGACAGAAGTCTCTAAAGACCTTAGAAGCTACAACCGTTGGTGTGTTCAGGTTTGAAGGACTCTGTGTCTAGAGAAATAACTGTACAATGTGGTGCTATATATATCATCCTATTTTAGCCGCGTTGTTATGGGCAGACGACGTACATACTACTTACTATCAGTTGAGAGTTTAGTTTTTGTCGACTCTATAGATCAATTAAAAAAAAAATATTCTAGACGTAATTTTCAGTGAAAATTAGTATCAAATTATAAGCTTATTCTTTTAAGTATAAAAGCCCGATTGTTTTAAACACTTGTTTATTAATTTTTTCTCACGTTAACACTAATGAAGTTTCAATCGCTCAATACAAGTTTATGAGAAAAGGGCGTTTGATGTGTATGAGGTCTATTAAATTTGTTTAATATCAGCATGAGAGAGATGTCAAGCGTCCTGAGGTTTTATCCAAATTAAGGAAGCATTGTCTCTATTAAAATTCGAGAAGAATTTAATCGATGACTTTTTAATTATTGTGTATTTCCAACGTATTGTGTATGCGGAGTATACGCCGGCCTCGGTTGGCATCGCTTTCTAAAGAGGCGTTGGCAGCCATTGTAATGCAACCCGAATATACGTGAGGAGAGAAATTAGAAGAGAAAGAATGTATCTATTAGTTAATTTTGTTGTCGTTAATGAAAATTGTTTATCTAATCTTTAAAAAATACTATTAACACGGACTTATGCAACAAATAATAGTGAAAGCAACACTAGATTCGCGTCGCTCACACAGTTTTGTAGTATCTATTATATGTTATTTTTTTTATCGGTTGGATATCTTCTTAAAACTGTTACAGGAAGATAAGGTTAGGTGGATTTTTTAACCACTAAATCCACTTCAGTGGTCATCCTGTGATTACATTGTGTGAGGCTTCGAGAATTCCGCCACCGGTCCCTCTAGGCACACCCGAAGCACGTCTCAGGGAAAGCTGTAGCCTACCTCAGCACCCTCGTTTTGGTACGACAAGCACTAAACCAACTCGTACTTGTCATTAATCCCAGGGTCGATAAGTGGTCAAAGAAGGCCCGCACACCATTTTGTCTATTTCTACGATTGGCAGGGCTTGCCTTAGTCCTATTCTTAATAACCCTAGACTACACGGCAAAGGTTTATGGTATTTAACTACTTGCCACTATTAACAACGAAGGAAACTTATATATATATATATATATATATATTGTCACGCCTTTTTCCCAGTAGGGGTAGACAGAGGTGAATAAACACCCACATTTCGCCAGATGTGGTCAGTTTAGGTCCCATGTAACAGGGGGCGAGCCTGTTGCCACTTTATTGGGGCCACCACACACACAAATAAAACTTGTCTACCATAATTATGATAAATGTAACAGTCTCTGTAGCTACCACTACACCATTTATTACCAATCTACCTGCCACCGATCACCAGAAGAATGATGTACTAGATACACTGCAACGTCTTCTCCTAGTGAATTCCAGGTAAATGAGAAATCTCCGTGCGTAATAAAACATCCATTTACTGGTGGTAAATTTCTATTGCTGGAGACCGTATTGGTGGGTACCACCACGGCACCGAATTCTGTCACCAAACAGTACTGTGAATACATTACTGTATTCCGGTCTGAAAGTCGCCGTAACTAGTATTATTACTGTGACAACGAGACTATGTATATATATATCATCCTAACTAGTTCCAGTATTATATTTATAGATTATATAAATATCATTGGAACCTATTGGATGCGAGCTAAACGGAACTGATCGATGTGGAGATCTTGGGGAGAAGCCTATATCCTGCAGTGGACGTCTATTGGCTGATGATGATGATAAATTTCATTCACTACTTGAATAATAATTCATCGTTACGTCTAATCAATAACAACGCTATCTGTATAAGGGCGGCTAGTAGTCGGCCATTTTGTGAATTCAATGGCCGTTGCAGCATTAGGTTGCTTTCTAACGTCGTCGTTTAGCAACCGACGAGCGAAATAGCTTTTTTAATGACTTCAATTAAAAAAAAATATGTATGAGGTATATTCGGGGTTCCGCACAACAACTCACGGAGCCCAAGCCAACCTCACCTGCTCTTGGAGCAAAGTACTAATCAACAAACGGGGCTCTGGTTTCCACCGACTCACATTGGGCCAGCATGATCGGAAAAAGACCATGTACTCCATATGAAGCCTTACAGACGACATATCCGGTGCTCGACGGTATCAAAGTCCATGCGGACTGTCACGGAAGTTGGCAAGGCGCCAGAGCTGCGCAGGACCGATCGGTTTGGACATCTTTGGGGGCAACCTATGTCCAGTAGTAGTTATCTATAGGCTGATGATGATTTAAAAATGTATTAATTAATCCCTTTTCGCTTTTAAATATATTTATAATATCATTTCCTCATATATATTTTTTGTCGCAATTAATTTCGATAAGAAAATACAAAATTTTCGTCATGCTGTGATATTTAAGTAACTATTACGCGATGAGGTTGCTTCCAAATTAGTTATTAAAAGTTTACGTAAACAAGCTTCCTTCGTGAGAAATGGCGCAAAAACAAAATGGCGAATGGCAAAGTATTAAAGGTCAAAATTGCTTGTGTCCCAATATGTATGGAATGCATTGTTCCTCACCAACTTGTATTCTAACGTTATTTGAGAAACGCAAGCCGGTGCATTAACGCGTGTATGTGATATATGAAGTAAAGAAACAATTTTTAATATATATTAAATAAATATAAGCGGTGATGATGATGATGATGAAGCGGTGATGCATCCTATGATGATAAAGTTTAAAGGGCAACATCTCTATTCTGTTTGATGAGGGGATATTGTTTACATTTATACTTGAAGCTACAAGACGCTCAGACTATCGTTTTTTATCTACCTTAAACGTCAGTTATGCTGGTGACATTGAGACCAAGGACGGTTAAGAGTTCTTGCCCAGAATACTCTGCTTGTCATATATTATGAGTACAGGGTGGTAGCTATCACAGCTGGTAAGTAAACCCTACCACCACCCTAACATATGTCTCAAACAAACCCTCATATTACACAGCAGTTAAATATATAGAGTATCGTATATGAAAAGGTGCATCTAATAATAATATTGTATTGGTATACAATCAGTTAAATTAATAGTTAATTGGTTTCCAGTAATAAATTAACAGTGGCAGGTATAGATGGTGGTTAAACGTGTGCAACGGCGGCGGAATGCGGCGTGTCGGTTGCATAAGAAGTGTTCACTGTGGGATCGGTGTCAGAGAGCATGAGCATCCGTGTCAGTAGACCAATTGGTTGGAAGTAAGCGATAATCCGTAATATTTGATTTAACGACTACATAACTTCTATTATTATTAAATGTGTCAAAGCTAATAAGCATAAAAAACCGTAGCGCTCTATTAACTGTCAAGCAGCAGTTCATCATTGAGTTCCAGTTTACAGTATAGTTACAATATTACCATACTGTATATTATTGTAACAGAAACATCCAGAAACAGAAACAGTTTAGCTGGGTAGCTGCTAGAAGTAATTGGAAAGCCCCATTAAGAATTTATTATCGATTTTTTTACCTGTTTTTTTTTTATTAATTACTTTAAATTATTAATTTATTATATACATTTCTTTACAATATAATTATAAAACAAGGTAATTTAACAATCATCCAAGTAACGCCATCTATCGGATGATAAATATAAACAGCGTTGATTTTTAATAACAAGAAGGTCATTATACTATTATAAGGACAATTTGGAAGTATTAAATAAAATGTAGGACCTCTATTTACTAAGAATTTGCTTATAGGCCCACAGATATATAATAATTCAGTAGAGCGGAAAATTATATACATTTAAACACTACATTATCAAACCTTATTCCACTTATATTACATAAGTAAATGACGTCATCGCCCCTTTACCATAACAAGTACACGGTAAGCGTCTATGGCAATAGACATTTCTTCCTTCACAGATTTCTAGATTCTGATGATGTAAGCGCTTGAAAGCCATAGCGACTCTTACAGATCATCTGATACTGGGCTCGTGTACCGGAATCCACGGCGTGTTATCCTTCATAGATGTCAACAACTGAAAATTGAAATTTTCTACCAGTGTCAAAATTATATATCTATATTTTCATCCAAACATAATAGTCTTTAAAAGAAGCGATGACCGACTTCTAAATAAGTCCGCTTTACTATCAAAGAGTACATCTTTTTTTATTAAATTAAGCGAGAAAACGAGATGGATGTTCACGTGATGGTAAGTAATACGCCCGCCCATAGCCCGCGACGCTAGCTAGTATAACATGCTGCACCAAATTTGGCTCGCCGCCTTAGACATTAGATGTTGAGTCTGGTGACCTCAACAATTTCAGTAGCTAGAGGATCGTTTAAACCGGAACTCAGTAATGTATGCACACTACCGTTTAGCAGTTAAAATAAGCGCTGCGAAGATACCTAACTAGACAGTTTTCGTCAAAAGGTTCACGCGTAGCTTCCGTTTGTTAGGTGGTATCTTGATAAAGCATCGACAAATGTCAACAAAAATATATATAAAAAAAGGCTATCATAATAGCTGGGTATAATTGCAATAATACAATTGTATAACAATGGGCGGGGTTAAACGGTGTGAAAACGTCCCAATAAACAAATACCACCAACACAATGCTCCGTAAGGAGGAAGTGGCGCGTTTCCGAGCCGGCGGGTACGAGCTGGTCGCTGTTCAGCTAACCGATGATCATTGTTACCGCCATTTTGTGCGTTGCAATGATTCAATAGAGGACAATTTTTTTATGATAAAAAGCGACGACACAAACATTACTACACTACGTTGTTCTCGTCGCTTGAATACATGAGATGTTACTTGGTTACATTAATAATTACTTAAGTAACAACAGCTACAAACTAAAATGCTTTACCTTTCGAGGAGATGCATTGTCGAATCCAACCTCGAGATTTTGATAAATGAAAATATAATGAGAGAACTGGTGGTAGATCTCTTGCCAGGAACCGTTTAAATAAATACCACCGCAGCGGCTATTTCTACCGCCAGACAGTAGTGTGTAAACATTACTGTCTTCCAGCTGTAAGGGCGTTGTAACTAGTGTAACTGTGGTAACGAAACAACATCTTGTTTCAAGGCGATGATTGCAATGTGGTGTAGTGTATACCATTCTAACTGGCGCCACGTTGTTGTCATCGTCATTCGGCGCCCCTCTCTTCAAACTGTATCATGATTAAATAAAAAAGAACTGAGTTGTTCCATAAACAACAACTATTATGGATATGTGGCCAGCTTGATGGATTGGATCACACCCTTCGTATGATTGATAGGAAAGAACAGTAAAAAGAGCTAATAATTTATATCTTGAGCGGGATGTTCACCCGATGGTAAGTGATACGTCTGCTCATAATAACATTGCGTTAGTTAGGATGGTATACACTGCACTGCAAGACACAGACATGGGATAGTAAGTAGCGTTACCTCAGTAATTTCACTAGCTACAACCCCGTCAGTCCGAAACACAATAATGTATACAAACTACTGTATATCAACTGCAATAGGTGTTTCCGCAGTACCTAACTAGATGGCAACAGAGACCTACAACTAATCAGCATTAGTTAATTAATTGTTGTGATTTATAGCAATTAAATAGACCAGTTAAGTATTGCCTAAGTGTAACAAAAGTTTGTAATTTAACCTCATTGCGCCGTTACCGGAGACTTCTCGTTATGCAAATGACGTCATGCAACATTAATGAACAGCGAAACACGAACTAGATTCATTCGGAATATTTACTTGCAAGTCTAAGTCGCTGTGTTGGACTAATTGTTTTTTTATACAATTATGCTACTAGATGAGCGAGACCTTCACCTAATGGTGAGTGATGCGCCCGCCCATAACAACGTGGTGCTAGTCAAGGTGATGCACTTTCTTCTTCTTTATCAGCCAATAGATGTCCACTGTTAGATATAGACCTCCCTCAAAAATCCACCCAACGAGTATGGACTTATATGAGACAATTTGGACCATTTCCCACCCTGGCCCAATGCGAATTGGTGGAAGCCAGAGCCTCGTTTGTTGGTGCACAACAAGCAGGTGAGGTGGGCTTGAATATCATGTTGTGCGGTAACCATTACACTCCTCACAGGAAGATACACACAGCACCTTATCACGCTTGCCGAAAACACAGAAGCTGATTCTGGGTACCCAGTAATAAAACTAACTACAGCGCCCTTCTAACCAGAATGGTTACATCTAAACACTACTGTTTGACGGCAGAAATAGACGCTGTGGTGGTACCTATCTAGATGGTCACCGGCAACATAGACCTACCATCAGTGAAAATACAGGTTCAGATCCTCTTTGGGAAACAAATGTTATATAAGCGTCTTGGGTTATTACAAAAATTAATAGGCTGTTACTTTCTTACCACCACAGACCTCATTACCACTTAACATGAGGTAGCAACATGGTCTAACGGTAACTTTTTTTTATTCAACAAAACGATGAGTCGAGCGATGCGTTCGTATAATGGTAAGAGATACGCTGGCTTTTGATAACGTGGCGCTAGTTAGAACGTTATACACTGCACCACACTGCGCTCGTAGCCTTAAGATGCGATATTGACTCTCATTATTCCTGTAAATTCACTAGCTATAGCGCCCTTCAAACTGGAACACAGTAATGTTTGCACACTACTGTTTGGCGGCCGAAATAGGCACTGCGGTAGTAACCACCAACCGGTCCCCGCCAACAGAGACCTACGACTAGTAAACCTTGTCCATTTAAGAAAAACGTTTGTATCTATTCGAAACCTTAACATTCTCACCAGTGTCTCATCATAGATCTTTATATTAAATTTATTACTATGGCTTCTCATCAGGGTTTCGGTTTGTGGCGAGCTTCGTCTACTTTCACGCCACCCCGACGAAGCAAACGCGTCAGGAGCGGTTATTCAGCGCGTACCGGCCGACCAACGGTTACAACAGCTCATTGCGACACAAAACCGCAATTATTATGTCTTTGTAATGGATTGCCGTCAGCGTTGCCACAGCAACGCACACTATCGCTCATAATAATAACGGATCGCCTATCAACTCATAGGCAAGTGTATAAATAAACGACGCTCGTCAACAACTAAACTATTACAATTAATGCTTTCGTTGCCATATCTCTATAAATATATAAATTTCTCTTCGACAACATTTTTTTTTTTATACAAGATGAACTGGTCTTTCACCTGATAGTAAGCGATAACCTGATAGTTAGATTGTTGGACATAGCACCACATTACGCTCGTCGCCTGAGACATAGATGTTGAGTGTCTCTACTCAAATAATTTCACTGGCTATAGCGCCCTTCAAACTGGAACAAGGTAATATTTGCACACTACTATTTCACGGTAGAAATAGGCTCTGCGGTGTGATAGCCACCTAGACGTATTTCCAGTATTCATTCTTATGACTTTTGTATCATTACTAGGTTGTAGTCATAACTGGGAGCCGCTGGACCCAAATAGCGTTTGACTGTGTTTTTTGACATATTTTACAAGAGATCTATGTCCAGCGGTGGACGTCAATCGACTCAGATGATTCTTATATCTTGAAAACTTATACAACCTAAATAATCTCAATTGTACGTCTATTGAGTACAATCAGGATTTTATTTCTATCGGAGGCTGACTTGAGTGGCTTCAGACCCACTGTAGTCTCTTTTTTAGAAGTTTTTAATAAAGATATAAAATTAATTAATTGATTAATTAGAAACACAGTTACCAATGTAATTCTTTTCGTATCTCTACAGATATAAATCTAGACTCCTCTGTAGCCGGTATTGTATTTAAAATCTAGAATTTACTGGTAGTAGGTCTCACTAGTCGGAGACTGTCTAAATAGATACCAGCGCCTATTTCTGCCGACAAACATCACTGTGCAAATATCACCGTGATTCTGTTTGAAGGGCGCTGAAGCAAATATATAGGGTGTCTGGCGGCAGATTTATATTTTTAAAAACGAATATCTCAATAAGTTATAAACAGTGCGGGGGGAAGGTGGTGTCATTAGAATCACCGATCGTGCGGATTTCTTAGTCACGATGTCGCAGTGGTCGGGTGAGCATCGCGCGTTCGCTATTGAAGCATTTTTCAAGATTCTTACGTACTCGCTCGCCGACAGTTTTGTTCACATTTCAGTATTCAACGGATAGGCGATGGGCCGAGTGTGAATTTAATTCGTTCGTGGGTGGAGAGGTTCCGCGCAACTGCTTCGGCTATGAACACACCACGGCCAGGACCTAGTCGATCGTCAAGGACCCCCGAAAACATTGAACTGGTTGAACGCAGTTTACGTGAAAATGCACGACTTTCGATACGGAAAAGGGCAGCTTCACTGGGACTTCCAAGAGCAATTGTGCATGCAATTTTGAAAAAAGATATGAAGTTTCATCCTTTTAAAATTCAAATAATTCAAGAATTGAAAAAAAATTACTTTGCGTCACGCAAATTTTTTTGTGAAACCATGTTGGAGCGTTTTCGCACTGTGAATTCCATTTTTTGGAGCGACGAGGCTCATTTTCATTTAAACGGACACGTAAACAAGCAAAATTGCCGTTACTGGGCTCTAAGAACTCGCAATCCTCGACTGAAGCACCAAAAACCATTACATTGCCCAAGGGTAACTGTTTGGTGCGCTTTATCTACGAATGGGATAATCGGACCATTTTTTTTTGATAATGCACGGGGCCAAGCGACGAATGTCAATGGTGAGAATTATCGGCTCATGATTTCGAATTTCTTTTTGCCGAACCTGCGAGCTCATTCATCATTCTCATCACACACGTGGTTTCAACAGGATGGTGCGACTGCACACACGGCCAGAGCTTCGATGGATTTGTTGCGAGAAAATCTCCCTCAAAAACTGATTAATCGCTTTGGGGACATCCCGTGGCCACCGAGGTCACCCGACCTAACTCCAATGGATTTTTTTTTGTGGGGCTACCTCAAAGAGAGAGTTTACGCCAACAATCCGCGAACTGTTGTGGACTTAAAAGAAAATATTCGGCGAGAAATCAGCGCAATTGAACCAAGTTTACTGCAGCATGTGGCACGGAATACGAGGCTCCGTTTCGAACAGTGTGTGCAACAGGATGGAAGACATTTGGATGACATTTTCTTAAAAAATGAAATCCGCATTTGTACTCTATCTTTTAATACTTTTAGTAAAATTATATGTCAAACATATTATTTTTTATTTAAATTTGAATACATAAATCTGCCACCAGACACCCTGTAGAAAGCAAGAATATAGAAAACGAGCGCAATATGGTGCTGTATATAACATTCTAGCTAGCTTCACTTTGTTATATATGGACTTACTGTAAAGTGAACGTCCCGCTAGTTTTGTGTTTTGATTGTATAAAAAAAAATTGAATGGTTTTAATAGGTCGAAGTGTTTAACATGTGTTACAACAAACATGCATTTGCAAAGCTATACGTTACAGGGTCAGGCTCAAGTGTGAGAGCGATTGTGATAAAGTTAAGGCCAAGCGTGATTTCTCACTTGAACCGACTTTGATCGACAACGATAAAACCGCTGAAACCTACGAAAATGAAAGTCGTAATGCCCCTGACAACTTGAGAATGTATCATGAAACTTTTTACCTATTCGTTTAGTATTAAAATAACGTATGTCTGCACTAGATTATATACTACTGTTCTAATGATTAAGTAGATCTATATTAAGTTGCAAAATTAATTAAGTTGTATTATGAGAACTATATCTCACTCCATTCTCTTAAACACTAACATTGATAGATATTACTACATACATAATACGACCCTTCAAGTTGGCGATAGCTTATATATATCAATAAACAACAAGCTTAAAGAACTTATATGTTAAATACTGTTTCTACCAAACCGTCACAATCTTTTTACTATTTAGTTATTGTTTCCTATCAGTTTAGACGTATATTTATATATATTCAGTGAATATATATCTTATAAATATTCATTGTCGTTTTTTGGGTAAGTTTAAAATAATACAAAACGTATTCATTATAATATTGTCTTATGTACTTCAATCAGCATGAAGAAGTATCATAATAAAACAAACATGTTTTAAGTAGTTTCGAAAATAAAACAAATGCATCGAGGTCAACGCCCGTCAACATTCAAATAATCAACTCTCAAGTTAAAAGCGAAAGAAAAGTTGGAGAACCACTTAAAACTTATACTTAGGCAATTACAATAAAAATATATATAATAATTATTTAATTTCACTTATTAAAGTTATTACTTTAAGTAAATAAAGCCTTATATTTACCCTGTACATTACTTTTGAGTCACTGAAATGTCAACGATCCATTGTACGATGCTCTGTACAGATGTATGTACAACTTAAAACTTGTGTATATACTTATGTTAATTTATATTATCTTTTTTAAATCTATTTTTAAAGTATATGCACTAATTGTATTTATCTTGTATAATCTATTTATATATATATTTCGACCTATGTAGAGACTCGTCACGATATCTATGGAATCATAACGACTACTGCCTTGAAATTTATATTGAATATATATATATATAAAAGTATATACCGCACCACTTTGAGCTCATCGCCTTAAGACATAGCAAGGCTCGATACCCAAGTAATTACACTAGCCATAACTCTTTCCAAACTGTAACACAGTAATGTTTGCACATTACTGTTTGACGACGGGAATAACGCGAACCTTGTCGAATAAAAAGATAGGGACGGGGAACAGCTATCATCTTATATATATAGTTCAGTCTTCCTCTTTCTCAGTTTAACTCTATGGTAGACTGGGAGAGAACAAATTAAGTTATCATCACCAGCCTATAGAGCTACCAGAGATCTCCACAGAATTCATTGAGAGGAATTGGTTCGCCACGCTTGCCCAACGTGTATTGGTGGGTGGTCAGAGCCTGGTCTGATATTCAGCAGGGTACACCTCAGTGCGGATGACTAAGGCTCCGTATAATGTTGGGTGTAACCCCATACACCCCTTTATTAAGTTATACAACGAACAAATGAAACTTAACGTTTGCGAAATCAAATTATTTCTGTTCAAATAGTCAATGAATGAGAACAATCGAGCTAAAGTAAAAGACGGAAACAGAAGGAAATGAAGTAATGGTAGGAAGTACGTATTACATAAGACGAAGAGAAGAACAAGTTTTGTCTCTTTACTGCTTCATACTTTGTAAATTTTATAATAGAATTTCTATACAGATAGATAAAATCAAGATTTGAAAGTTTGGACACAGTTGAAAGAATTAATGTATGCAAAACTGAATTTAATTAGAATTTTTATGTTTGATACTAATTTATATTAGAAATAAGTGAATGAATATACCTCAACTTATAACATATATTAGTGTGATGATGATGATATCAGCTTCATCATCACCGCATGTAACTGACATTCAATGTTGTACATGTATTGTAATATATTATCATCATCATCAGCTGATAAACGTCCATTGCTGCATATAGCCCTCCCCAAAGATCTCCATATTGAACGGTCTTGTGCTGCCCGCATCCCCGAGCAATAGGGGCCGTCGTTTATAAAGATTTATATTGATAGGATTTGGACCATTTCCCACCACGCTGACCTAATAAGGGTTCGTGGGAACCAGAGCCTTGCTTGTTGATTAGCAAGATGCACCACGAGCAGATGAAGTTGGCTCGGATCCCGTGAGGTGTTGTACGGGACCCCTTGCACCTTTATAGTAGAAATGTATAGAAAAACTAAAGTAAATATTAATAGAATTTATTTATTAACAAAATATTGTTTATGAGATTTTAAGTATTATTATTCAACTGAGTGAACAGACAAGTGGGACATTCACCTGATGGTAAGTGATACGCCTGCCCGTAACAACGTGGCGCTATTTGAGGTGGTATATTCAGCACCACTTGCACTCGTCGCTTTGAGACAGAGGATGTTAAATCTCGTTACCCCAGTAAGTTCACTAGCTACGACTCCCATCCCACTTCCTACAGCAAGCAATGTTTCTGTTTGGTGGTAGAAACTGGAGCTGTGATAGTAACTACCTAGACTCTAGCTCCTAGACGATCTCCGGGAACAGAAACCTGTTAGATACATTTATAAAAGAATGTCCCGTGTATACTTGATATCATATACCAAGTATTTAGGCCCTGTGCTAAGTAATAAGTGCGAAACGGTGCTGTCTCTGTCAACGTGGAAAGACACCTAAAAGAAAGTGTTGACACTAGTGAACGCACTGTACGTTTTGTTTGATATTGCCGTACGTGTACAATTCTCCACGGAAATGTGTTCGTTGAAACAACTGTTCGGAACGTTCTTGTCTGTCCTCAATATTTCATATGTAAATTAATTTATATAATACCACTTGTCCTTTTTAAGGAATACATTTGCATTTTTATGGTCCTGTGTTAAATAACAAAGGGATATAAAATACGTACAAGTGTAGGATGAAGTACATCGATGAGTTTAACCCTACACTCTCTGTTTACTCAACGACTAAGCGACAAGACAATTCAAGGGGATTAAAAAAGTATTTTACTATGAAAATGCATATACCAGTATATTATTTATGAGACGTACTGAATGATAAATAAATGAAATATCGAAGAGACTTAAAAAAAAGCTGTCGACTCACCCTTTTGTCTGACGAAGTGGATTGCCTCACAGCAAGACGTACTGCAACGGTCACATGATGTGACCTTCATAACAAGTTTTAATGTAAGATTGTGAATACAGAGAGATCTTTAAAGGAAACCTATGTCCAGCAGTAGACGACTATCGGATATTAATGAAATACTACTCATGTGCTATACTTTTCCTTTAAAAATCATTTACTTTCTAAATATAATGTAATAAATAAGCTGCTTTGAAATTAAGTTTACAAATGTCCTATGTAATCTTGACGTAGTCGCCATTCGACTTGTAATAAACTATCTAAGTAGCCAAATTAAAAACTTAGATACTAATGATTTAAATCTATAATAATTTAATGTAAAAACATCTTCACATCCCGTAGAAATATAATATTCAAAAGAAAGCTATAGTAAATAAATTACATATAAACATATCTTGATATTAGCAAAATGGACAAGATTTCAACTAAAAAAGTAAGATATAATGAGCAGCATAAATTAGCAGAGATTTGAATACAAATTCATTAGAATATATTAACTGCCTCCGGCGAAACGGTTAATAGCTTGGCTTGTGATATAGTTCCTGTTTCAACCCCTGAAACCGGCGATGATATTTGTATGGAAGAATAGAATAGAATATTCTAAGGGTCTAGGTAAGCTAGTTTTGTATTAGCCCCTTATCAATATAAAAAGTATTAATATTTTTCAGTCCGTCATATTAAATTTTTATTCATGAGTAATCCAATCCTTAAGCACTGTTATAGATAGTTTACTGGTGGTGAGTCTGTTGCTGGTGACCATCAAAGTAGGTACCACAGCAGCACCTCTTTCTAAGCAGTAATCTGCAAACATTACTGTGTTCCGGATTGAAGGGAGTCGTTGCTAGTGAAATCACCGAGCTTAGGGCCAGGTCAATATGATGCAGTGCCATACCATCTTAACTAGCGCCACATTCCGCTCGTGTAGCAGCTTGTTTAATAAAAAAAACGAAAGATATCAATATGACAAAATATTATTGCAGTTTTATTAAACTTTTACGATTGCTGCGAACGTTAATGTTAATAAGAAAACAGTTTTAATTGTTAGAAAGTGTTCGGACGTCCGCAACTATTTGCTTATTTCACTTTTCATCCAATTAACTCCGCGTCTTAACTACCGGCTGATGAATTAACTGTAACGTTTAAACCGACAAGTTATTGTATACATGGAATTTTAAACGTACTCTTTAATTTATCTAACATCCTAATTATAACGTCTTGAGGTTGTTTATTAGAATTATTCGACTACTAACCGCAGACCATAATAATAGGGTCCTTTATTCAGGTATAGTTTTATTTTTTATGTTTATAAATCACTTTGTACCAATAAAAAATAATAGTTTTTAAATACTTTACCTTTGTCAACAGTAAAAGAACAATAAATACTATTAATGTACGTAATATTTCCCAACAGAAACAAGAGAGATAGAAGATTCAATTACTAACGAATATTTCATATTGATACGCAATATTATGATTATTAGATAGTAATGAGAATGATCGTGGATGGTTATAAGGGTAGAGGATGGCCGAAGAAAGTGTGGATGGATTGTGTGAAAGATATGTGTAAGTGGAGTGTGAATTCAGATATGACGGCTGATAAAGGGATATGGAAGAGAAGTACATACTGTGCCGACCTACATAGCTGGGTAAAAGGCAGGAGGAAGATTTCATATTAATACGCTTCTCCATTTCTTTCTCTTATATTAAATATTCTATACATATATGAAGATATAAATTTATGAAAAGAAAGTGGATATAAACGTAGCTCAAACAATATTGCATATCTTATTTTTTCTCTTAAAAAAAAAACAGTCGTTACAGATATGAATGTATTGAACCTGATCATTTTCGGAGTTGACAGCTAACATTGAGGTATAAGACATGACAAGATGAAGAGCACACAGGTCTTTAACCAAAACATAAAAAGAAACAATATAAATAATATATTGATAAAGTATATTTAAAATTATAAAGAAAATCTATTAGAATAATATTTCTTTTAAGACAAAAAAACGTGGTCGCCCTCGCGAAGGATAACTCAATGTATAGTGTTACAGAACCTGTCCATAAAACAAAACATCTCCTTGACGACCCAGGGTCCAGTGTGGTCACCATGCTTTGAGAATATTATTTAATAATAAATTCTTTATAATTCATACTAATATTACATGTCTGTCACATTGTTACGTTTAGGTGGATATACCAATTAAAAGCAATTTTGGTCCTTGGATATTCTTTGTATTAAAATGTAAGGATTGTGCAGGATTAAAGTTTTTATAAGCAGCCTATAATTCTATATACTTTTGGTTAGAGGTTATTATGATGTGTTTTTGGTTTCATCATCATCATCGTTATCAGTAGACCTCCACAACGATCGATCTTGCGCTGCCCGCATCCAGCTGTTTCCCGCAACCTTCACCACCACTTATCAACACTACATCTTCCGGTACGCATTCGTAATTTAAGGACCTTGGTGCCCCATCGGCTGTCAGTCCCTCGAGCGATGTGTCCTGCTCACTGCCACTTAAGTCTAGCAATCTTTTGGACTATGTCGGTGACCTTAGTTCTCCTGCGGATCTCCTCATAATTTTTTTGATTTATGACGAACGTGTGAATTTGTCAAGTTCAGGAGGATATTAAGTTCCTTATATGTAGTAAGCTACTATAATACTTTAGATCTCAAGGATGAACAGATGTTTAAAATCTTCATTACCTGGAGGTAGGTCTCTATCGCTATAGACCATCTAAGTACGTACCACCGCAGCGCCTATGGCAACCGCCAAACAGTAATGTGCAAACATTACTGTGTTCCGGTTTGAAGGGCGCTGTAGCTAGTGTAATTGCTGGGGTGAAGAGAGTTAACATATAAAGTATCAAGGCGAAAAGCGCAATGTGGTGCAGTGTATATCATTCTCAATAGCGCTACGTTGTTATGGGTAGGCGTATCGTTTATCATCAGGTATACCTCCCGCTTGTCTCGTCACTTAATGAAATAAAAAAAAGAGAAGAGTTATAATTTTTTCATATTTGACATCCACTGTGGGACGTAGAACGAATATTAATTTCTTTCAGTACAACCCTGACCTTCGCCTAGAGAAATCAACAGTGATGAAATAGTATAACGCGTGAGAACTACAATATCGAAGGTATGAGTGTCATTCGCCTGGAAGTAATCCGACGACCCTGCTACACGCGCTGACCGTCGCAGACAAGTGCACAAATGGTAAGCAAGTGTAACGTGTGAAAGAACCACGGCCGACTGATGGCTGCCTACTGCCAACCTGGTGATACAGTTACAGAAACAATCACATTCTCATAGTTAGTAACACTATAATATGCGACTGACACCGGCTGTATTAGAAAATTAAATCGTCTATTATCTGAAAGTGTCAAAGTATTTTTGGATGAGCCTATTCTCGAGAGCTTCAACATGAAGACTACCAGCAGAAAGAATTATAATCAAACGCTAGTCTTATTTTCTTCCTCCTGCTCTCCTCCCAGCTATGTGGGATCGGCACTGTATGTAGTTCCCTTCCATATCCCTCTATCAGCCGTCATATCTCAATTAACACTCTTCTTACACATGTCATCTTTCACACAATCCATCCACACTTTTTTCGGTCTCCCTTTACCCTTATAACCATCCACATTCATTCTGTTATAATTAAGTAAAATCGCAATTAGGTTAGATTAGTTAGATTAAAAGTTTATAGTCAAATTTAAGAAGATCTATTAGGAACCGTCGAAAATGTTTTGTTGTCTGTGCCTCCAAAGTAAGAAAAGCAAATTTGAATTTTAAACAAATTTTTCTGATGGTAACCCTTACAGCGACTCTTTTGATTATTTATATCTTTAAATATCTGCAAGAGAGACATATATTCAGAAGTGGACGTGTAGAGAGTAATGACGATGACACAAGACGAATATATACACAATAATATATACTTTGGGTGAGGTCTATGTTCAGCAATGGACGTCTATCGCCTGATGATGATAAATGATGATAAAATATATACAAACAATAAATATAATATTACAAGCGTAAAATGTAAAATGCTTGTCAAAACCTAGAGAGTCTATTACGGGGCAAGATTATCTAAATTTCTAATACAATTTTTTTTTAATGAATTTACTCTGTGCAGATAGCCAATCTAGTAAAAATGTACTAAAGTTAAAACCCAGTTGCTATAAATATTTATGTTATGTTATTTTGCTATATATATATGTTTAAAACATGTTGCTATATAGTTTGGCAAATATCTCCCTTCCGTTTTTTTGCTCTTTATTCAATGCTTTATAAAAAGTGTTACAGTGATCGGATTTAGTTCAAATATGCGCCGTTTTGTTCGATAATCTGTTTCCATCTAGACGGCAACTTCATAATACCTCCCTCGTAGAAGCCTCCCTCCTTATTTGCGAAGAACTCGTACAGCCACTTTTCACAAGCCTCTTTTGAGTTCAACTTTACACCACCAAGGGCGTTCACCATGGACAGGAACAGGTGGTAATCACTTGGCGCTATGTCCGGGCTATATGGTGGATGCGATAAAACCTCCCATCCGAGCTCTCGTAGCTTCTGACGAGTCATCAAAGAAGTGTGTGGTCTGGCGTTGTCCTGGTGGAACACTACACCCTTCCTATTGTCCAATTCTGGACGCTTCTGGTCGATCGCCTGCTTCAAGCGGTCCATTTGTTCGCAGTAGATGGTAGAATTAAGCGTCTGGCGATATGGGAGCAGCTCATAGTGGATGATTCCCTTCCAATCCCACCAAACACACAGCAAAACCTTCCTGGCCGTCAATCCCGGCTTGGCCGCTCGACCACGACCGTTTTCGCTTGATATTGTCGTATGTGATCCATTTTTCGTCGCCAGTCACCATCCGCTTCAAGAATGGGTCGAGTTCGTTCCGTTTCAGCAGCATATCGCAAGCGTTGATTCGGTCCAGAAGGTGTTTTTGCGTCAAATCATGCGGCACCCAAACATCAAGCTTTTTTTTGTATCCAGCCTTCTGCAGATGGTTTAAAATGGTTTGGTGACTAACTCCCATCTCCTGGGCGATGTCACGAGATGCCACATGCCGGTCTAACTCGATGTAGTCCATGATTTGATCGGTATTTGTCGTCACAGGTCTTCCGCCGGCTGGCTTATCCATTGTGTCGTTTTCACCGGCTCTGAATCGTCGAAACCATTCCTCCGCGGTTCGAAGTGATAGAGTACCATCCCCCAAAACACCATTAATCTCACGGAACGTTTCTCTAGCGGATTTGCCTTTAACGAAGGAAAACTTTAAAATAGCGCGAATTTCGGCGTTAGTGAACTCAATGTTTACACGTCTATAACTGCTGAACGCAATATCCAAACTAATTATGCATAGCGTCGTTTTGTAGGTTATGTCAAGACCTTTCAAATTATGTATAGTATTGCCAGATACGAGCTCTGTAGCGCTTTGTACATAGCCGCGAAATTCAAAAGGCAAAAAGGCGGAAGGGAGATATTTGCCAACCCTATATTATTAATGAATGTTTTTCCTTATATTGATAGTGATAATTATACGGAGCACGTCTGGCCATCAAAGTTAAAAATTTGTTTAAATATATATAATATTATAAAAATACATGAGTCACATAAAATATATATACAGGACAATCATCGTTTACAATTTTAAGGAAGTAATTTCTGTCCAGTAAGGTGTGTATTTCGTTGAAAAGCGGAAATGCTTGAGGATGATTTTCTCAGTGAACATGGTGCAAGTGAAAATTTCTCGTGTGGCCCTAAAAAAGTGGTCGGTCGGCGGGTCGCTAAGTGTGCCGCGCGTAGTGAATGGAAGCTGCGTACGAGAAAGCCGTCACTGGTGCTTTCGTTTGACATTTCGCCGATAATGGCCGCCGACCGCTGACATTTCGCGCCACTTTTTTAACGTTAATTTTATTTTCTGTTCGTCTCTTTCTTGGAAACACGCTAAGATTCTAAAGCCGTACTGCCATTAAAATAAAATACAGATGTTGAGTAATTTTTTTATTATGTTGAATTTTTTTGAAGATTTTATGCCTGTGGGAGACTTTTATATCAAGTCTTATTTTGGAATAATAATTTTCCAATATTCAACTTTTTCGCTTGTTAAATTATTTTATTTATTTAAATTGTTCCTACGGATTTTTTTAAGATATTTATATATTATAATGCACTGTAACTTTTTTTGTTTTTGAGTAAATCACACAAGGTACGGCGGGAGAATTCATTATACAAATTGTTTTAGGCAAAATCAGAAAATATTTAAAAGAAAAGTACATTTAAGAAAGATAAAAAGATTTTATTCGTTTTATAAATAGAAATAATATTTTTTTAATGCCGCACAGTATATATGGATGTGTATCTACAAAACGGAATCACATCGCGTATAGTGATTGCATTGGTTGAAAAAAAATCGCATTTATTTTATCGATGGGACTTTCTAAGTAGTATACAATCTAAGACTACGGATATGTACAAAAGTAGATATGAAGATGTCAATTTTATTTCGAAACAATCACATGAGTTGAGTTGTGGTGAAGATAGTATTCGTCGTCATTTAATCAAGGCGATGTAATGATTTATAACTAGAAGGATTTAAATATAAAAAGAAGGACGAGAAGAATGACTTATGTTAATATGAGCTGCTCGTGTTTCCAATCCACTTAATAATACATGAGACGGGCAGGTTTTACTTTCCACAATATTCTATTTATATAGAAATCTGTCCGGCATGCTAATGGCGGCCGACCCTAGGGCGCATGCCAACACGTGGGCCATGCAAATTTTGTTTTACTTTCGAAGCCTATATTCTCATTTTTTTCAACATCCTTTTTAGCTCAAATTATAGTGAATCTTTCCTATTTTATCACAATGTTGAATGACAATCATTTAACACGCCTTTTGTTATTAGTATTAGCAAATATCATTGATAACATACTTCCTTGATAAAGGTAATAAAATGGCACAATTTAAATACATTTATTTGATTTTAAAATGACCCACAGAAATCTACCACCACCCTTTACAAACCTATCACGATCTAAATCTACGTATTACTCCCTAAAACTTACCTCAATGATGAACGTGCTATCATTAAATTATATTTTTGTTTGTAATTTTCATCTATTGAAGTAAATAAAAATAGAAACCTGTTATAACAATTCATGGCCGTTACCATTCGAGTGAACTTATTTAGGACTTTAACGATATTAATCTAAAAATAATATCCACTGACCGTTTTCCTCATTAAAATTATTCTCCTTTGATATAACACAAAACGATACGATTTATCATCATAAACGATTGAGACTAATACATGAATTAAAATAGTATGTATGTGTATATTACCATTAAAATGCATTTGTTTATACGTAATTGCAGATTTTTTTTTTGTTATATAATAATAGGAAAATTTACTGTTGATATCTACTTAGACGGGTTCTGTTGCTGGAATCTGTCTAAGTGGGTATCACCGCAACTCCTATTTCTGCCGAAAACAGTAGTATGCAAACATTACTGTTCCGGGTTGAAAGGAGTTATAGCTAGGGAAATTGCCTGGGTAACGAGACTGGACATCTTGTCTCAAGGCGACGAGCGCAGTGTGGTACAGTGTATAACCTTTTTTTTTTTTCGGGGAGAAATCTTTGAAAAGAATCTCTGCCTTCTGGGGGGAAGTCGTGAGTTCTGAGTTATGTGGAGATTTTTACCCACTAAAACCCCTTCGGTGGTCACCTTCGGCGTTTGGCGAGGTCACGGGAACCTCGTTCGGAACACAACCGTGGCCTCTCTAACGCTGTGCCGGGATAGCTCGTCCCGGGGTCTACTTATACAGACCCTATCAACCTCGTGAATATTACTTCAATGACCGGAGACCACGTCCAGCCATTGTCGTCCTCAGGGTCGTTTAGAAGGCGATGAGAACCCCAATCCTGATCGCCAACAACCCCAACAGTGTATAACCTAACCTAACTAGCGCAACATTGTTATGAGCAGGCGCATCATTTACCATCAGGTGATCATCCCGCTAGACCCATCGTTTCATTGTTTAAAAAAAATGTGGTAATTTGTTATATTTGTATCATATATAAAAGAGGAAATCGGTATAATCCAAGATAAAAGGCCATCAACTCGCACTTGGCCAGTTTGGTGTATGATTGGCCTTGACTCTCTTTGTGAGAGGTGTCGATTCAAACCAGTGGGAATAATAAGAGGGCTGTTTATTTATTTATATATTCAATTAACATTTACTGTAACAGTAATAAATGATATGAATATGTTTTTCGTAAACCTGTATTACACTCGATCGGTAACTTCAAGAATATCGTGTCCCGTAGTGACTGGCGGTGACATCAGCATGGGTGGCATAGAACCTCGGCATGCGATTTCGCAACAACGCAAACTGAAACCGGCTTTATCATAGTTCAGTATTAGAAAATTTGGTTTTAATCCAATACCATTTTTAATGCATTTATATATAAAAACAGATCATAGTCTTCTTTATTAATAATTAGATTTAGTCGTCTAATCAAATTAGGTCTAGAAAAAGTTGTGCTGTTGCTTTTAATACGAAGTGGACGTTTAAATATATATTAGCGTTTATGTTTAAACAAACACATTACCTCCCAATATGTCTATATATAGTAAAGAACACATAAAGGAACTTCTTCACATAAAATAAATAATAATAAACAACCACCTAAATCGTCAAAGTACTACGACTGATGACCCTAGACACCCTCTAGGTAGATACCACCGCACCTGCTATTTCTGTAGTCTACAGTAGTGTGTAAACATTATCGTGTTCGGGTTTAAAGGGCGTAGTAGCTAATGAAATTACTAAGGTAATGAGACAACAACGTATGTATCATGACGACGAGTAGACTGTGGTACATTGTAGATCATCTTAACTTTCGCCACATTGTTATAGGCAGACGTATTACTTAACATTAGATGAATCTCGCTCATCTCGTCACTTAGTCGAATAAATTTAAATAGATTTGGAGTTTACAAGGAAACAATCATGGCACACCCATATATCCAGAGATTCTTTGACTTGTGACAAGACCTTCTAAACTATTAGACCTTTTCTAAAGGGAGTTGCGGAGGTGTTACGACCACAGAGCAGGCGAGAATAACCTATAATGAACAATATTCTTGTAAACATATCTTATAAAAGAAAGTATGTATTGATCTTTGTTCTACATGTATTAACTAGCTATAAAGCTTTGTCTATATACCTGATGCTGCTTTTTTCATAGGCATAAATGATACTTTAGGTCTACTAGTTCTCAATGCACTAGATATGTGTTGGCTGTAAATAATAAAACATTGTCACCACATGACAATTAGCTTTACTTGCTCAATGGTTAGCGAATACATATCCTCTTTATTACCAATAGTTCCAAGGCTAAACATGATCCGGTATTAACCTCGTTATGATAGACCTCGCGTCGTTGTGCTGATGACGTGGGCTTACGCTGTGAAATCATACATAATTACAATGCAATTTCCGATGAGTAATATTTACTAAACAATGCTAGACAGTTGTATATAGGTAAGTTACGATTGATAGAAGGTCGAGGTCCTGCTTTATGGTGTACCCATTTGAAGTTATATGAAGAAAATTATATATTATAGTAGAAGTTCATCGTTGAAGCAAAACAGAACTTTAGATATGAGACATATTAGACGAATTCTCACTTACTACTCAATCATCTCGTTTATTGTATTTATTTTTTCATCATCATCATCCGACAGAAGTCCACTGCTGGACAAGCGTTCTCCAAAGATCTACACATAGATCGATTAAGGCCTTTATATATATATTATATGAGAGAAGTAACATCCAGGACAATTATTTGAGTGTGAGGTATATAAAAGTTTATTAAATACCTTCAAAACTGGCATAGAACTGTAAACGTAGCAATATATATAGGTGCGTGTGTATATATATGTATATATTATATATAATAAACTTTTATATACCTCACACTCAAATAATTGTCCTGGTTGTTACGTCTGACATATTTTACATGAAGTTGTTGTTTTGTATTTTTATATATGTATTATTTATAATACTGTTTATTTATATATTATCTATATTATATGTTTTTATTAGACCTGCCTTCAAAATTTCTGTGTCCCAGGGTTGAATAGCAGAGGATGCCCACCTAGACGTTAAGTCCGCTCTGTGCACTATATACGGCAAGGAAACAAATAAATAATATATATTTTTTTAATGTTTTTCTTAGTGTATGTTAATACACTTAAATAAAAATACCATTCAATTGAAAACCCAATCATCAACCTTGAACCTAACTTAAAAAGCTATGTTTGCTTTCACAATTTATTTTCTCTTTATAAAGTTTCAATGCCTTATCAGGCGTTAAATTATAATTGACTGACCGATACTTAATATTTGCTAAATTAAGCAACTGGTATAAATATTTACTAGGTTATTAATTGCATCATAAGTACACGCAATCGGAATTATCGAGACTTGCGAAATTTGCAATGGCTGTGGCGGTCGGCGCGCGTGCGGGCACCGCGCAAGTAGCATAGCTTCGATGTTAATTAGCTATGCCTTAGGTACATTCATTCGAAGTAAAGTAATAATTTCCTCTTTATAAATCTTCTTAATATAAAGTGAGGTTATAAGATATTATTCACTAAGAAAGTTTGAGAACAGTGGCTACGGACAGACAGTAGTCGAAAAGTTGCTTTACCAAGCCAAGGCCCACAAACGGTAGCTTGAATATTTGAATTATTCGATTGGTAATATTATAGCTTACTTATAGCAAAGCTATTATACGGTAAACTCATAATTAAACAAAAGAGCTCAATTCAAAAGCTATGTATTTGTGAAGACAGCTCTTATTTCATCTAAATTCCGTGTGTTTTCTGATTCATCATCATCAGCCGAGAGGCGTCCACTGCTAGAAATAGACCTCCCCAAAGACTCCCACATTGGTCGAGTAAGGATTCATATGGAGGTATTTGAGCCATTTTCCAGCTGGCTACCCCAATACGGGTTAGTAAGAGCTAGAGCCTCTTTAGTTGATTAACAGGGTGCACCACGAGCACGTGAGGTTGGCTTGGATCTCGTGAGTTTTGTAGGAACCCTTACACCCGATTTGTCACCTTTTCTCTGATTAAGAACCTAAAATTATTGTTAATCCTATATTGGAAATATTTTAAACTTTATACAATTAAAGAAATATTTCTATTATATTTCTTGTAGTATTACATATAAACAAAATCAATCATATTGAAAAAAAAAATCTTTTTATGATTATAACGTATACTTAAACATAAAAACTAACAGGACGGCTTTTTGCTGGTCAAGGGAAGGTCGCACCAGTCGTGCCGTTATAAATTTTATGCAGTTTTATTATACTGTATAACCGCAAAATAAAAAACTTCAGTCAAAACGTTGCTATTCAAAATAAAACTAATAGTATTAATAATGATATCCGTGTACATCCGGTGAGGGAGCTTTGATTTTGTATTTCCAACGACATTACGCGGTTTCTTCCATATCTGTGATAAACATAATTGTGATACAAAATACATACTGCTACTAATACTTTCCTTCATATTCTTACTGTATATTAAATAATGTAAGCGCTAAGTAATCGAAATTAAGTTAATATAATGTACACACACTACTTAAAGATGATTTTCATACTACAATCTAAGAAAATTTTGATTTCTGTATGCCTCGTTATTAATGTTGCTAATTAAACTTATTGCATAACGATCCATTACTAAATAGTTAGTTAATTTCCTAGTAACATTAATAAGTTCATTTCTACATCGAGGAAATTACTAAAATTTGATATAATCACTTTATAAAACAGTTAACCGTAATATGCTATGCTGCATACCATGATGGCTTGATCCGAACCTTGTTATGAACACAGTTATTCCGTTATGAGGGCAGATTAACGATGTCAATCGATGACAGGTCTTATATACTTATTATAGATGCTGTTAAATTTGCAATATATAATAATGAACGCTTGAACAACTCACCAAAGATAATCACGAGAAAGTTTTTGTTTAGTTAGTTTGTGATATAAGTGAAGCAAATAAAATGAACTAAGGAAACTCAAATGGCTCAATGTTCAGGGACAGAATTTTTAGTATAACTATTGATTTATAATTATTGATGAACTATTGGGAACATGGATAAATCTTATTTTGTGTAGTTTGGAAGAATGTTAAAATTTTGATTGTACTATGAGTAATTTTTTATATATTTGTTTTTATAGCCAAAATCTTCAAAAGTTTGTTCAAACATTACTGGAACTCCCGATACTATTTGAATAACAATTCTTTAATAACCAAACGATATGATATCATCGTTTCTCTTGGTTGACGTGTACAAAGTCATAACTCATTAATAATCCGACGTTTTCTCTTCTAAATAATCATTTAATAATTATATATAGAATCTATTAATAAATTACAGCTTATTATTATTATATTGTTAACATTTATTAAACGTAATTATCGCTATCAATTGGATCCATGTCACTAATATAATAAAGTGTATTGTCGAAGACCTAATTTTCGTTTTAAAATTTTGGGTCTCTAATAAAATTTATTCTGATTCAGTAAATTATGAAATTGTTAAGATAGATGAACGCGAAAATGGCTTTTAAATATTCTCGTAAATGTTTTTATAACGATAAGATAACATGAAAAAGGTTGGAGAATTAAATATATGTGTATTATAAAATTCAGTGCAGGTTACGTTGCAACTTTAGATAAAGTGACATTAAGGATTTTAAAAGCGTCAATACACTAAAGTTTAGAAGTAAGATTTGAGGATCAGTGGGTAATAACATACACTAATGGATCGCAGGTATAATCATATAATATAATATTATACCAAAAGCGCTTGGCGTTTAATGTAGTCAAATTAATACTGCGTACCCTAGATCCCTAAATCTATCTTAGTTTAGTCACAAGCTAGTTATAGCTATCCTAGTATATCCTAGTTATAGTCACAAGCTGAAGAGTTATCATTTGAAGATACATTGGAAATAGACTATATAATTCCACATAATAATAAAATGGTGGTATAATGATTACCGTCGGATTTCGTGGTAAAGCCCGTGTATCGATGGATGCTGTACCCATTGATCCGATGGTTATAATCACCACGTATATAATTGATGTGCGTGCTGACGACCAATTCAGGAGCTGACGGAGACCGGTCAGCGTTGTGCGGCGAAGCGCCGGTGAAATCCGTTAGAACTGTCTCACATCCATTATTGGCTCGATCGCTGCTTTCTACCAAATTATCCGGCGTAACCGAACATGCTCGAATAGTTGATTGACACCCAGATAAACACCAGTGAACCGAGCTCCATGGAATTATCCAATTCTTTCGCAGGCTACACTAATAACATTACAGTTCCAGGTTTCTAGACAATCTGCTCTTTTTTTGCTCTTTACATCGCCACAACTAATCACGAATACAATATAATAACTCTTGAATATATCACAATACAATGAGTGTTCAATATGAATCTTTTATATTCACTTTAATAACAAAACCAATATTTATCTAGCAACTATACGACCATGAGGTGGGCCCGGTCATTCGGGCGCCGTTCGGGGGGTCGTGGATGAACTGCAATACTTTATCCCGCGACCCCACGAACACGTGGATGAGAGTGGAATACCGTGTGAAGCTTTTTAGTCGGTGGGAGTTCGACACTACCACCGACGGGGTGTGCATTTCCATTAGCATTTTGTTACACACGTTAATAAAAAAAACTATACGACTATCACCTCTCGGTACATCATACGACCGTTCATAACAATGTGCTGTTAAGTGACTGTATTATTTACCACATCTTACTCAAAACGTAAATTGTATTACCCTACTAATTTAACTAGCTACGACGTCCTTCAAACCAGAAAATAGTAATGTTTGCGGAATTCCTACCAAGACGGTTCCCAACAACAGAGTCCTACCACCAGTTAAAGTAAAATGTATTTAGATCGTATTTTTTTTTGTTATATATAATCAGTACGTTTTCGTTCAAACATTGATGAAGGTTACTGTGAGAATTGACATCAGCCGATAGATGTCCAATGCTGGACATAGGCCTCCCCGAAAGTTTTACAGTAAGGCTTCCGGAACCGCCGGGCACTAAAGGCCGTTTGAAGGGGTTCGTATGGAGGGATTGCTTAATACGGGTTGGTGGGAACCAGAACCTTATTTGTTGATTAGCAGGGTGCACCATAAGCAAGAGAGGTTGGATTGGGTCCCGTGAATAGTCCTGCAAGACCCCTTACATACACTGCTACTGTGGGTAACATTATTATCAATTTAAGATGCATACACCTTCCATTAAAGCTTGCACAGTCGCCAGTTTTAGCAATTTATTCTTTATGTATTGTAAATCAATTAATATAACATCTTGAAAATATTGTTTCAACATAATAACTCCAACAAATAAATGCATCATCGCTTTAACCTTCAAATATAATTGTCGTACAACAAACGACCACATTCATGTACATTCCATAGAATCTTATGCAACGTAATAGTATATTTATTAACATACACTATACTATAGATTTTTTAAAGTATATTTGTTTATAGTTTTCTTCCCTCCAATAGATCTTCGTTCATCTCTCTTTCTATCCAAATGATTCTTTCCACCTCCAGAACCTTCCGAGTTTTCTCTTACCTTCATTACAACTACATTTCCTTTAGAACGTTGTCAATGGAACTAGTTTATGATAGTCAGATAATCATTAACTGCCTACTCCACTGGGAACGAGGCGTGATATATATGTATCTATGTAGATAATCATTAATTTAAGGTTTACATTTAACATATATATATATATATATATATATATACGTAATGAAAATGGGTATTGTTTGATCTCCAATCACGTGAACGTATCAACATAAGAACATGAGCATTTAACGCGGAATAATTTGTAAATGATAATCATTTTAATTACAACTAACTTTTGTAAATATGTATGCGGTTGCTATAGTAACGGTTGCTATAGAAAGTCTTTTCAGTTGCGGTTGATCTCAAGGAGTATTACAGACATATTTTAAAATCTAATTCTACAATGTAGCCAGCAAAGCGGAAGGGGAACATTAGTATACGTCAATACAAGGATTAATAACTTTATTTACTGTTAACTGGTGGTAGGTCTCCATTGCTGCAGACCGTCCAGGTAGGTACTACTGCAATGCCTATCACTACTGCCATACAGTACTGTGCAAACACTACAGTGTTCCCCTTTGAATAGAGCTGTGTGAGGAGTAAGGAGAATATGTTGCAATGTAATATATATCATCCTAATTAGCGCCACGTTGTTATGGGCAAGCGTATCACTTACCATCAAGTGAACACGTCGTTCGTCTTGTTGCTTCAATAAAATATATTATCATCTTCATCAACTGATAGACGTCCACTGCTGGACATAGGCCTCACCCATTACGTTGGCCCAATGCGGATTGGTGGAAGTCAGAGCCTCGATGTTTATTAACAAGTTGCACTACGAGCAGGTGAAGTTGACTTGGGTCCCGTGAGCTGTACGGAACCCCTTACACGATAAAATAAAAAACAATAATTAAATTTTGTATTAGCCTAGAAAACTCTTTATATTCTTGAATGTTTTAATAATATACGCACCGGCAGTCGGCATATTCTTTTGAGGCGGATGTAAAGTTCACGGCGCGGGCGCAGCCTCGCTCAAAATGCCGCTAACGAGTAAACTATGACTACTGCTGAGGATCATTCACTCAATATTAGTTACAGAATAATTTCCACATTAATCCGTCAATTAATAAACGTTCGATCGGTTTTAACTTAATCATGATACCTTCTACTTTTCCGAATACATTTGTTTCTGTCCATCACAACGCAATGACATTTCATTGACAGTTCATTTGTTGTAGGTCTCTGTTTAGGTCTATTTTTAGGGGAGGCCTATGACCAGTGGACGTCTATCGGATGACGATGATGAGGTCTCTGTTGCCGGAGACAGTCTAAGTAGTAAACAGTACCGTGCAAACATTACTGTGTCGCAATTAGAAGGAAACTGTAGCAAGTGTAGTTTCTGGGGAAACAAGACTCAACATCTTGTCTCAAAGCGATGAGCGCAATGTGGTGCAGTATATATATAATCCTAACTAGCGCTACGTTGTTATGGGTAGACGTATCACTTACTACCAGGTGAACGTCCCGCTCGTGTCGTCGCTTGATTGATTAAAAAAAAACCTATACATTGACCAAAGACAGTCATGCTCTCTAACTACTCAACCAGTTAATCCTAACAACTTTACTATTCAACAGTATAATTATAATCTATTTATAATTAGATATTAAGAAATTTAGGGACTGATTGCAAGATATTTTTGTTATGCGACGAAGAAATAAGACAAGCGAGGAGTTTATCTAATAGTAAATTATATGCTGGCCCATAACAACATAGCACTTTTAAGGATATATACATAACAATATATAGTCGCCTTAAAGCTTAACATTTTAAGTCTTAATCACAGTAATATTTGTTAGCAGACGTAGAAGCTGCCGTGGTTCCAACGTAGACAGTCTTAGACTCACCAGCAGTAAAATACAAAATGATGATCAAGGAACAATGTACAATAGTAAAAATCTCCGTAACTATCCCAGTAATGAATAGTTCAGTACTCAATAGAACTACATTTCATTCCACGTTTTTTACTGCAAGTATTGTATGGTAAATCGTGACTTGGTATCACGTTACGCCATCATCAGTCAACGCCTACAGTGAATTTATCAACTGTGTTACTATAACATAGCTAATAAAAAAAATATATAATTTTAGAAGTCAATTCCCTTAAATCATTAGGGAACAGACATTTATTTACCCGAAATTAACCTAAGTCAGTAATACCAGTAAAAGACGTATAGAACAACTCATACAGTACAAATATCCTTTCTTTCGCATCATTGTAATGAGCAGACACTTAATATCAAGTGAACGTAATGGACATGGATTATGTTCATTTATTAATAAAAAGAATAGCGGAGGACCTCAATCTCGATTTGTCCATTAAACTTCCCTTTGAATAAGATATCTCATGATGATGAATGGTTAAGTTTCATATTAATTAATAAAGAGGAAACGGAAATAACTTTAACTACATTCTGCAGCTTCCGTGGTGCAGTAATCACTTATCTTGTATATAGGTCCCTAGTTGGTTTTCGTCGTAAATATAGTAGTCATAGGTCTCTGTTACTGGAGATCGTCTAGATAGTTACCACCGCAGCGCCTTTTTCTGCCGCCAAACAGGTGTGTGTGAATATTACTGTTTGAAGGGCGCTGTGGCTAGTGAAATTACTGGAGTAACGAGTCTTGACAACTTACCTCTCATGCGACGAGCGCAATGTGGTGTTGTGTATATCCTAACTAGCTCCACGTTAAGGCAGCCGTATCACTTATCATCAGGTGAACGTCTCGCTTCACGCTTCGTAGTATAATAAAATGTTAACATACTTATAAGTGTTTAAGTATTAGGTTTACTATAGAACGGCAAGTTTTTTATATGACACCTTTTAATTTAGGCGCTGTGCAACGGTAGATCTGAAAATGGTGGTCGTGTAAATTGTTTTGTGTTTTTAGACCGCGTCTGGTTGACCGGTGTGAGATTGTATTCTTTTTAATGTACTTTAAATTTTAATAATAGTCGACTAATTTAAAACTGTTAATGAGAAAGTTTTACGGTAGATCAATGATATAAGTTGATGATAATTTTACTGGTGTGACGACATTCGACGTCTTACATCTCAGGCGACGAGCGCAATGCGGTGCAGTGTGTATCATCTTAACTAGCGCCACGTTGTTATGGGCGGGAGTATCACTTACGATCAAGTGTCATTCAGCTCATCCCGTCGCTTAATTTAAATTAAAAAAATCGTATTTACGTTAAAATAATCATCTAATGAAAGAAGTAAAAAGTCTATGAATCGCAAATGATATTAATGAAGTATTGTTTGAATTACGTTTCAGTAATGAACGTAATAACAATATTTTAAATGTATTTGCTGTTGCTGCATTTGCTTAATAATAACAAATAATCCTTCAGGTCCTTCACTTATCCGTTTCACTAATAAGACAAGGACCGGCAGGAGTGTAAAAACCTCGACGTCACGCCGACACGTACGCTTTACTTACAGGTAAATAAGCGATACACCCGAAGTTGCCCCCAGCCACCCGTCAGCTCAACTTCATAACACAGATTTCCGTCACTTTGTTTACACAAGAACACTTGTTACAAACAGCACATTTGTCGTATCAAACACACATTTTTCACTTGAGTTCGCTGTGTACCGCGGCCGCAGCCTAGATCCAAAGGTGTATGACTGACTGGCTGTATAGGTGCGCGATCGCAGCACCGCATTCCGAACTGGTAAACGAGTCGCGGAAGCTATTCGCGTCTCACTCGGACCCACCCCCCGGCGCGCTGGTGGGAGCGCGACGGGGGACTTGTATACAGCATAGGTAGGTAGGCCCGTTATTCACACACCGCGGGTAAAATGTGACGAGTTGTAAAAAAAAAAGGCAACAATTTTTTTTTTATATTTTAGCTAATACGCTATTTTTCTGGTGGTAGGTTTCCGGAGGTCGTTTAAGTACCATCGCAGCGCCTATTGCAGACAACAAACAGTACTGTGCAAGCATTACGGTTCCGGTTTGAAAGACTCTGTAGCTAGTGATACAACTTGGGTAACGAGACTCAACAACTTATGTTTATGGCGGCGAGCGAAATGTGGTGCGCTATACACCATCCTAACTAGTATAGCGTTATGAACGGGCATATCACTTACCACCAGGTGCGTCCCGCTCGTCTCCTCGCTTAATTGAATAAAAAAGGTGTACTATTTGATAGTAAAGGGAACTAAGCTAGAAGTCTCTTAGCTCTTCTTTTAAAGACCTTTTTGTTATATTTGAATCAAAATATTGATGCCAGTAGAATATCCCGCTAATCTTATCGCTTAATTCTTCTTCTTCCTCCTGTCCTTTTCCCAGCTATGGCACAGTATTTCCTTGTCTTCTATATCACTCTATCAGCCGCTATATCTGAATTCACACTCTTCTTACACTTAATTTCATCGCTTTATTGAATAATAAAAATAGTTTCCATGGGTTTTTACTTTACTCATCACGTTCAACCAATAGACTGCTGCTGAACATAGGAAAAGATCTTCATGTTTGCAGGGGTCTTTAAACTTATAGAGATTAATTATAAAATACATTCGAAAATCACCCCTGTGAGGAGATAATTACTACAAATGTCCAAAAAAAATCACTTTTATTTTTAATTATTTTTTTATACTCGCTCACTTTTTTTTTTGTTTTAATACTATATATTTATTTTATTTAAAACTAACTCAATTATATTCACTCTCTCTTCCCGAACGTAGGGTGTAATACTTTCAGATATACGATTATTTTAAAGATGTATATGATAATATAAGAAAAAAAAATCACAGTTATAATCTGATAAGAGCTTTATCTATGATAAACAAAATAAAGAAATTTCCCATACAACTGTGAAAGTTTTTTAAGAGAATTTAATTAACCTTTCCTTGTAATGCTTAGTATATTTAACGTGATTAGCTTAAGTAATCAAATACACATCAACGTAATTGCAATTTTTTAATTTGTCAAAAAATCCCCCAGATATATTAAACAGGTTTTATTATAATATTGTTAAATATATTTTGAAATCGAAAAGCATTGTTAAAATATTATACATTTAATTATTTTTTTTGTTCTATTAAAGAATGAAACGAGTAGGACGTTAACCTGATGATAGAGAGTTATACTCCAGCTCATAAAAAGGAGGCGCTAGTTAGGATATTATATACAGCATCACATTGCTCGCGTCGCCTGAAACGTAAGATCTTGAGTTTCGTTACCCCAGTAATTACACTAGATATAGCACCCTTCAAACCGGAATACAGTAATGTTTGCAAACTGTTGTTTGTCGACTGCAATAGGCGCTACGGTGGTACCTACTCAGATGATCTCTGGCAACAGGGACCTAGCACCAGTAAAATAATTTTTTTTATAGTTTCATATAAAAAAGCTACGAAATAAGTTATATATAACGAAATAAGTTATATATAATAGATTAACAAGTTTTTCAAACCTGTAAAGTTTTTATTAATATCTAACGTTATCAAGTGAAAGCCGTGAAAAAAATACTGGTAAAGGTGATGATGTGATGGTGGTAATGGTGATGGAAAGCAAATATCGCAAATGCCATGAAAAAATGTTGGTCGATGTAATATTGAAACAAAGGCGTTGTTATAATTAAAACGTCACACGCCAAAACCTTATGTTTCCAATATTTATCGGTAAACTGGAATTATTACCTATAATAATTGTTAATTTAATAGTAATAATAGTCAATTTTTTGTTGTAATGCTTTTAATGCTTTTAATGTTTATTATTTGAGTAAACTGCAGAGCACAATGTTGCGGGTTGGAAGTTAAAAATGTATGCATTTATGATCGGGAAAAATTCATGACAACATCACTTGTTATTAACAAACACGATTTAAAATGTTTACTACAATATTAATCAATCTACATTTCTCATAATATATTGTTATTCAGATTATTGATTAGTCGATTGAAAAGTTTTATAAAATATAATAACTATGAATTTTTGTTGAAGCGATGAGACAACCTGAACGTCAAACATGTAATAAATAATAGTCCTGAACAATATAACGCTATTTATAATGGTATATCCTACACCACCTAGCGTTAAAGCTATCAGCATAATGTGTTGTATGTATGATGTTAAATTTCTCGCTGGCCTAATGGTTAGAGCGTGCGGCCTTCATTCCGAAGGTCGCGGGTTCGAATCTCGGCATGTACCGATAACTTAATATTAAGTTATGTACATTTGTGAACTTTAGTTACAACAGCGAGATACAAACGGTGAAGGAAAAGATCGTGAGGAAACCCGCACACTGAAATCATCTTTGTTTGTGTGCGCGTGGTGACCCCAATAAAGTGGCAACAGGCTCGCCCCCTGTTACATGGGACCTAATCTGACCACATCTGGCGAAATGTGGGTGTTTATTCACCTCTGCCAACCCCTACTGGGAAAAAGGCGTGACAATATAAAAAAAAAATTATGTTAAATCTTGTTACCCTAGTAATTTCAAGAGATACAACGTCCTTCAAATCGAAATATAACAATGTTTACACACTACACTTTTGGTGGCAGAAATAGACGTCACATTATAGTAGTACCTTGACGATCTCCGGCAGCAGAGACCTAATATCAGTATTAATTATATTGTACATATATGTACTATACACTTGTAAGCAATTAATATAAAAAATTATATTACTCGGTGTTTGGAAAACAAAATTAGTTATTGTAAAATAATATACAAAGTGACAATAGGAAAAGCATATACATAATTAAGCTACCGATAATATCATGCGATAGTGTTTACATCGCATCCTATTGAGATCATCGCCCTTGGAGTTGAAATATTATGTCCTCTTATAACAGTAATATTATATCATTAGGTTCAGCCCCGTTACAATAGGAATATGACAATATTCGAACAATCAATTTGGCGGCAGAAAGTCACTGCAACATAACATATAAAAAACTTTAAAAATGTAAAGATATCGAAAATTAGAAAAAGAAACTTAATTTCTTTTATTGTTCTATTTATTTCATGTTTAGATATTTATTAAGGAATTATTCCTACAGATAAAGATTTTTTCTTCCCTATTTTAAAGGGTAGTAAAATCCATATATAAACCGCATGAATTTCGTTTCTACTCATTATTATATAATAATATATTATAATAGTGTTTATGTTCATTATATGAATAAGTTGCCATGATAATTACATTAAATAAAAATCGTGATGTCAATACAACATCAAATATTTACTTTTTTATTACTATATATATATATATATATATATTTTATATTTTTTTTAATTTCAAGGAATAAATACAAAAAAGGAATGATTTTGAAATCAACTTGTGATAAAATATGGTAACTTTTTTTCCGCTCTATATGTTATCTGTGATTTATGTCAAATTTGACAAGCTAACATTATCGTTTTCGATATTTTTGTTTCATATAGATATTACAATGATTTGAAACAAAACACATTAACGATAATTGAATAACAAAATAATATTTATTTATTATTAGTACTTATTTATCGTTTCATTTGAGCCAATCCGCAATAATTGAAATTATTTTGCGAACTGTTTGGAAATTTTAGTTTTAATAAAATGCCAAAAGTTCGTCGCAGTCGTAAATCACCACCGGAGGGATGGGAGTTGATTGAACCTACTCTCGAAGAACTGGAACAGAAGATGCGCGAAGGTAAGGAAGTCGATAACTATACAACATTCGGCTCGTACACATTTTAATATTTTCAAGGCTTCTATTCAAAGTGTGATTTCACTTGAAGAAATAACTAAGCAAGTAAAAATAAACCAGTTTTTAATAATCAACATATAAGCAACCCTTACTTAACTTTTATATTTCAAGTGCTTTTTGACCTATTTAATCTTAGTTTATTATTTGTTTTTATGTTTTTCCATCTCAATTTATATTTTTACAGCCGAAACAGAACCTCATGAAGGGAAAAGAAAACAAGAATCCTTGTGGCCCATATTTAAGATTCATCATCAGAAATCCAGATATATATACGACTTGTTTTATAGACGAAAAGCAATCAGCAGAGAACTTTATCAATACTGTCTTGATGAGAAAATAGCAGATGCCAATTTGATAGCTAAATGGAAAAAAACCGGTTACGAGAATCTATGTTGTTTACGGTGTATACAAACGAGAGACACTAACTTTGCTACAAATTGTATTTGTAGAGTACCTAAAAGCAAGCTTGAAGAAGGCAGAATTGTAGAATGTGTGCATTGTGGCTGCAGAGGTTGCTCGGGATAATATTGAACTTGTTAGCTGTATAATATACTCTTATCTTAACATAATTGAATTTTTTAAGCAAATAAAAATTGGTTTTTCTGTATTTACTTTGTTTCTATTTCAATTTAAAATATTTATATTTAATAAAATATTACTATTTGTAATAAAAAAATATTTCTCATTAAAGTTTATTGAAAATATGAGATGTTTAAAAAAACAAAATGGTTATAATCTACATGAATTAAGATTTAATCAAAATTAAATGACATGTTTTTGTAACAAAATTTAGCTTATTCAGGTAATCAAAAACAATATATAAGTATATTGTTAATTACCTCTCATAGATAAAAGTATATAGACATTGTCTTTGACAAAAAAATTTATTTGTTTAAACTAACAAACATTTTTATAACTAAATGATACAATTTTTTTTAATCTGGATAATAAACTTAATAATAAAAATAAAACAAATAAACTTCTTTATTATCAATCACCAAAAATCACCATTTTTATGAGATAGCAATTAAAATAAGAATAATTTTTTTGAAAAAAATTTGGATGGAATGATTTTAAGCAGTTAAATTTATCTTTAATACTTTATTCCTATTATTCTAATAGTTATGTGCTTCTAAATCATTTGGTACTTAAAGTTTAGCTTAAGCAATACCCTGAATAGTTTTAAGTTTCCTAAAGTATTTCAGTATTTTTGTAATCTTAAGTATAATCATAAATTAGAAACAAAAAAAAAACCTTAAACATTTACCGACTTGTTGCAGTGCTCCAGATCTTTTGACAGTTCCTTTATCAAATCTTTGTAAATAATTTGATTCATATTCTTGCTCAGCAAGTAAAGCAAAAACCAATCGCCGAATGTGAAGTTTCTTACAATTTTTGATACAGTTCTTCTCCTAATACGTCTTAAACGCCCCATAAGCATGACAGCGCGTAACGGAGGTAGACAAAAAATCAATACACGAAATATAACAGCTAGTGCAGACAACAGAGCTAAGATAATCAGCCAAAACCAGAGAACAACAAAAATCTTTTCATTAATTATATTCAAAGGCAATACACAGAGACGGTCCTTCAATTGCATTGTACCAGACGGTCCATATGACCTGAACCAACATTTAGTGAGCTTCGGAAAGTACTGATCCATTGGGTTGACTGAAGCAAAATTTGATATTTCATCAGGTAGTTGAGGTGCGTGAGTGAATGTTGCTACAGCTGTGCCATAGTTCCGGAAAGATCCATCCAAGAATAAATCCAAAAGAAATATTTGCCCAATCTAAAAAAGATTTAGAGTAACTATCACTCAAGTTATACAAATTGTTCTATAATTGGCATAAAATTTTAAACTCATAAAATTGTTAACCAGCCTGAAGTACAAGCTATAATCTATTTATTAACATTATAACTGTAAGAGAATCCTTTAATAAAACAAAATAAAAAAAATAGGGGTAATAAGTCTTTAACACATTATATCTCAAGCCAATAGTCTAATTTGGTGCTTGGCATGATTTATCTAAGAAGCACCACATTGTAATGATTAGGCATATCACTTAACATCGGGTGAATGTTTTGCTGGTCTCTCCTCTTCACATAATACAAAATATATGCTTACCACATTACAGAAGTTAAGTAATTCACAGAAAGCAAACCGAAGTGCATACATATTATGTGTGTATGAATTAAAATCACTGAAGTAACCAATTAATTCATTGCAACGCTGTTCTGCCCTTTCCCTGGACACTATAGGATTTGCTGAAATTATTAAAAATAACATTATTGCAATAAAAGCTGAAATTATTATGATAAAGATTATCAAATCTAAACAGCTGCTTTTTAAAACTGAGTTTATATAAGATTGAACAAATGAAAATACAAACTTAATTCTGCTGTCAAATCACAAAGTCTGCCTCCTTCCCATGACTTCCAAAGATAGTGCGGAATGTAGAACAACATGGCCTGCCCCAGAAGAACAAAGCAAATCCATTGGTAATAGCCATGCTTAATCTGTTCATCATTTTTTACTCCAGGGCCCACTCCAGGATATGCCATGTTTTTACCTTCAACTCCTATAAAGTTTTTAATAACAAAAAAGTTTGATTATATAAATAAATCTGATTTTAAATAAAACATTTTAATCATACTTGTGACTAAACAGTGTTAAACCATTTACGTTTCTCAAATTCTTTTTAATGGAAATGTGCTTAGAACAACGAATTAAGAGTCTTTAAGACGAGCTAACAGATGTAATTTTTTAATTTAATCTAAATAACGATTATATTTTATAATTTATAATAAAATGTACTTTTAATACATATCTGTTTGATTTCATCTTGTTGTCATAGCTTAGAGGGCAATATATTACTTTTAAATAAATAATGCACAACTACCTTTGGGGCAATAATTTATCATTAGTAATCAGAATTTACTTTTGTCTGAACATCATGTCCGAAAACGTGGCGGGGTAAACTGTTTAAGGCGTTATGAAAGCATCCTTTTATTGCAGAACATACTGAGATATTTATGTTGTGTATACTGTTTGCTTATATAAGCAAACAGTATACACAACTAATAAAGTTGATATCGGAAAATAATTCACAAACATCCATTAGATGATGAAATCACTTACCCTTTAATAAGCTTTTTAAAGTATATGTCCCGTAAATCCAACAATAGTTGTTAATGGCATCTATATCATTAGTTTTATCCGATTCGCTCATGCAGTGTATTGGCTCACCAAAAAACTGTTTAGAGGTAACCATCAGGGTAAACATCAATAACATTATCACTGTAAATTTATAATGTAATCGAAATACATTATTATCGGTGCAAACATTTTTGTATTTTAAAAAAGAACGAAATGGCGTTAATAAATTAATCATTTTTGAAAGTTTTACAAATATATACCAAAAAAGTTAAGAACTGTTTTAGTCGAGATATAAATTGGTACTTGTAATCTCGATTACTCCTTCAACACATTTACGTTTTACCCGCGAATTCGTCTGAAAAAATTGACAGGAAGTCAGTACACTGATTATTATTGTTTACACATTTAGGTTGTCAAATTATTAACTTTTTTTAATAATTTTAACTGGCTATTTATCAAATAAAATTTTAAAAAAGTTTTGTTAATTAAAATTTTTAAAATAAGTAAAAAAATATTCATAAGCTAATAACATTTCTTAAGAAATGTAGGTACTTTCTATACAAATTTTTAATAAGTTTTTAAATGTACTGTAATTAAAAAACAGTCTTATTTGAAAATTTAAGTGAACAAAAGACATAATAAATTGCATAGCAATAATGTTGAGTTGCAAAGAATATTTAAGAAATATATAAAACTGTGTATTGATTTTATTAAAAAGAAACTAATTCAAAGATTTTGTAACTTTTTTCTCTATAATTACTGCGGGAAGTATCTTTTCGGAAATTACCTATATTCATAGACGAATATAGGACAATGAAATCTATATTTCTATTGATAAATCTATAAATATGATGAAACTGCTTTAAAAATTAATTATTTTTTTAAAAGAAATTCGTAGTTATGCAAAAATTAAACAATTCATCGTCTAAATAATAATAATAAGCCAATTGCTTATCACATCGCTTGTTGAGTACAAAAGAGTACGAAACGTTTATTTTAACTGCGATGTTGATCAACGAAGCATCTGCGAACCGATAATAGGGTACCAAAATGAAAGCATATTTAACACAAATTTCAATTGTTTATTCTTAGGTACATTATAATTCCACTTAAAAGTAATTTCACGAACACATTGTTATACTTCTAATTTTTACAGAGAAAGTAAAAAATGACAGGAATGTATGTGCGTAAAAAAATATGGCGAACAGCTACTGGCGTGAAAATAAAGCTAAGCAATTTAATACTAACTACAGTAGTGTGCGGAATACTGTTGGGCTTTAGTAGGTAAGCGTCCTTTCCCTCGACGAAGTGGTATCTTATAACTTTTTAAAAACATACTAGGTTGACCCTTTGGACAAGTTAACCACTTAAGAAAATATTCTTATTCTCTCTTCGTCAATTTCTTACCTAATTTTAAATGAGCATTTACAATTAACTTTGCATTTATATAATAACAATTTCTTCGGTATTCAATTGAACACCGCTAAAAGATCTCTATGTCGGTAAGAAAATTTCGACATCGTAGAACAAATAACTCGTGTTTTAGTAATTGAGCAATTCCTTCGTTTCTTAGGGACTCAAGTCTTTTTTTAATATGGGATAATATTTTTTTTCATATCATATCTTGGTTTTTTTTTAATAATCCTTATGATTTTGTAAACATATGGAATTAGTTTCATGCATTCAGATTAAAATTATTAATATATAAGTTGGAATAAAAACATAAATAAATAGAACTTAAAAAACTTAAGAGTAACGAACAAAAAATTTTAAGTATATGTACCAATATATTATACAAATTCCATCTTCGATTTTAATAGATATACATGTCATTTTAAAGATTGAAAGTTTTACGGTACTTTTTACAGTAATTAACAGTTGTAGGTTGATATAATTATTGTTGCAGATATATTACTTCAAGTGTATGGTCTGTGTAGGATGCCTTCAGTCATTAATCTAAATATTTCTAAATATCACACATAATAAATACCACAAATACGAATGTCTACTTCATCAAAAGTGTAATATCCATTGATTTACGGAAACATAACATTTAATCTATTTAAATAATCCTAATTTTAAGGATATACTTAACAATGAATGTGATGTCTTCAATTAGTCTTCAATTAAAAAAAAATAACGCGTGTAAATTAAACTCGTCGGGCACAAGGTGAAGCTGTGTATCTCTTCCTAACTAGCATTACATTGTGAAAATTCTGCCTATTTCGTCGCTTTGTTGAATAAAAAAAATTTAATATGTATAACTTGTGTTTAACTTTAGGAGAAAGCTATTTGACTAGTCTAGACTTGATACGTTTCTCCTTAGCTGAGAGTAAAATCCATATAACCAAAAACTAAGAGCACACTTATATGTATATCAATGGATATAACAAATTTACACTTTTCACACTTCTTTACTTATTTAAACTCTTAACGGCATTCTGGAATCGGAATAAAAAATATTTAATTAGATAGCTACCCATTATTCATTAAAAAGGTGGAAAACAACATTCTTGTTAAATATATTAATAAAACTTTAAGTCGGCAAGCCTGTTAACCAGCAACCAGCTAGTCAGTAAGCTAGCCAATTTCTATTAATAGTAGTGTCATTATATCTTATGGATCTCATTTAAATAAGTGAACTAAATGAAAATTAGCTTATATTCATTTAAGATAGTTTAGTGCAAAGGTTCCCATACTTTTTTTCTCATAACATCAGTTTTACAATTGAGCTGGCTCCGGTGCACCCCTGCAGCTACATTTCTACCGTATTCACAAAACTCGACAAAAAATGTAAATATTAGGGCCGATGTAGACGCCCGTCGAGTCTCCTGTGGGCCCCTAGGGATCCTGAACTATTTTGAGGGCTAAGAGTTTAAACGAACTGGTTATCTGATTAAAACGTCAACCAAGTTAAACTGGTTCATACTAATACATTAATAAATAATTATTAAAATTTTCTTTTGTATTTTATAAATTAGTACTCCGGCCGTTAAGGGTCAAAATTATAATAGTCATGGTTTTAAGTAATAATTAAAAATCACAAATAGCGTCTACACTTCACAGTTTGCTTTTCACCGCAACATCAGATGTGTACTCATCAAACGCCATATTGCCCAGCGCGAAGATGTTATCAGGGTCTAGCGCTTTCTTCGCAGCCAACAATAACTTCTTTCCCGGCTCGCTGACTGTCTGCTTGTACCATTTCTTCCGCAGCTTCCCAACGCCGTGGTGATGAGATATTGAACCTGAAGATTAATTTTTTTACACGACATTATATTAATACTTTTGTAAATATCCTAACTAGTGCCTAACGTCTCAGTCGTCTTATCTCTTTGAGGAATAAAATGGGTGTGCAGTGCAGCAAAGGTTCCAGTTAAGATCATATGACAATACCATTATAGTGATAGGTCTCTGCTGCTAGAGATGGTCTGAACACCACCCGCAGCACCTATTTCTACCGCAGAATAATGGTGTGCAAAGATTACTTTGTTCTGGTTTGAAAAGTATTATAGGTAGCGATATTACTGTATAACATGGGAGAGTTCATCACCATTAAATAAATTACGTAATTGAGGACTAAGGTATTTTGTAATAGCAGCTATTTTATTCTTTTATAGTACACGTCTACGGTGTTGAAGGAACCCACCTCCGCTCGCCAAGATCTCCTCACGCGCCGCATCCTCGATCTGCTCGTACACCTCGACCGCATCACCGCAGCCCGCGCTGTTGAACGCGAAGTAGAAGTAGATGCAGCAACCCGCGTCGTAACTATACAACAGAGTCAGACAATAACTAACTTATTAATTATTTATTGCAAAAAAAAAAATACTAAACGCGACTGATGACTACATCATCATACATCATACAAACGGACGTTAGATACAATAGATATATAAACAACAAAACTACTCTCATCATCATCGCCAGCTTTGCATTATGAGGTGCCAATATCTTGTATTCCCAAAAGCAACAGAACGAGCAATATGATTGCATGATCCTTGATATTACTTCCACCCATAACAATGTGGCGCTAATGTTTGTAAAATTAAATAAAAAAAATATTGAACCATGATTACCAGCTTTTTTAGCTAGATAGCAGCGCATACTTCAGCTGCCAAATAGTATTGTGCGGACATTACTGTGGTCCAGTTTAAAGGGGTCAGTCGAATTATAAAGGTATAAAGACAATGCACTGAAGCTTTTATTACCTTCTAACTAGCGCAACTTTACCAAATGAATGTCTTGTTATATAACACTTATATAAAACTCTTTATTCGCGGGGTATATATTTCATACAGACACCGTGAATACGGAATATAGTTTTTTATTAGTCCATTTAACGGGACATTTATAAAGGATATTGAGTTGAATACTTAGAAATTTAAACAGCGAATATTGGGATTAAGTGGCATTTTTTTTTATTAGCGAAATAAGAGCTTTTACTGTATATGATAAAAGTTATTTGCACAAAATTGTGTATAAATGGTGTTATTGCCATTATGCATACGTCTGCGTAAGTCTGCACGAGATGAGGTAGTGTGCGAGGCCGCGCGCCGCGCACTCGTCGCGCACGCGCTGCTTCGTGTTACGGCAAAGCGCGAGCGTGCGGTCCCACGGCACGGACGTTTCAAACGACTCCGCTACTATTTCATACTCAAGGGCAAAATCCTGCAAACATGATCAACTTCAATTTTTTTTCGTCCTTTTATTTTCTTTTACCTTCCGTTTATTTTAACTCTCTATCTGCGCCTACCAACACTAATTTAACGTACAAAGAAACCATTATATTAGCCTTATAAATAAGCTTTAAATACTTGTAATAGAATTTGTTAAATAATAACACCGTTGGTTTCTTGATAATAAATAAATAAACATTAGAGTAAAAGTAGGCTGTAGAAAAATAAAACATTTTTTAGATTAGAAGTCCTGGACATTCATCTAATGATAAGTAACACGCCCGCTCAATATAACATGGCGCTAATTCTAGTTAACAAAAAACGCAACGGAAGTTGTCTCATCATCATTCTTGACTTTTGAGTAATTGATTAGATAAATCAAGGTTTTATATAATAATGTAGATTTCTTACCCTAATGTAAGCGATAACGAAGGTTAGAGTATAGCCGACTTCGCCGTTGGTAGCACCTCCAGGGACTCCACCGTAGTTGGAGGCGATGTTGTTGAGTTTCCCCTCCCTGTCAGAAACTTGCTCGTAGGTACCCTCCATCAGCAAAGTCACCACACAAAGCTTATTTGGATCAAAGCCCTTGATGCGTGTCACGTAGAACTTTTTTAGGCCGTCGAGAATCACTCCGCCCCAAGACGTCTCCGTTTTTACCGCATGACCAAATCTGAACTGAAAATAATTTGAATAAATCTTATTTTCCTTCCATTGCTGGACATAAAACTCCATAAAAACAGGTATCTGCTGAACTTGGCATGCAGGAAGCTGCACTCTCTCTAGAAATATTTGCATCCTAAGCAGCTTTTTTCAACATACTTATAGTGGCAGTGGGAACATTTAATCAACCTCCCCTACGTTGAATATAAAACAAAACATTCTTCTTAGTGTAGTTCTGTTCATACTCTTTTACCAAATTTGATATATACCGTATAAAAGTTGTATTAGTTTGATAAAATTTCCTGATAGAATGTAAACAAAAAAAATCTCTTTTTAATAAATTGGAATATAACATTATGGATGTTGGTCTGTTCCGAAGAGCATTGCTAGTCTCTCTTATATTGACATTCTTTTTCCATCAACTATTTAATTAATCCATTTTGTACACAAATTCGTTTACTTGTTCGTTATCCATCAGCCGTATGCTGGACGGTTGCAGGCGTTGCCTGGCGACCTCCCTCTCGAACCGGAAGCCCGACTCCCAGTTCGGAAACACAAGCGAGCCATAACGCACTAGCGGCGGCAACGGACGAATTTTCAGAATCACCTGAAATTGATATAACAATGTTCCTTATAGATTATCTTTCGATGATCTCAAGATGCTGATAAATAACTAGTTCCATGGCGCAGTAGACATTTACAATCTTTCCTAATTGTTTCATTTTATTTTATTATTTGGTAAGATACAGAGCCTTTAAAACCATAATTCAATAATGTACATACACTATATTGTTTTGCGGTAGAACTAGGCGCTGCCATCATAGTTACTTAGGGAGTAACAAGTAACAGAATAAATATAGAGCGGGTGTCTTCAGCATCAATAATAAATAAACGGTGGGCGGGTGTACCTCAGTGACGACGCCCAGGCAGCCCTCTGAGCCCATCACCACGTGCTCCCATTCCGGCCCGCAGGAGATGCGTGGCACTCGACAGCTTTTCTCTATCACACCGACTGGTGTTACCACCTTATACAAGTCGCCAAAGAAAATAATTTTTTAACAGAAGTTAAAGAGAAATGAAACGTTTAAAGCAAAAAAAAAATCATTCCGACAAATAATTTTTTTATATAGATCACAAGAAATAACCAGTAATATATATGTAAACCACACTTAAAATGTAATCTATAAATGGACCTTACTCTACAAATGAAGACTCCGAGTCCAATACATTTTACTTTATGTCAGACAGTTTTAAATTTTGATAGTATTTATTATCAGCACTCTCATCCAAGAAAACCTGATTTCAAACGTTCAATAAATCAATTTTACCTTAGTTTGTACAATCAATTCTTCGATGTTTCCGTATGTGTTTTTCTTCATGCCGCTGGCGCGTGTGGCGACCCATCCGCCGAGCGTGGAGAACTCGTATGAGTCCGGCTCGTGGCCGACGGTGAAGCCGCAGGAACGCATCTCTCTCTCCAAGTCCTGCCCTACGATTCCGGCCTGGAAATAAGCATTGATACATAGCAATATACACTCAGAATTATTAAAAAAAAAACTTAACGACAAAATTCTTAAAAATAACCTAAAATACATATTTTTTTCCTTTACTAGACAAAAAGAGCAGGAAATTCATCTGATAATAAGAAACATGACAACAATGTGACGCTAGTAAAGATCATATACGAGTACACTGTAAATTCACCCAGTAATTTCGCTATAAACAGCGTCCTTCAAACCGGAAAACAGTAATGTTAACTACTGTTTGGCGGTAGAAATAAAAACTGCGGCGGTACCTACTAATATAGTCTCCGGGAATAGTATTGATTTATATTTTCCATGAAGGGTATAAATGAAACTTAAATATTTATTATGTAATTATTAATAGTAAATGCTTATGTATGAAAATATTTATTATATAGTTATTAATAGTAAATGTTTATGTATGTTTGTAAAACATGTCTTTATGCTTCAGTACTTGGAAGATCAGCGACAATATTTAGACAAGTATATATCATAAGGATAGGTACGTAAAGATATTTATGTTAATCAATATTGACCGATGAGGAGACATCGGTAAACAGACAAACGTTAACATACCTAGTGCAGAGAAAAGTTCTAGGTCTCTAGGGCAATTGTATTATCAAGGAATTACGAAGATTTATCTATTACTTATTTTTTTTACTTCAGGTTATAAAAACAAATACGAAGTCCCCTTCTAAATATCTATAGGCTAAAACATTTTTTTCACACATTAAATAAACAACCATCTTAATGTTCCCACCAGTGGGAATCAGATTCATTTCTTACAAGGAAGGAGTGGTGGTGGATATTACTCCATCCATTAAAGTTATTCTTGAAATATATCTTTCGAAGTACTAAACGGATATCGAACTTACGCCTCTTCGAGACCTACAGCGCTTTCCACTGCTTTACAAACAGAGCTTTTCTGAATCAACTTTGACTAAATACAAAAATCTACATATAAGCAATATTCTGGATATTTTTATTAAATTATTACGAGGTCTCTAAAACTGTTACACGTAAACACTCAAAATTTGGTAAAGATATTGCTTCTACCATTTATAGTTCACATAAGAATGGGTTTTACTAAATTCCTTCTCCAAACTCTGTTGCGTGGGTATTACGGACAAAACAGCGGGCGAGGACTAGCTGTAGTATGTATATCATCATCATTATCAGACAACAGACACCCACCGCTGGACATAGGCAAAAAAAAGGCCAAATGATCTCCACATCGATGGACCCTGCGCTGTGTATACATACATAAAATAATTTAATACCTGTACTCTCGCCAGTAATTGTTCCTTATCTATCCATAATATGGAATTCAAATCGCTGGTATCCAGTGCTATTATCGGACGGGGCTCGTCCGCTGGACAGGAGATCGCCCCGGAAACGGAAGTGCCGCCACCAAACGGAATGACCACGAATCGATGACGCGATGCTAATTGTACTATTTGTACCACCTGCAATAATTTCAGGAAGGTAAATTTGTGAATTTCTCTTGAATAAAAATATAATGTTATTTATTACTGAAAGAATTTTAACAGCAATTTTTAACATTACCACACATCCATAACGCCACATAAATTTGTTGTTTCTAGTGAAAATTTTTAAAGATCGAGACCGTAAATAGGCATTGTGTAAAGTTTCTAAAAACTTCATCATTATCTTCAGATTATAGATCTTATTTCAACAGTAACTTAATACATATATCCAGAGATTCATTAACTCATCATGATATCTCCGAATCAATTAGACGAAAAGACTCAAAATTTGGTAGAGATATTGCTTCTGCCATTGAGAGGTCAGCTAAGAATTTATTTTACTAAATTCCTTTCTCAAAAGAACTTACGAGGTGTTACAGACAGCAAAGCGGGCAGGAAACATCTGGTATTTTCTGTAACTGCGCAACGAGTGACTAAACTTTTGCCCAGTAATATTTACTATTCGGTCTCAATGTTAACCGTGCAAAATTGAAACCAATTCCTACCGGTTATAATTGTATCAATCATTGACGAAATTATGTATGGTATAAGGAAACATCTGGATTTAAGGAAGTTCTTCTTAAGAAGTTTTAAATTATTAGAATAACTTCTCTAGTATCTTTTCTGTTCCTACCTCCTGCCCTTTTCCTAGCTTTGCAGTCGTCACAGTATGTACTTCTCTTCTATATCCCTCTATCATCTATCATATCTGAATTCACACTCTTCCTACACTTGTCATCTTTCATAGTATTTTTTATATCATTGGAAAAAAAAATTATAGATAGAGATACCTATACACAAATATCAAGCTACGGAGATTAATAAAATACTAACTTGTTCATGATTATTAGGCCATACGACTGCGTCTGGTATCCTCTTGAAGCTGTTAGCTCTTAACAGCGATATATCCTTGAGGGTCTGCCCGTGAGCTCTAATGAGTCGGTCCATCCCATCCACGCTCACTGGGACGATCTTCTCCAACTCCTCCTGTACGTTTTTAGGCAGTCTGCTAGACTTAAAAGACGTGGGTAACGGTGGAATCTTCGGCGGTTTGCTGATGTCCAAATCGAATGTTTCTTTTACCCATTTTATAAAGTATGGAAGAGATTTGCCACCAATCAGGTACCTGTAAAAGTTGTAAGGGGATATAGAGATATATATACCATATACTCATAAACAAAAATACAGTTAATCGGTTCCTAAGAATTGATAAAAAAGACCTCTCCGTCATGAGTCTTCACAAACTTTCCATCTGTGGACCTTTGCGCAAGGACAAGCCAGTCCCAAAGAGAATATGTATACTAGTAACTTTTTACTATCGCAGCAGTCGCATACTTTGATCCTCGGGGATGAATCTGTGATCAGCAGCCTATTTCCAGATTGACGAGATGTAAAAATTAAGTAAACTGGACTTTTTAAAGTTCAGCATAGAGTAAATATTATTCATCTTTATTAATTTCTGATTCTGTTCAATATCGACATAGATAAAGTTAAGTTTTTACTGTAACTGGATATGGTAATGGTTAATTTAACTTTACTATTATGAGTCGCTTCAACAACTATTCGATTTGTATAATAATCTTCTAACAGTGCCTCTCCAACTAGTGAAGGTTGACGATCAGCTTGGCACAATCTTTCCTCTCTCTGCTTTGGCGAAACAATTTGGACGCCCCTGATATTATCCATTCCCGGATATTCCTCAACCATGATTTTTAAATTATTATAACTTTTACTTTTATAATACGAAGGAATAAATAAGAAAAGAAGTTAAGTGTACTAATCATAAATATCGATTACAAAGCAAACAAGATGAGCAAATCAAGAAAAAGACCAAGACTTGGACTATCTCGGTATTGGTCTTGTTAAATACTTATAGTCTTGGTCATGATCTTGCGTAGTCATTTTATTTTAGTAAATATTATTTTTTTTTCATAGAAGAGCAAATGTTCAAGTTATGATTTTTTTTTTTCTCCTAATTACTTCTAACTCAGGTCAGAGTTCTTGTATACAAAGACAGTTATTATATTTACTAAAGAATTATGATAAATCTTTGAACTTATTTCAAAGGAATTTTAATTTTGTAGTCTTCCTTAGTTTTGATCTTGATCTTGTTCATTAGGTCTTGCTAAGGCCAAGACCAATTTTGCTCATCACTACCGTTAGTATTATGTAGGTTGTACTCGCTTCGTGAGGGCATGTTTAGTACTTAATAAACTTTTTATTACTTATACTATATAAGTATAAAAAAAATAGAAAGGTTTGTAAAGACAAGTAGTTTTAGAAGGATTTCGAAATTAATATCTTTAAACTCGTATTATAAAAAAAAAACGTAAAAATCACAAACGTACAAAAAAGTACACAATTCCCTTAACTATTAATGCATTTATATCTGTGTTCAGCATTCTTCAATTGTTGGAGAGACCGTCTAGTTAGGCCCCACCACGTCCGCTAAATAGTGATATGCAAGCATTGCTGTAATCCGGATTGAAGGGCGCTGTAGTTGGTGTAATCACTGGTGTAAAGAGACTCAACATGTTTTGTATCCGGCGCCGAGCGCAATGTGCAGTATGTCTTAACTAGTGCTACATTGTTTTAGGCGGACGTCTGGTTCTTCATATACCAGCAGTAATAGGATATAAGTAAAATTAAAATAGTTTAAAAAAAAAAATTTTTTTTTTATTCCATTAAAGGACGAGACGAGCCGGACGTTCATATGCTAGTTATACACTGCACTACATTGCCCTCGCCACCTCGAGACAAAATTCGTTGAGTCTCGTTACCCCAGTAATTACACTAGCTACAGCGTCCTTCAAGCCGGAACACAGTAATGTTTGCACATCACTGTTTGTCGGCTGCAATACTCGCTGCGGTGGTACCTACCTATACATTACATAACTTTGGACATTATGTATTAAAGGTGAATACTTAATTACCACATAGTAAAAATCCATTTGTAATTTCATCACGTAAACCGTAATGTTCACGCGAATTTACATATTAAGTGATCATATAAATGTCAGTACTAAAGTAATAAAAAAAAAAAAAAAAAATATTTTTGCTATTAATGAAATAACTTAATGTATTACACGATGGGGCAGTAACTCACTGGTTGCGAGCAATGCGGGACCGATGTGGAGATTTTTGGGGGAGGCTTTTGTCCAGCAGTGGACGTCTATCGGCTGATGATATACGACAAGGGACCTTCATGTAGAGCTAGTTATTTACCAACAGTATAGCAGCTTTTAGGCACTGTCACGTTTTCCTTGTATAGCAACTAGGTATCATTCCAGTTAACTGCACTAGATTACGTATAATTGAACCCGTGCATGACATAATCCCAATTGGCAGGTCAGTGACGCGACTCTTGGCGGCAGTGCCCGTAACTGAATCAGCCGCGCCTCATTCCCTCCACTTTGCTACGTCGAGACATTTAATCAGCAGTAGTATCAGCTATAATTTAGACAGGATTCCTTCCTCATTGACCACATCATCAAAATGTCCTGAGAAAAATAACCTTAATACTGCAGATAGGGCTCCGATGAGGCAGAAAGTCTAACTACCACTGCAGACTATTTTTGCCGTCTAACAGTAGTGTGCAAATATGACTATGTTCCGGATTGAAGGGCACTACAGCCAGTGAAATTACTAAGGTAACGAGACTCAACATCTCGATTTTATAAGGTTGCCAAATATCTCCCTTCCGCTTTTTTGCTCTTTATTCAATGCTTTATAAAAAGTGTTACAGTGATCGGATTTAGTTCAAATATGCGCCGTTTTGTTCGATAATCTGTTTCCATCTAGACGGCAACTTCATAATACCTCCCTCGTAGAAGCCCCCCTCCTTATTTGCGAAGAACTCGGACAGCCACTTTTCACAAGCCTCTTTTGAGTTCAACTTTACACCACCAAGGGCGTTCACCATGGACAGGAACAGGTGGTAATCACTTGGCGCTATGTCCGGGCTATATGGTGGATGCGATAAAACCTCCCATCCGAGCTCCCGTAGCTTCTGACGAGTCATCAACGAAGTGTGTGGTCTGGCGTTGTCCTGGTGGAACACTACACCCTTCCTGTTGGCCAATTCTGGACGCTTCTGGTCGATCGCCTGCTTCAAGCGGTCCAGTTGTTCGCAGTAGATGGTAGAATTAAGCGTCTGGCCATATGGGAGCAGCTCATAGTGGATGATTCCCTTCCAATCCCACCAAACACACAGCAAAACCTTCCTGGCCGTCAATCCCGGCTTGGCCACTGTTTGGGACGATTCACCGGCCTTCGACCACGACCGTTTTCGCTTGATATTGTCGTATGTGATCCATTTTTCGTCGCCAGTCATCATCCGCTTCAAGAATGGGTCGAGTTCGTTCCGTTTCAGCAGCATATCGCAGGCGTTGATGGTTTGGTGACTAACTCCCATCTCCTGGGCGATGTCACGAGATGCCACATACCGGTCTAACTCGATGTAGTCCATGATTTGATCGGTATTTGTCGTCACAGGTCTTCCGCCGGCTGGCTTATCCATGGTGTCGTTTTTACCGGCTCTGAATCGTCGAAACCATTCCTCCGCGGTTCGAAGTGATAGAGTACCATCCCCCAAAACACCATTAATCTCACGGAACGTTTCTCTAGCGGATTTGCCTTTAACAAAGGAAAACTTTAAAATAGCGCAAATTCGGCGTTAGTGAACTCGCATGTTTACACGTCTATAACTGTTGAACGCAATATCCAAACTAATTATGCATATCGTCGTTTTATAGGTTATGTCAAGACCTTTCAAATTATGTATAGTATTGCAAGATACGAGCTCTGTAGCGCTTTGTACATAGCCGCGAAATTCAAAAGACAAAAAGGCGGAAGGGAAATATTTGCTAACCTACAGTATACTTACCATCAGCCGAACATCCTGTTTGTCCAGTCGCATTGTATAAGTAAAATAATAATAGTCGTGTGGCATCCACCAACCCTCAGACAGTTTGGTGGATGATGCCTGTCTCTACAGGAGGACTCGAATCCCAATAGTGGGAAATTTATTATACAATAATGCTTTTCACTATAAGCGACTACTGAATATACATAATAGGAATTTTCATGTAAAACGCTGAATGTGTGGTTATCGTGCGAATATCGCTGATTGCTGTTCCGTTAGTAGTTTTATTGCGCTGCTGCTGCGACCCATTTAACGAAGGTTTTACCTAACTGTAGTAAATATTCGAAACAGTATAGTATTCCAATATAATAAACCTACATATATACATACATATATATCGTAATAAACCTAATAGTTAATATTGTTGGATAACATGAATTCATCGTCAGCGAATAGACGTCCCTTGCAGGACATAGGTCTCCCTCAAAGACCGTTTGAAGGAGTTTATATTGGGGGATATGGGCTATTCGTATCACGCTGCTCCAATTCGGGTTGGCGAGAGCCAGAGCCTCGTTTGTTGGTTAGCAGAGTGCATCACGAGCTGGTGAAGTTGGCATGGGTCCTGTGAGTTGTTGAGGCGAACCCCTTACAGTCCCTGCCTATAACACGCCTAATTGACATAATGTTGAATTTTAGTTTTCATTTTCATTTTTTGTTTAAAAAAATATTACATATAAAGGAAAATAGATAAACATGCTTATCTAATACATAAAAATAATTTTTTTTTTTATTCATTTAAGCGAAAAGACGAGAGTTAATCTGATGGTCGGTGATACGCCTGCCCATAACAAGGTGTTACTAGTTAGAATGACACATACTGCACCCCATTGCGCTCATCGCTTGTGTCATAAAATATCGAGTCTTAATATTTCAGTAATTACACTAGCTACAGCGCCCTTTAATCCGGAACACGGTAATGTTTGCATAGTAATGTTCGGCGGCAGAAATAGGCTCTGCGGTGGTATCATTTTCTTTATTATCGTGAGGATATTTTCTATAAAGATACCCTGCTTCTTGGGAAACGAGGCTCTGAGTTCTCTAACGGAAAACACCGGTTCCTCTCGGCACTTTGCCTAAAGCACGTCCCACGGAGGGCTGTAGCCCTCCTCGGCACCCTCGCTTTGGTATGACAAGTACTGGACTACTTAACTGTCGTTCATTTCGGGTTCGCTTAGTAGTCAGTGAGAGTCCTCTCCGTCAAAGCTTACGAACCCGAAAACCTTTTTAGATACATTCTACGACAGAGGAATTTCCATAGATTCCTTTCATCATCAGGCCACATTTTGTTTTAAACGTGCAAAACATTTTGACAGCGACGACTTAAAAATGAAACGTACAGTACATATTGCTCCACCTTGACTTTACAAGTAAATTATAGTAAATGTAGTATATAAGGATAGGGGTTGATGGTGAGATGGAAGAGGAGGGTTTGCTACCGTCGTTATGAGAACAAGTACACGTAGTTGTCTAATAAAAAAAATTACCATTATACATAAAGATAATATATATGTATGGGCAGGAGCTGGTTATTAGTGACGAGGCGCACTGACAGCTGGCGCGTGCGGGATGAACGGATGCGTTCATTAAGCGAGAGCGGCCACGAGCGGCCGGCGCAGCATCCGACCGGAGCCCATTGTACACGCGATAAGATAACCATCTACTGCTCACGCCTCGTGTCGCTTCAAATCCATTTATTTATATGGTATTAGCGATTACAACGTTTCCGATTTTTCATAACAATATATTAGTTTTCACTATATTTTAATTCTTCGGAGATATGTGACGGATGTGACGTTCACCTGATGGTAAGTGATAGGCCTGCCCATTAACAACGTGGCGCAAGTTAGGACGGTATTGCGCTCCATTTCATTACTGTCACTAGCTACAGCGCCATTCGAACCGGAACACAGTAACGTTTGTAGAGTACTATTCGTTGGTACAAGTTCGACATATCCAGTCCTTGTCCCCGCCGAAAAGCAGAAAAAAGTTGATAACTTAACGCTTATTTCTGCCCCCAAACCTTACTGTGTTCCGGTTTGAAAGGCGCTGTAGCTAGTGTAATTACTGGGTAATGAAACTCATCACCTTATGTATACGACGAGCTCAATATGGTGTAGTATACATTATCCTGACTAGCGCGAGGTTATGGGCAGGCGTATCACTTAATGTCAGGTGAACGTCCTGTACGTCACTTCGCTTAATTGGTGGCATTGCCAAATAAGATTCTTCTCCTTAAAGTGCTTTTCCAACTAGTGAAGGTTGGCGATCAGCGTCCTTCCTCTCTCTGCTTTGGCGAAACAATTCGGACGCCCCAGATATGCCAGTCCATTCCCTGTTTCTATTATAGTTATATAATATATATATAACTATATGACAAACTTAAATATGTATGTGTGATATGCTCACCTGTCACCTATAAACATAGCTTTGCCCTCGTGCAGCTTGAACATGGAGTCCTTGTATCCCCAGCCGTACCATTTCAGAAGTTCTTGTCTGAAAAAAAAAAAAAAAATCATTTGTAATGCGGCAAAGGACACTACTCCAAAGGGACTCTATTTTTTTTATCGCTCCTCTGCGTATAGTGGGTCAGGGTTTTAGCATTTCTTTTCATTTACCAACATTATTTTTTACTCATCTTTCATTCTTTCTACTCTTTCATGCTCTACTCTTCTTTCGAACCTCTTATCTCTACCATTCTTACATCCCCTTTCCTTCTATCATTCCTCTACCACAAGTGGAGATCGCGGCTTCGTGCGTGACTCCCAGCTGTAAGAGTCCTGACAGCCATTTTTACCTACATATTTTCTTCTTTACTTACTATACTATTTGAAAACCGACTCTATTTGTAGAAACTACTTCATCATTATCCGATAGACGTCAGCTGCTGGAGATAAGCTTCTCCCAAAAAAAATCGAGCTCGATCGGGGGATTGATATGAAGAGATTTAGGCCATTTCCCACTAGTTGTTTGAAATTATAACATAAAGGCATATGTAGTTTACGATACATAGTATTATTTACTATGAAACTTAATATCATTATCATCAGATTGACGTCCACAGCTGGACATAATCCTACCCCAAAGATTTCTCTCTCGACCGGGTAGGCATTTATGGGGGATTTGGGCCATTTCCCACCACGCTGGCCCATTGCGGATTGGTGGGAGCCAGAGCTTCGTTTGTTGATTAGTAGGCTGCACCACGAGCATGTAAGGTTGAATCGACTTAAAACCTAGAAAACAATTTTGGACCTATTTTAATCTATATCTAAAACAACCTCTAATACATAGCCAATATACAGTTGTGGCAGTTCATGGTATTAGCAGCACAGGAAGTTAGGCAGTTAATTGTGTTGTCACATAGAGACGCGGGTTCGAATACCACTGAAATGAGTTTCCGGTAAAGTAAAGCATTGTGAGGAAACTTTTTCTTTTGGTACTAGTTCTCTGTTGCTTGAGACTGTCTAGATAGGTACTATCGTAGCATCTATCGCAGCCGGCAAACAGTTGTATGAATACATTACCGTCTTCCGGTTTGAACTATAGCTAGTAATATTACTAGGGGGAAAAAGACTTAACATCTTATGTTTAAAGGCAATGAGCGCAATACGGCGTTGTGTATACCATCCTATCGCCACGTTGTATTAGGCAGGCGTATGTTTTACCATCACGTGATCCATCACATCATTCCGCTGGTCTCGTCACTTGGTTGAATAATAAAAAAAAACAGCTTTATCAAATTGTTAATTATGAAAATATCTTTTAGTTTGTAACCTAGTAGTAGTAATGAGACTTATTAAATGTTACTGTCTATAAATATCATTGTTCATTGTTCATTACGGCGGCCTGATGTTATTAAAGGGCGAGGTACGTTTTAACATAACTTAACGCAATGTTTTCCATACACGATGGCCACGGAGTGCAAGGTGCGATTTTAACACTCTACAAACAGTGTTAGGACTGTGTAAATACATTAAGAATGTCCTCACTCAATACGAAGATCCACTTGATAATAAACATTTGACTAGTTGTCACTTGTGATGAGTAAAATTTTACACGAGCAAAACTAAGGCCGAGTGAAGGCTAAGACTAAAACTAACCTATGTAACACCAAGATGGAATGCCAAAGCGATGAGCACGTGGTGCAGTGTGTAACATCCTAACTAGCGCCACGTTCTTATAGGTAGACGAATCGATTACCATTATGTTCATGTCTCGCTCGTCTCGTCGCTTCGTGGCATATAAAAAAAAACTTGATCCCTGAGGATCTTTCCCATCAACAAGAGACCTGAATATTTTCAGAGTTAACTGTCAACCTTCAGACGCACGAGAAGAAGAATCTCTTCTGCCAATCGTTCATTACTGAGGCCAGTTCGCTCTCATCACTCACATGGACTGATAACTTCATATATCAAAGCTTTGCTGGCAGTAATATAAAATTATACTTGAAATTTGTCTGATATATTCATTGATAGTAACCGTAACCGCAAATGACTTTCTATAGCGTTACCATAGCAACCGCATAAATAATACGAAACCAAAATGTTTATAAAAGTTAACTGATCTATGGAATTCAAACGATAAATAGTCTATAACCAATTACATATCATTCCACGTCGAATGATCATGATCATGTTCACATGTTGGTAAGTTCACTAGTTTTCACGTGATTGGCGAAAAAAAACCTATTTTCATTATATATATAAGTAGATTTAGATAATTAAAAAAGTGCAAATTAGGGGTGCGAAGGGGTCCCGTATAACTCACGGGATCCAACCTCACCTGTTCGCGGTGCACTTTCTAATCAACAAACGAGGCCCTGGCTCCCACCAACCCTTATTGGAACATCGTGTGATCTTTGGGGAAGGCTTATGTCCAGCAGTGGATGTCTATCTGATGATGGAAAATAACAATACCTATTTGTAACCGTTCAACTGCTTTATTATTTATTTATAGTAAAAAAAACATAGCCGCTCTAAGCTAGTGACAATAAAAAACAGTGTTGCAAGAATAAAGAGCGCATTATTCGCAGCTTATGAGAATTAAAAAAAAAGTGACTGCATTTATTTTAAAATAAAAACTTATTTACCACTCATTATATGGTAAATCCGTACATTACCTTCAGCTGCTGTTTTTTTTATTTGATAGTATATGCAAAAACATGATTAATATTGCTGCAGGTATGATGCGGTTGCGGTAGATCGGTACACATTGTATAGGTCGGTCCCTTTTTATATTAAAAGGAGGGATAAATATATATGTTTATATGGTTAAAGGTCACCGACATAGCTCGAAGGATCGCCGTCGCAAAGTGGCAATGGGCAGGGCACATAGCTCGCAGAACCGACGGCCGTTGGGGCAGAAAGGTTATCGAGTGGCGGCCACGTACCGGAAGACGTAGCGTGGGCAGACCCCCCACAAGGTGGACCGACGACCTGGTCAAGGTCGCTGGCAACCATTGGATGCGGGTGGCCCAGGACCGGTCTGAGTGGAAATCTTTGGGGGAGGCCTTTGTCCAGCAGTGGACGTCTTCCGGCTGATTGGATGGATGATGATATGGTTATAGCTGGTGGTAGCTCTCTGTTGCCGGAGAGTATCTAGGTAGTTACAATTGAAGCTCTTATTGCACTCGCCAAAGAGTAGTGTGCTGATATTAGTGTTCCGGTTTGAAGGGTGCTGTAGCTAGTTTAGTTAAAGGGATAAGGATACATAATATATTGTTTTAAGGCGACGAATCATCATCCTAACTTGCGCTACTTTGTCTGACATAAAATGTCTCGTTATCAAATTAATTTCAGTAGCTACTGCCATCTCAGTACAGCCACTCTTATTTCTACCAACTGCAGTGTGCAAACATTACTGTGTACCAGTTTGAAGGGCGCTGTAGTTAGCGAAATTACTGGGGTAAAGAGATTTAATATCTTATATCAAGTTACGATTACAATGTTGTGCAGTGTATATCGTTCGAACTAGCGCTACGTTATGGAAAGACAAAAGACTCGCTCATCTTGTGATTATCAAATAAAAAAAAAGTCTTCAATTGAAGATCACCATGAAAAGGTTCAGTATGGTTTGATGTGAACGACCTTATTTTTTCGAATTTATTTGAGTCGTCTACGAGGTAGATAAGATAAGCATGTGATCTGATTTCCTTAGTGTCTGTTTGCGCATATTCTATGTACACGATAAGGTACCTAGGTATCCCAGATACAAATTCATTTTTTTTTACGAAATTAAAAAAAAAATTATATGTACATAAATCCAATATCAGTTCAGGTTGTGTTGATAACCCTTAACAATCAGACAGACGAACAATCACTGGTGGTAGATCTGTTGTTGGATAAGTAGGAACTAACATAACACCTTCTATAGTTGTATGTTGTAGACAGGGCTGCAAGCTACAGCGGCTCTTACAGCTCATCTGACACTGGGCTCGTGGACCCGGATCCACGGCCTGAGTTTCTATAAACTAAAATGCGCTACGCGGGATGTAGCAGTCTGGCGGATGATTGTGTGTCTGGTTCTTGTAGTTCTTTTTCTGGCGATTCTACTCGGTCGTCGAGGCCGGGCGCGGGCCCGTTCCCTGACTACCTTCGCCTGTATCGGAATCTCTGGGCGGCGAGGACCGCCCACGGTCGCGGGTGTACTTAGTGTACGCGGTGTGTGAGTAGCTGCGGCGCCGCGTTCTGAAGCGAGGGCGGCGTGATGCTGATATTCGGAGCGTGTTGGTAGTGTCCGAAGTGTGTGTGGTGACGTCGGTGCTGTCGGTGACGGAGGGTATGTGTGTGGTTTGCGGGACCCCTTGGGATGTCGGAATAAGCGCGTGCCGCGGTCTGCGCTTTTTCGTCCTGGGATTCGGAGGTAGCACGTAGTTGGCCGCGCTGGCCACCAGAGGGTTGGGATGAGTTGCCGCCTTGGCGAAGTAGGTCACGGAGCACTCTCTGAAGTGCTCCTTGATCGTTGGGAGACATAACACCTATTGCAGCCGATAAACACTAGTGTAGAAAAATTTGTGAGTTCCGGATTGAAGGGCGCTGCAGCTAGTGTATTTACTGGTGTAACGAGACAATATCTTATGTCTCAGCAGTATAATATGGTGCAGTGTATACCAACTTAACTAGCGCCACGTTGTTATGAGATGAATTCTATAATAAAAAAGTAGAGGTTTTTTTTAAGTGTTTTGTAATAATACGAATTTGAAATAGTGAATAGTGAATACGTACCTTATTTATTTACATTTACAATATTTATTAGTATACGTTACGTATGTACGGCACCTGTGATCTATAGATCACTGCCTTCTGGTGTGCAATACTTTAAAACGACATGTGAACCGTATAGTTGCGTCGTAAGGGGTCTCGCACTATAACTCACGGGACCCAAGCCAACCTTTCCCGCTCTTGGTGCACCCTGGTAATCAACAAACGAGGCCCTGGATCACACCAACCTGTTCGGTCAGTGTGATGGGATATGGCCCATATCCCCACCACATAGACTCTTACAAACGATAGCCTTTCGTGCCCAGCGCTACCGGACCGGACGGTTTGGTGTAGGTCGCGGAAACTACCTGGATACCGGCATCGCTGGGCCGATCGATGAGAACTTTGGGGGAAGCCTATATCCAGCAGTGGACGTCTAACAGCTGATGATTGATTGAATCGTATCTGTCTGGAGCTGAGCAGGACGTTCATCTGGTGGTATATGCCAGTTCATTTGACTATCGCCATTACTGTCTTCTAGTTTTAAAGGGTATTGTAGCTAACGTAATCACTGACGCTTATGTCTTTAGTTACCTGGGAAATTTCATGGCTACAACGCCTTTAAAACCGGATAATAGTAATGTTCGTTCTCGGGTTTAGTGAGTAAACTCTTGGGCAACAGAGTTTGTAGAGTTATTTGACATTAAAACGTGATTACTGTATATTGATCAGCATTGGTAGTCATGAAAGCATTTTCTATTCTATTCTATTCTATTTGGCTTGGTAGATAGTAGAGTAGGCGCGACATGGCTTTAGGAAGTATTGTTCCCGAGTTCCCCTACAACAACTCACGGGACCCAAGCCAACCTCACCTGCTCGTGGTGTACACTGCTAATCAACAAACGAGGCTCTGACTCCCACCAACCCGCATTGGGCCAGTGTGGTGGGATACGGCCCAAAATACCCCCATACGAACCCCTAAAAACGACAATCTCTGGTGCCCGGCGATGTAGGAAGCGCAGACCTATTGATATGGGGATTTTTGAGGTAGACCTATGTCCAGCAGTGGATGTCTATCGGATGTTAATGATGATGATGGAGTACTCATCTATGTAGTAAATATTTTATACAATTATTCTTCTAAATTATGTCGTATGATTACTGGTGGTAAGTCTTCGTTGCCGAAGACCGTCTAGGTGGGTACCACCACTTCACCTCTTGCAGCCGATAAACAGTTGTGTGCAAACGTTACTGTGTTCCGGTTTGTAAGGTGCTTTAGCTAGTTTAATTTTAGGGGCAACGAGACTCAACATCTTATGTCTCGGGTGATGAGCGCAATGTGGTGCAGTGTATACCATAGTAACTAACGCCACATTGTTATGGGCGGGAGTGTCACTTATCACCAGGCGAACGACTCGCTCGTTTAGTCCCATAATAGAATTAAAAAAAAATACGAAGTTTAAGATCTATTTCACTTTTTCACATTAAAATATTAATATATTTTTTTTGTTAACCCTTATTTACGGGACGTTGGAAAACGTGATAAGAAATACCACTACCGAGAACACTTGTCCTGGAAGTAGATAAATCATGTATTGATAATTTCTACGTAAAGTGGAAGACCACACCTTTACATATGTCACCATAAAATACAAAAAATTTTGCTTTTTATATATCAGGTAAAAGTCGGGAATTTCATCATCATCAGCTGATAAACGTTTACTGAGAGACGTAGGCTTCTGCGAAATCCCTCCACATCGATCTAGCTTTTTCTACTATTCAATAATACAGCATTATATTCATCATCACCTGATAGACGTCCACAGCTGGACATTGGCATCCAGCGGTTTTTCAAGACCTTCACTAGATGGTCGATTCACCTTATGACCTGCCAACACTAAGTCTACCAATATGCGGCCGCCACTCGAAAACCTTACTGCCCTATCGGTCGTCAGTCCTTCGAGCAATGTGCCTTGCCTTCTGCCACTAAAGTCTAGCTATCTTTTGGGCTAGGTCACCGACCTTGGTTCCTTTACGGATTTCCTCATTTCTGATTAGATCGTGCAAAGAATCTTATGCGTCTTTTTTAGAATTGTATACGTTTGTCGATAGGGACATCTTCAAAAATGTACTAACAGTAAATTTTTATATGAAGATGATGCTTGAAACTATTGGCGGGAAAATACGTTCGTCCATAAATATATCACCTAGTGAAATGGTTTACTGTAATAGTATTTTTAGATCCTCGCCTAGTTAATTATATCAACAAAACTGGAGCAGGTCACTTTAGCCGCCCGGTAATTGAAAGGATTTTTTTTTAATTTTGTCACTATCAAAAACTAACAAGCGTATGGATTAATAGCAAAGTTTGAATAATAGAACCATGAAAACATTAAATAAATAAACACGAAACGAACTCACCTTTTTTTAGGAATAACACTTTTCACTTTGATTATTGTTTCAGTACCACTCGCGCGTTTCCTGCCGTTTAAATCGGTAGCACATTTTACTTTAACGTTTGTAATTATTTGATTTGAAATGTTGTTTTGCGATATAGCCGGCATATTTTTCGCATTTATTGCAGACCAGGCTGACATTTGTGTGGGGCGACGATTATAGATTTGTGTCGGACAACATTTGGTGCGATTTTTATAAATCGCGCAGCTTGCCGCGCATGTTCTGACGTGCTGCGTTGGTAAAGTAGTGACAATGTAGTACAGCGCCATCTTTGTAACAACTTGCAAACTAGTAGCACTCAATATGTACGAAATAATGTTATGCAATTTTCTTGAAATTCGATTAGATGGGTGTATAATGAATTTACGTGAAACCCTTATTAATGTTATAAAGAGTATCTCATTTACCAAAGTAGATTATGATAAATTTTAATTTTGATCTATGTCAATACTAAAATTAGAATTATTGTGTTCATGATTGATGATGGTTAGTGATGCGTCCGCCTATAACAACGTGGCGCTAGTTAGGATCTTATACACAGCATCACATTACGCTCGATGCCTGAGACATAGGATGATGAGTCTCGTTACCCGGGTAATTTCACTAGCCCTTCAATCCATAACTCAATAATGTTTGCACACTACTATTTCTCGGCTGCGGTGGTACCTACTTAGACGGTCCCGGCGACAGATATCTACAACCAATAAGATGTTTACTTTTTTCACGAAAACTTATTCAGTCGGCGTGGAATAAACCGACTTTAAATGAAAGTTACAAATAATTAAGATTTGTATATGTAGTAACTTTAAATAATTCATCATCATCAGCCGCTAGATGTCCACTGTCGGTCACCGGCCTCCCCCAAAGATCTATATACTTCAAATGATTACGTTTAGCTAATTCATTTCGTCCGTTCATCCAGTTAAGTAATTGTACTGTCTTATAATTTCACCGCATTAACTGAACTAAGTTTACGACATGAGATTATTTTGTTTTGTGAGATTAAAAAGCATTTGTTTTATAATTTATTTGATCACGGATATCGACTATATCTTACCATTTGATATTGTAATTGTGATAAAGGGTTGCTCAGGAATATAATGATGTTTTCGCGAAAGCAACTGTGTTCGTCAAAGCAAGAAAAAGGCAGTTATAACAATAAACTGCAGTAAATAAAACAATAATTAGATTTACTATTACTGAATCTATCGATATCTAAAATTACCTGACAAAATCAATGTTAACGTGAGTGCAGCTGCGGATAAGAGTTAGTGTTCAAATTAAAGAGAGATTCTTACTCAGTCATTTATTATGTTAAAAATAATATTTACAATTCTCCTCCATAAATCTTTCATAAAACTAGCGTATAATTATTTGTATGTGTTGCTTAGAATTTATCGGATCGGACCATGCCGCCCTACTATCACTAATCTTGTAGTACTGACCAAATCGAATGCTTGTTATTTCTATGGTCTATGTTCATACCGAATGGCTGTCTATGTGTTTGTCGTGCAAAGAACTTGTTGCTGTCGTCGAACGTCCCTAGCGGCAAGTGTAATCCCATATAGTTATTCGTATTCATCGGCAGCGGTGGAAACATCATCGGGTATGAAAAAGGCATCTGCATCTGCGGCTGGTTAAACATGAACTGAGGTTGCATTACTTGTGGCTGATAACCGCTCGGTACGAAATAAAATGGCTGTTGATGGTTGAAATATGCCATCTGATTTGATTTCTGGTTATTTCGTAAAGAGAAGTATAGCAAGTCTTCGTCTTTCTCGGCTCCGGGTTCAGTTTTTGTAGCAGCCATTTCCTTTGGTTTTGTTTCATTTAATTGCGATGTAGTAGATTGAGATGTATCATTACTTTTTGAAATAACGTCTGTTGGCATTTCTTTAGAAGTTATTCCAGTTTTTGTACTTTCTTCGTTTTTCGATTTGTTTTCGTTTGATTTGTCGTTTCCCGGCATGGGGCTACCATTCTTTGGTATAATTAATAATAGTCCCACAATAGCTATCTGTAATTATTAATAATTTGTTAAATTAATAAAAATGAACATATAATTGACGAAAAAGTAAAAAAATTACGAATAAATATTGAAATAAATCCGATCTCACCAATAATTTACCCGTCATGGTCTTTTCGTCTTGTAAATAAGTTTACTAATAAACTCTTCGCAACAGCTGTTCCTTATTTATATGTAACTAATTTAAACATGATTAATTAATGATTGAATTACTAATATTGTATAATTATTACATTGCGTAAAATATTTTGCAAGTTTTTACTTAAGTTGCATATTGACTTAATAACATAGTTAACTACAAAACTGAAATGTAAACACTTTTATAGTTTCGCAGTTAAATGCAAAAAATATTTGAGGAATCTTAATAAATATACAATTGAAAGGAGTTACTTGCTGTATACATAAAAAAATACCGATACCTCCGATACCGAGAACCTCTTTGTTGAGGTTTGAAGACTGCTTTATATCGATTCGATAAGCACTGTGAGACTTGAAAACAAATGAAGTACTTACGAGTAGTTCTCACATAAATGGTGATAGTTCTCTGTTGCTGGAGACTGTCTAGATAGGTACCACCGTAGTACCTATCGCAGCCGACAAACAGTAATGTATAAACGTTACTGTGTTCTGGATTGAGGGGCGCTACAGCTAGTGAAATTACTGGTATAAAGATTCTCAACGTCATGTCTCAAAACGACGAGCGCTGTGGTGCTGTGTACGAATTTCTAACTAGCGCCATATTGTTATAGGCGTGTGTATTATTTACCATCAGGTGAACATCCCACTGGTCTCGTCGCTTCGTAGTGTAAAAAAAAACATTCTGATGATCAATATATCATAATTATTCATAGTTTCTACTCTCTGCTTTCCGATATTTAAAGGTTAAAATATTATACCTAGTACCATATTTTAACATTCAATTTCGTTATAGTCCTTACTGAGAATTAGTAATTAGTAATGAAACGTTGTTAATGGTTAATTGATTGGTATATTTAAACCAAATTTCATCCATAATCACCGCAAATTAAGTAATTTATATAATTTACAATATTATCGAAATATTTCTTGAATGAAGTCATTGATTATTTTAAACTACGTAATAATACAAATGTAAGTATAAGAATTCTATATTAAACTTTAATTTAAGCACTTCAAGCAGACGTATATTGTTTTTCATGTCGTCATTTTTATAGTTTATCTTTTAAAATGTATGGGTAAATATAAAAAAGATACTTTAAAAGATATGTTTAGTAAAAAGTTAAAATATACTTTGTATACTTTTAAAAGCAGTACAGTTATAATGTAAAAACAAATAATCGCAATATTTGTTTAAATGTTTATCTGTAGTATTTTGCTGGTGGTCTCTGTGCCTGGAGATCATTTAAGTCTCAATTATCGAGTGCGTTGTACTCGCGATTCCTACGAAAACTCATTAATAAAACATAAAATGCTCTCGCTCCAAAATAGACGATCTTTGTCTGACGCATACACTCTCAGGAACGTATGTGTTGGAGAGATGAACAGCCCTGCATTGCTGTCCAAAGTAAAGTTTCTAGTACCATTTAAGGTCACACGATCCAAACATCTATTTCATGTTTCGACTACCCGAACCAATACAGGTAAACGTGACCCTCTATACAGGATGTGTGACCTCCACAATCAATTTTTCAGTAACGTGGATATGCTTTCAAGCTCCCGCACTGCTTATAATGACAAAATAAATAAAATACTGTGCAACAATACATAAATGTTCCCGTTTGATTTTTCGTGTCTCTCGTAGTTTATAATTTATGTAAATTTTTGGCTTCATATTAAAATTCGATTCGATTTAACTTGTAACCATAATCCGTATCTATGATTCAAATTACTATTTATTAAACTTGTTTTGTCTGTCATGTTGTGTAAATCAAAAATGTTCTCAGTGAGACTACTTAAGGAAGCAATTGTAATTATTTCTATGAATTTTCGCTTGTGATTTTTTAGACTTATTGTTCCTGTTTGTCTCCAATAAAGAAAATAAATAAATAGAATAAAAATAAATAGAAAATAAAGTAATTACTACCGCAGCCAACAAATAGTTGTATGCAAACGTTACTGTGTATAGGTTTAAAGGGTGTTGTAGCTAGTGACATCACTGGTATAAATGATGCTGTGTATATCATCCTAACTAGCACCATGTTGTTATGGGTAAGCGTATCACTTATCATCAGGTAAACATTTTGCTCGTGTCGTCGCTACGCGGACTAAAAAATTAGGGATGTTGTAAAGCCATCCGCAATAAAACATTATTGGATATTGCTATTAAAATTTTGTAGGCGTATGCTGATATCAAATCTCTACAAAAATGTTATTCAAGAAAGTCAATTTAAAATAAATCTACTCCAAATAATAACTTAAATTGCTCTTATAATTATGATTTGTATTTTTATAGATGGTCAGCTTTCACTGTCAGTTCATTCGCAAGTCAACACATTTTTGTCCATCTAACACTGACGTCTCCTCAATCTTGAGTATAGTAATTGAAAATCAATTACGAAGTATACGCCCTTCATCTGTAGAAAGTGGTTAAATGGTAACCATATGACGTGTAAGTGATGGTAATTAGATATAATGGCGCTATATTAGGTTTAAGGGCATGATTGCAACTTAAAAGCCAATGCATTACTCTATTTTTTGTAAGGAAAACTCGTTTGAGTACTAGAGTTTAAATCTTTAGTAACCCGGTCGTATAACCAAACAGAAAAGAAGAAATTTTACTTGATTTTGCATTTTTTTATAATTTGAATGCTACCGTAATATTAATCTCCATTAAATGTACAATCTAAATCCATTATTATTTATTACTTCTATAATAAAGTAAGGACAGATTAGTAATTGCAAATTTTATGATATTAACCAGTCTCTTATTCAATACTCATTTTATTGCTTTCATCAAAGACGTATGTATTTACTATAATAGATATTTTATAGATCCTCTTATGACTTATAATTTCATTTGATCGTCCGGTTAAATCAATTATCATTACTGTATCTCTCTCGATAACTACCTCACTAAATAATAATTCGATACATATTTCAAACTCCTTTTCAAAGTTTGCTATTTATAATATAATATTATGGTACTCCACATTGAGAGTAAAATAAATTTACTCAAATAAAGAAAGAATATTAAGTGTAAACATTACGTAAAAGTAATCTCTAGACCTAAGATAGCTACACAAAAAATATTTGTGGAATCTACAAAATGACACATTTGATAATTTGAAGTGATCCCCTTTATTTTGGCAAGAACAAGACGGAGACTGACAATTGTGGTAACTGGCTTGGTCTTGTATATACGGTCTTAGTCTTGCTTATTTAGTCTTGGTCTTTACTCATTCAGTCTGATTCTTAAGTTTTGTCATTTAAATATTTATTGCATATATAATATAACCATAGTTTCTTAACCTTTTTTTGTCTACTGATTGTTACTTTTACCTGGTGCTAGGTCTCTGTTGCTGTATACCGTCTAGGTAGGAACCACTGCAGCGCCTATTTCTGTCATTACTGTACATGTACTGTGCTAACATTATTGAGTTCCGATTCGACAGGCGATGTAACTAGTGAAATTGATGGAGTAACGAAATCATGTATCACAAAGCGACGAGCACAATGTGGTGTATTAAATATGATCCTAACAAGCGTCACGTTGGTATGAAGGAGTATCACTAACCCTAAGGGTAAATAGTCTTGTTGGTCCTGTTGCATAGTCGGTAAAAAATTAAAAACCTCCATAGCATGCGACCTCAAATTCGAACCAGGGAGGTATGTGTTACTATGCAAACGCAGTTTTTTTTTTATTCAATAAAGGATCAAGATGAGATGGACGTTCACTCGATGGTAAGTGATACACCTGCATATATACAGCACCAAGTAGCGTTTGTCGCTTGAGACATAAGACTTTGAGTCCTGTTACCCTAATAATTACAGTAAATTAAGTAAGCAACAGAACTATTCAAGCCGGAACACAGTAAAGTTTTGCACACTACTGTATGGCGGTAGAGACAGGCGCGGTGGTGGTACCTACTTAGACGGTCTCTGGCAACAGACACCTACCACCAGCAAGCATAGCCTCATAGGCATTATTATTTAGGATATATTTGAAGATTAGTTAAAAACAGAATTTGACATGATTATGAATTAAGAAAAAAAAAGAAGATAAATAATTGATACTCGAGTCACATCTTATTCAGAAGATTGCTATGATTACTTTTAGAAACGTGTTCATATTGCATGATCAGTTCATCGTTAAACGTCGAAACTAGGGTTGCCAACCAACCATCAATAACTCACCATAATTATCAGCCGTTCAATGCTGGATCAAGGCCCTCTAAAAGAGAGTGAAGTATGAAAAATAAATTTAATATTAATACAATTGTATATGAGTAGAATTTTTCCTTATTAAAACATTAATGAGAAAATGGAAACTTAAATTTTGTCTGTGTATTATACTAACATGATTTTCTACTTTACTCTTTTACTCCAGTCTTTTAAAGATTTATCGTTCTCCGATTTCTCTTTCTCCCCATCCCTAGAATGAGAGTTACATCGATCAAACGTTTTGCATAATTTTTTCCTACTGCAACCAGCAGGTATTGTTAAAGTTACTGGTGGTAGATCTCTGTTGCTGCAGAGTGTCTAGGTTGGTATCACTACAGAGCCTATTTCCACTTCCAAACAATAGTGTGCGGACGTTACTGTGTTCCGGATTGAAAGGCGATGTAGCTAGTGTAATTATTGTGGTAACAAGACTCAACATCTTACGTTACAAGCGTCCTAACTAGCACTACTTTATTTTGTGCGGGCGTGTCACTTATCATCAGGTGAACATCACGCTCGTCTCGCCGATTAATTGTATAATAATAAAGAATGTGTAAATTATGATTCAGTTGAATTTACAAAACAATTTTGAAAATTGTGATAACCCTAACGTAAGTTTGAAAAGACCTGGCGCCTCGCCATTGTTCTAGCACAGTGGAGGCTTGGCAAGGCGTTTGGCAAGCGTTGGTCATAACAGAGTATCTAAATTAACATAATTTGGGAGCTTAATGTGGCACATTTACTATCTAGACCGCGTGGAATATTAACAAGTAAAAGTAATTTTCGTGTATTTATATTAAAGAATTACATTAATTATATTAAAGAATGTTTATTCAACTAATGAAATTATGACGTTCCGTACGTCTCTGATGAGGGAAGAAAGAAAAAAGAAGAGGAGAGTAGAGAGAGACTTGGCACTAGGGATAAATGTTACGATTTTACCAACATTGATAGTCGCTGGAAACAGTTACTAATCAATAGAGATGAGCAAAACAAGAAAAAATCAAGACAAGTTTTAATGGCCTAAGGACCATCTTGGTTTTGTTCTTGCTCAAATATTTCTAGTCCAGATCTTAGTCTTACATATTGTCTTATAATATATTAAATATTTTGTTTCCGGAACAAAAGCGTATGTTAAAGTTATGATGAATATTTTAACTCATCAGTTAATTCGATTTTGGTCTCGCTAAAAGGTAAAACCAAGTCCAAGGGTGCGATACTGTCAGTGATATCAAAGACGCCGTTGCTCTAAAATTATTAGATTATTATTCGTTATTTTTTGTTACGTATATATACTATGAATCATCAGCTGATAGACGTCCACTGCTGGACATAGGTCTCCCCAAAGATCTCCAGATCGATCAGTCCTGCGCTGCCTGCATCCAGCGATTTCCCGCTCCCTTACTATCAGCATGGACTCCGATACCGCAGGACACTAGGGACCCTTGTTTGTTGAAACCATTTCATATAAAATTTTTGATGACTAATTATTTTAACTAAATAATATAATGATAAATAACTGGTAGTACATCGCTGTAATTTGAGAGCGCTAAAATGGCTTTTCTGCGTTTTTTTTGTTCAACGAGACGAGGGGGACTTAGTCCTCATGGTATGCACTTGCACATAACAATGTGGCGGTACTTAGAATGCCATACATGGTATATCACACTATGCTTATCGTCTTGAGACGTACGATGTTGATTCTCTTTACCCCAGTAATTACATTAGCTACGACGCACTTCCAACTGGAAAACAGTAATGTTTGTACACTGCTGTTTGACAGCAGAAATAGGCGCTGCTGTGGTTCCTACCTAGACGGCCTCTAGCAACAGAGACCTACCGCCAGTCTATTTTTCCTAAAATTAAATCATATGTAATACTTTGTTTCAAAGGACGTGCAGAGGAGAGAGAAGAAATGATAGAGAGTGAATAAGCTTACAATATTGTGTATTAAGATGTTAGACACAAGTTGCGATCATCCATAAATCGGCACTTAGACACCTGCGGTGAGGTTAAACGGCCAACCCACAGTACACTCCCGCAACGTTTCCTTGATAGCTAACTGAGATGTAATTTTCTCACAATTTTATTATTAACGTCAGTTATATTTTAGGTAAAATTGTTACGGACCTAAGATATACATACGATATAAAAAAAATTAATAAGCAATTAATTGAGATATCAAATAAAAAAAAATCTTGGTTCATAACTAAAACGTCTCATAATATTACTTTATGAAGGCAAGTATGTACGACGGTGTTGGCTACATTGTTAGTAGAGTTAAGTTAAAACTAAGGTATGTTGTAACCGATTACGCTGTTGTGCGTTTTAATTAAACATTAATTAAAAAAAAGGTTCTCAACATTGTAGTGATTATCGTCTACAGCAGGTCTTAAAACAATCATACTCCAAATGTAATCGCATAGTAAAATTCTGGGGTTCGCGAGAGATTTTAATGTCAAACATTTATATACAATTTTGTATCTAATATCGAGATGTGTTCAGAGTCACACTCATATGCCCGTTGGTCTGATCTTACGTCCAGCAGTGTAAAACATATCACTAAGATTTAATTTGATATGCAATAAGAAACAGACACATCCATCTCATTAAATTTTTTCCTTTAATTTTGATTTAATACTTACCACTTAACGACTGACCTCGAATATATTCGAACGAAGTAAGAAAAGAAATATCTCTTTTATTTATGTTATTGCAAAAAATGCAATTTTGATGAAAATAGAACACATAATTTTATAAATATATGGTTGTCAAATATCTCCCTTCCGCTTTTTTGCTCTTTATTCAATGCTTTATAAAAAGTGTTACAGTGATCGGATTTAGTTCAAATTTTGTTCGATAATCTGTTTCCATCTAGACGGCAACTTCATATTACCTCCCTCGTAGAAGCCCCCCTCCTTATTTGCGAAGAACTCGGACAGCCACTTTTCACAAGCCTCTTTTGAGTTCAACTTTACACCACCAAGGGCGTTCACCATGGACAAGAACAGGTGGTAATCACTTGGCGCTATGTCCGGGCTATATGGTGGATGCGATAAAACCTCCCATCCGAGCTCCCGTAGCTTCTGACGAGTCATCAACGAAGTGTGTGGTCTGGCGTTGTACTGGTGGAACACTAAACCCTTCCTGTTGGCCAATTCTGGACGCTTCTGGTCGATCCCCTGCTTCAAGCGGTCCAGTTGTTCGCAGTAGATGGTAGAATTAAGCGTCTGGCCATATGGGAGCAGCTCATAGTGGATGATTCCCTTCCAATCACACCAAACACACAGCAAAACCTTCCTGGCCGTCAATCCCGGCTTGGCCGCGCGACCACGACCGTTTTTGCTTGATATTGTCGTATGTGATCCATTTTTCGTCGCCAGTCACCATCCGCTTCAAGAATGGGTCGAGTTCGTTCCGTTTCAGCAGCATATCGCAGGCGTTGATTCGGTCCAGAAGGTTTTTTTGCGTCAAATCATGCGGCACCCAAACATCAAGCTTTTTTTGTATCCAGCCTTCTGCAGATGGTTTAAAATGGTTTGGTGACTAACTCCCATCTCCTGGGCGATGTCACGAGATGCCACATGCCGGTCTAACTCGATGTAGTCCATGATTTGATCGGTATTTGTCGTCACAGGTCTTCCGCCGGCTGGCTTATCCATGGTGTCGTTTTCACCGGCTCTGAATCGTCGAAACCATTCCTCCGCGGTTCGAAGTGATAGAGTACCATCCCCCAAAACACCATTAATCTCACGGAACGTTTCTCTAGCGGATTTGCCTTTAACGAAGGAAAACTTTAAAATAGCGCGAATTTCGGCGTTAGTGAACTCCATGTTTACACGTCTATAACTGTTGAACGCAATATCCAAACTAATTATGCATAGCGTCGTTTTGTAGGTTATGTCAAGACCTTTCAAATTATGTATAGTATTGCCAGATACGAGCTCTGTAGCGCTTTGTACATAGCCGCGAAATTCAAAAGACAAAAAGGCGGAAGAGGAAAGGAGATATTTGACAATCCTATATGTACATACATACATTCATATAAATCACGCGACGTCCCCAATGGGTAGGCAGAGACCATCTCTCTCCACTTGCTACGACCCTGGCACACCTCTGTCGTTTCAATGATCCGTAAATACAGCGCCATTCAAACCAGTGCATAGTAATGTCTGCACACTGTGGTTTGACGGCAGAAATAGGAGCAATGGTGTTATCTACCTAGACAGTCTCCAGCAGGACTTAACAACTGTTAAGTTTTAAATTCTCCTTAAGAATTTGAATCGATTCGTGTTTCAATATTAAGTTTACTTTCACATCACACTAGTTTAACTGTCAATTATATTTAATTATACAATCCTTATCAAAAAGATGTAAATAAATAACATTGTTTTTCTCTAAATATGTGACAAGTATATCAAATTAATTATTAATCGATGTCGTATCAGTTTTTTTTCAAGTGGCAACTTTTTAATATCACCACGCGCATAAGTGATCTGTCTTTTGTACTATCAACGAGATAAGTTGTCCGTGTTATTTTTTTTTGTCTTTCAAGATTGCAATTTTCATATCTTTCATCATCATCCTCATTTCAACAATTTCTTATCCACCACTGAACCTGTCATATGTTTTTATCGGTACATAATTAACATTATTATCTTTATCCGTAACGGATCATTGTTTTTGAAGTGCTATGCCCCATCGAAATTTTTCACACTTTTTGAAGATATTAAAAAAGTAAAAATTTTTTTAATAGCTACCGTTGTCTATGAACGTCAGTAGAAGTATAACAACTCTGGCTTTGCAAGAAAATAAAAGGTTGAGATATTGCATGGCTCTGTAATATTTTATGAGAGAAATAAGTGCCTCGTTTAGTAAGACATGTAACTAGGTAGTTCCTTTAAAATTACAATTTTCGTTTAAATTTTTTATTCTATATCAGCACATATTATCAATGGTTGGATACATTTCCTTTCGAAAGTACACTTTAGGTTAATTTGTCGACAGCACGGTCACTCTTTTATCGGATTCTTTGAATCGTAAAGATCCAATCAACTGGAGACCAATCCTTAACGCGACTAAGCGCACTAATTAGGTAATATTTAAGTTTGTCATTATATATATAATATAATATAATGGCTTTTATATTATATACATATTATATAATACTTAGTACGGCTTTTCCCCGCCCGCTGTGCTGGCGATAATATAGAATTAGACATGAAATTCGTCTGAAATATTCCTTGAAAGCAACCGCAACTGCAAATGAATTTCTATAGCAACCGCAAAAATAATACGAAATGAAAATGTTAAAAAATTAAAAAAAAAATGTTCAAGGGTTAATGAAATAAAAAAAAAAATCTATAACCATCTTTAAATCATTCCGCGACACATCCTTCGCGTCATGCCTTTTGTCTATGGTATCAACAGTCTACGTGGAAGTTTCTTAAGTGTCTATGTTATATTGTACTTTGTATAAGAAATCGTAGAAAAATTAAGTTTATTAATGTAAAATATACTCGTCTATATTAAACTGTAAATTTATTATTAGATAATAATTGAATACATCTATTTTATTTATCATTTCAAGTATTTTTTTTTATTCAATTAAACGAAGCGGCGCGTCGAACATTCACCTGATGCTAAGTGAGGCGCTTGCCCATAACAACGTGGCGCTTCTTAGGATGGCATACACTGCACCACATTGCGCTCGTCATCTTGGGCAAAAGGATGTTAGGTCTTATTGCCCTAGTTATTTCACTAGCTACTCATAATATCATAGCTCTGAGCATAATGTGTTGCTATGTCCGGGTATACCGCCACGTTGTAATAGATATTCGTATCACTTACTATTGGGTGAACATCCTGCTCGTCTTGACGTCTAATTGAATAAAAGAAAAACTGTTATATTTATATATACTTTAAGTAGTATGCTAAGTTAGAATAGTGTACGGACACAATCAATTGGTCACATTGAAAATCAGCTTATTTGATTTCCACGTGTGTACTAAGCGTAATCCTTGTTTGTCCAATTTTAATGTGTTGATTATTTAAACATAAATCATTTGTTTAAATACGACTACGAATAATTAATTTATTTATATGTTTATTAATAAATATTCTGTTGAATTGGACAAATCCGTAGCATCCCTAACGAGGAAGCTTTGATTTACGAGGCGCGGGTTCGTATCCGCGAATCAATTCATGCACGTCAGTATACATCGCGCGCCGCATCGATAACTGATTATGTGGCTGCATAGAAGGTGGACTGATCAGGTCATGGGGAAAATTACTGTGGGAGTATTAACATGAGAGAATTACATGCAAGATACTCTTTGCGCGGTATGTTCAATAGATATCCGTAAGATAACGTTCTTGCTTTTGTGTTGATGTGATTTTAACTTAATAAAATAATATTTCTATACTTCTTTGTTCTTATTGGAAATGAAACCATCAGTTTCTCTATAGGAGTAAACGATATACCAAACTATAGTAATATGGCATCAGGATGTTAAACTACAACATACTTTATACAAGATATCCAGAAGAAAATAGTGAATAGACTTCTTTTGGATTAGTGTATAATATCACGAAGATTAAATCTTTTTGATTAGATTTGATTAGTAAGTTATGAGCCTGCAACCGTGGCTTCAGGATGATATACAGCATGCTCACATCTCATCGCCTTAAGACATAAGATGTTATCTCCTTACCCACTTAAACTAGGTACAACGCCCTTTTAACCGAAAGACATTACCGTTTAGTGGCAGAAATAGGAGTGGTCATGGCATATCATTCCCCATTTCTACCAAACGTAAAAGAAACTGTATTTAACTGCTTCTTTTGAATTTCATTGTTTTATTTGTTTAATTATCAATCGATATACATCCACTGCTAGACATAGGCCTCCCTCAAAGATTCCCACCTCATTCGGGCTAGGATTCAAATGGGAGGATTTAGGTCTTTTCCTACCATACTGGCTTAACGTGTTGGTATGAGCCAGAGCCTCGTTTTTTGATTAGCAGGATGCACCACGAGCTGACGAGGTTGCATTGGGCCTCGTAAGGTCTTCAGGAACCGTTACTTATTTTGTTTATTGTCATTGAGTTATAACTAATAACGTTAGGTAATATCACTGCCAACGTTTAACACCACAGTTAACTCGGAATACAACTCAGTTAAAATTTCTAGTTGTATAACTCCGTGGTGATTTAATGAACATACTAACTACGACTAACAACCTTAATAAAAGTCAGTTAAAAACTTTGAATATTATACTGGTGGTGTCTGTTGGCGGAGACTGTCTAGGTAGGTCTGCAGTGCCTATTTCTGCGGACAATCAAAAGTATGCAAACATTACTGTGTTCCAGTTTAAAGGGCGCTGTAGTTAGGGAGTAATAAGATTCAACATCTTATGTCTCAAGGCGAAGGGCGCAATGTTGTGGGCAGGCGTATCACTTACCATCAGATAAACATCCCGCTCGTCTCGTCGCCTCGTAATGTAAAACAATATAATGTTAATGATGAATAGAATGTTTAATAGTTAATAAATTTTAATAATTTCTATGTTCCTTCACTTAATGCCGCAGGTATTCACTGCAGTACAAAGTAAACAGGGATAATAAACGACGTCGGCGTGTTTAGACGTAATATAACTTCAAGTTAACGAGGAATCTACTCTGCTCCTTTTCGCAATGTAACTATGTTTTAATTACGGCCGTATCTCATTCCGCACTTTAAGTGACGTGTATAAGCTTAACGTTATAATAGTGCTTAAATACCAAGTAAGGTTATGGCAAAAAATTAAACTTAGCATTAATAGTGTGATCACATGTAATATATGTAGATTTTCAGAATTTAGCAGGGAAATAATTGGGGATGTGATAAAAGAAATAAGACATTAAAATAGAATAAAAATAACTAAATACGGTAGAAATAAGAGAAATCTAGAAATAAAATAAACAAATCACAAATGTTAATGAAAATTGTAAAAAATAAGGTGATGAAGAATGAGAGGCGATGTGTGTTATGGAAGAAAATGGTATAGATGAAGGAAGGAAAGGAAACATAGAAATTGTGAAGAAAAAAAGGAGAATTGGAATGCGAGCCCAAAAATAAAGAAAATAATATTTAAAGGCCTTGTCCTATTATGTACTTTTTTACTTATGCTGTATTGATATACAGCATAAGTAAATATATACACAGCATAAGTATATATAAGAAACAATATTAGTTTAAAAATAACTAGGAAAGTAAGAAATTGCAAATGTAGTATGTAAGTAATAGGATAAGAAATTATTAAGGTAAGATTTTAAGATGGAGAGAAAATTTTAATAACTTGTATGTAATGGCTTTAAGTATGGTATACAATGTTCTTAACCTAATCATATATCTGTTTTTTATTCAATTAGGCCACGAAAAGAGCGGGGCGATCACCTGATGGTAAATGATGCGCCTGCTCATAACACACATATACTATTATACTTACTGCATCACATTGCGCTCCTCGCCTTGAGACATAAAATGTTGAGTTTCGTTACTCCAGTAATTTCACTAGCAACAACGCCCTTCAAATTGGAACACAGTTATGTTTGCACAGTACTTTTGAATACGGATTCAGGTTGGCAGCAAAAACAAGAGCTGCCGTGGTACCTACCTAGACGATCTCTAACAAGAAATACCTACTAGTAATAATTTATCGCCTAGGTAGGTACTACCGGTTGCTTTCTAGTGTCGGGCTACTGACTATACGCCGAAACGATCCGTAGGATACCCGGGGCCTCCCGCAACCCACTGACGATGAGCACCACGGGGGTTTTAGTGAATAAAAATCCCACATAACCATGTTTTGCCAGAAGCAGGGTATTTTAAAAAATTCCCCTCGAAAACAAAAAAAGGTCAGTACTACCGTAGCTCCTACTTATTAAAAAAATTATACTGTTTTAAAGTTATAGTTTATTATGGCGTCTGTTTCAAGTTCGCCCAAAGTCGGACTATAAATTGAACATTCGTTATGGTCAATTTTTGCATAGGTGTCAATACACTTTTTATCGAGCTTGGATAATATTCTGATTGGTTTTTTAACTTAACTTAACTACATAAATATAACAAATATAATACATTTGGTTAGTCTGTGCAATGAATTTGAAATAATGTTTCAAATTTTTACCTTACTTTGTTTTCAACTGGCGTTTTTAAGATGAATAAGGAATATCGATAAATCATTATCATAATCACAACCGATGAATACTGGAGGTTAATTTGAATTAATTTTAGAAATTATCATTGGGTTTACAGATAGGAATCGATATCCAGCTTCAAAGTGATATCGAGTTTAAATAAATGTAGTAATAACAAATTTAAGGTTAGTTTTATGTTTAATTCTAAGTGAACGAAGACGCAGACGATGGACGGTGAAGAAATATGATGATTACCTGAATGTCTAATACGTATGCATAAAGCGGCGAATACTCATTCACGTATAAATTGGTTAACAGCCGGTTTCCGAGTCATTTGTGATGTAAATCATAGAACATAGCGGTACCGGCCCGCGCCCACAATAACAGAAAAAAATACTACGGTACTATGAATTATTGCGGCGACATATTACAACATTAATTCGGTCACCGCCATACTTGTTCAATTAATTATAAATATTATTAACACAAATATGTTTTATTATGATTAATTTAAAGCTACAGATTCAGAGGATACCATAGAGTTTAATATTTAAAATGAAAACAGTTTATGTGCTGCACTAGTTTGCGCTCGTCACCATGACGCATAAGATATTGAGTCTCGTTACCCCAGTAATTACAAACTGGAACACAGTAATGTTTGCAGACGACTGTATGGCGGCAAAAATAGGACATGCGGTGGTACCTACCTAGACGGTCTCTGACAACAAAGTCTATGTGTAGTATTTGTTTTGTCTTTGATATACGAGATTACGTTATATATTATATAATTTCATAACATATTTTTTTTTATATTATCACGCCTTTTTCCCTGTAGGAGTAGGCAGAGGTGAATAAACACCTACTTTTCGCCGGATGTGGTCAAATTAGGTCCCATGTAACAGGGGGCGAGCCTGTTGCCAATTTATTGGGGCCACCACACGCACACACACACAAAGATGATTTCAGTGTGCGGGGTTTCCTCGCGATGTTTTCCTTCACCGTTTGTATCTCGCTGTTGTAACTGAAGTTCACAAATGTACATAACTTAAATATTAAGTCATCGGTACATGCTGAGATTCGAACCCGCGACCTTCGGAATGAAAGCCGCACGCTCTAACCATTAGGCCAGCGAGCTACCATAACATATACCTTAATCAAAATTGTTTTCTTTTTCATACAGTTAAGCGGCGAGACCAGCGGGACGTTTATTGTCATCATCATCAGCCAATAGACGTCCACTGTTGAACATAGTCCTCCCCCAAAGATCTCCACGTAAGTCGGTCCGGCGTTGCTCGCATCCAGTCGTTTCCCGCGATTCTCACCAGATCGTCGGTCCACCTTGTGAGAGACCTCCCAACACTACGTCTTCCAGCGGGACGTTCACCTGATGGTAAGACATACGACCGCGCAGGAAAACGTGGTACTAGTTAGCATAGTATAGACTTCACTACATTGCGCTCGGCGCATTGAGACATAAGATGTCGTCCATTACCTCAGTAGTTTCTTTAGCTACTGTGCTCTTCAAACCAGAACGTAGTAATGTATGCACACACCCGGAGGTGGACCAGACCGTGGCGCACATCCTGCTATCCTGTCCCTTATTTGGGCGGGAGAGAGCGGACCTAGAATTGAGAATAGGAATAAGATTAGACACAGGAGCGGTTGCCTCTCTGATGAGTGAGGACGAAAGTCGCCGAATATTCATGGAGTACTGCAAAAAGGTAGTACAAATTGTATTAAATAAGAACAAATAGTAAATAAAAAAAAGAAATAAAAATAAAAATAAATCAAAATTAAATATAAACTAATATAAATGTAAAATAAATGTAATAGAATAATTATACCAAAGATATATGAATAAAAAGGAAAGGAGCAGAAAAGAATTGCAACAAAAAAACTGTTCCAGACACGACGAGGCGACGGTGTCTTCACTCAGCGAGAGGTATGAAAGAAGGAAATAGAATGGAGAGCGAAAGAAACGAGGTGGAGAACAAAACAGGAAGAAAGATAAGTTTAGAGTGAAAGATGAAAGAATAAAAGAAGGGAAAGAGAAAAACTGTAACAAATTAAAAAGATGTCAAGTGATTGGAAATAAAAGGCCCTGACCCGCCATACGCAGAAGAATGACGGTAAAAAAAAAAAAAAAAAAATGTTTGCACACTAGTGTGTGGCGGTAAAGATAGACGCTTCTAAGGTACCTGCCAAGACGATATACGGCAGTAGACAAAAAAAGGTTAAGAAACCATGCACCGATAAAGACTACGAAAGTGAAACCAAACGGGGCGAGTTAAGTAAAGTATATAAGTATAGTAGAGAGAAAGTATATAAGTAAAGTAAATCTAGAGCATCGGACGCCGTTATTTATAGAAGTCAGGTTAAAATTAACCAAAATATAAGTATTAATAAACTTTTGCGTAGTTGATATTTCCGTGATTATTTATTCTTATACCTTATAGTTTATTTTTGGTAGTGATGAGTAAAATTTACCTTAGTTTCGCTTTTTCGCAAGACGAAGAGTAAATAAACAAAACCATTACCAAAAGCTATTGCGGAATACTAAAAAAAAAAAATTCCATTGAAATTATAATTTAAAGTATTTACAATAAAGTGTTTTATTAGTTAAATCAGTTTATAGATAAAAATAAAATAGTTATCGCCTTTGTTGCAGCTGATTTCGTGTCACCAATGTGGGGATTGCGAAGTTTAGTTATTGTAAATAATTCGCGTGTTCAAACAGTGTCCATGTATATCGAGAAATTCACTTTACAATAGTAAAAGAAATTAAATATTAAAGTAACAAAGATCGTCTGTTCAGAGCGGCGTCACGACGGTACTTTTTTGGTGATGGATACACGCCACATAGATACACGTAATTTTAATTACAAAACTTCTGTTATAAATAGAAAGGCGCCATTAGATGCGTCGCTTACCTGCGTCACGTCGCCTCTGTTGAAAGCTGCCAGTTTCCTTGACACGTTGATACGCTGCAGCAAAGACCCTAAGACTTGATAGGTGACGATTTGGAAAACGGAGCTAATAATCTCTTCGTGCTTGTAAAGAATTTCCATCACTAAGTCCATAACAAAAGAAAATGACAGCGTATTCTTCATTATCGTAATCCGCCATTAAATATAAATTTATTTAATATAAAAAAAAAAATTATTCAGAATTAAGAAGACAACGATAAAGTACTTCCGCTCACGAAAGTAGTTAAATTATAACTGTAGTACTGACTCATTACCTAAAAATGACATTGTACATCTTTTACAATGAGCTCAATATCAAAGACGACAACAATAAGTCACGCTACATAGTCGCTGCTGACTAAACAAGAAATCAGCTCACAGGGCTCCAAAGTATGCTGTAAGGAAGTCTACTGGGAGGGAAAAGTCTACTGCGAGGGAAAAGTCTACTGCGAGGGAAAAGTTTACTGCCAGGAAAAGTTTACTGTCAGGTAAAGTTTACTGCGAGGAATAGTTTACTGCGAGGAAAAGTTTACTGCGAGGAAAACTTTAGTGCGAGGAAAAGTTCATTGCGAGGAAAACTTTACCGCGAGGAAAAGTTTACTGCGACGAAAAGTTTACTGCGACGAAAAGTTCACTGCGAGGAAAAGTTTACTGCGTGGAAAAGTTTACTGCCAGAAAAGTTTACTGCTAGGAAAAGTTTACTACGATGAAAAGTTTACTGCCAGGTAAAGTTTGCTGCGAGGAAAAGTTTACTGCGAGGAAAAGTTTACTGCGACGAAAAGTTCACTGCAAGGAAAACTTTACTGCGAGGAAAAGTTTACTTCCAGGAAAAGTAAACTGCTAGGAAAAGTTTACTGGGAGGAAAACTTTACTGCGAGGAAAACTTTACTGCGAGGATAAGTTTACTGCCAGAAAAGTTTACTGCTAGGAAAAGTTTACTGCGAGTAAAAGTTTACTGCCAGGAAAAGTTTACTGCTAATATAAGTTTACTGCGAGGAAAAGTTTACTTCCAGGAAAAGTTTACTGCTAGGAAAAGTTTACTGGCAGGAAAAGTTTACTGCGAGAATAAGTTTACTGCGAGGAAAATTTTACTGCCAGGAAAAGTTTACTGCGAGGAAAAGTCTACTGCGATGATTTAGAATCTATGTACTTTTTCATACCTTGTTGGATTGATATTGAAGTCAGGTATTTACTTTATACGGGTTTTTATAAAAAAAATATTTTATGATTAAATAAAAATATAAGTATGACGCTTAATTTGTTACTGTCACGACTTTCATAGGACCTAATTTAAAAGTTTCGTTCTCTAAGCGATGAATATTAATTAATTTAATAAAAGAATGATTAAACAACAATAATTATATTAAAATTTGTGTAGAAGTAAGAAATAAATAAAATCATCGTATTTTTGTCTAGAAAATCGGGATTTTTTTATAATTTTTTAAAAAATTTATTACTCCAAATCCATTGTATTTTGGTAGTCCATGCATAGATAGGATACGAGCTATAATTTTGCCCCTCCAGATCGTTTACGCCTATTACTTTTTGCCTTGTAAAATCTAAGTCTATGATTAAAAGTGAAAATTAACACTTATTTTTGACACAACGTTGCATTACGGAAAAAAAAGTGTTAACACAATGCTCGCTTTCTCTTTTAAAAGTACATCGACATTACAAACTGTGTTAATGTAGAAATAATACTATATTAAACGGTTTAGACAAAGGCGGCGATGATTGTTCATAAATGTATATAATTTGCGACGGCCGTAATAAATTATGGTACGTTTATAATATTTACTTAAACGTAGTAGTTAGTGACTCCATTAGTTAAATTATAATTTAAAGCATTTTCGATTCGTTTAAAATGTATACTTTCTACAATATATATAATGAGAATGGGTTTCACTTCTACGTCAATCACGTGAAAACTACTGAGCGTATCGACATGGCAACATGACCATTCGACGCGGATCATTATTTTTATAAAATTAATTATACTTATACGAAATAACTCGCTGGACGTTCGCCTAATGGAAAATGATGCGCCTGATCTATAAGATATTGAGTCTCGTTAATTACAATAGCCACAGCGCCCTACAAACCGGAACAAGGTTATGTTTGCACACTCCTGTTTCTCATTTGCTGCAACCTACCTAGACGGTCTGGCAACAGAGATGTACCACCAGTTTGTAGATCGTTCATCATTTTATTTCTAAATAATTTTTATAAACATTTTCATTACGTATTAATTATACGGTTGCTATAGTAACGGTTGGTATACTCATTTGCGGCTGCATTTGCTCATAAGGAATATTTCAAAGAAATTTCATACTTAAGAATTAATTTAATTTATAAGCGGTGAGAGGTGGTCTCTGTCTACCCCACTGAGAACGAGGCTAGATATATATGTATGTATGTTTAAACCTAATTCTACATTACGACCAGCAAAGCGAGCGGGGAACAGCTAGTTCATAAATAAGTTGAAAATAGATTAGATGTCTTCAGCAAATTCATATTTGATTCATACCGCATTTAACTTAAATTAAATTTGCTATAAAGAAAAATTTAAGAGCAAGGATGGAAGACACTATAAGACTGTCTCATATTTTACTTACTGAAGGTAAATTTTCAATTGTATAGTAAGGAGAAGATTTTAATCAAATCGATTGTGTATTTTCTGAGTGTAGTTTCAATAGTTCTTTGTAAGTGATGCTTAAGGAAAACGCTCAAGTGTGGAAAAAGGGACGAACAGGCTTTTGTATAAGCAATGTGTGCGACTAAAGAATTTTAATACAATACGAGGAGTTTCTAAGGAGTCAAGACGTTAGGGCTATGTACCAGAATACATTCTCAATGGATACAGTAAAAACCGTTGTAAAAGTATAAAATTACTTCAAGTGTTATAAAATGTACTTCTATTACATGACCTTCAGTTATGAAGTCATGACTGAAGGACATGCTTGTCTTTTAGTGCTCCTAATGACGAGTCATCCAGCTTCTTCCACACCGCCCTGTTCTCGGCATGTATCAGGGATTTCAATATTACTTGTATCTAATCGGATCAGTGGGTAGGTGATTGATCTTGTGATGTTTTGCCTTCGTTCTTTCTTACTACAGCCAACTTATCCAGATTATCTAGTTGTCTACGGGCATATTGCCCTGTTGAAAAATATAATCAGCATCATTCCCATATTGAAGAGGCATATGTTGCACGATAGCGATGGTACGTCTTTGTTGCCGGCGACCGTCTAGGCACCACCATAGCTCCTGTCTGCCGACCAATAGTAGTGTGCAAACATTACTGTCCTCCGGTTTGAACAGCGTTGTAGCTAGTTAAAATACCGTTATTATTAAAGTCAACATTTTATGCTTTAAGGTTGCGAGCACAATGTGGTGCTGTGTATATCATCTTAACTAGCGCCACCTTCTTATGGGCGGGCGTCTCTCTTGCCATTCGGTATATTCTGGCTTGTCTCGTTGCTATGTCGAATAAAATATATATAATATTAGTTTGGCAAATATCTGCCTTCCGTTTTTTTGCTCTTTATTCAATGCTTTATAAAAAGTGTTACAGTGATCGGATTTAGTTCAAATATGCGCCGTTTTGTTCGATAATCTGTTTCTATCTAGACGGCAACTTCATAATACCTCCCTCGTAGAAGCCCCCCTCCTTATTTGCGAAGAACTCGGACAGCCACTTTTCACAAGCCTCTTTTGAGTTCAACTTTACACCACCAAGGGCGTTCACCATGGACAGGAACAGGTGGTAATCACTTGGCGCTATGTCCGGGCTATATGGTGGATGCGATAAAACCTCCCATCTGAGCTCCCGTAGCTTCTGACGAGTCATCAATGAAGTGTGTGGTCTGGCGTTGTCCTGGTGGAACACCACACCCTTCCTGTTGGCCAATTCTGGACGCTTCTGGTCGATCGCCTGCTTCAAGCGGTCCAGTTGTTCGCAGTAGATGGTAGAATTAAGCGTCTGGCCATATGGGAGCAGCTCATAGTGGATGATTCCCTTCCAATCCCACCAAACACACAGCAAAACCTTCCTGGCCGTCAATCCCGGCTTGGCCGCTCGACCACGAAAGTTTTTGCTTGATATTGTCGTATGTGATCCATATTTCGTCGCCAGTCACCATCCGCTTCAAGAATGGGTCGAGTTCGTTCCGTTTCAGCAGCATATTGCAGGCGTTGATTCGGTCCAGAAGGTTTTTTTGCGTCAAATCATGCGGCACCCAAACATCAAGCTTTTTTTTGTATCCAGCCTTCTGCAGATGGTTTAAAATGGTTTGGTGACTAACTCCCATCTCCTGGGCGATGTCACGAGATGCCACATGCCGGTCTAACTCGATGTAGTCCATGATTTGATCGGTATTTGTCGTCACAGGTCTTCCGCCGGCTGGCTTATCCATGGTGTCGTTTTCACCGGCTCTGAATCGTCGAAACCATTCCTCCGCGGTTCGAAGTGATAGAGTACCATCCCCCAAAACACCATTAATCTCACGGAACGTTTCTCTAGCGGATTTGCCTTTAACGAAGGAAAACTTTAAAATAGCGCGAATTTCGGCGTTAGTGAACTCCATGTTTACACGTCTATAACTGTTGAACGCAATATCCAAACTAATTATGCATAGCTTCGTTTTGTAGGTTATGTCAAGACCTTTCAAATTATGTATAGTATTGCCAGATACGAGCTCTGTAGCGCTTTGTACATAGCCGCGAAATTCAAAAGACAAAAAGGCGGGAGGGAGATATTTGCCAACCTTATATATATATTATACAAGATATATCTAGAGATTCATTGACTCATCGCGAGATCTCCGAAATTATTAGGTGTATACTTTAAAATTTCAGTGAAGATATTGCTTCTGCGTTGAGAGGCCAGCCAAGAACGCATTTTATAAGTTCTATTTCCAAAAGAAAAAACAGGAAGAGAAAGGGGTGTTATGGCCAGTAAAGCGGACGGGGAACAGCTAGTTTCATGTACGGTGATCAATGGTAAAAAATATTGCACAGTAAATAGAAATAATACCTTTAATAAATCGAACGATAACTAATATCAAATGTTTAAATTTCTCATGTAGCTTAATCTATAAACACTAGGATGTAATAAATCTAGAATGGTCTAGCCGTCATCTGCTGAGACATCTTGTTATATTGTCACTAAGCACAAATAAGGACAATTCCAATCTAATTCGCAAATGGATTCAGGAGTTGACAGTCGTACGAACTTAAAACATTGTCAGCAAACTATCGAAAATATTTTTTAGGACATCTATTTTGAATTTAGTTAGGTTAGGTTAGGTCTAGTAGTACATATATGCTATAATTTATTTAATCATCGTTAGTGTTACTTTACAAGTACATAAATTATTTTTGGTCGGTCACAAAGCTTGGAGATATAATAAAGCTTATAGAAATAAGCATGAAAAACATTGTTTTAATTAAAAATATGGGTTGTAAGGGTTCCCTCACAACAGCTCACTGAATCCAAGCAAACCTCACGTCCTCGTGGTGCACCCTGCTAATCAATAAACAAGGCTCTGACTCCCACCACCCCCATATGAATATCTACCCAATCCAAACCACACAACCCAAACCAAAGATGTGGGAATCTCTGTTGAGGCCTATATCCAGCAATGGACGTCTATCGGCTGATGATGATGGTCAACTAACCTCGATTACATATAAGAAACTTTAATACTTTATACAAAAAAAAGCGACGAGACTGGATCATTTTCATATGTTATAATACAACTGTCTTAAGGGTACAAGTACAATGATCCACATTACTGTACATCATCTAAAATATAAAATACTCTGTGTTAATATTCTGAATCACTCATTAGATTATTTTAACAGCCATTTTGATTTAATGCATAAAAGGAATTGTTAAATATGAAATATATGATCAAATTACGGCATGTAATGTCCTACGATATCATTTGATATGTTTACAGTAGTCCTTCCATAAATATTAATGGGCAACGGTCGGACACGATGCTAACATCCGTCACGTATCCTCTTTCCTATGTCGCGGTTAAGAACTTCATTTTGCTGTTACGTTCCAAGCAAAAACGTTCATTTACAGTACAAGCAAAATAAAATTTTGCAAGTCGTTAATTAATAAGAATTTATATATTGGAAATATCCAAATATTCATTATCTCATCACGAGATCTCCGAAACTATTAGACGTAAAGATATTTCTTCTGCCATTTAGAAGTCAGCTAAGAATAAATTTAACAAAATTCCTTCCCCGAAGCGGCGTGATATTACGGACAGCAAAACAGGCGGGGAATAAGTAGTAAGTTATAAATACAGTTTAACTCATCAAGTTCCTCTGACATAAGCATTAGTCAAATGTAATACTAAATTAAGTTATTATAATACTAAAGTCCGTAACAGAAAGAAAGAACTGATATATCATCTCTAATGATCAGCTTCAATAGTCGATAGACGCTCACTGGACATTGACCTCCTTCAAAGATCGCTACTCCAATAGGTCCAGTGCAATCCAGAGGTTCATAGCCACCTTAACCAGATCATCATTCCATCTTGTGAGGTGTATTCCAGCACCGTTTCTGCTGATACGTGGTTGCCATTATAGCAATTAACAGCCCATCGGTTTTCAGTCCTTCGAGATATTGCTTATAGTTGTTATTAAGTTTCGAGTTATCAACTATAAGATCAGGTAGCAGCAGAATAGGTACCATGAGGCTGACTAACGATGTAGTGAAGGGAGAGACTTTTGGATGCTGGCAACGGTGGACCAATAGGTGAGGGAAGACGAAACCTGGAGAGGAGTATTTACATATAACCGTAACTTTATCTGTAGACATGTTAAGTATAAACGACCATTACCGTATGCCTGTGAGATCTAACAACAATGCTATGGAACCCATGTTAAATGCTTGACTTAGAAGGCAGATAAACTGTCTTGGTTTTTTACAATACCCTCGCGGCATCTTACTGTTCTTGAACGAATGAATACTCATAATAAATTTCTCATGTGCATAATTATTACTATTTATTTAATAATGAATATGAGAGAGCACGTATACGTTATATAATAGTTTTCATTTCTCCTCATTTAGACTACCAGCGCTGTGGTTTCGGACTATTAAGAATACGATTAAAGCCCTGCGTATCGTAGAAGGCGATGGGAAAAGTTTTCGGGTACGTGGGATTTGGTGATGGGGGTCCTCGTTGCCTATTCAGCGAGCACGGGGTGGGAAACAAGTCAAAGGTGGTCTATTATTTGTCGTAAGATAACGGGGATGCTGGGGAGGGACACGGCATTCCATGGGACATACTCAGGCGTAATACTGGGAGACAATGCTGCTGTCCGCAGAAGATATCCAGGGCCCCTTGCATCTCATTGAGAATGACCATCGAGGGGGTTTTAGTGGGTACACATCCAACTTAACCTTGACATCCTCCCAGAGGCAGGGTTTTGAAAATTTTCCCTATAAAAAAGGGTAGCCATCAGGCAGGTAGCCATCTACGATAGAGGGCTCAGCTTTCGCTAGAAATCACCAGTCCCAGTCATTCCATTATTACAAATAAAAACCTATAAGTAGCCGGATGGTAAATGCTCTCTTTAATTATAGCCTTTGCCGTATTATCTTTAATATAAATACGTTAGCTTTATTCTCTCAACTTTCTTTTATTTTCAGCCCTTTATTTTCTTTGAGGTTTTCACTAGTCCAGCGACTCACCATATACCATTTCCATGTCCCTTGTTCGGCTACAAAGCTACGATTGAAAGGGAAACCCACCTGACTAGCACCTATAATAGCATTTTAGTGTTTCGACAACACGTGGAAGTCAGAGAACTCTAGTTGGGTACGCTTCACTATCACTTAATCATTGTTATCACTCATCCTCGTTGAATCCACATCTCGACAGTATATTTTAATAAAACTCGAAGAACTGTCGTTCTTGGATCGTAATGTAAAAACAAATTAAGTGAAAGGATACAAATAATTGCTTAATTGCCAACTTATCTGTTGATAACTTTTAAAACATTATATTCAGGTCATACATACAAAGTCTAATTAAGGTTTAATGTCTAAATCAACGAATGATAACAAAAAATTAGACAGTCATTAGCAATGGTTAGTTCCTCAGTATAATTTCACGCGAACAAATTCTTTAAGGTATTAAGATAACAATCTTTTCAGTTTTTTTTCCTAACTTTAAAAGGTAATTACGTACATTGTACGTAAACTGCTTCGCTCTGTTGGTCTGATCTTATAATAGATATAAGGATGAGGATTTATTTAACTTTTTCTATATATCTTGAGAAGTTATTAATGAACACGCTGCATAATTAATGAAAAAAATTCTTTCAGGACGTCCGCCTGATGGTAAGCGATATGACTTTCCATAATGATGAGAGAATGTTTAAGACTTACCACATTATGATAAATAAAACAGTGAAAAATTTACTTCATCCTTTCAAAAAAAGACTTTTCATTGTATTATTCATATATTTATCGTGTTTAAATGTATTATACGACTATATCTATGATAAATTGCTTCTAGTTTAAATAACAGTGTATTCCGTGGGAATCTCTTTCACCTTATTAAAACCCACAGCAGAAAGAATTAATAAATCTAACAAAGTTACGCCCCTTTTATACAAATGATTATTCATCATCAACAACATTAACATGAACGTATGTAAGCACTTCGCAAACATCGAAAAAACCTTATTGTCCGCTTGTGTGACTTGCAAAAAGAAAGAGAAAGAAGATGCTTAAGTTCGATTTCCATTAGGCTCATCTCATCCATCCATTAAGCTTCCGGTGAACGAAATCATCGTGAAGAAACCGATATGTTCTATAAACAGTAGCGTGGTAGATGAATGACCTTGACTCTCTTGACTTGTGAGAGTCCGAGTTCCGGTAGTGGGAACTATAAGTTTTTTTTTAAAACAAAAAGTATCTGGTGATGTTTGTGAAAAAGAAATTTCAATTTCAAACGTAATTAATCAGTTCACGGCGAATAAAATCGAATTTGTACGATAAAAGACTTGAAACGGTATTCGATTCATTCATTGAACAGCTATTAATGAAAAGTGATTTGGCGATGAAGATAGAATAGATTGTCAACGTAAATAAAACTAACACTAACAACTTAAAAAAAGGAGTAAACATTACTTTCGTCGCGACTGATCTACTGTAGTAATTACTACAATTATATATAATATATATACATGTGTACATAAGTTTAAAATAGGGATGTGACCTTATATTTATTATATAAAAGCAATCATTCTTATGACAGTGGACTAGTGATGAGCAAGCACAAAATTTAGTCTTTGACAATCTTGTCATTAGTCTTGTATATTCAGTCTTATAATATATTAAATATTTTCAAGTCATGATGAAGATTTTCACCGGTTTTTTTTTGTCTTGGTATGTATTTAGTTTAGTTTTGGCTTTGCAAAACCAATTTAATCAACACTACAGTAGACCGACCCATGCCATTTGCCTCCGCAATATTCAATTACGTCCATGTTGACACGACCCGCTGTTATATTAAAACCTTATTAATTTTAACTATATCTGTTGTCATATTAATGTTGTATATAATATATATATTAATTAATATTTTCGATCTTTAATTTGCGGTCATTGTAAACGTGACAATACAAAAGTGCTTTCCCCATATGCGTTGGGACCACTCTTCCCCCGCGCGCTTCCGCTTCGCAGATGACGGGGGAGCGGAAGGTAGAGGGAGAGGCATAGGGGGGAGCGGAGGGTTGGCGAGGTGCTTTCTTACTACGACTGAGACGGACCTAAAACAAAAATGCAACGGTCTGCAGGCCGGTGCAACCTGCTCGAGTCACAAGTTCAAGAGCGAGCACGCGGCCCGTCGAACGCCAGAAACGTCTCAACCTTCACACGGGCCGCACGTGCAAGCGTTTGCTGAAGCGCAGTGTTCTCGTATTCTAAACGATTTGAATTCAGAATTCGAAGTGGGTTTTTTTCTTTTTTAAACCATAGGGTTTTATCGCCAGGTCGTCGGCCAGTCAACGATGCAGAACCTCATACGGTGAGTTAATCGAACTATTATTATTATTAACATTGTAGTCTAAAGATAAATAAATAATTCTGTGTTACACTAAAAAAAATATGATTTTAGAATATCAAATTAATTTCAATGTCTTGTGAGCGTTTTTGTAAAAATTATCTATGAAATGTAATAAAATTATAATATAACATGGTAAAATAGAAACCTCTTAGGAGTCGTCCTGTGGTAGTCAATTATATTTTCGGAGATCCTCGACGTAAATTAAACCCTTTTGAATATTTTAGAACCTTCAGCTGATAACAAAAAAAATCATACTAGTTAGCGCAAAGTGCATCTGCAGTTCAACTTACAAATGGATGAAAATTCCAAAGACAATAAAATTCTAGTCTTTTACCCTTTGGATTTTTAAAAAGTATAAAAATTGGCAGACAATATTTCTTTTTTTCGGCACAAACATTCATAAAAATATTTACACTTGACCGTACATCCAAGCGACAACGTTCACCTGATGGTAAGTGATACGCTTACCATCAGGTGAACGAGCAAGTAAAAATGATATACAATGCACCGCAATGTAGTCGTCGCCTGAGACATAAGATGTTGTCTCATTACCCCAGTAATTACACTAGGTACAGCGCCCTACAAACCGGAACACTATAATGTTTGCAAAGTATGTTTGGCGGTAGAAATAGGCGTTGCTGTATTACTAGACTAGAATAGATGATCTCCGACAACAGGGATCTGCCACCAGTAAAATTTATTACTTTTTTATACTTCTGATATTAAAAAAAAATTAAAGAAGTAATTTATTGTGAAAAAGCTTTAATTATATGCTTTAGTCAAAAGCTGCAGTACAAATTGTGGTTCATATTTGGTAAGATCTTTGGCCGCGGTGGCCCTAATCGTTTCGCTTGGCTGGCGGCTTGGCATTCGTAGGCAAACGTTTACCGAATGACTTACCCTCATACATACGTACGTTTCGAGTCTCCTACTAACCTGATGATTTTATTCACTCGCTGTAAAAAAAAATCTCTTAATCATCATCATTGATCGTTCTTCAAATTGTAGCTGATCATTTGAAACAAACATATTAAATAACATAACAATTGTTACTAGTAAAATTAGTGGGAATATAGAAGAGGCCTATCTCACTTCTCTGATGGTAGTTCGTCTAGGTGGGTACCATCATCACCATTGCTGGACATAGGCCTCCTTGAAAGATCTTCATATCGATCGGTCCTGCGCCGCTGTGGTTTCGGCGGCTTGCCAACGTTGAACATCAGGGGCAGTAGTTTGTTAGGGTTCATGTGGGGGGATGCGGACTATTTCTCGCCACGCTGGTTCAATGCGGGTTGGCGAGCCAGAGCCTCGTTTGTTGATTAGCAGGATGAACCAAGAGCAGATGATGTTGGCTTGGGTCCTGTGAGTTGTGCGGGAGACCCGTTACAAACCTCTCATATATGTATTTTGATTATATTTATTTAATTATTGATATAATTTACGCCTATTGTTAATACTTACAATTGTACTAATGTATTCAACACTCGAAATTGTTTATACAGATGAAAAAGGAAAAAAACCTCTATGACATGTGAAATTTTTTCGTTTTGAACTAAAATTAAATTTACGCTCCAAAATATTTGCGAAGAAGTATTTTTACCGACAGAAAGGAAGAGGATATTGTTATTTTGAAAGTTTTTTTTTCATGCGTACGTATTTACCACAAAGTAGGGAAATTAAAAATACGTTATAAAGATCGGTTTAGAATGTGTTAGTTTCTTAAGACTTGGTATAATTTCGAGGATTCACTGGTGGTAGATCTTTATTACTGGTGACCGTAAACAAGTACCACCAGCACCACAGCATCTATTTCTGCCCCCAAACAGTACTGTGTAAACATCACTCGGTTCCAATTTGAAGGGCGTTGTAACTAGTGTTATTACTGGGGTAACGAGACGCGACATATGTAAGTCTAGTAGATTATTGACTGGTGGTAGGTCTCTGTTGCCAGAGATTGTCTAGATAGATACCACCGCAGGACCTATTTTTGTCACCAAGCAGTAGTGTGTTACTGTGTTCCGATTTCAATAGCGCTATAGCTAATAAAATTACTGTGGTAACGATAATCAATATTTAATGTCTCAAGGAGCCGAGCGCAATGTGGTACTGAGTATAACATCCTAAGTTCCACGTCGTTATGGGCAACCACATCACTTACCATCAGGTGATCGTTTCACTCGTTTCGTCGCTTAATCATATAAAAAAAAAATACTCAATACTATACAATGAAGTATTTGGAAAAAAATATTTGAGGAATTAGTTTTTTTTTTGCATTGAATCTAATACTAGTCAATCATTCCTTACTTAATATCGCTTCATATTCTACTTGGCAACATTTTATACTGCGAGGAGTTGGACAATATTGATTTTAACATGTAAAAGCGCCACCCCGTTGTTTAGATTTTATCAGTGCTGGCAACCCTTTCACAAGATTGAATTTGTACAAACGGATGGCCGCGTGTTCCGTAATTATAATATAAATTTTTAATGTTTGTCACACTTTAATACATCTAACGCATCATTATGTTTTCTAACAATAACTAAGGGGTGTAAGGGGTGCCGCACAACAACTGACAGGACCAAAGCCAAGCTCACCTGCTCGTGGTGCATCCTACTAATCAACAAACGACGCTCTGATTCCCACCAACCCACATTAGGCCAGCGTGTTGAGAAATGGCCCAAATCTCCTCATTTGAACCCCTAAAAACGAAGGTCGTTGGGTGAGACTTATGTCCAGCAGTGGACATTTATTGGTTCATGATGAATGAGGGATGTATCACATATTTGCTTTACCAAGCTTAGGGTTAAAATAACTTGTTTTTAACTCAATTAAAGGACGATCGAAACGTTTACCTGATGATAATTCAGACGCGTGCCCATTACAACGTGGCGCTAGTTAGGACAGTATACACAGCACCGAGTTACACTCCTCGCCTGAGACATAAGATGTTGAGTCTCGTCATCCCAGTAATTACGCTAATTGCAACATCCTTCAAACCAGAACATAGTAATGTTTGCACAATACTGATCTGCGGCTGCAATAGGCGTTGTGATACATAGATGGTCTCCGGCAACAGAGACCTTCCACCAGTAAAAGACAACTTTTAAGATAATACCATTTTTAAAAAGCTCGTTCGCGTTCCATTTTTAAAAAGCTATCAAAATGTTTCGCGCGTAAAATAAAATATTACAAGATGACTTTTTTTCTTTATAAAGGAGAGATAGAATATTCATGTTTCTATAATATTAGTATCATAAATATCATCAGAGAAGAGTGGCGACGTGTTGTGATGCTTTCCACTTACACCTGAAACGATGACCATGATCACTCTGTTAAGAGTGATACCGACGAAGCAGAAGACAATTGTGGTTATATACTAAGATTACCATTAACAAACTTACTGTATACATATATGATTTATTCTAGAAAATTCTTCAATATATTTAAAAAAAAGCTGCTTTATTGAATTGTATGCATGACCATTGTGAAGTGGAACGTACCATCGCAGCGCCTATTGCAGCCGTCAAACATTACTATGTACCGGTTTTAAGGGTGCTGTAGTTAGTGAAATTACTGGGGTAACTAGACTTTTTATGTTGCGATTAATTAATAATTAGTTATAATAAACATGGTGCAAATATACCATCTTCACCAGCGTCATGTTATGAACAGGCGTATCACTTACTATCAGGTGAATATCACACTCGTCTCATCGTTATATAGTAATTATAGTAAATAAATTTATTGAATTTTTTTTTTTTCAAACGTCGAAGCTACGGGAGGGGCAGGACGTCACCTGGTGGTAAGGGATACGCCTGTCTATGATAATGTGGTGCTTGGTAAGATGAACACCTGCACTGTATTCGTTTCTTTGAGATGCAGAATATTCTATCTCGTTACCCCAGTAATTACATTAGGTACTGTGCGAGAGAGTATTAAGACCAGTAAAATTTTAACCTCATATTTATATATCATAGAAGAACATCCTACATATAACATACATTTAAAAATCCATCCTAAGTTTCAAAGAAAAAAAAATTCTTCGTAATCTTTAATTTCCACCATCACAAAGCTTTGTATCTAGGGTATAAGTAATTACAGACGCGTCTACAGGTTTTTTTCCGTACAAGTTGTTTATTGGAAAGTTGTGTTGTTTGAAAGTTGTATGCTAAAGTGTCTCCTTTTAACTATGTCATCATCATCATCATCTGATAGTCGTCGCCTGCTGGATATAAGCTTCCCTTAACGACCTTTACGTATAGTGAGCATGGCTTACGCTACCTCCAGGCACTACGGACCGTAGTTTGAAAGGGTTCATATGGGCAATGCGGGCCATTTCCCACCACGATGTCCCAATTCTTAGTGGATAGGAGCCAGAGCCTCGTTTTTTAGGGTGTGGGGTCTCGCAGAGATCCCGAACAACATTTGACCGGACAAACCAACTTCTTGCTCGTGGTGTATTTTACTAATCAACAAATTAAGCTTTGGCTCCTGCCAACCCGCATTGGGCCAGCGAGGTGGAAAATGGCCCAATTAATCCCATATGAACTCCTACATATTTAGATCCTTTAAGAGTCCGTCGGTATCGGAGGCCATGCTGGCTGTATGTGGACATCTTTGGGGTAGGCCTACGTTCAGCAGTATATACATCTATCGGCTGATGATGAAGAGACTCGTTTTTGATTACCGAGTAGGTGAGATGGCATAACTCCCGTGAGTTGTTGTACGGGACCCCTCATTTATGAATCGTTTTTAAGATATATATTTATTTACCTTAAACATCAAATTTTTCATCAGTTCATATTACAATTTTCATTCATGTAATGTTTCTATTTGTTATTGAAGCATAGTTTAAATAAGGTTCAAATTCTTCTCATTGCAATAGGAAATTTCAATCTGAATTACGAATTAATAAATATTTCGGTATCATCAAAGCTATTACTGGAAGCTGTAAAAAAGAAACAAAGCGCGTATCCTGTGTGGTCTCATATTCCTGGAAGACGGTTTCGAATCGCGTGAAGAATGAAGACAATAATCATTAATTGCACACGAAGACATTACAGTTCATACAATATGTTAATTATGAATAAACAACTTAATTTTACACGCAAGAATATGTGAAGCTTATATGTAAAGTAAGTTGTTAATTTTTTTTTAAACCACTACACTTGCAAAACGTTCACCTGTTCGCCATACGCCTGCTCATAATAACATAGTGCTTTTTAACATACACAGCGCCACATTGCGTCCAATCTCTTTAGTCCAGTGATTACACTAGCTACAGAGCCCTTTAAACCGGTACACATTAATGTTTGTACAGTACTGTTTGGCGGCAGAAGTAGGTGCTGCAGCCTTACCAGTCCAGTGCAATATCAATGCATTTATACCTTTATATCAATACTAATACATTAAAAGATAACATAAGCTCTTACAAAGTCTAAGTTTAAGATGTTAATCTATTCATTAATGTTTTACCTCTGCATACTCTTGAATAAACCAGTTTGAAGAGGGAGTTTCATGACTATACTCTTTAACGGAAATCAAACTACGATATATGAGCGATTTAATTTAATTATAAAACACCGCAATTTCATAAAGATTACTATTAACATAAACATTTTAATTGTTCTTACAAATCTAACCTAACAAACCGTCGTTAGTCTTCTTGTGCATAGAGTAAAATTGTCTGTTACAAATTTAGTATGAAAAATGCAGTAGCTCAAGTTTTACTACGATTGGACGCCAGTCTGTGGCGTAAAGTCGCTGAGTTATCGTCGGGGGCGCCGTAAAATCGTATAAAGGCGGACGGGGAGTACAATGAAGCATTTACTTTGACGACAAATACACGCAAACCCGTGTGTGGTGACCGTTAGATGAGTTTCTCGGGCCCTGTTTGAGTTTGCTTTGCCTATTTAGAACGTGTTATATCAGTATAAAGCGAAGCCGTGATGGCTCAGTTCGTGAGGCGGTCGAACACGTGCGATGAGATGCGAATTCCATCCCTAATCTGTAATTGATTGCGATAAAAATATCTTCAGGAAGCCGTCATGTTAACAGAGATAAACAGCTTTAGAACTTGGCGACCCTATAGTGGGAATATTAAATGGACTGTTCATTGATATATTACCCTTTACCAATTTGAAATTCAGCTTTTAGTCCTACAATACATAGCAGGAACATAAATTTCATTTACATAGAGATTATTTGAGAAAATTTATATAAATTTTCGAGGTGCTGTGGTTTCTATTGTAGTTAATGTTGACTCTATAGACATTTACCACCACGGCGTATATTTCTAAACCAAATTACATTCTTACTTTTAATAAACATTTTTACTTAGGAAACGTTCTTTTAAGAGTCTTTGTGATAGAGTATCTATATGCTTTGCAACACGAAGGCTCGATTTTAAGGCGACATCTGATAGTATTGGGACAATAGTAAGTTTTCTTAAACTACTTTTTCCTTTACTTTACTAAACGACGAGACGAGCAAGACGCCCACCTGATGGTAAGTGATACGTTAGTCCATAATAATGTGACGTTATTTAGGATATAATATATTGTACTACATTGCTCTCGTCGCCTATGTAAGATGTGAGAGTGTCTCTCTCTACAGCGCTCTTTAAACCCGAAGACAGTAATGGTTGCACACTACTGTTTGGCGGCAGAAATAGGCGCTGAGGTGGTACCTACTATGTTATCTCCAGCAATAGAGACCTACCACCAGTACATAGTAATTAGTAATAGCAGGGTGTATATACCAGTCATGTTAACATACAAGACGATCACCATTCCCCATCCACGGGTTCATTCTCATTTAACATAAAAAATAAATAAAATGCGTTATGTGTTCATAAGTGAAGGCTGTATGCTGTATCTGATCAAGACAGGCATTATGACAAGGCAGTGAAATGTGAATCTACTGTATATTTTCACTTCGCGCATTGTTTCTTTATAACACTGACAATTAATCCATTTATCTTTCGAGATCGGTGCCGATGCTAATCAACAGCTTAGTGCTCTCAATTAGTCTAATTATTATGCATCCGGTTTAAAAGAAAAGTAGACTAATAAATCAGTATTTAGCTCATGCTGTTAGTGATCAGAGGAACGCAACAGTGTCTCTACCGCGTGAAGAGAGGAAAATTTAAAAAGTTTATTTTCTTATCTTTCAGCAATCTCTATTGAATCTTTGTATAAAATATTTCATAAAAAAAGATATTTTAAATTATTTATTACAATGTAGACAATGATAATAGTTTTTATTATATATCAGTCAATTATCAGCTGATAGAAGTTTACTGCAAGATATAGGCCTCTCTCAAAGATCTCCACGTCAGTCGGTCCTGCACTGCCCGCCTCCAGCGGCTTCCCTCTAATCTTACAGTCAGCATGGCCTCCGGTATCGTCGGGTACACATGGGGGGATTTGGGCCATTTTCCACCACGCTGGACATATGCAGATTGGTGGAAGCCAGAGCCTCGATTATTGATTAGCAGAGTACACCACGAGTAAGTAAGGTTAGGTTGGGTCTTTTGCGGAATCTCTTACAGGATGTCCTTACGATATATGCTGCCGATACAAGCTCAGTACTAATGTATAATTTGATTTTTGGTAATGAAAAGCCTGAGAGTTCTTATGTTGTTATGTATATATGGAAAAACCTTTTATTTATCAAGTTTTCTTTGGCGTTGTAATGAAAAGACCAATCCACTTACTGCATTTAAAGTTCCAGTAACACTAAAAAAAAGATGGGAATTAGAAGCGCCTTTAAAAAATTGTTTAAAATGAAAGTAGTCAAAAGCGAAACTTGTGGTGAAATGAAAATATTATTGTAATATAAATAAATAAAACAGTTGTAATGAATGCATGAAACTTTCATAAAGTTGTACGAAGTGGGTACTCAGTGGATGGTATATAAAAAGTTATTACAATATTTATGCTAATACTTGAGATTTTAGCACACATTGTAGCGAAAGTTTTGATCTTTGATCAAACGATGTAGATTTGCTTCGTCATTATTGTATACATTTCATACTACCTGTAATCTATATTACTGAATGTATTATTCATCTTTAAAATGTGCCCTGAGCCCTTTTGTTTTATCCAAAAAAACGATTAGACAAGCAGGTTTAAATATACTCAAAATTATCAGACACTAGTTAATATTAGGTTGGGGAAAAAGAAATCCATTATTTTTTCGGTAGATGGCTGTAGTGATAAATTTCTCGTAAAGTATCGATCAAACAGTTTCAGATTTATACTCGTTAGAAAGGTGACATTTCGCAGTAAAAAAATTATTTTGCTGTTTTTTGTTTGGTGCATTCAATTGTGAGTTACAGGGTGTTAAAAATGGAAGTGAACAAAGAGAAAATTCGGTACATTTTACAGTTTTTCTTTGACAAAGGCGAAAATGCAAGCCAGGCGGCTAAAATTGTGAATGGTGTTTATGGACCCGATACTGTAACAACCAATTATGTGCAATTTTAGTTTCGTAGATTCCGTTCAGGAATTTTTGACGTTAAAGATGCACCTCGCACAGGTAGGCCGGTCGCCGAAAATGTCGATAAAATCGGAGAAATGATCGAAGTTGACCGGCATGTTAGTAGCCGTAACATCGCCCAGGAGCTAAAAATGGAGCACAAAACAGTTTTAAACCATTTACACAAAGCTGGATTCAAAAAGAAGCTCGATGTTTGGGTGCCACACCAGTTAACAGAAAAAAACATGATGGATCGAATTTCCATCTGCGAAGCCTTGGCCAACGGAATGAGATAGACCCATTTCTTAAATATTATTTAGTACGGTAATGATGTATAGACTCGTTTATTCAGTAATTTCAATAACTAGTCAAAATTGGATATAAACATATTACTATTTGACGATAAAAATAAGCACTGTAATGATAATACTTAAACGTTATCTAGCAACTGACACTCACCAACGAACTGAACAGCATATATCAACATCCTCTTCAACAATTTCTGGTTTAAAAAATTATATTCACATTTTCTTTAAAGCAAACCTCGTATTCGAACTTAAACTGTTATTATGAAGCACCGTCGTCTAGCCTGTAAGTTGAATAATTGAATAGGACTCCGACCCTGTCGTTTCCTAGCAATTGTTGGCATTGGGGATGGAGGCTCAAGTTTGGAACTTTAGACTAAGTAAATTGTACATTTCACAATGTTATCACAACTTATGTCGTTGACACAAGTTACTTAATTCTGTACTTTATTATACAATATACGTACTATTATATTTTAATTTCACATATCAAACTGTCTGTTTTTATACTAAATTACAGAATAGAAACAGTATTTAAGTCGCTAGTCCGAACTGAAGTTTATACGGAAGGGAAATAAGCCATTAAGAAGACATGAGTGCCGGTCATTGCCCCGACAAATATCAAAGTAAATTGCATTTCGGTCATATTGATTGATAACTCTTCCGGCTTGATGAACCTTGATAAAATACCAACGAAAGTGCTCCGGCTGTTGATTATCGCGCGACGTGTAACTTGCAACACTGTGTAGAACATGCTCTATCACCAACACTAACCCTCAAGTTGAGACATACATGATGTTACAAAGAATAATCAATTTAGAATTTCTCTTATATCTGTTCAAATTATTTCTTTTTCTGCTTGTGAAGATCTCTGTTACACCTGATCATCTAGCAATCAAAGGGAATATTTTTTGCTGCTAAACTATACTGTACAATATTACTGAGTCAAAAGGACTCTTGTAAATTGAATAATGAATAATGAAGAAAGCCATCAAATAAATGTTATCAGTTGAATAACAACAAAAAGTTCTTGACTGTAAAGAATTCATTATTACTAATACTGGTAACATATACACAAAAAGAGAAGCTCGTAAGTTCTTATTGTTACACATACCAATACGTAGTAGCTTTGTAGTAGTCGTACATGGATAACGATTTACAAATATTGATCGCTGTATACGCCATACCCACATACCTTGACTTCCCGCTAACGTATTAAGGTAAACACTATTTGACCTAGATGAAAAGGCTAGCAGAGCAAATACCCTGACACGTGTAACGGTCGATTCGTATTGTGGGAGAAGGTGAGTCATCTTCTACAGTTGTGGACTTTGACAAAAACCCGCCGGTGTCAATGATAACTCGTTTATTTTATTGGTCATGTCAGGAGGTAAAGGAAACGACTGACACGGTTATTCATCCTCGCTAAAAGGCATATCACACCTCTCTTTAAGAAAGTGCAAAATTTATGGAATTTTCTAACTGTACTAACGGATACAAACAAAGAGATACTAAAACGAAGGAATGTATAAATTTTATATTACACCTTTTTTATGTTAATCAGTCTATTTCAATTTAAACGTTATCATCATCATTACCCCGGGGCTGTTCACTGTTCGACATAGGCCTCTCCCAAGGAACGCTATTTAACCACATCCAGTGGTTGAAAACTATAAATATTAATGCTACTATTACTCCATACTAATACCCATAATTAATTCTGATATAAATTTATTAAGAACCCATACTATTTTTACATTTTAAATTGTATTAAAACCTCCACTTTAATGAACAGGCGTACCATAGATAACGGGACGGAGAACCGAGATGCCATTGCATATCAGATTAATAAAATTTTAAAATTTATGTAAGGCTGAGCATCAGAGCTTTACACTCTGAACGACTCTCGACATTCTGGCTTTTAAAATAACTCGCGCAGTCGTTCGCCAACATACTAGACATCTCGAATTACACTGCAGCCCGGCATAGACGTAAGTATCATAGCTTCCGGTAGATGCGTATACAAAAAGCTCTACAAAAAACGTTACAAGGTATCGTTGATTTCAATTTGTTCTCTTTAAAACTTCAAATAATATCGGAGTAAAGCTTACATTCATGATTGAAGCTAAATTAATCATTAATAAATTTTTTTGATCATTGAGGAAACTGTTTAGAAAATTGTCAATGATTTCCAGGTTAAATAATCAAGCTTTATCGCCTTTATCATACTTTGATATAAACAAATTGTATTTAAAAAAATATATAGATTAGACAATATTATAAATACAGTGGTCTTTAGTATAGGAATTGTAGACGGAAAAAAAGTTTCTCATATCTCATAAGCAGGCGACTTATTATTGGCTTTCTTTCTAACTTCCGTTTGAGTAATATTTGTATAAGAAGACAAATAAGAACTTACGAAATTATTAGAAGACAGAGGTTTCTACATCAGACGAGTTTACTAATTCCAGGTCTTTATGAATTATTAATAACATTTCTATTTTCAATATGTATTGAAGGTAAACTATATAATAGTAATGGGTATTGTACAGTCTCTCAACCGAAGCTTTAAATGGAATCCTTAGATAATCTTCATGGAATACTTGAAAAGGCGTGTATTCATCGGTAAAGGTCAAGGTACTTTGCCCCCGTAATTTCTTTATTTGTAAATATTCTTCTCGTCTTTAGAAATTAGTAAAAGTAGTATTATTTTAAAAATGTCTTCAAAGTCTATATTATCTTCATAATCAAACGATTAAACGAATACTTATGGCTCCTTTATTATAATCTATAGTTGAGGCTTGAGATACGAGTATAGAGCACCGCATTACTATTTTCGCCCTGCTATAAGACTCTTTTTTTATCAAGGGAGGTTTATGTGAGAAATTTTTACTAAGTAAATTCCAATCAATGGTCGTATCAGTGCCTGGAGGTGTCAGCACTTTCAACACTATGCTAAGATGGTAACCCATCACGATGAAATGAATAAAACAGCCAGCAGGTCCTTCGCAGAAACAGCTACGATGATTAGAGTCTAGCGTCAGACACTTTTCTCCGCAGGATCGTTCCTCATAACGTTCATAAGCTAAAATCCTAAACAGCCTCCGACAGAAGCCAGTTGGTGCCAGTAAAGAGTAATATTATATTATTTTAAATCATACTCCCATAAACTCTTTTCATGATCTACCATCATTGAAAACTTATTGACAACTTGACTTAGAAGATATATTGTTACACCATTTTGTTGTTATGACGTCAAAACATTAAAGAAGACTATAAAATACAAGCATCCCATTACACTTTATCTCAGTGCCTTATCCCTTTCTATCAGCGTCAAAAGTTGGAGGGTTTACAAAACAAGTAACGAATACTACGTTCCTTAAATATAACTGCGAAGACTTTCATCGTCGTAGTTCATTTTTTATTTTACTACTACTTATTTAATGTAATGATAACGTTGACAGTGTGTGGTGAACTGTTGCATTGAACGACCTATACACGTTTTTCTACGACGATATGAAAAGACACAATGACTAACAGATCAGACGTTTCATCTCCGTGGTTTGCGGTATATTGTTCAGTTGCAGCATCACAACGGCGTAATAATTAGGAGCACAGTAAACAAAAGAGTAATTTCCTGTTTTAATTTTTCAATACTTCAGATAGTAGACGCTTTTGATTAATGAACACGACTTTTCTGCCGTCCGTACAATAATAGAAGCGGTATCAAGCTTATTGAAAGCTTTCGCTCATTTGCAGTAAAACTTTGACGGGCCGTAATTACAAAATTTTATAATGACAAGGAGTTGTTATTAACTTCTTTTTATTATGACAATTTAAAATATTTTAAATACGAAGCATAAATGAACTAAAATCAGTAAAAGAAACTTTGAATCTCCTCTGAGATATCTACTTTAGCAGATCCTGCGCACTTGAACCTGATGGAGGACGAGATCGATCATTGTTCCTTTCCCCCAAAAAGCTCATCTATGAGCCTGTACATTTATTTATCTGTTCTTAATAGTACGGCTGCCATTCAAATTACTTACGCATTTTAGTATACTGCAAGCAATAAACTTACTTATTATTATCACAGTTATATCTGTAACCGTGTAATACTGAATACACAACATTGATTCGAATCGTATTGTTAGTATTGAATCGCAAATAAACTATTTAAATCAATAACAAAGCGATTTATTTGTTTTGTTATGTAATTTTGCGATAATTTCAGTAACGGTCAAAGCTTTTACCGATCGTTTTTCATTTGATCTAGTTTAAATGTAACTGTGATTTGACAGTTAAAATATAATCTATATTGGAAAGTATATAGTAGATTTAAATACTTCGATCAACAAACTTAACTGAACCTATTCTGTACTACTCTTTTGAAATAGAAAATAGTTTATAACTTTCAGATATTTATCATACTTTACTTTTGCTTTATTACATTTAAAATTGATTACTAAGTGTAATGTAATACAATGATTTTATAACCCATATATGTTGAAACGTGTTCAGTGGAAAGTTAACCAATAAGCAGCTGAAGAGAGAAAAGTATTATTATATATCATATTCTCTAGCAGGTTGTGAGAGTTTTATCTATATCTGTCAATAAACTTTGTTAGTATCAAGTACTGAAGTCTTCCAGCCTTAGTCTTGTGAAAAAGTAAGACCAAGACCTAACAAGACAAACCTATTATGTAAGACGAAGACTGAATAGGTTTGGTTAAAATATTTATCCTAACTTGAACATATGCTCTTATTCCAGAAACAAAATATTTAATATATAGTATGACTGAAAATGCAAGACCAATATTGAAGATTGTCCAATTCTTTACTTTGCTCATCACTAGTATCAAAGCTTTGGATAGTTTAAACTCTTTTTGAATTTGGTTATAACAAAAGTTAAGAAGTTTTGAAATACAAAGCATTATAGCAATGCGGCAAAGTTCAAAACCGGTTAAATGGTTCCGTAGGGAGTTGATGGAATTCCTCATAAACATGGTCACCCTTTAGTTAGCTCCAAGGCAGCATGCTGTGATTTGACAAAGCGTGTAATTGCTGAGCATCGACGCAACTTGCTCCGCGAGTGCGTAACGTAATTGTACGTTGCTGAATAGAAATTATTCTTTACGGCCACAAATGAATTTCATTGTAGATTTTTTCACTTAGCAATATTAATGAAACGAACGTTTATATATTTAAACGATGAAACGTTCAGTATTTTAATGATAGAGATTTTTTTTAATAACTAACAGTAATGGATACTTTTTCGTTTAGAGTTTAGAGTTTAGAAGCAAAATAGTATAGAAGTGATTCACAAGCTCATAACAATACAGCCCTAGTCAGGATGATATCCACTGCATCAGAATATCCTTTGACATAAAATGTTAATCTTTCTTACCCAAGTAATTTATGTATATAATAATTGGAGCTATGATGGTACCGAACTAAACGGTTTCTCGTAAGAGACTTATCATAATGAATTTTAGTCCTTTGACTAATCAGTTCAATAAGTTGCATTTTACTACCCAATTTTATATTAATATTAGCTGAACTCATCAGACGTTGTCCTGCCAGAGTATACATATATAAAATGAGTGTTTAGTATATAAAAATCAAAGTCTAATGAATAAAATAACAACTTTGGTAATAGTTATGAAGGTTATAGTGCAGTAGCGACTTGGTGAAGATTTATGCCAAAAGAGACAGTAAAAAACTTTTTAAAAAAATATCCTTGCGATTTTACTTCTGATTGTAGCAATGTCAAATAATTTCCATCCTTTGGATGTATATATGTAGATCTTCTTTACTTTCTAACTTACTTTAAACCTTATAATATTAAAAATAACTTTGTACCGAATCACAAGATAAGTTTATGGAATATATATACCCTTCTTTCCCAAGTGTTTCATAATACCGAACTTATGTATATCGACGTCGTGGTCGAGATCGTGATAACGACTGAATAGGAATCGTGCGGAAGCTGAGCTCTGTGCATTTGGGAAGACGGCTCAAGAGGAATACCACAAAGCCATTTCCGCCTAATCAGGTTTTAGAAGCAGTAACACTACGCAATCAAATGCTACAATGATGTTTATTATAATAGTATTTATATACGTTAATATATTGAAAATGTTGAAAACGGTACTGAACTTTGCATTGTTCACTATGGATACACTAAACAATGAGATGGTAGATGATAGCGATGGTAGCTGGAAGGGCGCACGTGAAGAACAATCTAGTATTCATATGTTGATAACTGGGACACTGTTATTCTAATGGTACATTTACAATATCGTGGTGGTAAGCTAGCCTGCCGAACTTTGAAAAACTTACCACTCTAGTACCGAAAGGGGAAGAACCCCAATAAGCTTGTGATAAAGTTTCTTAGTGTTAGTAACGCGCTTGTGATGCCTCTAGTACTATACGGCAACTGCTTATCAACAAACAGGTCGTATACCTATTAGCTTTCTTCTCGGTATAAAAAAAACTCTACTTGTAGCTCGTTTCACTGCGCCAAACAGTCTTGTGCAAACACTACAGTGTAACGGTTTGAAAGGCGTTGTAGCTACTATAATAACTGAGGTAACGAAATTCAATGACTTATGTTTCAGGCGACGATTGTAATATGGTGCTGTGTATACGATACTAACTAGTACCGCGTTGTTATGGGCAGACGCATCACTTATTATTACGTGAATTTCAAGCTAGTCTCGTTGCTTAATTAATTAAAAAAAAATTACTCAGGGCTCTAGAAAATAAGTAACTACGAAGGCAGTTAAGGGTAATACAGTCCTTATGAGTACACTAAAAAATATTTGACTGATCAATTTTTAACAATAATTACATTTGACTGATATTTAAACTATTAAATATACTTTTTAACGTTTACTTATACTATTTATGGTATATGTAAACCGTAAATAGTATAAGTAAAAGTTTTAAATTAAAATGGTATTGACCTCGGAAAAACTGTACATTCGCACAAGATCTGACGGCTAACTGGTTATTTGACTATGAACAATTTCCTATGATGATTACACTAAATGGATTTTTTTTTATATATGTATATATATAAATGTTCAATAAACAATGCTCAGTTAAAATTTCCAAAGAAACGAGTACGATTAAATACAATTTTGTAATCAATTAGATGCAATGCGATATATGTAGATGTCAATCATCGAAATTATTTTTTACTGTTTTAATATACGTAAACTTGTTTCCGGTGGGAGATATTTAGGGCATAAGTTAACGACCAGATTAGGTACTTTTGTGTGTGTGTATGTGTATGTATTTTTTTTTATAATCTTCCATATGAATTAACTATAGCGTGAAAAAGAAATCCACATTACTTCGCGATCAATCATTGTTAATGCGACATAATTGATTACACCTTCTCTCTGCTTTAATGTAAAAATAATCAGTTTACAGGTTATACAAGCGAAGTGTTTGAAACTGTGGTCCGTAGTGTTTCGATATATCTTTCAGGTAAATTACAAGCGATTATAATATTTTTTTTTTTATATTGGCGACAAATTTTTCTTACACTCGAAACATCTTGAGACCGCTTTTACATATACAACATTTTAAATTTTACGTTTACCTTACCTGAAACCGTCTAAGTAAGTTCTGCCGACAAACAGTACTGTGCACGCATTACTGTGTTCCGGTTTGAAGGGAATTGTAGCTAGTGAAATAACTGGGGGTAACGATACTTTACATCTTACGTCTCAAAGCGACAAGCTCAATTTGGTGATGTGTATACCATTGTAACAAGCAGCCTGTTATGGGCAGGCATTTAGTTTGAGATGAACGTCCTGCTCGACTCGTCGTTCCGTTAAAAAAAAAAAATAAGAAAGGGACGACATAAATTGGGTATTTTACTAACATTTCTATTTAATTTTCATCTAAATCATTGTTTTACTTGTTGTATCTATAGTCAGTATTACTTTAAATATGTTATCAGAATGCGAATGCCTACGGGCGTGGTTGGAACTTGAATGACTAGATTCAACAGGAAAGGTTCCAACTTGGAAACCTCACTCCAAAGACTATTTACTTTTTATATTTGCAACTAATAGAAAATCAAGTATCACACAATAGCTATGATTAACATAAATTTTTCGTATAAGGTAAATGATGAACGAGCGAAACGTTCAACTGATGGTAAGAGATACATCTGCCTACACCATTGCGCTAGTTAGGATGATATATACAGCACCACATTACGCTCGCCTGAGACATAAGATATCGAATCTCGTTACTTCAGTAAATGCAATAGCTACAGCACCCTTCAGACCTGAATACAGTAATGTTTGCACACTACTGTTTGTCGGCAGAAATAAGCGCTGCTGTGGTACCTACTCGGGCGATCTCCGGCAAAGGAGTTTACTTGTTGCGGAAGTTGATTTTGAAGTCAAACTTGATACGCGTTTGCGTTTCCTGTTAAAAGTCTCCTTACCGGTTTTTATGGAAAGGTGGTTGTCATTTAATCATCTCAAGCGGAAGTCATATAAGTTTTTTATTCGCTTGCTGCTGTTTACTTTGCTGTATTATATGTGTAGAGTTGTATAAAAAGGGTCAATCCAATGTGTCCTATCTACGTCCTGCCACGTCGTTAGTTCTGCGAAGAACCGACGTTGGTTTAAAGCGAAATGTGAAATGCTATTTAAATTCGACGAAGGTAATGGATCGGGCATGCTATCGAGGCGGGTGTCGGCGTTCATTTGTATGTGTTCGTGTCGCCGTCGCCGTTGCTTTGAATTTAAACATTTCTTTCACACACACATTCTATATCTACATATATATTTACCGAGAAATTGAGAAAAAAAATTATTTGTGTAAACATACAATGGGGTAGTAATCATTTAAAATGATGAACGTCCACTGCTGGACAGAGGATATTAAAAAAATACTTTGAAGCCACTGGATTCAAACAGCACAAGACCATGCTTTGTAGAACACAATAAAAGAGACCTATGCCCAAAGGGATTTAAATAAATGATTATCATGGCCGTAGATCATAAAGTGATCTTCTAAAATAATCTAGCTCAAATGACATATTCGAGAAAACTTTATATATATATATATTTTTTTTCAACTAAACGATCTAACGAGCGGGATGTTAACCTCAAATAAGTGTTATAACATGCAATACCACGTTGTGCTCTTGAGTCTCGGTATCCCAGTAATTACACCAACTACAGTTCCCTTCAAACTGGAACACATTATAGCATGGCCGCAGAAATAGACGCTACAGCGGTGCCTACCTGACGGTCTCCGGCAAGATAGAACTAAATCTGGAATCGAACTAGAGACCGTGTTACAAGCTGTTAGTCGCTATGTCACGAAATAGTCAAAAATGTACAATGAAACGTTTTCTGTTCAACCGCTGTACTGTTTCATTAATCTCCTTTTTTTGTGGCGTGCGAAGTAAAATTGAAATTGACCGTGTTTTTTTTACGAATAATAGAGTCTGTGAGCATTACTAACATTTCCGTTACCCATTGAAGCTATTACTCAAGTAGATAATGACTGTGGGACTATTAAACAGACATACACAGCAACGGCAAAATATATAATGTTACTCATAAAACTTTTAAATTATTATGCTTTGTTTTAGTCACAACTGAGACTTTAGTGGTGGTAGGTCTTTATACCGGAGACCGTCTAGGAAAGTATCATCTTCTTAAAGTACTTCTCTGACTAGTGAACGTTGTCGATCAGCGTAGTACAGTCCTTTCTGTCTCTGGTTCGGCGAAACAATTCGGACACCCCAGATATACCAGTCCATTCCCAGATATTCCTCAAACATGACTTTTTCCTTATCCCCACCTTTTGTTTTCCTAAAACTTAACCCATTATAATTAGCTGCAGAAGATCATATCGCCGTTCAAAGTATCAGCGCAGCTCCCATATATGCCGCCAAACAGTACTATGCATATACTCTGTTCCTGTTTGATGGGCGCTGTATCTAGTGAAGTTACTGGAATCACGAGAGTTAACGTGTATACTATCTTACCTACTGCCACATTCTTATGGGCAGGCGTATCACTTACCATCAGGTTATCGTTCAGCGCGTCTCGTCGCTTCCTAAAATAAAAAAGACATCAAAAAAAAATATTGTATACTCTCGTTGAAACTAAAAATGTATAGTTGTGAAGTAAATAAATGTATAACTAAGATTAATTTATACTCACTTATTATCCAGTGAGTACTTCATCATTATATACGTAGCTTCCTTTTAAACTACCCTACTTTAGTAGACCGTTGAATGCTATTAACATTAATTATATACATTTATATCTACAACCATTAAAAGGGTAAATGTAACCGGTGGTTATTAAAAGCTGTAAATTTCACTAATAAATATAAACTTTAACTTCCATATAAAAAACTGCCTTTTAATGTTTTTTTTTTTTATATTAAACTTGAACTGATCTATTGGTGGTTTAATTTTATCACTATCTTACACAGATATAAAGATTTCATAAGAGATTCAGCAAACAATTTGAATGCTGATAATTTATTAAGAGAAGCTGAAAGTTTTTTTTTTATTCTTCCAAGCGACGAGAGGAGTGAGACGATCACCTGATGGTAAACGACACACTTGCTCATAACAATGTGGTGTTAGTGATAATTAAGGTTTATATAGCACCACATTGTGCTCGTCGCCTGGAGACATAAGATGTACGTCTAGTAGATAAGTTTCTGGTGGTAGATCTCTGTTGTCAGAGACTGTCTAGATAGATATCACCGCAGCGCCTATTTTTGTCGCCAAAGCTGTGTGCAAATATTACTGTGTTCCGGTTTGAATAGCGCTATAGCTAATAAAACAACTGGGGTAACGTAACTCAATATTTTATCTCTCAATGTGACGAGTGTGTGTCGTGCAGTAAATAACATCTTAACTAATTCCACTTTGTTATGGACAGACGTTTCACTTAACATCAGGTGATCATCTCACTCGTCTCGTCGCTACTTTGAATAAACCACCCGTTTTTTTTTTAAATAATTTATTCTAGACCACGGGCGTGAGAAGTTCCGAGAACGAATTTCCAGCTTATTGCTAGCGAAGTAGTTAGAGTGAACTTTAAAAAAAAGTTTAAATAAAAAAAACTTTACTAAACTAGAACCCCTGAGAAAGTCGTTGAGGCAGAATAGTGTTGGCATTGTATGAGCAGGTTATCTAACCAGAAAAACAAAGTTGAGTGACCACACAAGATGGGGACCGCGTGGGCGATCCCACCCTACTTGTTACTATTACCTACTTTTTCACGCATTTCTAATATGTTTTATGATTGTGTTAAAAATTTGTATTAATCAAAACCTTCCCATATTCTTATGATGACGTTGTTAATAAATATTTTGTTAATATTCACTTATGATATCGCGAAGATAGAATCTTGGTAGCCAAAATTTTGAGCTAATGTTTCCAATGAAGAATATTCCAGAACAGTCTGAAATAGTCGATATTATATATTCCTGGACTAGAATGTAACAAAACTACTAACCTTGTTTATACAGTAAGTAAACTTTGAACTACTCGTTAAATTATTACTTAAACAACAAACCGGACAATGGTAAACCGACCAAAAAATCGATTTCACGGCTATGTGGAAATATTGATATAAAGCTGTGTGTATACTCTACTATCTCTTGAGATTTTCTTATTACTTATAAACATATAAGGAACCAACATTAAATGTGATTTCATTCCATTAGCCTACATCAGATATTCAATAAGTACATAAATTAATATCTTACAAGGTATTCTATGAAGAAATCCATCTTCACGGCAAAAAATGGATTTATTTTTATGTGCAGTTTGTAATAATGTAAAAGAAGGGGCATATCAAAATTAAGATGGCTAAGTGGTGTCATGAACGATACCACCAGCAGCTATCTTCTAGAGAACAATGTCTACGATAGAGAGAATTGGAGGAAGAGAAGTAAATAAACAGAAAACCCAATTCATTAGATTTCTAACAATGTTAAGATGTAAAAAATTAATAACAATTGCTTACAGCACGTACACACGCACGGGTTGTAATTGAAAACCGATTCATGATGAAAATGGTGAAAGTCTAAACTAGTTACATGACAGAACATGAAATCTCGGTTATGATTGTACTAGCAACTATATCTAAGAGATTCGTTCAGCTAGACAGCGTGCAGGCAGTGTAACGCTAAAGCCTGACCGATGAACATTACTACTTTAATACGATTAATAAGCAGAACAATCAAATTTAAAAATAATCAACATACATCTAACTTGCTTATTTTATAAGATTTTGTACTTGATCATAATAATATTTTGTAAAAAGGATACATTCTGTTTATAACAGTAAACGATTTAAACTTATTATTTATTCAACGAAGCGACGAAAAGAGCAGTTTGTTCACCTGATGGTAAGTTATTTCCCTGCCAATAACAACGTGGTGCTACATAGGACAGGCGTCGACATAAAGATGTTGTCTCATTACCCCAGTAATAATACTAGTTTCAACCATTTTTAATCTGGAACACAGTAACATTAGCACAGTACTGTTTGGCGGTAGAAATATGAGCTGCGGTGGTACCCACCTAAAGCATTCATCAACAGAGACTTATCACCGATATAAAATATTGATGTATTTAGATCTGGTTAGTGATAATAAGCTCATAATAATCACTTCACCTCAGTTTAATAGATACAACGCCTTTCAAATCGGAACATAGTAATATTTGGGCAGTACTGTTTGCCGGTAGAAATATAAGCTGATGCAGTACTCCTTAAATTGACTACAGGAATAGTATGTCATTTTCAGTATATCGTTATTGTGTAATAAGCGTCTTCTATATTATCTGTTGTTACCAGTAATAAAGCTACTGTTTTGTCTAAAGTTAAAGATAGTGTCTTATATACAATTCGTGATAATAAAAAATGTGAAAAATTTAAGACATTTGTTGTCATGGCGTGGTATACTCGTATTGAATAAAGTGCAACCATTTTAAATGCATGTCCTAACCAATGCATTTGTATTTAGACAGGATAATAGGGAATCCAGCGGGCTCTATGAAATATATCCACATAAACTAAGACGTATGAAATATGCATCCCTTTATAAACAAGGTGCTCCGGCATTTTAATTATCATTAAATTATATATAAACGATTAATGTCAAACTAAGGTTTAAGTATCAGCAGAATCAGCATTGCCTCTTGATCCTTGTTTTTGCCTCTTGCAACTCAAGACATCTAAATCGAGAAGTGATATTTAATTCATTATCTTTTTCTGACTCTCGCTCTTGACAAGTTGGATGTCAGAGGATCCGCATAAAATGTATTTATCTGCCATTCATTTCTAATATCCGATATCTCGTCAGAGTTATACATTTTACAAAAAATATATATTTTTTTTTCACATAATCAATCGGCAATTTCACGCAAGTATTCTATTTCTTTTCTTAGGAGATACAGAAGAAAATTACATGTATCTAATTTTATATAGGTGAATATGAATCATTGTTCTCGCATTCCTGCACAGTACTCTTCCTTTGACTTCCTGGTATATGACGCAATGCGTACTTTCACCTTTATCTGATACATATACGGTATTATCAGGGTGCCTCATTTCTTCTCTTCTTTTTTCTTTCCTTCTATACTTCTTATGTATTCATCGAATATATGAACTAAAAAAAAAATATTCTTTTCTTTTTTCATTATTTTTGTTGACAAATTCTTAACGGGTCAGTTATTGGCAATTGTATATAAACTTATGTATATGTCTTTATCTATTATAGTTTTACCGTTGAAAATCAATTTGTCATAATTTGATAAAATTTGGCGCGAAAGTCAATGCCACTAAAAGTATATGCATAACCCTGTGTACGATAAAAAGCAACCAATAATAACGGGCGAAGAACAATGTTACAGGAATATTAATTTCGACAATACATCGAACAGTCGATGACCGCTATGCGAAATGACCATATATTTGCATATAACATTTCGCGTTACAACGCAGAGCCGATTTGGAGCATCCACGTGTTTCAATTTCCCACGAGACAGAGTTAAAATGTACGAATTTAGCAAATTCAAAACTACTTGCAGTGTACTGAGTCTGAATTATACATGAAACTATTTCATATAGGTACAGTTTTATTCCATCAGTATTGTAGTAAGACGTGAATACAATTATATACCGTTTTACATGTCTTGTTTGCTTTTTAATTTTCTTTCTGTTAATGTCTTTAATTAAGCTTAATTATGTCAGCAATTACCTGAATTTTTTTTTCTTATTAACACCGTTAAGCCGTTTTTCGAATTTAACCACATATCGAGCTCTGGGTCTGCACTATAACTTTGATCCATAACAATCTGATCGATTGAGAACTATCACCTACTGATATTTGTTAAAGCTGAAATCGTTTTTAAAATGCTTGGTATATCGTCTAACAGTTTGTCTCATATCACGGAGATTATATATACATAGGGGAAAATCCTCCATTTACACAAGGCCTCAGTGACCCATGGGTCACGTGGACCAGATCAAGATTCCACTCAGACACATGGCGAGACTAGTTATTTTATTGTTAATTTATCGCTGTAATAGCATTTCTGTTTATCGGCTGTCAAAGTAATATAAGAGTTAAAAGTTCTAAGCGAACACGTGAGCACCTTTGGTCTCATTGTCTTTACTTAGATGAACTTGAGATCAAATATTACTACCAGCAGTTAAAAAAATAAAACATTAAAAATATTTATAAACATTTTTGACTCTAAAAATTACCAACTCACACATTATACACGTCACAGAGAACTTTATTTTGCGCACGAATTAACTGTTTTTTATAGGTTGATGGCATTTCGCAAGCGGAATTCGCTTGTTTTATATTCCAGTATCGTCACAGCGATATTTATTACAAAAAAATGCCAATAAGCCTTTAATCCTACATCTAAGCTAAAGCCTTGTCTTTAGACTCGAGTTAAAACGAAAGGTAAAAAGAAACGTCACTATCTCTCTTTTAATCCAATTTTTTTAATAAAAACGTTCTACCTACTTAATAAGTACATTTAAACTAATGGCTCTTTAAATAAATTTAGACTTGTTTTTCCGGTTCTTTTGGATGAAGTATGCCGACCATTGCCCTAAGCCAATTTCCAGCACAGTCACTGTCGATAACTGACCAGAATCTTAATAGGATATAACACATGATTGTATTCGTAATATTATAAAAGATATTGCTACGACTTATTTTATTTTTATTTAATACGAGTTCATTCATGCTACATTTAATCTATGTAGGATTTAATTAAACATTAATAATAAAATAGTTTTTCTTAACATAAAAGGGTTGAGAGAAAATGGGACGGATGTAACAAAAAGCCGAAAGATAGAGACAGATAACTAAGAAGCATAAGAATACTTGTTTTTGTAAAAGAAGAAAGATTAAAAGCTGCTTATCATAATAAATGTTTCATTAACGAATCACCCCACATACTATATTACATGAATATAATATCACAGCATGAATAAAATAATAACTTATTTAAAAATTAAAATAATATTTAATATACAAAATAATAGGTAATAAATAATAGGTAATATAATCAAATTTTGTTGCATATAAATTAGCTATTATTTAACGCTGGCAGCCGGTGACGCCTTTAAAAAAATATTCAAGAAAAATGTGATGAAATATAGATAGAAATAACATGTTCTATTTTTAAAATCAGCAAAACATGATACGGTTTAATAATTAGACACTTATATGGAGCAAACTAATCAGCGACACATGTTAGCATGAAACTCGTTGGAAAATTAATGGCCCGGTTTCTATGAAAAAATATATGAAACGAAAGAAAAGCTCTAATCATACAGGTGGCGAGATAAAGTAACTTGTTAAGAGAAATTCTTGCCTAGTACTAGGAGTATAAAAATGTCGCTAATAGTTATGAAATTTATATAACAGTTAAGTGCGATTACAGTGATTTATAAAGCTCTAATTTATTTAATACACGTTGATAAAGAAATATGATTATAGCAGCTACTTATCCACTAGAATTGTTTGAGTTGATTAGGTACGTACAATATAAAAGTATCTAAATCATTTACATTTTTAATACTACAGAATAAAAAATATCCTCAAAACATAGTTCAATGGAACGTACTAAAGGTGTTTAGTAAATATGATTGAAAACCATAAACAATATTTAATTATTCACATGATAGTAAGGGACCTACAATAATTTGTGGCAGTTAAAATGACAAATACATTACGCTGTCGCTATGAGACATAAATATTATTTTTTTACTTCTGTAATATCACTACAACTAACTCTCTTCAAACCGGAATATAGCAATATTTAAATACCAATAGTGGTAGGTTTTTGTTGCCAGAGACCGTCTAGGTAGGTACCACCGCAACGCCTATTTCTAATAGCAAACGGTAATGAACCTATTTCTGCCTCCAAACAATATTGTGAAAACGTTAATATCCTCCGGTTTGAAGGGAGGTGTAGCTACTGTATTTACTGCGGTAAAGAGAATCGACATCTTATCACTCAGGCGACGAGCACAATGTGGTGCAGTATATACTATCCTTACTAGCGTCCCGTTGTTATAGACAGGCGTATCACTTTCCATCAGGTGAACGTCCCTTGGTTTCGTCGCTTGATTGAAGAAAAAAAAAAATCTGTTTACCAGCACAAATTGGAGCGGTGCTGGTACAGTTTAAAGCACAAAAAAGCTTATTCGTTCATCATAGGTTGCAGACCCTTGCTTTAGAAATACAAAGATTATTTTCAACTATAACAGTCAAATTAAGTTAGTTCCGAAACATCGGAAATCCGTTGAAATCCCGTTACGTCTTTATTGCTTTAAATAACATAAGTTCGTTTTTAATTAAGGCACAGATTAAAAAGAAAGGAAATTGTATTACGCGATTGATGCATTAAATGTTATAAAACCATTAGAGTTTAATCATTAATAGCAATGTCGCTGAACCTAATTGTACACGACCATAGACATCAGCCCGAGCGCCCATTATACGGTATTATTGGTTTTTATCTCACACTTCCATAAAGTGAGTAATTTATTACTAATCCCATGCTTCTAATAAGACATTAATGGCGCATACCTTTGTCTATGTCTTACTTAAATGCACCTTTAAATAAAATTCTTAGCTAATACTGTCTGCCTTTTTGAACTTAAGCATTCATTAATAAAGATAAAGTAGTGTAAAAACTTTAACAAGCTTCCCATTGAGTAACTGTTGAAGATACATTAAAATGTCACCATAGCATATATACTTTTTGATTTTATTATTGTACTTAATGAAAATTAATATTATTGTTGATGTTTCTTAATGATCATATTTTACTGGTGGTAGGTGTCTGTTGCCGGAGACCGTCTAAGTAGGTACCACCGCAGCAGTAATTTCCAACATCATTGTGTTCCGATTTGAAAGGCGCTGTAGCTGGTGTTATTACTGGGGCAACGAGACAACATCCTACATCTCTGGCGACGAGTATAACATGGTAAGGTGTATTTCTTCCGAATTCACGCCACGTTGTTATAGGCGGGCGTATCACTTATCATCAAGAGAAGAAAAAAATTAAGTAATTTCTAATATCATACGTAGAATTTTTTTTTACTACTTTCGACTATTTCTTCAATGGAATTACTAGTAGTAATATAATGTCACATTTAAGCATGCTTTTGATAGAGATTTATGGAGATGAAGAGAGATTTTAAAGAGAGATGGCATAGAGGCGCATACGTATTTAAAGTTCAAACAGTCAAACGTACCATAGAGTATGGGCACGCGCTAAGTGGCAATATAAGTTGTACAAAGGTGCGTTTCCCGCTAGACGCGGTCGCCGACCTCGGGGTCGTGGGTTCCGTGCCTTGTCCCGTGCTAAATTAATAGCGCTCCCTTTTACGTTGCCTCTCACTCTTGCCGATTAAGGAATGACCTACATAAGCCAGACGAGGAAAGATATGATTAATACACTTAGTAATTTACTACGCTCGCGTGTTTGCAGCAGCCATTTCGTGTTTACGAAGACAAGAGTCTGCGCTTGGCTTGTGTTTAAGTGTTGTACTTGATGAAGTAATTGCCGACATCCTGGATAAGTTCCAAGTCGGCAGCAAACTTCGCTGTGGGGTATTGTGCGAATAGTTCCGACTAAGACCTATCAAGAAGAATAATAAAGAAACTTCTTAACTGTTGCTTATTTCGTTGCAAAAGAGCATTAAAAAAGGCAATTTTATACTGATTCGAAGAATTAGGAGCTTTAGCGTTTTCTCGATGCTCTGTTATAATTTTTTCTCTTCATTAACATGGCCTTAATCATAATCATAAGTATATAAGATCGCTTTATGTTTAACATGAAATTTTTAGTTTTTTATATACACAGAATAATATGATGGTTACGTTTCCCATAGATTACTGGATACCTATGTCTTGAATTAAATTTTCATAGATGAGAATGTCAAAGAATCATCTCAGAAGTTCTGCAAAAAAGCTAAAGCTGATTTTTTTTATCCTAAAAATTTTGACTTTACTTGGGACATTCCCACAAAACCTTACCTTTATGTGACCCTACCGCGACCATAGAAATTAATTACCTACCAAATTTACATAATATCGTGATACAGGGATATATCTTGAATCACATTTATTCAAATTTCTTTACTGTGAAATATCGCGTGCGATATATATTGTATGTGTTTTCATTGCGTATTGTAAAACGTGATGACGTTTGTTTATACGATTCAAATGCGCAATGTAAGCTATCAACGATCTAAAGAAAGTACGCAGCATGCATGTTAAAATAACGTGTTAATTAAAAAAAAAATGCAAATGAAGCAACAAATTTGCATGCCTCTCTGGATGAGAAAGAAACTTTCGCGATGACTCTCTCAATATTGTAAATGTAAAACCGACCTCGATAATCTCGGAAAGAGCAGATGCTTTAAATATCTGAAAAAAAGTAGATAGTTTACAGAGCTTCGGATCTTCGACAGACGATGATACTTCAAGAGGAAGAAGACCATAACCTGCGATTGAATACATTATTTCAATAGTTACCATATATAGTAACAGTGTTAGCTATCAGGGTCATATTGAAAGATCTGATGAACATTGTGCTTGATCGTTAGACATTGGGCAATTCATAGAGCATAACTGGTGATGGACCTTTATTTAGGATCTTTTAAAAGTTGTGTGAAGCCATCATCATTAATAATTATATCCGTGTATAACTTCAACCAATCAAAATGTAATCGTGGAGCAATCACCTGATGGCAAGCGATACGTCTGCCCATAACGTGGCGTAGTTAGGATGGTACACAGCACCACATTGTGATCATTGCCTTGAGATAAGATGTTGAGTCTCTTTATATCAATTAGACTAGCTACAGCGTCCTTCAAACCGAAACATAGTTATATTTGCACACTACTGTTTGTCGGCTGCAATAGGTGCCGCGGTCTAGATAGTCTCCGGACAACAGAGAACAGAGACCTACCACCTTATATCTAATATTAAGCCGAAATATTTCATCCAAAGATATTCATATACTCCCAATAGTTTAACATTTTAATTTTTTTATATATATATCTAATTTATATTTGTTTTAATGGAATATAAATCTTACTTATGTAAAGAGGACAAAGGTAAATATTTTTATACTCCTTTTTTCTCTTAACACTATTAACTTTCATTTAGTATGAAAAGCTTAAATAACATGAAATTCTCTGAAAGATGAAATAATAGACCATCATCGGACTGTTGATACAATCAGTGATGATTATCGTGTTGGAATGATTGAAATTTGCATTTAAATGGATGCAACGACGCTTGTAATTATTGTGAGAAAGCATTCTACTGCACGAACTCTGCTTTAAAACCAGAGGTTTTAATAAACATTAATATTACTTTATTAAAATACCCATTCGTTTCTGTAGGCCTTTTTATTACATTTTAATTACCATATGTTTGACCAGGTCATTTTTCACATTAGTGATTGAAACGGGGACAAAGTTAACAACATTTTTTTTAGTATATCATCACTAAGTATATTTACATGCTTTATTCGTAAGCTTTCTCTGTAATAACAATATTTCACAGAGATTAAACTGGGGAAGAATTAAAATAAAAAAGCACCAGGTCTAAATAGATTCCAGTACTAATATTGGTTAGAGTTAATTTATTGGACAAACTTTTAAGTTATAGAAGGAATATAATAAAAATCGTCTCTCAAAGTTGTTTCATATTGTTTTGTAGTTATATAAACAATAAGTGAACAAATTATTTGTATAGGTTTAATAAAGCCTAGCGAACGAAAACCGTCCAATTATCCTAAACTTAACCAACAACTAAAAAAATTAGTTGGTAATAAAGAATATCATTATATAGCAACATCGTCGCCATTAGGTGCACTATCTAGACTGAAGTTTGCCGGGATTAAGAAAACCAATTCGATCCTCAGCTATTACATAACATACATTACACTTTATATATTATCTCAAACAGAGCAAAGTGGAGTAAAAGAAGTAAGAAAACAGACCCTGTTATAAGAAGGGATAAAAGCAGAGAAGAAGAAGAATAAAGAACTACATTAATATTGTTAAATAACACAGAGTGTAACAATAATAGTCTATACAGCAACTAGCCTATACACTGTGTTTAACGGGTGTAAAGGTTCCCCCACAATAACTCACGGAATCCAAGTCAACCTTAACTACTTAACACCCTGCTTATCAACAAACGAAGCTCTGGCTCCATCCAATCTGCATTGGACTAGCGATGTGGGAAATAGCTCAAAATCCCTTTATAAACCCCTATCCGATAGAGGTGGAAATCTTTAGGGGAGGATTAAGACCAGCTTTCGATGTCAATCTGATAATGATACTAAGTTTCGTAATAAATAAAACTTTGTATTGTTAACTATAGATGTCTTTACGTTATAATTTAATATAGCAAATAAGGAATAATATTCTCTAATTAAAAAAAAAAAAACAAGGATAAATTTAGTCATTGAAAACCTCAATGTTGCTGTGATTTCTGATGACTTACTATATCATAAATATTACGGTATTAACACATCGGGACAATTTCATTGGAAGTGACTCTTATTGTAAAATAGGCATGAGTCAGGCGATATATGTATAAATAAATATAATTGTCTGTCCTGTAATACAGCTATTATATATACATATGTGAGGTTATATATACATATAAATATATAAGTACATTTATGAGATTAGGTATTACTCGCCCGCTTTGCTATAATACAGAATTAGACTTGAAATATTTCTTGAGAGTTACCGCAGCCACAAATGAATTTCTATAGCAACCGTTACTATAGAAACCGCATAAACAATACCAAATCAAGCCGTTTATAAAAGTCATAAATAAAATGATGAAGGATCTATGGAATTAAAAAAATTAAATAGCTTATAACCATCTACTTAACATTCCGCATCGAATGTTCCTACGTTGATACGTTCACTAGTTTTCATGTGATGATGGTGATGAACTAAGAAATCCATTTTATTATATATTGATATATATTGATTTTATAAATTAAAATTTGTTGTTAATTTGCTTTCTATATATTAATTACATAATGTAAAAGTAGCATCATATCAATTACCAGTATATAGCGCAGTTATTGCATACTTGACCAATGAGTCATAGACAATTTGTTTTTTTAATAAAAAGGCTTGAGTATTCACGCGTTTTGTGTTCGGGATAAAGTGAAAACCTTTTGTCTGGAGATAAATTCTTTTTTGATGACTAACAGTTTATGATTGATTGTAACTAAAAAAACATGTACTAACATATATACAATTAACTTTAAATGACAGGTTTGTATGACAATAATAAACGAAGTTAAGAAATATTTAAGTTTCGTTTCATTTATTGTTTCATTTGACACCAAGCAGAATAATGTGCATATAATATTACTAAAGTTAAAGTGTTTATATCTAGTGAAAATATCTGACGATTTCGTGTTATGTAGATATCCTGACTAGAACAAGCTTCAAGCAATCCTGACTAGCTTTACTATTAATTGTTCAAATTACTTTTCGTCTGTTGGTACCTCTTTGTTGCATAATTTTAATGTAATAGTAAAACTGATTTATTACTAATAACTATTTGTTGCACGGCGTTCAAGCTGACGCTTCCGTTAACCGTCAAGGAGCAATGAGTCCTGGCTGTAAGATAAAAAGATAGCATATGTTAATTGCAGGAGCAAGCCGTTGAATTGCAAATTACACGGCAACAGGATTCACGGGTTTGGTACGGCGTGTGTTTGTTCGTGTTATTGATAACAGCTTTATTATAATGTTGCAACAGATTTATTACACGTAATAAGGATATCGTAATACTACACCTGTCTTCCCTTTTGCACGTGTAATCTTTAATATTTATTATTTCTAGACTTAGGATAGGATATTATGGAAATACTTCCTCTAGGCGTCATAAAAAAACGTATCGATAGTATCTCTTGAAACCTAACGTAGTTTAGCAAAGTGCTGGTTACACCTGCATCAAGATTCTTAGCTTAGATATCATGATACAATGAGGTCGAAGCGATCTCGAGAAAATTCCAGATCCTACGTCAAGTTAAATAAAACCCTCAGAACTAATCGATTTGATAATGAAATACTTACTGTCTGTTTTACTTTCAATTCGCTGTGTTGCTGTATAAGTTTTTTATTTTTAATTAGGTACACAAACAGCATCAGCAACAGATGTACAAAACATTGAATGTAACAATTGGCTGATTAAATATATTATAACTAACAATCAATAATACGTTAGTTAGATTAAATTGTAATCATAGAGAGAGACGTATAAACGTATAAACATTATAAAAATTTACAGATTAATAATAAAAAATGATATAAAAATCAATCAGCTATCACTTTTTGATTTAACCATAGAGAATTTGTAAAATAAACGTTCCCCGCAATATCTCCTTTCAATTAACTTGAAAGCTTTCGAAATAAAATTCCTGTATGAAGCCACATAAAATCCAAGTCTGAGATAACCAAGAGACGGATCGGCGGTCGGCGGTTTCAATTAACTAAAACAATAGGGTATCATTTCTATCAGGTTACTTGCCAAGTGCAGACGGGGATAGACGACGGGATTATTCTTTCTCGTATCTATACCTACTATAAAAAGCTCTCTCAGGTATTGCAAAGGACTTCTTTAAGATACAATTGAAATTTTACAATGAAACATTGAAGGTACTATAATAAATTCTTAATATATGTCCAGTAATTTTTGAAATCAATATACCATTCAATAGAGATTTTTCCCAGTAGGGGTAAATAGAGGGATATAAACACCCAAATACAATATTTTACTGTTCTTATTGTACAAGCTGTCAAATTATCACTACAGAACAATCCAAAAAATTTACACTATTAACCAAAAATACTGCATTATTGATAAAACAATTAAATTACATGTATATATATATATAGGATATATAAGATATACGAGGATAAAAATGAAATAAATAAATATATCCAGAAATCCATTGACTCATCACGAGATCTCCGAAGCTATCAGATAGACACTCAAAACTTGATAGAGATATTGCGTCTGTCATTTAGAGGTCAGTTGAGTGTGAATTTTACAAAATTCCTACCCCAAACTGAGTTGTGGGGGTGTTACAGCCAACAAAGCGGTCGGCAAACCGCTAAAGTTTTAATAAATTATACTAGACTATGGTCATAACGTAAAATATGTCAATGTAAAGTAATAGACAAATAAATGTAATTTACAGCCAATGAGAACATTTTCTGTTTAAAAATAGTAATGGCGCCTTTATACGTAAATAATCAGACTCAAGGCTTTATTTGAAAGACTAAACATCGCACCTCGTTAGCGCAACAAGGTACGTACTCGTACAAAAATGGTTTTATTGCAAACACTAACCCTTAGTCTTAATACCGACTAATAGGAGCAATTCTAAAGGATCGCAATTGTCTCGAGTACAATTTAAACACTTAACGATGAAGAGGCACTGCTGAAATGAAGTTCTTTTTAAAGACTCGTCCTTTACGTCTAGCCAAGTTTTTGCAGGCAAGTTGCGAGTACAACAATCTTACAGAGATAATGGATAACTTCGAAGAAAAAGTCCAATGTCAAGTTTGTACCTTACATCATTTATTTATAATACGTTCATTTAATAAATTAAAGACATAACAATGACTTCAATAAATAAATGGTGAACATTTGCTTACAAAGTCCGAAGACTAAAAATATCAGATGAAATACTTGGCTCCAATGATAAGTCGTGAAATTATCGGCATAGAAAAATGAAAACCGGTGATTGAAGTCGCAAAAACAATTAAAGTTTTTGCTTGAAATAATTGCTAAATATAATCGGCCGACCCGGGGCCCGTTCACCGATTATTTTGCTCTAAATACGATGATAACGAGGCAAGAGTCGTCTTAGCGACAATTGTATGCGTGCCGACCGCCGCCGCGTGCGCTCCGCAAAAACGATCTAAAAACCATCTCGCGAAATCTCTTCAAATGATTGTAATGATTCAGAATGCTAAAGAAATGATGCTGTTGAATTTAAATATAAGTATACACCATCTCACCAACAAGCTTTAAATGTTGACAATCTTAAAACATCAAAATATGTTTTACGGCGAACAAATTTCGAGATATCGTATACATATGCGTCTATATAAGATAACTTTAGTTTTAAATAATTCTACATAGGTTTATTTAAAATAACAAGTCGTCTGTAAATTCTTGTTTTTAAACTTGTACTTAACAACATGTATTACATTATTTTATAATTAGTTTTTAACTAGGAGAAAACAGAAACCCTGATTCTATTTGGTCTTTATAGAGTTTGGATGGTAGAAAGCTTCTTGCGATCCTGATTAGCTATATATATATATATATATATATATATATATATATATATATATATATACATACTATGTTCTATCAAAATGTGAAAGAGAATTCTCATCGAGCACATTTTACCATTCATTGATTCATTGGCATTTAATACCGTATGAAATGGAAGTTAAGTGTACTACATACTAGAAAAAAATATTAATATTTAAAAATAAAAGATGTATGTATAAACTGTAATCAAGATAAAATAATATCCTTTATAATAAGTTTTAATTAATTAGGTTCTTTAAATTGAACATTATTGTACTTCACATCACTAGTTAAAACTTCAAACCGTGTAACTCGATCCGCACTGTCTGCCTGTTCCTGATGTCTCTCGTTTCCCGTTTTAAACGTCTGGAACTTTCTATATAGTAAAAGAATGATGGTATTGAAAAAAAATCTTTATATCATACCATAAAAATAAAAAGACTGTCATACAGATTATAATTTAAGAACAGTTATTAAATGAAGTATTATGTTCAGTATAGTTAGAAGTTTAAAGCGACTTTTAGACTAATTATGATAGATCTACAACAGATTTATACAATTGTTAGCGTTATCAAAAATAATAAAATTTATTTTATTTTATAACAGTATCATTATTTTTTTAATTATACATTGGCAACATATAAAAATGGCAACACTAATGGAAAGGTCAGGCGGCATTGCGTGGGTCTGTCTCGAGGCATCGAAGTATTAGCTGCAGAAAAGCGAGGATCGTTCATATTAAATGGTTCCAAGAGTATTATATATATTTCAGTGTATTGATATAAAGTTGTATGTTATTTCTTAACCAACTTTTATTTGTCAAAATGGGGGATAGTCTATAATTAAGTTTTAAGCATGTAATTACGCAGACTACTTAATTCTTTTTCTCAATATCATATGAAGTGCCTGTATAAACCGAAGATCTCTATGAATTACAATTTCAAACTTGGATATGGATACATAATCCTAAGCGAAAATTAAATCTTAATTAACTTTTATTCAACTAAGTAACGATACGAGCGGGACATTCACCTGATGGTAAGTGACACGCCTGCCCATAACAAAGTTGCGCTAGTTAAGATACGCAAAACTACATAGTGCTCGTTACCTCGAGACAAAATGTTCAGTCTTGTTACCACAGTAATTTCGCTATGGACAGCACCCTTCAAACCGGAACACGATAACAATTGCATACTACTGTTTGGCGGCGGACATAGACACTGCGGTGGTACCTACCAAGACGGTCTGAATAGAGATCTAACACCAGCTTTTTTTTAATTTTATTTAATAATTTAAATGACTTACTAACATTTATGAGGATAAAAGATTAATAGAACGAAATAAGTACATTTTAACTTATAAAGTAACTTGTAAATGATTCATTAGGATAAGTATGGATAAGTATAATAAATTCACATAGGTTATTTACGAGACGGTGTTAGCAATGAGGCAAATGAGGAGTTTACGGTTGGAGAACGTTGACCGTATGGTTGTAAATATAAAAAAAACTAAAGCATATGCACACTGTAATAAAATATACTACAACATCGTATTGACGTAACTTCCTGTTTGGATGCAGCATTACGCCAATCAGCTGTTTCGGATTAACCGAAGAAGAAATATAATTAGTTACGTTTATTGATGTGGAGATCTTTGGGGGAAACTTATGTCCAGCAGTGGACGTCTATCGGTTCATGATGATGTTTACACGAATTTAAATATATATATATATATATATAAAAAAATATTACGAAATATTGATTATCTGTTCTAAATGATTTCTGTAACTATTGTTATTACCTTCTTATGTTCATATATATACATAGAGATGTTTATATAAGTAAATATATAATTTTTGTATGTAAATAATTTATTTAATAATTATGTTCATATTTGTATTTATACTATTAATAATTTTGTATTTTTTTTAAACCTGATTGTATAATCTGTTGTCTTCACAACCTGAAAGGGTAACAAAGGGAACGTCTTATGGCACTATGTCCGCCTTATTGATTATGCTATCTCTATTGCATGCTCTATCTATCTCTATTATATTATCTATGTTTTTATTCTTAGAAAAATTTTAATTAAATAAACACAAGTTAAATGTGCATTCCGTGAAAGAAAAGCAAAGTTGTGGATAATAAACAATGAAGGAGTAATGTCAAGGAATTCGAGTACTTTTGTATAAAAATAGACCCTCCACTTATACGTCTACCGGAGGTTGACGTATCTATTAAGGTATTACACGGTGTACTATAAATAAGTTAATACTAACATGCCGTACTTTCAGGTTTTAAAATAAGTATTTAATTTCGTGACTATTTATATAACAACAATTTCAAAGAATAGTTTATAATACGTAGAGTAAAAGAAATAATATTCAGTCAACATTGGTTGCTATGAAAACAGTTTTGTTACTCCCAAGTTATATTAATTTATGATATGTTTATATAAGCTTTCTTAAGGCGTTATATATAAATAAATAATAATTCCTTGCTTGCAATAAAATACTCTAAATTCATCTCATGGGTATCAGCCGATAGACTTCAAATGATAAAGCCACCATAAAAGAGTTTCTATCAATCTATAACCTATATTAGCACTGTACATTATAGAATTGAAACGTTTTCCTTTGTTAATAAAAAATATTGATTTATAGATAGCAAGTAGAACGCACAGTTAGCAGAGGTTATTTGCATCTTATCTATAGACGTTTTGAAGATATTCTAGGATCGAAATTCTCTGCAAACTTTCAATGGTTTAAGAATGCATGCGACACAGGCTCGCGCGGTGCAGTGCGTTGACCGGCACGTCGCGACCCGCGACTCGAGGTCAAGCGGTCACCGATGTTGAGTCCTGACCACACTGATGCGGGCTACACAAATATGAACAACATCCGTTTACAAAGTCAGCTTACTTTTATCAACACTAAAATTTTCCTTCACTTATTAAACGCCAAATCTACCAGCGGTCCGCAAAAGAAACGCCTGAGAAACATGGACGCAAAAGCGACCTATATATGTATATGTAATATACTTTTCATTTTCATTCCGTAATCTTAAATTGTAACATATTGCTTGAGAATTTAATTTCCACTTATTATCATTTAAATACTTTTCATATGCTTTGCTGATCAAAACATTTTTAACAAAATTTAAAAATTTTGAAGTGTTAAATCTAAGACATGTTACATATGCACATAAAAAACACTGCCGTCAATTACCTTTCTTATCGAGAGGAAATCTTCAAAGATACTTTGCTTCTAAGGGGGAAATGGAAAGCTACATGGAATTTTTATCAACTAAAAGCATTGGAATGGATAGCCGCGACTCGAAAATGCCACTGTACTCAAACAATGCAAGATACTGTTTTCTGGAGTAAACTACTGGATATCTATTTCCAGTAGTAAACAGACGTCTATCGGTTGACGATGAAAATGATTATTAAACTCCTTGGTGGTCATTGTCAATGCGTTGTGGTTTTAGTCTCATACGAAACGTATCTGTAACCTTCTGCACTAAGCCTAATCACATCCAAAGAAAGGCTACATTCCTTCCCAGCACCCTCGTTACACTACAACAAATACAAGTACTGCCTAATATTTATTTTCTCCCTCAGCTTTACTATAAACTAAACAATGATAAGGAGATAGAATTCTGAAGACATCGTATAGAGTAAGTTAAATATAACCAAGTCCGATTTAGGTAGATTCTTCTTCTTCTTAAAGTGCCTCTCCAACTAGTAAAAGTTGGCGATAAGCTAGATACAGTCCTTTCTGTCTCTGGTTTTATTTAGGTAGATAGTTACTATTTATAACTAAATCAAACATAAAAAAGTAGTACTGGATCTTACTATCTAAGTAGACTTACAATTAGACTTACAATCTAGAGATTGATAGATAAACTCTAATATTATAATACTTTAATTAACAGTGACTGTAAAAGCACAGTCTTAGGAAGGAACCTCACGTTTTACCGTCATCTAGTTCTTAGAATATCTGTCACAATTCTATCGCTCGTTTTTCTAACACTTTCATTAACTCAAAATGGGGTCAAATTTATATATGTCTTTAGATAGTAACTTTAAAGTAGATGGCTTCGGTCGTTAGGTGCCCCTCATGAGATCGCCATTACGAACCGTATGAGAAATCGACTCAAATCATGATATGGTACCTTACCTTAATTACTACAGGTCAGCTGTGTTTTTACTCGGCTCGAATGAACATCAATTCCATCATACCATTGTATTATGTGTTAGTTAATTAGTTATTAGTGCAGACAAACAGAAATCATAAAAAAAATTTGAATTAGTTTATTATTTAATTTTTGGTCATGAAGTTTGGATCTAGCATATTGATGATCTGGAAATGATGAATCAAAAATTTCTTCGGTTTTTCTTGTGACTTCGGTATCCTCTTGTTTGGTAGCTAATACTATAAGTAATAAATAAATAAGGACGATAAAGTACTCGAGATACAAAATAACTGATAAAAAAGAAAACACGGGAAAAGGTCAGAAATAGACAAAAAAAGAAGGTAAACGTATACTTCTCACGCAAATAAGCGACAACGTATCGATATATTTAGCGGCTAATTAAGATTATGAGACTAGATAACGTGCATGGAATGAAGAAATCCAGTGTGACAGGATTCTTTTTATATTTTTACAAGGATCGCATCCACAGGATCAAGTTTATAGACCTTAATTATATGATAGTTTCTCACTTGTAGCTAATTGCCGTTTTTTCAATGTCAAAACAGAAATCCTTCTTCTTGATAAATATCAGGCCACGTCCTTCAGCCTTTCTCAATTCTCTACTGATCCTATATTCAGGCCTATACCTACCCAAATATCTTCCACCAGATCATGCTCATCTTTTCGTACTCATCTACTTCCTACCACTCTTACAATTTCGTTGATCCATGTCGACTATCGACTTGTCGATCTCTACACCAAAATTTTCCTTCAGGACTTCCGACAGGTATGGCCGGCCCACGCCCGTTTCAGGTGGAAAAGAATTCTTTCACCATAACATTTTTTTTTTTAAAATTTTACATTATGATACGTTTGACAATATGGATGCAGTTTCTTCAGAAATCAAACAGCTTTACAATCACTTATTCTTAGTTTCATACGTTTAAGAGTTAATATATTTATTTAACTTTAAATGCTATAAATTACAGACAAGCTTTAAAACGATACTGTGGATACTGAAGTAGAAAAAGCTATAAAACAAATACACGAATTGTACATTACAGTATACTATACTAGTTCGCCGACCTAAAGGTTAGAGCGAGTGGCGGAGGAGGAAGGAGGCGGATTCAATTCTCGATATATACCGATGACTTTAATATTTAAGTTATTTCATTTGTGAGCTTTAGTAACAATGGTGTAATACAAACGGTGAAGGAAAACGTCGCGAGGAAACCTGCACATGAATTAGGATTTATTCTGTGTGTTTGAAGTCACCAATCCACATTGGGCCCGCGTGATGACTATGGCCGTATCGCCCTCATTTTGAGAGTAGGTCTATGCCCCAATTTTGGAGACGTAAATTGGCTGGTGAAAGAAAAAAAAAGTATACTATACACATACAGTACATCACAGTATTTTTTGTGTTATGAGAAAATTCTATTAGTTTACTAAACTGTGTAACACGCTTTAACTCGACCGCGTCGCATTTCATATCGGCCGACGTAACCACAAGCTGTCGGAAATCTGAACTCGGACAATTATACGATTTTTTTTTATACAACGATACAACCAGACTATCGGGACGTTCACCTGATTGTCAGTGATACACCCGCCCATAACAATGTCGCGTTAGTTAGGATGGTATAACACCTGTTAGTATATACATGCAGCATGTCTACCAAATTCTAATTCCTGACAATAATTATAAAACAGAAATTAGGACTTCCGCAAAAGAACTAAGGTCGCCGCTCAAAAGATTGCTAGACTTAAGTGACAGTGAGCAAGGCACATGCTCAAAGGATTGACGGTCAATGGAGCGGTAAGGTAGTGGACCCGTATTGGTAACTGGAAGCCCCCCACAAATAGGACCGCTGATCTGATAAAGGTCGTAGGAAGCCGATGGAAGCGAACAACGCGATCAATGTTGAGTTCTTTAAGGAAGCTTATGTCCAGCAGTGGACGTCTATCGGCTGATGATGAAGATCATGATGATGATTTATAAAGCGTTATAGTTTTTTTGGATAGTTTTTAAATATGGACGGCACTGATCGAAGGTGTCACAGGAGAATATAAATTCTTTTCACCCTTGCAAGTGGTAAAATAAATAAGAGGATAAATCATGACAGATGAAGTTTATTGCACTGATTCAGTATCACGGATGATTCTAAAGCGGATGCTGGGTAACCTAACAGATGTACATTTCTTTTGAGTTTTTTTATTTCACGATGCGACAAGTCGTACAAATAACGGGTACATTCATGCATAAAGTAATGATTAATAACGAACTAACGCAAGATGACTGGTTCATTAACATCGCTATATTGGAACATATAAAATTAATATAATAAATATATAGAAATAAGGATTTGAACTTTTTTATTACATATATAAACATTTTAACAAATTTTCTTTTGATGTCTTATATAACTTTTAAGAACCGAATATTTGTATACAATCGATAGATTTGATGAAAATTTCGAAAATTTGTTTCATATTAACTGTAAAATATAATAGCAATTACATAATTTATACTCCGGCCTCAAAGATCTACACATGATCGATCTTGCTGCTTCCCACAACCTTCACTATATCGTCGCACCACCTGGTGGTGGGCCTGCCAACAAAACGTTGTCCAATACGCCGTCGCTATTCGAAGTCCTTCGTGCCCTATCGGTTGTCAGTCCTTCGAGCGATGTGGCCTGCCCAATGACACTTGAGGCTAGCAATCTTTTGGGCTACGTCGGTGACCTTAGTTCTCCTGCGGATCTCCTCATTTCCGATTCGATCACAGAGGGAAACCCCGCGCATAGACCTTTCCATTGTTAACTCTAAACACGAAAAAATATTTAAACTACAACTAGTCAAACATTTCATTAAAATATTACAGTGACTAACTTCAATATATGTTTAAGGTTAATTAGAATAAGTATTTTTTTGTATATCAGTACTTATCTCGAGTTATATCTGCTTCTTTAAATAAAAAAGAAGCTTTTAGCTTGAGAAGGTTATGGCAATGGCAATAGAAATATAAAATATTACAATAGCTGCTAATAATATCTATTGGCATTGTCTACCAGTCAACCCTGATGTTAATTATAACTCGTGATGCGATTGTTCATGTTATTGAAAATCGTGCAAATTAATTGTTGTACAGTAAGCAACTTTATCCGGATCCAAAAGATCTGAGCTTTCAACTTTATAAAACTATACTTAGCTATACTACAACAGCTATGATCGGGCAACATTCTACAGCTGCATATTGAAAGTGGAGCTTCACACATTAACGATATCCGGGAATCGCCAAATGTGGCGCAACAGTCAACATTGCTCGGTACAAGATCCGTATAGATCCCATACGACGAGTTTCCATCGTGCGAGAGTCCTAGGTTAGATAAAAAACTGTTATACGTTGATTAATTAAATAAAACTATACTTACTAACTTACTACTTTCGATATAAACTTAAGAGATTTTACATTTTACAGAATATATCTTTGTTTTTACATAAACTTAATATCAAGTTGATTTTATTAACTCGCCTTTACACTTTCAATACATATCTCAAGGTTCTGTGGGTCGTCTTCAATTTATAGACCTGGCGTCGGTAATTATCTAGCAGAGAGGTAATAAATGTACTTGCTTGCAGTAAGAATACGTGGTAAATTAAAGGCACAGATCTGCCAATTTAGCTGTTGAAGCACGACCAAGGTACGCATGAAGTTAACACTTCGATAATGATGTTACTTCTATTGGAACTTTATTTAGAAGAATGATCTAATAGCATATAAATACAAGACGAAAAATAACGGACACTATGTGATTATGATTCCAATAATTCTAGTTGTGTGTAGTTACCATTATCAATTTATTTGGAATATATATGTATGTCGTATGTAATGAATTAACTGAAATATGTATAGAAAAAAACCAAGAACGTACTGTCAGTGGTTTCATTTCGAAGAAGACGTAAAGAAGCGCTATTCGTTGTATTCCTTATTAAACACAGTAATTATACAAAGTTCTTAAGTAAACGTTTAGTCACCGCTATTATTTTATACACGTTTAACACTAGCAGGGTATTCTTTAAATGACACCATATTCTTCTTGTTAGCATTTGTCCCGTCTTAAGACAGGGTCTGCTTTCTTACTTCTCTCACTCCACTTCGCTCTATTTGGAACATCACTTTCTTTGAGATCGTAGCTTATCATATCATTTGCCACTACACTCAGCCATCGCAGCTTCGGTCTTCCTCTCCGCCGTTTGCCGGGTATATTGAGGCTGTTTTGTTGCCTATGTACTCAGGTGGTCTTCTTTTGACATGCCCATACCATCGCAGCCGGTTTTCCTGCAGTTTTTCGGCGACATAGCGTACTCCGAGGCTGCCACGCACGTACTCGTTGCGGATCTTGTCGAGTCTCGTTATCGCGCACATCCATCTCAACATTTTCATCTCGGCCACGTGAATGAAGTGAGCATGCCGTTTTGTCATTGCCCGTATCTCGCTTCCATAAATGAGAACTGGTCTTATCATAGATTTATAAACTAGCCCCCTAAGTTTCATAGGCAGCCTAGTGTCGCAGGTAACTCCAGTGAGCTCGTGCCATTTAAGCCAAGCGGAGGACACACGGCGTTGAAGGTTGCTCTCCAAGTTACCGGATTTGTCTATCACGCTACCTAGGTACTTATACTCATCGCACTGGTGGATAACCTGACCATGAACTACTATTGGGTCAGTGCGAGTGGTAGTGACATTGCATTCCATATATTGAGTCTTAGTAACGCTTAGTACCAAACCTCCTGCCTGTAGCTGTTCTTTCCACGCACTTAAGGCCACCTTCATCTCGTGATAATTTGACGTGCATATTGCTACATCGTGACAACATCGTGACGTGAAATGACACAATATTATATTAACAAAATAATTTAGTGTTAAGAAAATAAAAAAAAATATGTCATACCTGCAGTAATAATGGTGAATATCAATTAAATATGCACTTCAAATCATCACGTATAATAGTCAATCATATATAAATAGGTATTAAACATTATGTTGCTTTCAAATATTTATGTGTTTTATAAACCATTGTGAACGGCACCGGTGGTAGTAGGTCTCAGGGCTTTCCGCAAAGCACTGAGGATGACCACCGGGAAGATTTTAGTGGATAAACGTGCTATATAACATGTATCCTTTTAGAAAAATTCTCCTCAGATAACAAAAAAAACATTGGGAAAGCATGTGGCTTTGCGGCTATGGATTTCATGCGACTTTCACTTAACATAACTCACTCATCATTCATTCATTTGACATCAGTCACTCGTCCATTCATTTGACATTACTCACTCGTCCATTCATTTGACATTACTCACTCATCGTTCATTCATTTGACATCACTCACTCATCGTTCATTCATTTGACATCACAATCATCATTACCTCATTTGAGATCACTCACTAATTATTCATTCATTTGAGATTACTCACTCATCGTTCTTTCATTTGACATCACAATCATAGTTGCTTCATTTGAGATCACTCACTCATCATTCATTCATTTGACATCACTCACTCTTTAGTCATTCATTTAAAACAAATCCGGCCTTACTGGATGCGCATTGTAATGGCGGGATAGGTTTCAGTGGCGGCGCACAACGGCACATTGTCTCGGTTTCTTAGTAACGAATAAAGTTTGCAAACGCTCCGTGTTATGCGAGGCTCGTGTTATGACAAACTACGTTCCTTACCATTAGCTCTACTAGGATAGTGGTGTCCTGAGATACTATAACTGGTTCAGTGCTTTACGAGACTGATACGGCGTCACAAATGCTATTCTCACCTTTTGTGCGAGAAGCCGTAAATTTTTTATTTTTATGTGTCTACCAGACACAATTACACATATTTATTTTAATTGGATACAATTGTTATGTTAAAAAATTGGAGATCGTTTAGGCCCCAAAAGCATTACTATTTAGGACGGTTACAAGATCCGATAGATCGCCAACACACTGGCTGTAAATTCTCTAAAAGTGGCTCCTCGGCTAACGTGTTACGAATCGATATAAATATAGTGTGTTGTACTTTACATAAACATATAATTAGAGCCTTATAAACTTATAGGAGCTTTTTGCTATTTTCATATTATTAATATTTATACGATGCTAATACAAAATATGAACCTACTTCATTGTTTTTTTAATGTCTTTTACTAGATGAACTCACTAAAAATTCATCTGATTATCTACTACTTGAGAGAGAATTGACTGCATTTCTGTTCATAATTAAAAACTCTTACGTATGAAAATCAATAGTATTGGGAACAAGTTTGTGTCAAGAGAATTTTAATATTTAAATTCTACCTATACCACATATTTCTGTTACCTATTTTTTAACTCTTACTTTATTAAGAGTTATCTGATTACTAGTCAATCACACAGATCTTTATACATCGGTCATTATATTTAGTGACACATAAGAAAAGATGGTTCAATAAACACTTTATTGTTGATCATCATCAGCCGATAAACCCACTCCGGGACAGAAGCCTAATATTCGTTTACTACTTATCTACTATTAAAATCTAGTTTATAGTAAAATGTACTACTTATAATACTGTAAATGATTTTTTCTCTCTATACATTCTTGTATTAAATGGTTTTTATCTCCCATTGTATCCCACGCCCGCAGACCGCGACCACAGACTATGCTAATTGCTTTTAAAACAAAACAACGGCTTCGAGAAACAACTGCGCCTTGTGGCATGGCACGTCGATTTTGTTTAACTTTTCGAGTGCCATCGGCGAACTATGCAAACAACTTAACCAATGTCAATGTACCGCCGCACTCTGAGATAAACGTGGACGACTCCAAAGAAACCCATCAACTTTTATGTCTGGTTCTGTTGAGGATGCAATGTAACGCCGTGTTGTTGTGCGTATAAAGTATAAAACCGCTTTTGCTGGTTTTACCGACAGTAATAATTTTATTAGCCAACTTAAAAAAGCTATTTTCTAAATGTATGAAGTAAATTAAATAGAAACACTGGGTAAGTTTTCGTTGTAGGTTTTAATGAATTTAAAGAATGATATTCAGTTGTTATTACTTTAGCGTTTACGGTAGCTAATGCAATTAAATCTTAATGAACAAAGTTTTAAAGTAAAATAACTCATGAAGATACTTAAAAAACTTTAAAAATGAATCTTAATTTAGAGTGCTTTAACACAGTCTATTTTTTTTTACAGATCCTCGATACTGATCTTGGCTGCGATAGCTGCAATCTGCGCCGCACCTGCATCGGAGTCGAATGATAACAACCTAACCAACGATAAGAAAGAACCAACTACCCACGAACTTCTTAGCTCACTCGGACTCAAGAAACTTCGAATTCCAGCGGCCCACCACAGGAAACGGCTTGCTGAACAAGGCAGACGGCACGGCACGGGAGATTCTAGAATGTACGTCATCAAACTGCCACCGAACACAAGTTACTACAGTCACGCCGAACCCGCACCTGCAGCCGCAAGAACACTGCCATTACAGATGACAAGCAATGGAAAGCCAGCTCGAGTATACCATTGGAACTTACCCGTGCTCCATAAGATCGCAAAAACTCGGCCACAGGCCAGGTTCGACGACGATGTCATCAACGTTGAAAGCACGCCTACTTGGCCCAAAGGCGCAAACAACCACCCCAATTCCCTTGAAGCTTTGGCCTATTACGTACCGGCAAAGAAGCCATCATTCAGGAAATATTACTCCGGAAATGGAAAGCCGAAATCCTTTTACGTAATTGAAAAGAACAAGCACTCTGCCCAATATCACAAATTATTGCCATAATTTAACATGTTAAAGTTTTCTCCTAACGAGAAGTTGTCATTGTAATTGGTTATATTATAAAGGTCACATACTTATAACAATATTACGATTTCAGAATTAACATAGTTTTTCTATGTAATTTAGAAAAACGTATGTAGATAATAATTGTAAGCAAGATGCTAATAATCTTATAATTAGTCAAATGTAATCTGAAAAAAAAAAAACTTACATTACGAATTGAATGCATATCGACATTATCATAACGCTATTGTAAGATTTTAAATAAAACTGCTTGTAGTCAGTGTGATGATATGAGTTCTATAAAACAGTGCTATTTAGTACGGAACCAGTTTTCATCTATAATATCAATATTTTATAGTAAATCCGTTATTTATTCATAACATGCCTTAGAGGCTTTAGACATACAAGGCATTCAGAGATAACTTTTAGTAACTTGTAACATATGGAAAAGCTTTTAGTGAAGATTTTTGTGAATGAAAATTTATTTCACAGGTAACTTTGGTATGTAAAACAAACATATAAAAGAAATGCAATTAATTGATTGCGACATTTGTCCGATATATATCTAAATTGTCGTAAATACTACTTCACTCACTTATTTATAAAATATGAGCTGTCTTGTTATAACAGCATTAAGTAGTGGTTTATCGTATTCTAAGCTGTATTATAATTTATCCGCTATGGTGTATATATTGCTTATTTGTTAGGACTAGGTGATCAATAGGTGCTTAGATATTTTTATTAAGACTGCAAAACGAATTTAAATTATTGTTTAGACATAAGTATACGACGCCGCATTTTTGTTGGAACAACGAATGCTGGATATTACCCATTAACAATATTTTCAAAATAGAAGAAAATAATCATAACATTATCTATGCCATTATGGATCTAGGTTTGGCCCTTTACATCATTCTTCACAAGACATCCAGACTTTCTCCTTTTTGAATATGAATGGCCGAAGTCCTAAAATTTTAGACAGTACGGATTTCTCTATTATATAGGACTTCGGAAGCAGCTTTATTTTTGTAGGATAACCTTTACGATAAACACTCGTTTTTCATTTAGGGAATGAAATAATAATTACTAAAAACTTATTTTTGATGAAATCTAATTGATGTCTTTTCTTCTAATTTGAAAATAATGCCAATTGCATTTAAACTTTTTTTCTGCATCATTTATTCAATAATTTTAAGGCCATAAAAATAATTTAAGATGCTTTCCCTCACTTCATTTTAAACGTGTCACGTGGGGCAAAAAGTAAAAAATATGTTAAGTGTATCTTATCATATAAAAAATATGATAAGATACACTTAAAATATTCTAAGCGGTAATACTTTTTCTCTTCTAATGTTAAAAAAGTGCATTGAGTCCGACGAACTGAAATATTAAGATATTAGTGAACTTGAACAAAGAGATTCAGTTATTTCTAATGTAATGTCATTGCCAATATAATATTTGATTTACATTCTTCTTATCATCAACAGCCGATATATGCTTATTGCAGGGCAAAAGAAACCTGATTCCCCAGATGAAATTTATAATTGGAGAAAATAAATAATCGAAATAATTGACCAATTTCAAATAATATTTCTGCCACGATTCGTTGCGGTTTTAAAAATGTTTTCACTTCCACACGTACCGATTTCATGGGTTTTTGCCGATAAAACGCTTGTATGATCAGCTGCAATTAGTGTGATACGGTGATTTGTGATTTTGTCCGTTTACAACGAGAGTAAAATTAACGATAAAGAAAGTGACTACTTGAAAAGAAATTATCGAAAGTAATCCTTTTAATTTTAAGACGTGTCTAGATTTAAGTAGACTTTGTACAACATGTACTGCTATAATAAAATTTTACATAGCCTTAAGTTTTTTAATTCTTTACTTTCCTAGCTGATACTTCGCAGACATTAAATAGAAACAGAAAAATTATGACTTTATAATGAAATAAATGTTTATTTAAAAGAAATTAGCATCATCTTCGTTCATAAATTAAACTAGTAAATCGGTATAAAAATTAATAAATTACAGCTCCTTCTGATGGCGAATTAATAAAAATTTAAATACTCAAAAGGAGCCATAAAGCATTATTAAAATAGAATCTACCATTATAATCTCTGGTATGATGTCCGTAGAGATTATTTTCACACTAAGAATAGTTTATTTTATATAATACATTATTTTCAATAAAAAACCTAAATTACACAATTTTGATCTGCGCATTACCAAGAAGAAGAAAAACAGACAGTTTGTTATAAAAACGCTGTAGACATTTTTATGAATCAAATCAATATCTCTTTAATATTATAAACGATTATTTTTGAGAAGGATATGAAAAAAGAAAGAAATTTTATCCAAAATCTACAATAACAACAAAAACTTGGAGCCTAATTAAAGCTACGGATTACTATTGCCATGCTTGTACAGATTACGAACCAACAAGAATAACACTATGGCATATTGCACAAACTGGTGCGGTTGATAAATTAAAAATAGTTTTTAATGAAATTTATGTAGGCTAGTCAGTTTGATTTGATGCTACCTACCTTTTGGCGGTTTTTGTATGATAGTAACTGTGAATCACTTCATTATCATTATCATTTCAACCGATGCATGTCCACTGCTGGACATAGATTTCTTGTAATGTCTTCTACAAAGGACGGTCTAGCGCTGTTTACATCCAGGGAACCACATGATGGCAAAAAATTGAGTAAATTATAACAACGAATTTAAGACATGAAGCAAGCAGTATTTTATTAATAATATTTTTCTACTTTAATAGTCTACGTATGAAATACATAATTATTTATTTATTTTAATTTAAATCGCACAGTTATATTTTTCATGCTTTCTATTTGAATCTGCTTCAGAAATTTACCTAAAGAAACATTCATAGAATATTTTGGATGGATGGATGGATTATACATATTTTTAGTACAGCTTTGTCTAAAAAAGTAGAATCAAAAACTGACCTATATGAAAATGCAAAAATCACTACAAAAAAATTATTGCTTATCTCAATAAGCACATCGCAATGGCACACGACTTAATAGTAAGATGAAGTATGGGCTTATATATTAGGGGGACTGGAAAGTAATGTCGTTTTCTTACGCTAAATACAAACACATACATTTTTAACGAGTCTTTATTTTTAATCAATGATGTATTCCCCATCATTGTCAATAACCTTTTGCCATCTAGTGAGTAAATTTTCAATCCCTGATCGATAAAAATTAATTGGTTTTTCGGCAAAATATCTAGAGATGGCATTTTGGATATCATCCAAATTTGCAAATGTTTTGCCACTTAAAAAGTGTTGCAGCGCTCGGAATAAGTGGAAATCCGATGGTGCAACATCGGGCGAATATGGTGGATGAGGCAGCACCTCCCACCCCAATTCATTAATTTTTTCTAGAGTTCGCCTTGCGCAGTGCGGTCTTGCATTGTCATGTTGGAGAATGACGCCTTTTCGGTTGACAATCGCTGGCCACTTTTCAATTAAAGATTGATTGACTCGCTGCAATTGTTCGCTGTAGAGGTCTGCAGTAACAGTTTCTCCAGGTTTCAGTAATTCAAAATGAACAATGCCGCGAATACTCCACCAAACACACAAAAGCGCTTTTTTGGGGTGTAAACCTGGCTTAGCAGTACTCCGAGGGATTTCATTTGGAGAGAGCCACTGCCTTTTGCGTTTTGGGTTATCATACAGGACCCATTTCTCATCTCCTGTGATCAAGCGATCAAAAAACGCTTCTGTGTTGTGTCGTTGAAGCAATAAGTTGCATGTGATTGATCGGTTAGCCTTATTCTGTTCGGACAGATTATGCGGGACCCAAACACCTGCTCTGCTTACTTTTCCAATCTGCTTCAAATGTTCTTGGATGGTCGACCAAGGTTTGTTGAGACTGTTTGACAATTCCTCGATCGTCTGACACGGATTTGCTTCCACTTCCGCCCTTAACACGTCGTTGTCTAACGCTGATGGTCTTCCTGATCGATACGAGTCGGAAAGATCAAAATTACCCGATTTGAACTTGGAAAACCACCTTTGGCATTTACGAATGTCCAGTGCATTTGGATAAACATTGCAAATGTTTTTGGTAGCAACTGTTGCGTTATTTCCCTAGCGAAACTCAAAGAGCATGCAATGCCGGATGTGTACCTCTTCTGGTATTTGGCTGGCCATTTTACCCAAAATTACAAAAAAAAATTGTAATTCAATTGTCTATAAGTAAAGAAATCACTATAACCTCACAATGTCTTTGGTACGCCTCTGAACAAAACAATGAGCTGACAAATGACAATCAAGTATTGGCATGCGCAGAAACGACATTACTTTCCGGTCCCCCTATTATTCACCATACAAAGTAAATCTAGATGCAAAAAATTATATTGAAGCTGGAGGACACCCACATGATTGTTTCCATGGTAACAATCAAACAAAACATAGTTGTCCAAAATTAAATGTAAATACTTTTTTTGGATATCTAGTTCTCACAATAGAATATATACATTTTATTCGAAGATGCATATAAATTTTGTTGTAGCAAACTCATGTTGATAATTAAAATTTTATAAAATAATATAATTATTAATGTAGGAACTATGTACACGGTTTACTGTGTTACAAAGATTAAATTATCGATAAGGAGTCACAAACCTAAGCTTTGGGGAACCGACTTAATGAGAGAGAGAAATATTGAATAGAACTACGATTATAGACTCCTTACAAAAGATACAAAAAAGGTAACAAATTAAGTTGCGTACACTTTAGTAGTTTGACGATTATTTGTAAAATAAAGATAAAAATTTGTTATAAATATATAATTAAAAAAATACAATAAAAAGAAGAATTATTTCCTATTATCACCCCTACACGTTTTTTGCAATTTGTAATTTGACTGAAGTCAACTTAATTGTTATTATTTTTTGTCAGATATAATCACAGTGGCAATACTATTCGCGCGTAACAACATGGTGGAAGCGGTAGGGATTGTCAGTTTTATCACAATGTTTATAGTTTTGTAATAATATTTGTATTTTCTCTAAAATGTCATCCACGGAACCATCACAAAATAAAACATGGGAGCTCTCCCTTTACGAGCTCCATCGGACACCGCAAGAAGTCATAACAGATGCCACGGAAATAGCGGTATCCCCACGAAGCTTACACAGCGAACTTATGTGTCCAATATGTTTAGATATGTTAAAGAAAACTATGACAACAAAGGAATGTCTTCACAGGTTTTGTTCGGACTGTATAATTACTGCTCTACGGTCAGGTAATAAGGAATGTCCAACGTGTCGCAAGAAATTAGTATCTAAGCGTTCTCTTAGACCCGACCCTAACTTCGATCTTCTTATTTCGAAGATTTATCCTAGCAGGGATGAATATGAAGCACATCAAGAAAGAGTACTTGCCAAACTTAACATGTCACATTCACAAGCATCTTTAGTGAATTCTATAACTGAGGGAATAAAGCTACAGTCACAAAACCGACCCCAAAGGTCAAGAAAAAATCAGGAAGAAAGCAGCAATCCGTCGAATTCTAACGGTACTTCAGAGTCAACACCTAATGGAAATAATTCTTCAGTGCCCAAAGACGGAACATCATCCACTGGTAATCCGACACCATCGGGACAATCTACATCAAATCCGGCTTCGGTGCGAAGTACGCCGTCTCCCGTACCTTCAAATGTAAGCTCTGTGTCAAAAAACACAAGCACAACTAAAAGGGCAAAATCTGTTCTTACATCGGAACGCAGTGAGGAAAGTGAATCTAGTGATGGCAGGTCTGTTTTCATTATAAACATATTTAAATATCTCAATTAACAATTTGGAAAGAAGTAATATGCTTCAATTTTTTCCAACCATTTCTAGAAATGCTTTCTTTGCCTGTATAAGGAGTTGAGAAATCTTAAACTAAGTTTATCATTAGGTATGCTTATTATTAATTTAAATAGCTTCTGAAATGGTTAAGTTACTTTTAGCAATAATTAATACTACTAAATAACATGAGTTTTGCCCTCATATTGAGGGTAGACCTGTGCCCCCCACTGTGGGGACATAGAAACATGGGTTTCACAAGATTTCTAAAATTATATATCAATATCGTATGTAATAATATTATTTATGTAATAAGTTTATGTATACATAATAATTTTAATATAAAAATGTATTAAAGAGAAATTAACTTTATTTTAAATATGTATGTATTTATTGTAAAATAAAATCGCATGTCTTGACACTTTGTCTAGAAATATAACATTTCATTTTTATCAGTGGATATCTATGTTTAACATTAACACTTTTTTTTAATGCAATGCCCTATATATAAGGTTTTCTTGGCTTTTCTTTTAAATGATGTGCTCTATTGTGTAAATATAATTTTTTCATTTATACTTTAATATATATATATTAAATATTAAAATCTAGACCTATACCCCTAAGCCTTTAGATGAAACATAAATGCATTATATTGTAGTGTCCTTAGATGGAAAATTACAAGTGAATACCCAGTTAAATAGTATTTAATAAATATTGTTACCATCTTCATGTTTTGATCAAATGATAAAGTAAATAAGGTAGCTCGCAGGCCTAATGGTTAGAGCTAGCGGTTTTCATTCCGAAGGTCGCAGGTTCGAATCTCGGCATGTACCAATGACTTAATATTTAAGTTATGTACATTTGTGAACCTTAGTTACAATAGCGAGTTACAAACGATGAAGGAAATAATCGTGAGGGAACCCCGCACACTGAAATCATCTTTTGTGTGTGTGTGGTGGCCCCAATAAAGTGGCAACAGGCTCGCCCCCTGTTACATGGGACCTAATCTGACTACATCTGGCGAAAAGTGGGTGTTTATTCACCTCCGCCATCCCCTACTGGGAAAAAAGCGTGATTATATAAAAGAAAAAAAATAAAGTAAATATGATAAATGTGTAATGCAGTAAGTAAAATAATGATTTGAATTTATTGTTGTTTCCATGTGTTCATTATCTGTAAAGTAAATATTGTTTGAACATGATAGAAATCAGATCACTGTTAAGTATATTCAGTTATTTAAATTTTATTTGCTTTTATTTTAATCTAATCTGCAATTGTTACAGAACTGAAGGTGAAAATTCCATGGATACTGAGGGTGAAGGAGAACCTTTAAACCCAAATGAAATAGAATTAGTATTTAAGCCTCATCCTACTGAAATGACAGGTGATAATCAGCTGATGAGAGCTTTGCGAGATAGTTCAGTGAGGTACCTGAAAACAACAGCAAATGCTTCAGGTAAAACATTTAATAATTATATTGAGACATAAATTGTAGAAAGGGCGGTGTAGGATCAATTGGTGTGGATATCTTTGGAGGAGGTCTACAACCATTAGGGGACATTTATTGCCTTATCATGATGATGATTTAATGTTTTTCATCAAGCCAATAACATAAATTTCTTTTTAAGAAAACAAATTTTTTTTTAAGAAAAAATTATTGATTTTTAGACCAAATTACCAACACCATAAAGATGTTCTAATTAAGGATTATACTGTAGACAAAAAGAAGGAACTACAGCACAATATATATTATGTTTGTTTACATATATTGACTTTTTTTTCAGTGGATCATCTCAGCAAATACTTAGCGATGCGCCTCACTTTAGACTTGGATGCAGAGTTACCAGAAGCCTATCGCCTCCTAAACTTCTGCATCTATGTTGCACCGTCACCCGGGCAGTTTGTACCATTAGCTGGATCACAGACACTACGGCAAATCAATGATAAGTTTTGGAAGGTAATTTAAAATATTTAGACATGTATTTTGATTTTCGGTATAAACTTACATAGTAACAAGTAAATTTTATTTGCGCGAAGAACTGATGGTAGATCACTGTTCTTAGAGACTCTGGTCAATCTGATTTCTACCACCAAACATTAATTTGTCCCAATTTAAAATATATTGTTGCTAAGAGAATTAGTCACCTAACTGAACTTATGTCTCAAAGCTGCAACAAAATGATGCGGCAAAGGCTATCATTAATCCTCATTGTATGTGATTCTAGCAAACACTTTACACTATTCCAGCAAATGTAACACTTGTTAAATGATTGTTCTACTTGTTATTTTATTAAAGATAATTTTTTTTTATTCAAGCGAGACAAGCGGGACCTTCACCTGATGGTAAGTGATACACCTGGTCATAACAACGTAGCTCCAGTTAGGATGGTTATAATGCACCACATTGCACTTAGCACCTAAGACGTAAGATGTTGAGGCTCATTATCCCAATAATTACTAGCTACAACACTCTAAAAACTGGAAAGCAGTACTGTTTGGGGGTAGAAATAGGTGCTGCGGTGGTACCCACCTAGATAGTCTCTAGAAGCAGACCTACTACATAACTAAAAAATAAATCATTTTCCATTAAAACATTTTAATTTTCATTATTGTATTTCTAAAACTGTGTTGTTTACTTATTAAGGATTTCTTATTAATATTTAAATAGCTGGAATCATCAAAGCAATATTTAGCCAACCTTCACTAGTTGGAGAGGCACATTAAGAAGGTATAGTCGATACCACAAATGTAATTGTTTTATAAACAATATGCCATTGTTTTTTTAAATTCTGTTAGAATAAATGTGAGCAGTACTAAATACAACTTTTTTTATTTCAGGTCAACAAGCCACTGGAGATGTACTACTCATGGAAGAAGACATAGAAAATGTATTTCATTTTAGTTATGTGTCGTCAGCATAACTAAAATGACATAGGGGGTGATACTTAAGTGTAATGGAAACATTTAACCTAATAAATATACATAGTATTTTATAAACGAGACATGGACTCTTATCAAATATAAAACATAACATTTATATAAGGCATAATTCAATGGGATTTGATGTTGAAAGTTAAGAAGTTCTTGAAGTATCATCAGGATATATGTTTTTGATTTAATTTATCCGTTAGTATCTTTAAAATAGTGTCAATGAAAAATGATGTAAACATGATGAATATTTGTGGTAAAATTTTACAGTTTTGAATTATTCATAATAAGTAAAATAAGTAATTTTTAATAGTGTTAAATATTGACAGCAACATAAAGTTATATGAAGCTTTTTGGGGGCTGTAATAGTGTAGGAGAAAATGTGTCCCCTCTAAAACAATATAAGTCTGTGGTAAATATCAACAAATTTGACTTTTTATATCACCTTTGGATTGTGAAATCAAAAATTATCCTAATTATTTTTATGTAGATAAAGACTATATACAAGCATAACAGTTACATTCAGTTAATGTATTCATATTCTTTTTAATTAAATTATTTTTTCATTCTCAAATCCCAGCAGTGGCCACAATAAAAGTGCTTTTTTATAATCTTTTTTTTTTTTGTAAAATATCTGATCAATGAATTGTATTTCATTAATCTGTAATATTAACCTTTAATATTGAATACAAAATTTGCAAATTTTGTTACAAGGGGTATATAATGTATAATACTTCAGAAAATTAAATGTGGATTATTTACGATTTTGTGCAATTATATATTATGTTAATAACATTTGTTATAATTTAAATAAAACAAAAACATCTCCACTAACTCGGATATAGTGACCACCTGAGTGCATACATAAAACAATATGTTTTGTGAGCATAATTAAAGAAATATTAAAGCTTTTAAGATTTGTTTAAATTAATAATTCATTACTTTCATTAATCACCGTACATGATAAAAATAAATATGAAAAGTGATCTCTTTCCAATTCTTCTAATCATAGGTTTAACTCTTTTAGTAATACTGAATGAAACCTTTTCCTCTTTCCGAGTCTTATTACATCATCAATCTTAAAGTACATGAATAACAAGTTTCCTGGTGATTGCTGCAATGTAATCATACTCATTTGATATTAAAAATATAATTGTTTGGCTACTTATTTTCAAACTTAAAAGAAGATTTAAGCTACTCCAAATCAAGTTACAATTTACAAAACATTGCACTGATAGCTGCATTTTGCTTCGAGTTGCACACAATATATATAATGCATTAAAAACATTGGCTAGCAATTTAAATTATGTAGGTTAGGGTTAAATGAAATAAAAAAAAATAGTTGCATTACCAATTTAAGCATTTTTTTAATATACATTAATCAATCAATATGTTACATTTGTGTACTTTTTGTGTATTAAATAAATAATTGTACATACATACAGTATTTCAAATAAATAAGAATCACATTACTTGGACGAAAAGAACATTTGTAGGTAATTGGTTCTACCAAAATAAAAACATTAAACATACCTTGCAATTTTCAGTCTTTGTAAAAAAAATAAGGACTGTCACAACAAATAGGCGCGAAATTTTAAACATTTCATAAAAGCAAGCCACTGTCAATAAATGCTGAATAACCTAACTAGTTGGAATAAAGTGTCTTCTAAAAGCTTTATATTCTTGTCGCAGTGCTTTAATCGCTTCGACTTTTAACAATTTTAACGCCGCTACCATGATGTCCTTGTCCTCAGAATCCCTGGCAATGGCTAATCTTTCCATCGTCGCAAAATCCAATTCTTCTATTCGCTCCGCTTCATCTATTAAACGATCATAATCTGTGAGGTAACTTCGGTATGATGTATTTTCTACGTCTTCAGAATAACTAAGTAATCTTTCAATATGTTCCAAAAAATCTAAAGTTCTGCGCCCGTCTTTCATTTTAGTAGTAAACATAAAATTTCGGAACAGCCGCCTTCCCTTATCATCATTTAAAACGTTCTCAATTTTATCTGTAAATCGATCTAAATCTCCCTTTGTTACTCCTTCTTGATCGTCGCATCCACATGCAACAAAACATTTATCCATATTTTGCAATCATTTATCTAACACAGCCCGTTTCCATAGTGTTATTGATTTTACAACTTGACAAATAATAAAATATCGATCTTTCCACAAAACATAAAATACGTAACATGTCACCACAATTATCTACTTTGTTCACAATATTATTAATTCAACTATAACATGAGCAAGGTTAAAAACAAAAATAGATTACACACCTACTGAATAAGGAAACTGTCTCCTGGTAATTTAAAGATAACATATAATTAGACTGCGCAGCCGCTGATTATTAGTACACCAATTTTACCATAATAATCAAATATTACATTATTACCAGAGTTTATGTAAGATTTTTAAAATTATTTTTATCCGATTTATACATATTTCACACAGAAATGATTCAAAATAATCACTGCAGAAATATGACTTGTCAAAAATTTATGGACATTACATCACGTCAAGTAAAAAAATGTCGTGACCTCGAAAGTAATTCATTCATGGGAAAACATCGAAGTTAAAACAATAGAAGTATTATACTTATACCTAAGTCCTAGCGCAGTAGTGTTAACATTATGGTAACTTTTGTGTTGAGTAGTTACTTATATAAATGCAATTTATTTACAATTATAAAGACGTAAATTATCACAGCTATTTAACTATATATTTCACTAGTTTTGGCAGGCCCCCCACCAGGTAGTCCGACGATCTGGTGATGGTTGTGGGAAGGAGCTTTGTGCGGGCAACACAGGATCGATCGAAGTGAAGTCTTTAGGGGAGGCCTATGTTCAGCTGTGGACGTCTAGCGGCTGATAATGATGATGATTTAACTATAAAACGAACGTTGTATAGTTAAATCCTCTCCTCGCACTTGGCTACGGTAATCCTATTTCAGTGTAAATTTGTAAAATTAACCTGACAATACTATTTACTTTATATAAAAATTCTTATATAGTTAATATTACATAAAACAAGGGTAAAATATAAAACATAAAAAAGGTGAGATATGGCGGAGATTCTTTTTTGATTTGGTTTCATAAGTTGTAATAGACTTAGAAGTTTGTACACAATTGCACAATAAACAAAATCTCATACAAATTTTTTTTTGAACTCTAAATATTAAGGAATTTTCATTTTTACTGGTACATTTTAATACTGTCTAAAAAGACCCGAATCCTTCGAAAACTTTCAAAGACCAAAAAATATTGTCTATGGTGAACGTCAAAAAGTCGGCCATTTTGCAGGTTTATCGAGAACTGCTACACGTGTTGTGTAGGTTAATCTGTAAAAATTATTAAAAACTATACTTATAACATACAAGTAAAAACTGATACAGTGATTATTATTTTACATTTCAGGTCATTATAATGGCAGTTACAAAGAAACCCGCGCCTAAAAAGGCTCAGCTACATCAAAAAGCTGGTAAGAAGGGAGTAAAGGGAGGCAAAATCCGCGGCAAGGGTATGAAAAGGAAAATTAACTTGAAATTCACGATTGACTGCACGCACCCTGCTGAGGATAGCATCTTGGACGTAGGTAACTTCGAGAAATATCTAAAGGAACATGTTAAAGTTGAAGGGAAAACAAATAACCTAGGAAATCACGTTGTCGTCGCTAGAGACAAGACGAAAGTTGCCATCAATGCAGGTTTGTATATTTATTTAACATTATGTGAAGATATCTACAAGTTTTTCACTTGTGTGTATGTCTGTGCATACCTTTTACAAGGAAAAACATTTTACTTACACCAATCATTATAGTAGCTATTATTTAGTAATAATATTCATTGTTACAATTCAACTCAACTTTAGTGAAAAAAAAAATAAAAAGTAAATAATACAATTAAATCATAATTACAAATACTGTTAACACATTTAGATTTAATTATAGCCTATCTCATGATTATTGAACTGCGCTTAATGTACTAATACATAAATATGTTTATGATTAGATCTGTAACATTTGTTAAAATAATTTCAGACATTCCTTTCTCCAAGAGATACCTTAAATATCTAACCAAGCGGTACCTTAAGAAGAACAACCTCCGGGACTGGCTCCGTGTGGTTGCATCTGCTCATGATGCATATGAGCTGCGTTATTTCAACATCAATGCTGACAGTGATAATGAAGACAATGAAGATTAAACTGTTGCTAAATAAAATAGTTTTACACTAATGTTTTTTTTTGTGTTGCAAGTGTAGTCCCTTAACACAGTTATTTAGAAGTTATATTGTTTTAAAATTAATATTTTATTTTGTGTTCAAATTTTATGGTGCATAGATAAGTTAAAATTAGATACAGTCAAACCACATTATCATTAGGCTATAGATGTTTACTTCTGAACATAGGCCTTCTCCCAAAAGATCACATTGATCAGTCCTGCACTAACTGCATTAACCGGTTTCCGGTGACCTTTGTGGGCATTCATTTGCAGGGATTCGGGCCATTTCCCATCCTGCTAGCTCAATGTGGGTTGGTGGGATTGAAGACAATTGAGCCTCCTATAATACAATTAATCTGTACCACTTCATGAAAAACTAATACTCATACTTTCTATGGAAACAATATGAGAAACGCAAATATAAGACATTAATTTAGGTGAATAAACACCCACATTTCGCCAGATGTGGTCAGATTAGGTCCCATGTAACGGGGCGAGCCTGTTGCCACTTATTTAGGGAGTATGGGGTCCCATAAAACAACTCACGGGATGCAAGCTAACTTCGCCTGTTAATCGACAAACCAGGCCCGAGCCCCATCGACCCGCATTGGGTTAGGTGTGGAGGAAAATGGCTCAAATCTCCCCATATGATCCTCTACAGATGGCATCGAAAAACATGCTGACTGTAAGGTTGCGGAAAGCCGCTGGGTGCTTGCAGCGCAGGACCAATAGATGTGGTGATTTTTGGCCTATATCTAGCACTGGACGTCTATCGGTTGATGATGATTAATTTATACTACATTATACAGAAACCACTATCATAATAATCTGAAACTAATAATAGTTGAATTAACTCTGTTTTGAATGGGATTATCAGAAATTAATTATCATAAATTAGACATACCAAAATGGTAATTTCAAAGTATCATCAGATGATGGGTAAAATAAATATGTAGATATTTTCAGTTTCCGATTTAGGTTTATTGCATATAATATACAGTTCATATAATAAAATGAACTAAAACTATTATTTCTAATAAAAACATTAAATCAAATAATGTTTATATTTATTATTCAACATGTTATAAATTTACAAACATACCGACTAAACTTTTTGGTATATTTGTAGGTATTTGACTTGGTATGTTTTATTGCCAATTAATATCAACTAAGTGGGTACTTGATATATATGCACATCATTTCACTTTAGAAAACAGCTCAAAGAAAACAATCAGACAAGTAAAGAAGAAACATGAAAGTAGGATTAATGCTGTAGAGATGAGAAGCCTGAGAAGTATAAATGGAGTGAAACTGATGGACAAAGTGAGGAACAGTGTGATAAGGGAGTGGTGAGGCGTGGTTGAAAATGTAGTGACAAGGATACGAAAGAGACATACAAGGTAAGAATGATTGGAAAAATCGGTGTAGGTCGACCTAGGCGGACATATTCCGATCAAATCGGAGATGTCCTAATGAAAGGCCGGGTCAAAACCACTCGCAACCGACGAGCATGCATGAAGACGCTTATGAAAGTGGAGGAAGCGAGAGGTGTGCCAGGATCGTAGCAAGTGGAGAGAGGTGGTCTCTGCCTACCCCACTGGGAACGACGCGTGATATGTATGTAGAAAACAGATTTCAAAGGAACAATTATATCTTACTCCATGTTAGTCTTGATTGTACTTAGAAAATAAACTATTCTTTCTAAAGTAAAAGTCAGCTTTGTATATAAAATTAAAAATTCAATTGCCGAATTTAATAATAAAAAAAAATTGCTTAAGTAGCGTGGCTACTAGATACCAACAGTTTTTATTTGTGCTTGAACACAGATAATCCTGTACCATGTCTCATCGTCACCTCAACCGATGAACATCTACTTCCGGTCGTTTGTGTCGTAAGGTTTATGTGGTATCCGACGATTGATTATATATTTATTATTTATAGTAAATGTTCCATGAAGTTGTGAAAATAATAAAATAAACTAACACTTTCGAGATTTAATAAATTTTAATAGTCATTATATAGGTATTTACATAAATAAAATACAGGGACTTAAAATATTTCATTAACAACATTAAGAAGTGATAAAAGAAGAAAAAAAAAGTTCAAACTTAATGACTAATTTCGATCTAGGTATCTTTTGAACTTACTACAGCTAAGTATAAAGATTCATCGCCGCCGCGGCTAAGTATTGTCCGTACATCGGTTAATAGTTAACGAAATGCGCTATCAAATGATAACAGGATATATATATTTTTTTCTAGATATATAATGTTACCCCTGCAATTACACTAGCTACAGCACCCTTTTAATTTAGAACAGGGTAACATTTGCACATTACTGTTCGCCGACAGTAAAGGGCGCTGCCATGGTAACTACTTAAATGACCTCCGGCAATGGAGAGCTACCATCGTATTAACCTGCGTTGGTTTTCATTTCTATTGGTTATCTTCTAGTTTACAATAGTATATTGTATCATAAAGATTGTACTCTTTATTTTTGTCTATGGTTCATACGATTTCTGCTACATTAATACTACATTTTCGTGAGTCCCGTACAGTTTACTCTATTGCAGATCCTGAAGGGTTTTACTTGCCGGAAGCGATTTCCTTCATCCTGTTTAGTGCGGAACCCGCGCGGAACCACGAGATTTGCTGTTCGTTCATAGAGTGGTTCAACTTGATGCGGTCGACGCTGCCGTCTTCGTGTTTGATTTCGCAGTCGACGGGCTAAGAAAAAAAAAACAATTATATATATAGGATGTAAGATATAAGAGGAGGTGCCTAAATGCTCCGTGGCCCTATGAAATGGGTTCAAACCAGCGTTCGTTGATCCGAGCATCAGCTGTTTTTGATTGTGTTTCTTTGCTGGTTTTTTTAGTAATATATTTTTTATGATATTTTCGTTTCTTTTAGCTGTACTAACATTATGGAGCAGAAATAATGCTAATAAAACGTTTTAAAAATATGATTTTTTTTTAAATCACGATCGATTTTGTTTTCGTCCCATCATCAAAGGTGTCATTAGTACTATCGCCTGTCTTCATTTACGGAAGCTGTCTCCTAACACACAGTATATATCATATGATGATTGTCTGTTCACCTTGGCTTCACAAGTACTCATACCCTATTGAAGAAGCCTGTTTATTGTTACTTAAGTGTAGCATTCACTGTGCTTCTTTGGCGGTTTTAATACTTCATTTGTCCTCATCCTCCTATCCTATCTTCTTTGCATGATTTTGTCTTCAAGTATAAATACGTAATAATAATAACTTGTATGAACCGATGTTGAAAAAAGTTACCTTGCCCGGTGCAAGTTCCTTGAGACTGAGCAGTGAGATTTTGTCAGTGGGCTGAATCTTGTCGTAGTCGGCTGGGTTGGCAAAGGTGAGCGGCAGCAGGCCTTGCTTCTTCAGGTTCGTCTCGTGGATTCTAGGAGTATATGAAGATGAATAACATTACTTAGTGTAGTATGAAATTAATAGGTATTTATTGACTTATTCTTACTTGATGAAGCGACAGGGCCATCGGGATGTACTAGCTTAAAACAATGTGGTGCTAGTTAGGATGATACACACTGCACCACATTGTACTTGTGTTTAAGACACATGGTATCAAATCTCGTTAGCCTAGTAATTTGACTAACTACAGTACCCTTCAAAGCAGTAATACCTTGGTTTCAGCTTTTGGTTGTAAAACCATCACTGATGTAACTTCATCCTCACTAACCTTGCGAATGACTTGACGATGATCGCCCTCCCACCTAGGTGGCGCGGCTCCAGGGCGGCGTGCTCCCTGGATGAGCCCTCGCCGTAGTTTTCGTCACCCACGACGCACCAGCGCGTGTTGGCGGCCTTGTAAGCGCGCGCGGTGCCGGGCACCGGTCCCCACTCTCCGGTCAGCTGGTTGCGAACTTTGTTTAGCTCGCCATTCTCAGCGTTGGTCGCGCTACGGATGGAAAGATCCAGATGTATCAAGATATCGTCTTAACCGCGATATTAAGTGACAATGAGATTATATCAATATATGATAAATAATTTATATAAATCCATGTTATTTATTGTTATAACAAAACAGATAAGATGTTTACACAATATAGCATTGTTCTTATCACTTGACTCACGATGATGTGACGAGAGAGTCCTTTAGTTTGAAGATGATGATAACCCACATAGTGTTAAGTTACCATATATTGTTCTGACATTTTGTAAAAAAAAAAACAAATCACACTTGTATTGCTCTGAGCCAGAAACAGACGCTAAACATTATCATGACTACTTACGTAATGAACATGTTGTTGGAGATGTTGTCGAGATGTCCTCTGTACTTCAGCCAGGGTCCGGCAGCGGAGATGTGATCGGTTGTGCACTTGCCCTTCACCTTGATGAGAATGGTCATGTCGGAGAGGTCCTTGCCGTCCCACTTGTCGAACGGCTCCAGCAGCTGCAAGCGGTCCGAGCTCGGCGACACATCGACTTGCACCTCTGTAGAAAAATCATTTTATTAATATTTCATTTTGATTTAGATAAAGTATATGCTATTTATTTGTAAGTTCACTTGATGATGAGTGAAACATCCAACAATATGGTTAGGATATAATATAGTTAGGATGATATGCACAGCACCATATTGTGCTTATACCTTTGAGAATGAGATGTGAAAACTTGTTACCTCAGTAATTTCACTAGTTACAACGCACTTAGAACCAGAACATAGTAATGTTTACACAGATCAAACAGAATAATAGTGTCTATGTATTGTACTTTCGATCGATGTGGAGATCTTTAGGCGAGGCTAATGAAGGACAAACATTTTACATACAAACATTTGTAAATTCAATTGTATTAGGTAAAAGACTCACTCGTGCCGTCAGCCGGTGGGTGCTGGTAGGTGTCCTGGCCGGGGTCGAAACCTTTAGCGGGCAGTTCGTCGGCGAAGGGATCCGACAGCTTAAACTTCTTGCCATCATTACCAGTCAACTCGTCCGACAACGGGTTGAAGTCCAGACGTCCTGTTAGTAATATAAACGAGTTCAAGACAAGATGAAGTATGCTGAAGAAGAGGAAACATTAGGAGCATCGTAATCAAAAATGTCATGTCTCTAATATCTTGGCTGGGAGTTGTTGGGACTTGACAAGTGCAAGACTGTGTTTTGTGGAAATACAAGAGAACTATGTCCAGCAGTGAACGTATATCAGTTGAGATGATGATCTCTAATACCTGTAAAAAGGTATCAAGTAATCTGTTTGTTATTTATATTCTTTGATGAAAGAGAATAAAATTCTCTTTTCAGCCAAAAGGTTCTATATAGGACATGAAAGTCTCTTGGAAAGGCTCCTCATAAAAAGAATATTTTTTTTATACTTTAGAAGGATTTGTACAGGATGTATGTCTTATTTCAAAGAGTACTCAGTTGGTTTTGTAGAAATTAACAAAATTATCAATCCATAGGATGCTGAAGGTCAGCCATGTAGTCTCGGACTATTTAGAATGGGGACTAGAGTAAGCCCTACTGGTCGTAGGCGACTAAAAGGGTGTAGGAGTTTCGTGGGGCTTGAGAGTGCGGGCCCTTATCGCTCAACAAGGGAACACGTGTGGGACAGCGTAGGGCTCAGCGATGGTGATTAGGAGAGTTAAGTCCCTCCTCAGAGACACGTTAACACAAAGTGTAGAGGGGCACTGGTGCGTTCTATAAAAGATTCCGGAGATTCTTCGAATGCACTGATGCAGACTACTGAGGGTGTCATAGTGAGAATCTCATATAACCCTGATCTTCCCCCAGAACTTGAGCATCTTTGGAAGATTTCCCCCGAAACAAAAAAAAAGGGTGTTGAAGATGGAGATAATGAGAGAGGTTGTTTTGTACCTTCTAAAGACTTCTCTTGAAGCTTTGTCCTGTGTAGAACAATTTTTTATACATCTATTATTCCAAATCCTTAAAAAACAAATAAATCGGAAGATGACATTTCCTTGGTGTCCTTTACTTTAGGGAGTCTCAAGTTCTCACCGGCGATAGAGAGTGCGGTGACGAGCTCGGGGCTGGTGACGAAGCAATGGGTCGCCGGGTTCGCGTCGTTGCGCCCGGTGAAGTTGCGGTTGTACGACGTCACGATGGTGTTCTTCTCGCCCTTCTTGACATCCTGCCGGTCCCATTGGCCGATGCAGGGCCCGCAGGCGTTCGCTAACACCTGTAGGTATATAATAATTCTTTAAAACAATGGAGATTTTTCCTGTGTATTATTTAATTAACCATCAAGCTGAAAGCGTTATACATATCGTAGGGTTGCAGGTTCGATTTTCACTAAGCTGAACATCGGCCAGTGGAAGTATTAAGTTAGTTGACTTAATGTCAGTTGAAGGTTTGAATTTTGCTTCTATTAAGAAACCATTGACATGACAAATGTTTTTTTTTTACAAAAAAATGTAATTAACATCGTTTTATATGCAAAATTAATTGTAAACTCACAGTGCCACCAAAGTCCCTTAGGGTCTGTGCGATGCCGTCTCTCTCGATGGTGGCGCGCACTTGCTCCGAGCCCGGGGTCACGTTGAATGGGATCTTAGACTTCAGACCGTGACCTAAAGCCTGCAAAAATTAATGGGAAATTAAACAATTAAAACGTGTTCTTCATCATCAGATAGATATCCACTGTTGGAAGTCATGGAATATAAGACAAATAATGTCTTAGTTTTAAAAATAGTAAGGTGATAAGAAAAAATATATCTGACCTCCTTGACGATGCTGGCGCAACGTCCCATGTCTTCGTACGATGAGTTGGTGCAGGAACCGATGAGGCCAACCTTGATGTCAATAGGCCAGCTGTTCTTTTTAGCTGCGTCGCCCAATTTCGAGATGGGGTTGGCCAGATCAGGTGTGAACGGGCCGTTCACGTGTGGCTCGAGAGTCGACAGGTCGATTTCGATCAGCTGTTACGATATATGAAATAATTGTTAAGAAATATAGTTTAATTTTATCAACTATAATTGTATCCTCAATTCATATAATATTAATGTCAATGAGAATGAGGAAAGTGTAGTGAGTCTTCCTAGAATATTTAGGCTCTCATGTTTACAGTGATTTACAACATAGGGCGTCAGGATCGAAGCAGGAACCTAGATCATCATCATCATCATCAGCCGATAGACCGTCCACTGCTGGAGATAGGCTTCAATGCTACAAGGATTTAACCACCGCGGAACGGAAGCATTTATATGTCAACTAGCTGTGCCTTGCCTGGTTTGGCCGTAACCTCCCAGCAATTCCCTTTGGGGGAAGAATTTTGTAAACACCATTCTTAAATAACCTAAAAATAGCAAAAGCAATATCTCTAACAAATTTTGAATGTGCACGTCTAATAGGTTCGGAGATCTCGTGATGAGTCAATGAATACTTCAATGGAATGTCAGGAATTCATGATATATCTTGGGTCCCGAACTAAGCATAACTTCAGAAGCCTAACTTAATTTTACATATATATTATAATCCTTATTACTCCTAATTTGGGTCAGTGTTTGGGGTGTGTACTGTATGTTGTATGTGTGCGTGTAAAAATAAAGAAAAAAATTAATTAATGTATATAAATAAATAAAACAATCTTTGTGTATATAATGCGGAATGTTTGTGGAACTTATGTTTACAGCTAAAAATTAACAGTAGTTAAATATTTTTAACGCATGTTATCTGTGATCATGAATCTTCATGTTTTGTCTTGATTATCTTATTTATTATTTAAATAAGGGTTGAGCAATTTACAAATATTTCATGTAAAAAGTATATACATACAAATTTATTATGCATGTGCTAGATGTATGTATGAGGACGGTAACTTCAAAAGCGATAAAGGAATTAATCAGTTAGTTTTACTACACCAGATACAAACACTAGAAGGGATTGTGGTGCACCATCTTAATGTTTTTTGGATAAGTTGGGGTCTGGGTTGCGTATTTCAATCACTAAAACTCCTTCGATAACTGTGCATAGAGTTCGTTAAAGTTAGGAGCACCCATGGGTGCTCCGTTAGAAACGAGCGTGGTCTCTCCTACGATATGCCAGGATATATAACCCTAGCGACTGGCCGGCCTTAAGTATCAAGAATTATAATCCATTTAGAAAATAAACTATTACTGTAACCAGTACAACCTTCATACTAAATAAAAATATATCTTCATTCAGATTATTATAATTACCTTTTGTATAATATAATAATAAAATTCAATGTGAACTTGTAAACGTTACCTGGTCATACGGAGCTTTGGAGTCGGGGGTGAGCAGGTGCTTGTAGGAGTTGGCCAAAGCGGCAATGTCATGACGTCCAGTGGACTTGAGGTACGCCTCCATGCGGGAATTGTAAGGGAACACCTGTATCAAAGACGTATAAAATCCATCTTTATTTAAATTTCTCGACTTTGGTATTTTTCTATATTCTCAAACTCACCCTTTCAAATAAAAAAAAATACATCTATAGTTAACGACCCGCCGGGCATTCGTGGTTGGCAAATACAGTGTTCATTATTTTAAACTAATTTGAATTCCGTGTCCATTAGAAATATTATATACATAATGAATACTTTGTAAGAAAATCGAAAATCTAAGAAATCATTGACATGACTACCACGATATTATTCGCCCATAGAAAAGGTTGAGTACCACTGTTTTAGATCAAGAACTGGCGCTATTTTATCCGAGACGTAGAACAATGGGGCCGCACGAGGTGCGCAGTAATATTATATAAGGCCGCATATTATTTAAAACTAAATCAATAACTTCATTTATAATAGTAGAAATTAAATAATATCTATTATATATATAATACTATATAACTAACACTAGTGGTTGCGCCGATCTCCGCGCCCATGTTGCAGATGGTGGCCATGCCGGTGCAAGAGATGGAGTCCACGCCGGGGCCGTGGTACTCCACAATGGCGCCGGTGCCGCCCTTCACCGTCAGAATGCCGGCCACTTTGAGGATAACATCTTTAGGACTCGTCCAACCTTTTAATTGACCTGCGAAACGATTTCTATTTTTAATATACATATATCTATAGAAGATATCCACATATTGACTCATTGCGAAAACTCATCATCACTCAAAAGGGGTGTGTGGGACCTCTTACACACCCCTTGCACAACTCACGGGATCCAAGCCAACCTGACCTGCTCGTGGTAATCAACGAACAAGGCTCTGGCTCCTACTAACCCGCATTGGGCCAGCGTGGTGGGAAATGTCTCAAGCCCCCCATATGAACCTCTATACGACGGCCTCTAGGGCCCAGGGGTACCAGAGACAATGCTGACTGTATGTGGAGATCTTTGAGGCAGGTTTATGTCTAGCAGCGGAAGTCTATTGGCTGATGATGATGACTCTTCGTAGTAACAGTGCGTCTACCATTTAGAGGTCAGCGAAGAATGAATTTTACAAAATTGTTCCCAAACGCAGTTGCGGGGGTGTTATATGACACTACAGAAATTATATCCATGAATATTACAAGGGATGTTGTATCTATTTTAGGTTTAGATTAAATCTAGAATTCAGTAAAAAAACGATCAGGTGAATATCTAAATCACATTCGACAACTGGTCTCTGTTGCCTTAGATAGTCATGGTACCACTGCAGCGCATATTTCTATCGCCAAACGGTAGTATGGAAACATTACTGTGTTTCAGTTTGAAGTGCGCTGTAGCTAGTGAAATTACTGAGGTAACGACTTAACATCTTATGCCGTAAGGCGTCGATCACAATGTGGTGCAGTGTCTATCATCCTAACTAGCGCCATATTATTATGTACCGACGTATTGTCCATAACAACGCGGTTTACTCGTGAATTCATCGCTTCCTCAAAGGATTAATAGTTGAAGATGATCATTATTTGAATTGACCGTCTCATACACAGTTAGATATATTATATATTAACATAAAAATATAAACAAAATGGACATAATTTTATACACATCCTAATTCGCAAATCTTCAATAATGTACGCGTATAGTGGCCATAGTATTAGATGACGGCAATGATCATTAATGAACATAAAATTTAATGATATTTTTTCAGCGACCTCCATGTAATATAAAAAAAAAACAAATGTAGTAATAACACAAATATTCTCTTTAATCACAGCAACTAAACCATAGGTGTATGGTACTTTAAGATTTAAAGTAGTTTCTCCAACTATATCCTAATGTAGATATCCGCAGAACTAAGGTCACCGACATAGCCCAAAAGATTCCTAGACTGAAGTGGCAGTGGATTGGGCATATTGCTCGGAGGACTGAGGGTAGATGGCGCAGCAAGGTCCTCATGTGGCGCCCGCGTAATAGTAGTAGTGTTGGAAGGCATCCCGCAAGGTGGACCGACGATCTGGTGAAAATCGCGGTAAGCCACTGGATGCGAGCAATGCTGGACCGATCGATGTGGAGATCTTTGGAGGAGGTCTATGTCCAGCAGTGGACGTTTATCGGCCGATGATGATCCTTGTTTATTAATTTATTATTTGCTCTTTATTATTCCATAACACGAGCAAGGCCGTTCACCGAATTATAGGTGATACGCCTGTCCTCTGCAATGTGGCAGTTAGGATTGTGTTTCTCAACTTTAAGACTAGTTAGGTCTCGTAAGCTTTTTTACTGGTCATAAGTCTATGTTGCCGGATACCGCCTAGGTTGGTACCACCGCAGCTTCTATTTGTACCGTAAACAATTACTGTTCCGGTTTCAAAGGCGCTGTAGCTAGTGAAATTACTGAAGCAACGTGACTTGCAGTGTATGCGATCGTAACTAGCGTTACATTACTATGGACGTGTGTATCGTTTACCTGAGGTCTCATAGCTTTGTTACGTAAACAAAAATCATTGGGTTTTCATTAATCATCATCATCGATGATTGTATGGACGATCTCTGGCAACAGACCAACCACCAGTAATATTGTTTTTTTTAAAGAAACTTCTTTCATCATCTACGTCGGTGATAAGTATCACTGTAACACTATCAGTGTTCGCAGCGATAACTTGATAACTTTATCAAGTTTACATAGTTCACATTTTTGTTTACTTTCACTTTACGTCACTCTTACCAACTTCGACGTTGGTACATCACCACCTGTGTGTATTAAAGGCATTCAACGACACTCAAAAAGAATTGACACGTTCTTAATTTTATCAACATTAGCAATTTTAATTATAAATAGCCAACGGCAGCTATTACACATATATACCGTATATTTATACCTAAGACGGAGACTAGTCTAGATCTAGGGTGTCACAGTGTGAGGCTATTAAGAAATAGGACTAAGGTAAGTCCTGCCTGTAGGTTTTAGAGTTCGGTGGGCTTTGAAGGTGGGAGCCCGCATCGCCTATTAAGTGACTCCAGGGCGAACGGCAAGTACGTGGTCTCAGGTGTGTTTAGCTTTAGTGCAGGTAAGCCATCGGTCCTCCGGAGAACTCGGGGCCAGAGGCAAAGAAATAGAAACGACGAAAGAGGGTTTTAGTGGATACAGATCTTATATAATCCTACCTTCCGTCCTCCTCAGAGACAAGATATTTTTTTGAAGATTTCGACAAAAAAAGCAGGTCTTGGTACCCCTTTCACAGACGTATATTTCTGAGGTCAAGTAGTAACATCCAACTTCATTATGCCTTTTACAATTGTATAGTTAAAAATTAAGCTATACATATTTACTATATATTTTCCATCTAGTCTCATTGTCACTTATCATCATGTGAAATTATAGTAGAGTTGTCAAACTCACTAGTGATAGGTCTATTTTACCGGAGACCGTCTAGATAGGTACCACCGCAGCTTCTATTATCGCCGACAAACAGTAGCCAGCAAACTTTACATTCCGGTTGTAAGGGCGCTGCAGCTAGTACAGTTATTGGGCAACGAGACTGGCACGTCTCATGTCGTATACCATTCCATCTAGTGCAATGTATTTATTAAGCAAGTCTAAATATATAGAGCGTTATCTGAGACGATGCTTCATGCATAATCTACGAGGCCATGTGACAATTGCTGACGGTGTACAGTGTCGCCATAAATTGCTCCCTACTGCGCACTTGGTACATTATAAACAAGTAATTGAGACGCAATGATTATCATACTCAAAATTATACTTTATCAATATAAGAATAATGATTAGATTTCAAAGACGTTTTAAATTAGACCAACGAACAGAGATTGAATGAAACGATTTTTTTTTTGTATACAATTAAGCGACGAGACGAGCTGAATGTCCGCCTGATGGTGAGTGATACGTCACCCAATAACAATGTATAGCTAGTCAGAATATTATACACTGCACCACATTGCGCTCGTCGCCTGAGACATAGTTGAGTTGCATTAACCCAGTAATAACACTAGCTAAGATGCCCTTCAAACCGGAATACAGTAATGTTTGCACACTACTATTTGCCAGCAGAGACAGGCGCTTCGATGGTACCCACCTAGACGGGCTTCGACAACAGAGACCTACCATCAGTCTAGCTGGTCCGACGATCTGAAGGTTGCGGGAAGTAGCTGGGTGCAGCGCAGGAACGATCAATGTAGAAATCTTTGAAGGTGACCTATATCCAGCAGTGGACGTTTGTCTGATGATGATTATTATATTTCATTGTGAATTGTCATTCTACTGTTGAAAGATACCGTAACTATATTATGAAGCAAAAGGTTAATAACTATTTTCTTAGATATACTATTAAAGCAGAAACATATTCCGAAAGGAAGGTGAAGTACTTGTTTCTTCACGCTGAGGTCCCTGGTTCGATTCAGGAGTTGTTTGATAGAGGTTTTACGAAACCGCCTTTCCCAACTACTACTATGTAAATTTGCCTTAACAGCATCGCTGTTTTCCAGGATACTCTTGCTAAATAACAAGTGAAATTAAGGTCAAGCGTTAACAAGTACGTAGTGTATTATCTTTATTAATAAAGTGTATTACGTCTAATAAGATACTTTCGTGGTATACTAGATAGAATAAATAAATTTCATATGATATTTATAGATTTGTACACTGCGTTCTCGAAAGCTACACAAAGGTGCGTTGTGTAACGAATATAAAAACTACAGCTAACCCGCTGCTACGTTTCGCGTTTCTGGCGCCGGTCCATTAAAAAAATTTACATCTATTTATATCTGCGTACGATTTCGAGATATGCAATGCGGATAGATAACAAACAGTCTCGGTTTGTTGTAATAAGGCTCTTACTACATTAGCCTATTCACGTAATATATATTCTTCTTTCTTCCTCCTGCCCTTGTCCCAGCTATATGTAGTCGGCACAGTATGTACTTTTCTTCCATATCCCTCTATTAACCGTCCTATCTGAATTCACGCTCTTACACGCAATCCATCCACACTTTCTTCGGTCTTCCTCTACTCTTAAACCATCCACTTTCTTTCTCATTACTTTCTTTGTTATATGTCCTTCATCCCTCTGCACAACATGCCTGTACCACACTAACCTCTTGCTCCTCGATTTCTCTGTCACTGGAGCAACTTTCAGACTTCCTCTAATATACTCATTCTTAATTTTATCCATCCCCGTCACACTACACATCCATCTTTACATTCGCATCTCGGCCCCATTAATGCATATTATATACATCCAATTTTCCTTTTACGTGTTATTTTTTGGGAATGTATCTATCGTGTGTAAAGAGACTTAGGTGTACAACCCTCTTATAGTTCCACTTACACTGAGATTCTTCCGCCATAGGGAGAGAGTCAAGGTCGTTTATCTAACACACTCGCCAAGTTCGCGTTAGCGGATATTAAACATCCTCCAAAAACTATAGTTCTCTGTATTGGTTTCCTCATGATGTTTTCCTTCAGCAGTAGCTCAATATTGTTATAAAATTATTCATCACTATCAAAAAACCAATCGGTTCCAGTGTTGTAAGAGTTTATACTACGCACCAATTTAGACCTACTTAAATCTAAAAATAAAAGATACAATGTCTTTAAGGCCGTCCGCTTTGATCGTTGCGTAATAGTTGTTTATCATTGAAACGTTATATGAATTATTCAAATACTTATTAAAATGGTTTTTCACTAACGAAATTTACTAAATCCTTAATACTATATTATACAGTATGTAATTACTGTGGAACAAATCTTTAGTAGACGAGACGAGCGGAAGAGCCTATTGTAAGTGATTCGACCGCCAGTGATACTCATATTAATTTAAATAGCTACTGCGCCCTTCAAACAAGAACCCAGTTATGATTTACAATACTGTAAAGCGGCAGATCAAACTTCTGGTATAGTACATATAGATCGTGGTCACCGGCAAGAGACTAGAAAATACGTTAATATTATTTCATCTAATGTCAAAGCTTACGCTTGCTCAAAACAAAGTCACATTTTAGTTGGGATAAAACTATTTTATACAATAACAAGTATATCTCTATTTCGAACTCACCTGTAAGTTTGACACCAATAACTTTCGGGCATTTCAATTCCCACGGTATATTCGCCATAACATCCACAGCGTCAGCGCCACCCACACCTGGGAAAGAACTCAGCATTTAGTGACAAGTGATCTAACAAATTGCACCAGACATATTCCTATATTACAATTATCTATCAACCTAATAGATGAAGACTGGAATAGGTTGCTCAGTGTGACCACCAAGCTTCAGTTTGAAATGGCATCTCATGATGTTCAAACTAATGCATTATATAACCTTTGGGATTGACCCATATCCAGTAGTAGACTTCTATTGGCGGATAATGATGATGAACCCAATTTATGCAAATAAAAATATTATTGAAGTTATCTTTTCTCTTCATTGTAATAGAACCAAACAATTAGTCAACAGATAATTCATACTATAACCAGTTCTGGCTATCTACTGGCTTCTCCCAAAGCTCTCTAAATAAATCTACTTCGCATCACTCATCTGTAGTGGGTTCTTTCACTAAATCGTCGTCTATCAGAGCACACATATATCATTAATGGAATATAATGTCATCATACCAATGCAAAGTCCACCGAGTCCACCGCCATTCGGTGTGTGCGAGTCCGTTCCAATCATTAGAAGTCCAGGGAAAGCGTAGTTCTCAAGGATGATCTGATGAATGATACCGGAGCCCGGCTTCCAGAAACCAACGCCATATTTAGCCCCAGCAGTTTCTAAGAATTTATAAACTTCTTTGTTGAGGTCCTAAGAAAATTTTGAATACTTAATGAAACACTGTTATATTAGCAATAGGTAATATCATAATTTATGAAAGGTATTATTAACAAGGTTTATTATATTTACAATTGCTACTATAATTACAAGTTAAATGATACATGTTAAAGTTCACCTTCGCTCTTGCTAAATCCTTCTCGCCACCGACTTGTGCTTCAATTAAATGATCACAATGGATGGTGGACGGTACGGCGACACGTGGCAATCCCGAAGAGATGAATTGCAACATTGCCATTTGTGCTGTGGCATCTTGCATAGCTACACGATCGGGTCGCAGACGTAAATAGCTGGTGCCACGTTCAATCTCCTAGAAATAAAAAAAAAAATTTAGAATGTACTAAAATTTACCGTTAGTTAAAGCACATAAAACAGCTACATACTAACCACTTTTATAACTTAGTCACCATATTCTTATTTTACTGCCAAAAAATGCAATGCAAATTTATCATATACAAGTTTCAACGGAGTTGCAATTAGTAAAGCTGTGCTGTGTGAACATCTTAACTTGTTATCATGGTCAGTTACCATAAATTAAACATATTTGTCCCATAGCTGGTTTAAAAAACATATAACCATGTCAAGCTTCATGACCAGGTTGGAAGAATAAGTTCATATACAAAAGAAATTGCCTAACAGCGCCCATTATATAAGTATGGCAGTTAGTCCGAAGTATATAAGTATTTAGAATTTAAACATGTGATGTATGATCTATTTTATCAAATTGTTTTGCGTAATAAGCAATTTTAGGGCATATATGCTAATTCTCTGCCAAACACATTTTGTCTAAACAATATCAACGTTTTATTTCTTAGTTACCGATTCTAGGATCTGGATGTTGTATCATGTAGCATCTTGTAAAACTTTTGTTTACCGTAATTATTTTAATTTAAGCAACTAAAGCAAGCAATGAGTTAGGCAATATAATTTGATAAAGTAATCATAAGGTCACTTTAAATCGTATTCATGATTCTTCTCATGAGTTTTTTACACATAGGGCTACTAGAAATGTTAAATAAAATAGTTTAGTACAAAGAAGGAATAGATGAAACTGTAACTGCTTCCGCAGCACTGAGGCTAGGACAAATGGACATTAATAGGTGTAAAGACAAATGTAAAGAAAAATAATACCAATTGCTCTATATATTTATAAATAAAAGTCAATTTATTCAAATTAGTAGTTAGATAATGAAAACAAGAATCTATAAAAAAAATTAATTTACATTGTAATTTATTCAAAGGTATATTGATATGCACATTTATTTTACTTGGTCCACTTAAAGTTCTTAGATTATTTTTTTTTCAGTTATACAAATTAAAGTGCTATAGAACTAAGAATATTTTAAATTCATCTCATTGAAAGTCAAAGTAAATTTAATTGATGTTGTACAAAAAAGTTTAACATTCAAATGTTTTTACTTAGCATATGATCATTATTGTTACAATACTTAAAAAAACTTAGTAACACTTAAAGATAGTTTCGAAAAGAAAATTTAATTATGACAAAATTTTATTGTCTATTTGTATTTATGCATATAACTGAATTTGAGGCAAGCAAAAAGTATTAATAAATTTAAATAATAAATATAGCTCAAGCATAAAATTTATAAATAATTTTAAAGATAACTTACCTGGTATTTGCTGAAATATTTACATAGTTTTAAATTATCTATTGCAACACAAGTAAATTTAGATTTTTATATGGAAGAAATTTATAGCAACAAAATCATACATATATTTATTTATTTACATTATTCCTATTTATTAATTAAAGGCAAATTAAGAGTTAGTATTGTTATTGTTATGTTTCTACATTGTCATTAGTTTTAATAGAACTTTTAAACCATATAGCACTCATAAAAAATTATAACAACAAAAATTAACTTGGATTTTCCAAATAGAACTCAAATTTACTGACCTGTGCTTTAGGATCATCCAAATGGGAATAAAGCACCTTTTCAGACAAGGTCATGTCGCGACCTAACCTTTTCTTTACTACTTCTAAATTTTTCGTTAATTTCTCGTAAGGCAATGGAGCTTTGTCCAACTTCGACATGGCAACCTAGAATATAATAAATATGTATTAGAAATGTGAAAATTAAGCCATAATGAAATTTTCAACACTTATGTCTGATTACATAACAATGTCTTAGAATGAATAAAATTTGGAAAAATATTACAAATTGAGCGTTTTTAATTACCTGAGCTGCTGCGGCGGTGAGAGGTGACACGCTGAAGCATCTTTGTTGAATTTCCAAGAGAACAGTTCTGGTCCTGCCACCCTGCAAAGATTATGACCGAACAATAGTCAACACCATATGTTTTCCATATATACCATTAATCACTGCCTAAACAATATTACGATGACCCTATAAATGACCTAATAGTGACCGCAGACAGTTTATTTTACGCAACTTGATCTGTTCACTCGCCTTACTATCGTAATGTTATTTATTGATTGCGCCGTAAACAAACTAGTTCTAATAATTATAGGCATTATTTACGTTAACTTGAATAATAAATATAAATTATAAAATTGCACGTGGACGTATATTAAATTTTGAAACTTACCTGGCCATGCAAAACTCTCATACAGTGAGCCATGGTTGCGGGACTTGTATCAATGAAATTGAGTTTATAAAAATCTTGTTATATAAATTAAGGCAACATCGATCACACAAAAATTCTGAGCCGTTTTATTTGCACCTCGATTTAAATTGTCACAAAAATTCAAATCTAATACCACTCACTGATCCACTATTACAGCGGAATAAATTTGGCAGATTGACTTGGCATTTGGCATACGTCTATTAAAGTGATGTGGCCTGAAGGAACTGGTACAGGATCGCTAATATACGTTATAATACGATACATACATATATATTACGCCTCGTTCCCAGTGGGATAGGCAAAGACCACCTCTGTCCACCTGCTACGATCCTGGCACACCTCTCTCGCATCCTCCACATTCATCAGCTCCTTCATGCATGCTCGTCGATTGCGAGTGCTTTTTTGCTTTTTTATTGTTTTTTTATTGTTATTAGTAGTAAAATAACCACTTTTGGTGTAAATAAATATAAAAATAAAAAGAGTAGCTCGCTTGCCTAATGGTTAGAGCGTGCGGCTTTCATTCCGAAGGTCGCGGGTTCAAACCTCGGCATGTACCAATGACTTAATATTTAAGTTATGTACATTTGTGAACTTTAGTTACAACAGCGAGATACAAAAGCGGTGAAGGAAAACATCGTGAGGAAACCCGCACACTGATATCATCTTTGTGTGTGTGTGTGTGTGTGGTGGTCCCAATAAAGTGGCAACAGGCTCGCCCCCTGTTACATGGGACCTAATCTGACCACATCTGGGGAAACGTGGGTGGTTGATTCACCTCTGCCTACCCCTACTGGGAAAAAGACGTGACAATATAAAAAAAAAATATAAAAATTGGTTACAATTTGCTAACTAAAGACATAAGAATAGCGCATATGATAATTAATAGTACTCTTTTCAATGCATTAAAGCCAATTTTTTAAGAATAAATTATTTTAAAGCTAAAGGATATTGAAGCCTTTAAGTTTAGTTAATATTTATCACAATTTTTTTTATATATACTCTGAACAAATTCAAATAAAAATCTTATAACAATAAATTTGTAGTACAAATCTTCTTTTTCAAATATCAGTTGATAAGGATAAGGTTGGCGCAAATACTTGTTACTAAAATATAAAAAATAAGAAGTTCAGAGTTGCTGATGACATATCATTAATTTATTTTGAACTTTTCTGGTACGTATATTATTTTCAAATATCAATTCTAAATTGTATTACCAGTTTTTCTTATAACTTAAGAACTATTTAAAATATATAGAACACACGAAATAAGAACTTGGCAAAGTGCAGTTACATAGGTATTGGATGTTAAAAGCGATTTTGGTTACGAACAATTTTAAAGTACAACACTGGTTTGTCATGACATATGTCTCGTGATATGTTGTCAGTTTTTACTGAATTTCAAAGACAAAAATATGAATTAAAAAAAAATTAACATGATATTCATTTAACATTTGGCGAAAAATACTTTTTATTAGTCAAAAAGATAGAATTTATTAATTCTACTATTGCTGTAGAAGTGGTACTCACTGTGATAGAGTTATGTTAAAGCTAAACTTTTTGTAAATATGGCTGAATCAGTTGTTATCCTTTGCTTTTAAAAAATTAATGAAGTTTACTGACGTTAAAGTATTCATAATGTTGCTTGATTATTAATATAACAATATTTATAGAGACATGCTTTCAACGATGCTATGTTGAGAGTGAAGCACTTAACGTAAATTAATTTTCTTCGATTGATTGGCGTAATATTCTCGCTATGACAAACGCTACTATTCAGGTATTGTTTATGTATTATATTAAACATAATTTGTCATACAACACCCACAATTTTTAAATGTAATCAGAATTATTTTTAAAGATAAACCTTGTATTTTAATATAGTTGCTGTTGAGTGTTCTTCTGTACATGAAAAATATAATTCTAATAAGTTTTAATGAGACAATTAAAATTTCAAACTTTCTGAATTAAGAAAAATTAGCATGTAAAACTGAACCAGTCAGAGGGGTGCTAATATGATGTTAATTTAAAAAAATATTGTCTTTAAACGTATGCTTTTTCTACAACAGGAAATTGAAGGTATTGATGATTATTGGGGTCCAGCATTCAGGTCAGTATATGAAGGAGAAGGTGGTCATGAAGCTTTCGTTCAGCAATTGGACGAAAGAATTAAACAGCATGACAAAGAGATTGAGAAATTATGCAATTTTTATTATCAGGTAAGCTTTACGAGATATTTAGTAGATAGGTTAGGTACTGTATAAGGAAATTTATAAAAAAAAAATATAAGTTGATGATTTTCTATATCCATTTTCACTCTAGCTTTGTTAAAAATGTTTTGTATGGTTTTAGGGTTTTATAGACTCGATCCGAGAGTTGTTACAAGTGAGGTCTCATGCCGAAGAATTACATGCAGAGATATCAAATGTTGACTCTAATGTTAAGGAGACTTCTGAAAGTAAGTTGATTTTTTAATTCTGTCTGTAAATGAGATAATAACTACTAAATACAATTTGTACATGTCATCATTATAGAAAATTTTATTGATTGAACAAATACTTTGAATGTCTTTATACTACTCAATTCACATCAATTGATCCTGCCCTGCCCACATCCAGCTGCATCCTGAAATGTTCACCAGAGCTTTGGAGGAGTTGTATGTCCAGCAGTGGATGTCTGTCAGCTGATAATGATAATCATATTACTCATTTTACAAATTATGATAAAAATTAATGTTAAAACAATCTTCACTCATGTGACAACTTATCTGTTTAACTCCAAAGGTCTTTGCTCAAGAGCAGAAGAACTAATAAGAGCTAGACGTGTTGAACTTAATATTGCAGCTACAATTGAAAAGATGGAACTTTGCTTACCACTTCTCACTACATATTCAAAATTAAAATCCCAAGTAGATGCTAAGAGGTAATTTAAATTATTTCTCTTTGGACATTTAAGTAAAATTATGCTTCTTCAGCAAATATCTTTTTGTGGGTATTTACACCCAATGAGATAGGTTAGTCTTGAGGGCTGCACTTGGCCTAAAGAAGATTTGAAGCACATACAATTATGAAATATGTGATTGCTGCAAAGATCATATTTTTAAAAATTGTTTGGTACACAAAATAATTTAAATAACCTCTCATTTATTAAAAATAATTTATAAATTTTACAGATATTATCCAGCTTTGAAAACATTGGAGCAGTTGGAGCATGTTCTGTTGCCAAGAGTGGGTCCTTACAAATGGTGCTCTCAGATTTCAGCAGACATACCACGACTCCGTCAAGCAATACAAGATGCATCTATGGCTGATTTGAGGGATTTCTTGGAAAACATTAGAGAGCTCAGTCCACAGGTTAACATTTGTTTTCTAAAGTAACAATGATACCTTAATATGAAAAGGTTTCCTACAAATTCATTCATAAATTTATTCAAAGATATCCGGAAAGAGTTGTATTTTATTCAAACAAATGACGAAACAAGTGGTATATTCACCTGTGAATAAGTAACGGTGCAAGCAGTGTAGTGCCTTGAGACATAAGTTATCTTCTGACTTTAGTAACAGGGAGTGTAGGTCATATGGTAGATAAAATGCTTAGATAAGAGATGCAAACCATCCATGTTAATAATAATAAATATCCAATACATAGTTTCAAAGGTTTTCTTGCTTTTAAATGACAGTGTCTAGTGACACAAACAGATGTAGAAAATCACTCATAAATATTTTCGTTTCAGGTTGGAAGTATGGCACTGAAACAAACACAAGACATGCTCGGAAGAAGTCTTGCAAATATTGTTAAAAATAAAAAGGGTAAGTAAAATTAAACACATATTGTGTACTTACTTTTGACATATTGTTGAAGTATGTTTTTTTTTACAGAATCTATGTTGGGCGGATTGAGCAAGGAAAACAGTGGTCCGCAATGCCCTTATGAATTAGTTGATTTTAGCCCACTTCACAGGTGCCTCCATATCCATAGTGTGCTTGGTGCTAAAAATGATTTTATTCAGTATTATAGGTAACTATATATTTTTTTAGTTTATATTTTTTTAGTCATTATAAGAAAATAATAAAGATAATATAATATTTTTTTTCTCAAAATAGGTCTTTATATAACTCCCTAGTACATATGAACAACTAATAACTATTGTTAAGTTAATGAACTATTGTTTATTTATTATTAAGTCTGGGCTAACACTGACTTCAATGGAATAGGTTAATTGAGAATGAGTCCACAAATGGTGAAGTATGCTTTCTTAGATTACTTTTGCAATAACTCGAAGTATATATGTTTGAAGGTCGCTATGGCTACTGAAATTACTAGGGTAATAATATGCTACATCTAATGTTTTAAGGCGACGAGCTCAATGTGGTGCAGAGCATCCCATCGTAACTAGCACCACTGTTATGAGCAGACATATCACTTACCATCAAGTAATGTCCCTCTGGTTTCATAGCTTGGTTGAATAAAAAAAAATGTTGATAGCTGCCAGAAGAATGCTGTTCAAACGTCAGAGTTACAACATAGGAGTAGTAGCTAACTTGTTAAAGGGTCACTTTAAAACTCCTATGTTATTCTTCCAGAGCACAACGCAAACAGCAAGCACGTCTTGTCCTGATTCCCGCCACTGGTAATCTCCATGACTCAATTCAGGGAATGAAGAGCTACTTAAGCTCCGTCTTAGGGTTTTTCATCCTTGAAGAGCATTTGCTGACGACTGGCTCTGGTCTAGTATCTAAAGATTGGCTTTTGGACACCTGGAGTATGTCTGTTACAAAAGTAGCGTCCACATTGAGAACTAACACTTCCCTCATTACGGATCCCACTCTCATGTTGAGCATTAAACATCAGATTATGCTCTTCATCAATACACTGAAGTAAGCTTTAGTTTTTATATATTTTGAACATAGCTTTTAATAGTTCTTGGTTGTCGTAGATTTAAGCATTCATTGTAATGGTTCTTTAAACAATTGCTTGTAGATGCTATGGTTTGCCAACGGATCCATTGCCATTGCTGCTTCAAGAGATGGCAGAACATTATACTGAAGTACTGATGCAGCGTTGGGTTGTTGTCTTCAGGGATATATTGGATAACGCATCATTCTTGCCTATTGAGGTTTGTAAGAGTCACTTATTCTCGTTGCTTATATGGCTCAAATCATAGTTGAATGTTCTTAATCTATGGCTCATAGACCTCCTGTGGTGAATTTAGACCTCTTCTAAAGGTATAAACACCAAATGGTTCTGGCCTGGTTTATGTAAAAGGTTTTACCAAATATTTAATTTACTTTTGTGTAAATTAATAATCTTATAGTTTATATAGTACTTTTGATAGTCAACATTATGTGAGCCACAGTATTCTTAGCAAGCATGATTCACCATCAATATCATTATTATCATTTAACATCCAGAAAATTGAGATCAAGGCTATTTTACAGATAAAAATATATTCACTATTCTTACATTGTTATAGGTAGAAAACCAGGAACAGTATGATGGCGTCATGGACACTTTTCCATATGACGGTGATGAGTTGGAGACGCAGCCATTCCCTAGAAAGTTAGTGTATAATTTTTTTTTTTATGTATAAAATGAAACATGCTGGAGTTTCTTCTTGTAATACAATACCTTGAGTGCAACAGTGTGAATAATAGGCCTTTAGAATATTTTTTTTTATTTACAATTGAGCGACGAAGCTAGTAAGACGATCGCCTGATGATAAGTGATACATCCGCCCATGGCAACGTGGCGCTAACTAGACATAAGGTGTTGAGTCTCGTTTAATTTCTAACTGTCTAGATGTTTTCTTTCTTTTGCTCCAGGTTTCCCTTCTCGACTATAGTGCCTGCGGTATACGTCCAAGTGAAAGAGTTCATATATGCATGGCTCAAGTACTCGGCGGGGCTGGGATTGGGCGGAAGTCGGCGAGCGGCTGCCGCACGGCACTCTGCCTCCCTGTTGCTCAGTCGTTCCTTCACTGGTTGCCTCTCAGCTCTGTTTCGGCGACCATTGCCTCTAATGCAACTTGTGCAGGTTCATATTCAATCTACAACTAACAACAGTTCAAGAATAAACTGTTTTGTTTTAAATACCTACATGTACTGTTAAGACAAACCTTTGATCAACTTACATGAATAAATTCACAAGGTTCATCATCACCGTTATTTCAGTCTATTGGCCAGTTATTACATAAGCTTTCCCAATTGCATGCAAAGAATCATGACTTTGTCATAGATTTTTTATTATAACATTTAAATGTTTGGTTGGCAGATTATCGTCGATACTCAGTACCTAGAAGATGCCACACTGTTCCTCTACGAGTTCATAAGTAATATTACTGGTTCTGAATTGGTAACCACCCAGGTAGGTAAAAGTTTATCATTTGATTTTACCCATATCCGACAAGCATAAACAAAGTATTGAATTGAGATGAGCTACTAAGGATAGGTGAGATGATAGGCCTCTGGACTGCTGGACATAGGCATCCCCCAAAGATCACATCGATCAGCATGGCTCCCGGTACCGCCGGGCTCTAGGCTCCGTCGTTTGTAGAGATTCTTATGGAGGATTTAGGCCATTTCCCACCATGTTAGCCCAATGTGGGTTGGCGGGGACCAGAGCCTCGTTTGTTGATTAGCAGAGTACATCACAGCAGGTGAGGTTGGCTTGGATCCCGTGAGTTGTTGTTCAACACTCCTTACACCCTGGTACCACAACATTTACTATTTTCCCTGCCAAACAGTAGTGTGCAAACATTACGGTGTTCCAGCTTGATGGACGTTGTAGCTTTCAAATTACTTTGACAATTTAGTAAGTTTTGTCTTAAGGCTACCAGGGCAATGTGGTGCTGTGCACATCTTCCTAACTAGCGCCACGTTGTTATGGGCAAGTGTATCGCTTACCATCAGGTGTACGATATATATACTATACAGATGTACTATTTATATACTACTATAATATAATATATCGTTGAGATGCCAAGACGTTAAGTTTAATCTTGAACAGCATAGATCTTACTATTCATCATTTCCCTTCTGTACTAAGGGCCCACTATTGAAGTATCTATGACATCCAGATCAAAAGACTTACTTGTAAGATGTTTTGTAGGCAGCCGGGAGCATGTTCCAAGCAGCTCGTGATGATGCCGAGCAACAGATCTGCAACAATCTGGAGAAGAAGGTCGATGAGTTTTTAGACCTGGAAAACTATGACTGGCTGTTGGGTTTGTTAAATTCTTTTTGTTGTTTAAAACAAAAATATGTGGTTATTATAAAGAGTTTCATGACCATCACATGTTAGACCAGGAATATCTTTCTGATTTACCATCTGATTAAAAAGTAATATCAAAATTCAATTACAATACATGGTTGGTTTAAAATATCATTGCGAAACAACTGATATAGGTTATATTTGATTCCTAGGTTAGGAACAACATATATCGGCAGAATATGACATCTTTGTGGGTTTCATTTTTTCCCTGTTGGAGAAGATTCTCAGTCCCAACACAGAGGGAACATTAAGAGAACAATCTTTTCCTCAGTTGACAAATAAATTTATTGTTTGCTATGGATCTATTAAAAATGTTATTTTCCTTGCAGTGGAGCCAACTGGACAGGCTTCCGCTTTTGTGACAGATATGTTGAGCTACCTCTCCGGCGTTCTGACCTCACTCGAGCAGCTACCGGAGCGCGCACGGTAAGTGATGTGTCTGCTGCATGTTTTTATTGCAGTGTAAAAGATCCCTCCAGATCCCAACTGTCATTGGTAATGAGAGTTGGGTATAGTAGCTCTCTGGCCTAATGGTTAGAGCGTGCGGCTTTCATTCCGAAGGTTGTGGGTTCGAATCTCGGCATGTACCAATGACTTTAATATTTAAGTTATGTACATTTGTGAACTTTATTACTTATACTTACGGTGAAGGAAAACATCGTGAGGAAACCCGCACATGACTTAGAATTTATTCTAAGGTATGTGTGAAGTCACCAACCCGCATTGGGCCAGCGTGGTGACTATGACCCAATCGCCCTCTTATTGAGGGTAGGCCTGTGCCCCAGCAGTGGGGACGTAAATGGGCTGTTATTACTTATTGGTAATGAGGCATGCAGTCAATGGCTCATTATTATCTATGTATCATTATTAGCAGTAAAATTTATTGTAATAATATAATCCGCCAGGGTCGCAGCCGTACGCGCGGCGACCAATCGCATCGCGACGAGGCTTCGCAACCTGCTGCTTGATCCAGCTGTAAAGCAGATCTCATCCGGCGCGCTGTATCAGCTCGACCTTGACGTGATCCAGTGCGAGCAGTTCGCAGCCGGCGAGCCCGTCCCAGGGTTGCAAGAGGGCGAGCTCCTTGAGCACTTCGCAAGTCTGAGGTAAGCCATCAACCATCTACACAAATAAATACAATTAGACCTATCTGCGACATCTCTATTTCTGAGTGAACCAAAGTCTGACGGTTGACAGGTGGTCGTGTTATTGTTTCTCATCCTTAAGTTCCAAGTATTCTTGTTCCAAAACAACAAAAAACAAAAGTATGGTAAGCGCAGGTTTCATTTAATTTATATATAATAGTAAATAAATAGGTTATCTTATACCTTTCTGTCAACAGACAACTTCTTGATTTGATAACCGGCTGGGATTGGTCGTCGTATCTTCACGACGTCGGAATAGAAGGGGGCAAATATGCGCTAGTGACGCCGCGCGATGCCGCTACACTCCTGGAGAAGCTCAAAGAGGCCGAGCAAAAGTCTTCCGTCTTCTCCGTTCTGAAGAAGAACGAAAGAGATAGACGGAAGCTATTGGATACTGTACTTAAACAGTTGAAGCAACTACAAAATCAAGATGGTTAGGAGGAAGTGTACGTAAACTGTGAGATACGTTCAGGATTATCTTTCATATATCGGTTGGTGACCATAGAGGATCCTACTTTTTTGTAAGTAGTAAGAACGCTTCCTACAAAGTGGATTTAAGGAAAATCATTGGAGGTGGATAGTAAGGTGTGCAAATCTTTGAGGGAGGTGTACGCTGTGCAATGGACGTCATCTGGATGATGATAATAAAAATTTGGGCGAGGTACACTTCTGGGATATTGTTCCCGTTCCTTTTTTTCAATGTTAATATAAATCTAAGATATTTATTAGTAAGTGTTTTATATATTAAGTGCAATATTTATTTTTGATAGAGGAAAATGAAACCTTTGAAACTCGATATGTTTATAAGCTTATTTATAAATTGTCGAATATTAAATGCATAATTGATTGTAGTCTTAATGAAGCATTTATAGCATGTTAGATGTTACAATTATTTATATTAAAATATATAAAAGTGCTTATGTGTTTTTATTTTTTGTCTCATTATCGATCGGATAACGCCCATCGCTGTAAGCTAGATAAGCCTCCTTGAAGGATACTCGTTGAAGTAGGAATTCGGTTTTATCCCCATCACGCTGGCCCAGTGCAGTTTGGCGGGTCGTCAGAGCTTCATCAATTGTTTAGCAGGTTGCACCGCAAGCATATGTGGTTGACTTGGGGTCCCTAAATTATTGGGCGGGACCCCTTAATTTGTGGTCATACTCTCTTTAATAAAGATTTATTTGCGAAGAACTGGGAGGCTGCTTGTAAGAGTTTCAAAACAGGAATATAAGACTCAGCAAAACAACACAATTTTTAGCTTTCGACGCAAAAGAGCTGTATTAAAAGTTTAACTTGTCAGCTTGCGCCATCTAAGCTTATTTTATAGTTTTTTACGTTTATATGAAAAAAAATATTTCTCTTGTTTGGGAACAAATTGTATAAACAAACGCTCAGCTGGCCTTGACACTATCTCTAAGGGCTTGCCTTAAAACAAGGAGATACTTTATTCAATTCTGGATGTACATGTGTAATTTGGCTAATGGTTCCTCGAACTTAGATGTTCTACAATAGAAGCTCCTTATTCGCGTATTAAAAAATGCGACCCAATTCCTGTACTCGCTGTTAAAATTTCTTTATTCGCGGATCCAATAAGAACATGTATAGTAATAAATGGGGTCAACTGGTATCCAACCCAATATTCTTTGTAAATGCAATTAAATGGACTAATAAAAAGTATATTCCGTATTAAGAACATACCCCGCGAATAAAGAGCTGTTACTGTATTTAATATACATTTATTCCAGGATTATAACTCTTATGTGGATGATATATATTACCTATTATCTATATCTTATATCAAGAAGTGTCAAAGTGAAAAAGTATAATAAAAGGATTAATATATCAAAGATATCAAACAAATTGTAATCACAATCAAATTCTTTTACGTTATTGCTTAATCGCATAATATCTGGATCAATATGTTAGATTGTTGAAGCTTATGTTGCGTTCGTGCGTCGATTCGGTCTCAGGGTCGTAACCTTAAGTTAGGGTCAAACTGCGCCAATATTATCGCATGTCTGCTTTGTTACATCTCATAAATTCAGATCAGAATTAAATAAACTTCTAGTTTTAATAAAGACCACTGGTGGCAGGTCTTTATTGACGGGGACCGCCTAAATAGGCACTAAAGCAGCGGTCATTTCTATCGCCAAACATCAATGTGCAAATGTTACTATGGTCTGGTTTGAAAGGCGTTATCGCTAGTGTAATTAGTGGGGTAATGAATCTCAACATCTTATGTCTCAGGCGACAAGCGCAATGTCGCGCAGTATATATCATCCTAACTATCGCTACGTTGTTATAGACAGGTGTATGACTTATAAACAAGTGAACGTCCCGCTCGTCTCGTTGCTTAATTTAATAAAAAAAGACATCTAGTACCAAAGCGAAAAACAAGCTGGTTGTTCACATAATGAAATATCACGCCCTTAGCAATTAGTTGAACAGGGACTTGCAGAGATATCGGATTGGATATACAAACTGCAAGCAAAATCTCTATGCGTGTCTAAACTTAAAAATAAATTTACCAATTTAGCAATAGTCAAAGTAGAGCTGTATACCTTTTGATTAACTTAAGAGATTATTATTTAGATAGGTTTAAGAAGCCAGGGTATGCAGTGCTTCTTTGCGAGTAATCAAATTGCTTAGTAATTTCATTCTTTTCAGCAACAAACTAGACCTCGCAATATTTTCGGACTATTGATTAGCTAGAATTAAGTACAGAGTAATAAAGAGACCAGCATATAGTAAAAACACTTCAATTATACAGGTTACATAAACGATTTAAAATAATATAATACAGCGCAAACGAGATTATAGACAAACAAAAATGAACGATAAATGTGAAACATGTGCACGTGGAATGAAATGTTATATAAAAATATGTTTAAATCATGCCCGGTTAAGTAATACCTGAGAGTAATAGACAAGAACTTTATCAGACAATTCCTGTCTTATTTTATGGTTGTCAGAACGGTAATATTATGAAAATACGAGATATGTGTATACAGTATTGCGATACTTAATCCGGTTATATTTCGCAACCATCACACACGGTGCTCCGTTTATTTTGAACCGGGTGTTCATAAGTGTTGAGAAATGGCGCAGATTGTAGTTGAGATACTAGATAGTCTTATTCTGTCCAAGTGATACTTAAACTAGACAATTGTTCATGATGTACTTGTGTTGAAGTTAAGATAAAGTATCTTTGTTTTGTCTTTTAGTTTTTGGCTTATCTTCATTTATAAAGTCGTAAAGGGTACAATGTAAGAGAAGTAAGCTAAACTTTAAAATATTTCTTTGTCAACGAGTCTTAACTTCAAAATAAACAAAAATATTAATTAAAGGGTGTTAATATTGAATAAAAATTAGCATAAATGTATATGAAGCAAATAATGATATATTTCTACTTATTATAATACATTAATATTACACTTAATTTCTTTTATAATACCACTACAAAAAGATTAGATTTTATATGTTCGTAGAAGGTACATTATTACATAAAAAATTATGTAAACAAAACCGATTTTACTTTTTGTATTAGTATAAATAATATAACTAACTACTCGTATATCGGAATATCGTAGTCTATGCTAAGTGCGCTAGTATAGTCATTGTTAGAAATGGTTACTAGCCATTGATTATTCTAAATATTTTGTATACTTATATAAAAAATGTAATAAAAGCTTGCTCATGATTAAAATCACATAAAAGAAAAGGTTATCGTGGTTGAAGAATATCAGGGAATGGACTGACATATAAGGGGCGTCCGAATTGTACTGCCGAACCAGAGACAGAGAGGACTGTAACACGTTGATCACCAACCTTCACTAGCTGGAGAGGCACTTTAAGAAGAAGAAAGAAAAAATTGAGTTTTTTATAATACTTTGTAATAGCATAATTTTGTAATAGTTTGTATTTAAATATTTATTACGCACGTAAAACGGAACAGACAATACCATTACGAATATAATTTAAACATGCAGGTGGTTTAAATGGCTGGACCACCTGACGGCAATAGTAGTTTAAATCAAGCACTTTATATAAATAACACATGAACTAAATTGCATGCGGGGCTCGGCATGTCTATGCCTGTTCACTTATTCAATCTAGAAAGTTCACTAGGAGTATTTTCAAACACATATACACTCATTTGAATATTGCTAAAAGTGTATCATATAGGTAAAAGATGCCGCCCATTGACATACACAAGATACTTTTCGTGTATGAATATCATTTAAAATGGTGTAATACTTTATGGTTAAATAAGTCAAAATTCGTTGTGTGATAGTCTTTCCATATTGACATTATGCATTATGCAGTTTATATACACATTTACATACAGCTCTCTTATTGTCTCTACTATTGAGACGGAGCTTTTTCTCACGGAGAGAGAGAGCCAAAGCCATTTATTTGTCAAACTGGATATGAGCGGTTTGATAGAAACTATTATTCTTGGAAGATGTTGGTTTCCTCCTTATGTTTTCTCTCACTAGATGCTCAAACATTTTGGAGTTTGAATCAAGACGTACATAGGCATAGCTCGTGCGAGCGTCACACAAAATAAGCTTTTTTTTATTCTACGAAGCAAGCGAGACGTTCACCTTATGGTAAGTGATACGCATGGCTATAACAATGTGCTGCTAGTTAGGATGATATACATTGCACCTCACTGTGTTGGTCGCCTTGAGACAAGATGTTGTCTCGTTAGCCGAGTAATTTCATTAGTTACAAACCGGAACACAGTAATGTTTTCACATCACTATTTTGCGGTAGAAATAGACGCTGCGATGGTATCCACCAAGACGGTTTCCGGCAACAGAGACCTGCCGCCATTTCATTACCATTGTTAACAATAAAATTAATTATTTTCATACGCAACCGGTAATTAAGTTTTTAAAACACATTTATGTCAAATCTAAAACATTTATTATTCAAAGAATTGTTTTTGACATTTTTTATAACATAAAAAAAAAGGAAAAAGCCACCATTTTCTTTTTTAATTAATGGTCTCAAAATTATGCAAATTTTTGGAGAATCTGTTAATAATTTATTAGTTGCTTCAAATATGGCGGATACGTCAACACGTTATTATTACATTATTGAATAACTATATTATATACTGAATAAAAAAAATAACATTATTTATTATGGTTAGTAAATTATGTGTATTATATACTTTTTTATGTTTTAAAATTTAATTATTATGGTACTGATAAATTAAGATTTAAATTTCTAAACATTTCATTCAGGGATTCCCTTGTAAAAATATTATATTACATAACCAAATATATAAATATAAAGTCGTAAGTAAAATAATCTATATAGATTTAATGAAATGGTTTTTTTTTTGTTGCCCGATTACGTGAAAACGAGTGAATATATCGACATGGGAACATGACCGTTCCACTCGGAATGATTTGTAGTTGGTTATAGGCTATTTATTTTTGAATTTCATATAACCTTCATTATTTTATTTCTAATTAACTTTTATAAACATTTACAATTCGTATTATTTTTGTTGTTGCCATAGACAAACATTTGCAGTTGTATTAATCAATTGTGTTGATGTATCAGACAATTTTATATTACAGCCAGCAAAGTGGACGAACACTAAGTGATTTTATATATACGCCCTTGATTTTGAAAGTGGTATAAGTCATACATTTCTTATCTTCTTATTCATTATGTTATTTTACTAGGATTTGAAATGAAATATCCGTTAAACTAGATTTTTAAAACTTATTACTCAAACCACTTTCATAATTAAGGACTCGTATGTCATAGTTATTAATTAATATTGAATCGTTGGATTTTTTTTAGTGTAGCATCTTTATGCTTCTTGCAAGGACTTTTTTTGTAGAAACCACGTAATTGTGGTGTCATTAATCGTCTAATTTTCAATTTCAAAAGTCTAATTATTTAGTGATAAAGTATCGCTTTAAAGGACGGTCACTTTAATATAAGACCCCAGGCACTGTAATGTAAACATTTGATTATTTCAAGTCCTGTCGCTCTAGATCGCAACGCATACCCATGTCCACGTCCATTGTGACAAATGGAGGCGCCGGTGCTAGCCGCGTGTTATCAGATGTGGCCTTCCGTCGGCGTGACTCGCCTACGTCTATTCGCGATATTACCAAACCCATATCAAGTTAGCCCACTCGTTGACCTATGGACCTAATGCTACAATTGTAAGATCGCAATTTCGTATGTGAAATACCATTTATTGACGTAAAAGCTGCTCGACTAATATAGGTTGGGTATTTCGATCTGTAACCAGCGTCAAATTATTTCACTTGATCAAATACTGCATAGAATAAATACAAAGAAGGCAAATTTTGGGAAATTTTATCACAAAATTAGAGCAGTAGGGACTCTTCTAGTGTTAATCATCATTACCTATCTACAAACTCTATATCCACTAACCGATATAGATCTTTTCGATTGCTTTCCACTGAATTCGATGCCCTGAGCTTCAGATCTATTAACTTCCGTTTGCTTTGTAGGTAAATAGTGTTGAAGGATACCGTCCTTGCAAAAATCCTCGCAATCCTATGTACCTTCGTGTACTCTCTCGTCATACGTTATCTACTCTAAGTATATTGTCGTAATCCGAATCCACTGCCACTTCATTTGGACCTAGGTAGTAGATATTATTTATATTTCTTAAAGAATTTTTGCTATATTGCTAATAATTCTAAAATTCATATATATGTCAACTACACTTTTCGCTTAGACAAGGAAATTATATTGATATAACAGACTAACTCTGCTTACATCAGCATACCGTACTTTCATTATTCATTTTGGGGACAAAGTCTTCAAAAAGATGCTTTACCTTCAAGAGGAAACTGAGGTCTATGAGATTTTTGTTTAAGCAACGATAGCCATCGCTGCGTTTGGAGAGATCACGGGATTTCCGTTCGGAACAAAATCGAGGCTTTATCCAACGCCATGCTGGGATGGCATATACCGGAAATAGGCCTATTCAATCCTAATAGTATAGAACACCATATTCATTGAGTTACTAGTCCTTTAAAGGTGTTAGAGATGGAGCATACAAAAAAAAAACAGCAAACGTTACGTAACAACAGCTTTTCGTACAATTAAACGGCGCTTGCGAACTGGTTGTGTGCTCCAGTTTTGCTCCATTGAGTGACAATCGTTGACCTTCGCGCGGCGATCGCCTTCCGTTCCTTTTATTTTATTTCGTTAACGAAATGTCAGTTTTAAATCGTGTGCAACTTTTGGAATTAACATTATATCTATATAAGGACGCCGATGAAGTATTATTAATAAATACATATGTTTCCTTGTCTCCGGAAGGCCGGGAGATATTATAGTTGGAATGTTAAGAGGTTTATGTCAATAATTCTTATAAAAATATTTTTATGTTTATGACGATGGAGGCTGTCGGTGACGGTTATACGGATCTCCTTATTTCTGTTTCGGTTATGCAGGGAAACCGCTGAAAAGCCGATGGGGCACTAAGTTTCTCGGATGGCTACCGCGTACCGGTAGACGTAGTGTTGGCAGGCTCCCACCAAGTGATCCTATGATCTGGTGAAGGCTGCGGGAAGCAGCTGGATGCGGGCAGCGCAGAATCGATCGATGTGGAGATCTTTGGGGGACGCCTATGTCCAGCACTGGACGTCTATCGGCTGATAATGAATGACGATGGAGACGATAAGTCATCTAATCAACTTATGCTCATTTCCATTTATCTGTGTTTGTGCTCGTCACTTTGAAATATAGAATGTCTTCCCAGGTTAAAATTTTTAAAAGCTACAGCATCTTAACTATAATAGATTGACTCCAGCGGGAGAGTCATCTTAAGTATGTATCGGACTCACTACTTTATTGATACCAACTGAAACTATTGAAGCCTTTTGATAATTAACTAAATTTTACTAGTGTTAGGTCTGTATTACCGGAGACGGAGGTACGTACCACCGAAACGTCTATTTTTGCCACCATAACGTGCAAACAATAGTTTCGGTCTAAGGGGTGCTGCAGCTAGTATAATTAATGGGATAATGAAACTCAACATCTCATGTCTCTGGTGGCTAGCGCAATGTAATGCAAGTAATCTCCTTGTAATTAGCGCCACGATGTTATGTGCAGGCGTATCACTTACCATCAGGTGAACATCTGGCTCGTTTCGTCGCCTAATTGGATAAAAAAAAGAGAAACAAAAGCAAAAATTATGACACCTTTGCCAGTTTTAGTCAATAAACTTGCTTTAAATTAGTTTTTATTTTAATAAGTTACGTCAAATCTAGTTTTTAATTAAAAATTTTAATTAATCCAATTAAACAAAAATTATTGAGTAAATTAATCATCAATTAGTGGCTTAAATTGCAATTTTTTTGATCTTTGTATATGATAAATTACCGGTTATGAAACAGTGTCAGTATTTACAGATAATAATAATCTTTGAGTAATAATAAATAGTTTTTTTTCTAAGGACGAGACGAGTGAGACTTTGACCTGATAGTAAGTGACACCAACGTGGCACTAGTTAGGGTGATATAGCCAGCACCATATTGAGCTCGTCGCCTTGGGACCTAAAATAACAAGTCCCGTAACCCAGTAGTTTTACTAGCTATAGCGCTCTTCAAACCTCAACAGTAATGTTTGCAACAGGCTCGCCCCCTGTTACACTGGACCTAATCTGACCACATCTGGCGAAATGTGGGTGTTTATTCACCTCTGCCTACCCCTACTGGGAAAAAGGCGTGACAATATAAAAAAAAAAAAATGTTTGCACACTACCGTTTATTAGCAGATATAGGCGGTTTGGTGCTTGCTAGGAGGTCACCAACAACATAGATCTACCACCTGTATATCTTAAGAGTATTTTTTTTTGTATATCTGGTGAAGGGGATGTTTATGTATCATCCAGAATATTGTTACTTGCTTTGGTATTATCAGTACTATCATCCCCATTAGAAAACAAAGGTACTATGAGTGATATAAGGGAACAAAATGAGCTTGACAGGCTGATTAGAAATGAAGAAAGTACTCTCTCATAACTTTTCTAGTGTAGATACTATGCAAATTATGTCGGACTTTCACCAACTATAACTCCTACGTTTTATCTTTCTCTCTGCATACCTTCACACCCCTTTAACAAAATGTCAGTGCTGGACTCTTTTTTAACAATATTTACATTTGAGGTCCTTCATCATTGCATTAATCATTCATTGATTCATAACAGGTAGTGGCTCTCCGCCGGACCCGAAGCCACACAACACTAGTGTGCATATATTACTGTGTTCTAGGAGTTGTAGCTAAAAAAATTATTATGCTAGGATACCAATTGTTAATAACTTTATTCAATGCGACCAGCACAATATAAAGTATTGTAGTGTATATCATCCTAACTAGCACCATATTGTTAACGTTCCTTTCGTTGCTTCGTCAAATAAGAGAAACAGTCTTTCTCCAGTTCTTCCATCTTTTTTGCCAGTTTTTTGTCTCACAACGAATTCTCACCGTACATTAAGTTATACGTATAAATACAATGACATTTGCTTATTTCCCTGTTTTTTTTTTTATTAAGTAAATTCTTTGTTCCCAAACAAGGAAAGCGTTATATCGAATTTATGTTGATGAGATGAAAAACTAGATTATTTGTCGCTAATGTTGATGTAAATTTTACAATAAAAACATATTCCTGGTTTTTCCAAATATTTATAGTGTTGAAATAGATTTTATATATTTATCTAGTATATATTTTTTTTTTAATTTACAATAATTTCTTATGATATTAATAAACCTCCGTGTGGCCCTGGAATACACTCTAGAATTGAACCTAGAGGACGCTTAACTATTTATTAAAACCCTAGTGTTCGAACCTAGGTCACACCAATGTCGATCCAAACAAGTAATTCCAATTACTTACGTTTTTTGTCCATTAGCTGTGGATTTCATATGAACATGTTTGCTATATGCTTCTTGCCTTGCTGGCGGTAAAATAGAATTAATTTGGAAATTTTGACTTGAAATTTGTCAGAAATATTCCCGCCTGGCGGCAACCTGCCGCCTCTCGATTTCCTTCCTGTTATTAACACTCCCGCAATTACCTTTGGAGTAGGAATTCTGTAAAATCCATTCTTAGCTGACGTCTAAATGGCAGAAGCAACATCTGTACCAAATCTTGAGAATTCTCGACTAATAGTTATGGAGATCTTGTGACAAGTCAATGAATCTCTAGATATCTTCTGTATATAATAGGGGGACCGGAAAGTAATGTCGTTTCTGCGCATGCCAATACTTGATTGTCATTTGTCAGCTCATTGTTTTGTTCAGAGGCGTACCAAAGACATTGTGAGGTTATAGTGATTTCTTTACTTATAGACAATTGAATTACAATTTTTTTTTGTAATTTTGGGTAAAATACCAGAAGAGGTACACATCCGGCATTGCATGCTCTTTGAGTTTCGCAAGGGAAATAACGCAACAGTTGCTACCAAAAACATTTGCGATGTTTATCCAAATGCACTGGACATTCGTAAATGCCAAAGGTGGTTTTCCAAGTTCAAATCGGGTAATTTTGATCTTTCCGACTCGTATCGATCAGGAAGACCATCAGCGTTAGACAACGACGTGTTAAGGGCGGAAGTGGAAGCAAATCCGTGTCAGACGATCGAGGAATTGTCAAACAGTCTCAACAAACCTTGGTCGACCATCCAAGAACATTTGAAGCAGATTGGAAAAGTAAGCAGAGCAGGTGTTTGGGTCCCGCATAATCTGTCCGAACAGAATAAGGCTAACCGATCAATCACATGCAACTTATTGCTTCAACGACACAACACAGAAGCGTTTTTTGATCGCTTGATCACAGGAGATGAGAAATGGGTCCTGTATGATAACCCAAAACGCAAAAGGCAGTGGCTCTCTCCAAATGAAATCCCTCGGAGTACTGCTAAGCCAGGTTTACACCCCAAAAAAGCGCTTTTGTGTGTTTGGTGGAGTATTCGCGGCATTGTTCATTTTGAATTACTGAAACCTGGAGAAACTGTTACTGCAGACCTCTACAGGGAACAATTGCAGCGAGTCAATCAATCTTTAATTGAAAAGTGGCCAGCGATTGTCAACCGAAAAGGCGTCATTCTCCAACATGACAATGCAAGACCGCACTGCGCAAGGCGAACTCTAGAAAAAATTAATGAATTGGGGTGGGAGGTGCTGCCTAATCCACCATATTCGCCCGATGTTGCACCATCGGATTTCCACTTATTCCGAGCGCTGCAACACTTTTTAAGTGGCAAAACATTTGCAAATTTGGATGATATCCAAATTTGCAAATGTCTAGATATTTTGCCGAAAAACCAATTAATTTTTATCGATCAGGGATTGAAAATTTACTCACTAGATTGCAAAAGGTTATTGACAATGATGGGGAATACATCATTGATTAAAAATAAAGACTCGTTAAAAATGTATGTGTTTGTATTTAGCGTAAGAAAACGACATTACTTTCCGGTCCCCCTAATATATGTAATTCTACATTGATTTGGAATTAAAATGTATTTTTATTGCACATATAAAACGATCACATTAAAATGTTTGCATTTATATGTTACTATTTGCATTTCGAAATTTACGTCTATTTCTCTGTATATGTGATTTACCACAACATATTCTACGTACATATAATGACGTCGCATTGTAATAAGTACATCCTTCAAGGGTGTCGGAGGCATTGTATATTACAAGTAACGACCTCAGGCCTCTCTCGCCATATGTCGTGGAGCGGTAATAAAACGTTGTTTTTATCTGGACATGTTACAGACTAAATTACGCCGACGGTCGCCATCTCACGGCTTGTTTAAACCTAAATGGTATTAACATAGGTTATGAACCGCATATTAGTGCAACAACAAACTATTTAATAACTTATAGGTTAGTTTTGAATTCAATTATTAATGATAAAGACGTTTTTTATTGTCCATTATATAATTTATATCATAATAAGTTAGTTTACTGGTGGTAGGTCTCGGCTTCTGCAGACCGTCTAATCATCGCAGCGCATATTACTACCGACAAATAATACTGTGCTAATATTAGTGTTCCGGTTTGAATGGTGCTGTAGCTAGTGACATGATTTGGGGTAACGAGTGTCATCACCTTATGGTCTCAAGGCGACGATTGCGACGAGGTACTGTGTATATCATCATAAATGAACGTTGGAACCGAGATCGATGAAGCGTGCTCGCCTAGAATATTCTTACTTCTAGAATATAACATTGCTATATTATTATTGTACTGGCAAGGTTGACAATAAAGGGGTGGTAAGAAGCCAGAATGGTGTTACCATTAATTGAGCATTAGTGTATTTTGTCACGTAAATGAATCAGCGCCATTTGTATTTCAAATTTTCATTTTCAAGTGATTGACGAACATACGAACTTATTTTCATTATATATATTTTTTACCAATTTACTCTAGTACATAAATATTATTATTAGTATTCATATTATACACATATTTTCATATAGGCGTTATATTTTATAACTTTTAATGTATTCGTTTCTTCTTAATGGTTTTGTAAAATATTGGTGGTAGGTCTCTGTTGCTGGAAACCTAGGAAAGCTGCTTCTTCTATATCTGGCGCTAAACACTGGTACTCAAACATTACTGCGTTCCGGGTTGTGATCGCTCCGTAGTATAAAAGAGAATATGTCATTATATATCATCAGCCGATTGACGTCCAAAGCTGGACATAGGCCTCCTCCAAAGATTCCCATCTCGATCAGGTAGAGATTTATATGGGAGTATTTCAGCCCTTTCCCACTACGCTGGCCAACGCAATGTGGGTTGGTGGGAGCCAGAGCCTCATTTGTTGATTAGCAGGTGAGGTTGGCTTGGTTCCCGTGAGTTGTTGTGCGGTAACCCTTAGACCCCAATACTGATGACATGTCATGATAACTGATAATATGTAACTAATTTCAATGGTCTCTATAGTTGTATTTAATCAATTCCACCTATATCTTAAACTATGTAATTTAAGATAACAGGTAAATAGCAAGACAGATAGTGAATTTAGTATCCGATAGCACCTTGAACCGTAAAGCTAATGGCGCTTTAAATTATATTATATATTAGTGATAATTATGTATTTAAGAAAACATCTTGACAAATTGGCATGCTGTATACATAATATATAACTAACGACAAACATAAATTTTGATTAAATATATTAACATGTTTATAGGAACCAAGTCAACTTCACTTGCTCGTGGTGCATCCTGCTAATCAACAAACGAGGCTATGGCTTCCACCACACATCTGACCAGCGTGGTAGAAAATAGCCTAAATCCCACCATATGAATTCCTATTCGATCTTATGGGAATCTTTGAGGATGCCTGTGTCCAGCAGTGGACATCTATGCGCTGATGATGATGATAACCAGAATGTATAAATTCTATGAGCGTATTGTATTATTTGGCTTCAAGTGTTACAATATTAGATATTTCTATCCATAACTTTACATTTACGCCATAGAGTAAATGTTTATTGTAGTTTATAGTTATTTCGTAAAAAGTCGTCATAATAAAATATTTTTTTTGGGTCATTCAAAAGTATATTTAAAATATAAATAATGGTAACACCGTTCAACTGTTATCTTGTACTATAAAAGGATTTGTTGAAATAGTTAACAAGAGATAAAATTTGAAGGTGAAATGTTTTAATAATAAACGTCTGAATTACACTATACTTGGGGTGTAAAGGGTTCCGTCCAACATCTTACGGAGCCCTAGTCAACCTCACCTGCACGCAATGCACCCTGCTAAACTACAGACGAGGTTCTGACGCGGGCGACCGTGGAGGGCTGCAGCCCAATCCCCCCTAGATCCTTGTCTATGCCCAGTAATGGGCATTATCCGGCTGATTAGAAAAAAGTATAAAATACATCAGTGTCATGTACAATAAATTCTACATGCAGTTTCCTTTGTAATGTTGAGATCTTTGGGGTCACATGAAGTTTGGATGGTTGCTGGGTTGTTTCGCAACTACCTGACTAGCTACCTTACCTGATGGTAAATGATACGCTCATAACAATGTGATGCTAGTTAAGACAATATATATTGCATCACATTGCGCTCATTGCATGAGACATTACATGTTGAGACTCGTTACTCCAATAATTACAGTTGCTACAGCGCCGTTCAAACCGGAACACAGTAATGTTTGCACACTACTGGTTGGCGGCAGAAATAGACGCTGCGGTGGTACCCACATAGACGGTCTCCAGCAACATAGACCTAGCACCAGTTAAGATAATACACACTGCACTACATTGCGCTCGTCGCCTTGAGATCTTTCATCAGTCAGGCATCTTCGACCTCTTTATTACTTTGCATCATGTTGATACGCCCGTCCAAAAATATTGTGGTGCTGGTTACAATGATATATTTAGTAACTACAACCCCTTTTTATCTAGAACACGCTGATACTGTAGAATTGGTGCTGCAGGATCCTACAAACGGATATTATGAACACTAAAAAAGTTCAATAGGTTAACTTACATCATATAGCTTTAACATTAGTGAATACTCACGTTTATTTTTTATAGTCTGTTTCTATTGTCAGCTTGTTCGGAATCGTTACATTGCCGATCTTACCTCTCCTTTGATATTTCAAGAGTTCCTGCTGCTGTCGATGAGTCAGTTTTAGTTTATTGTACACTTGCTAATATTGTGAATCGCAGCTTCAGCAGGCGGCCGACGCGCCTATCAAAATGTCGGTTTATGACGGCAAGTTCCACTAAAGTATGATTATCTAAGTGTTTAACCACAATTGGACATTACATTTAAACTATTTTTTTTAATTTATGTTTTGAAAAAAAATTACACCATTACTCAAAAACCGGTAAGATTTGTCTGGAAAATACAGCCGTCGTTGCCAAGCTGCAGCGCAAGTCATATCCGGGCTGGATTGCAATGAGCCATTGTTTAGGATCGGTCGGTGTGATCCCGAAGATACTTCAATGTGTTGTTTATATGGTGGTAAACTATTTATAGAATTGGGAATTATATAATCAAAAATATTATACCATTAAACTTTGTTGTATTTCGGGATAAGAAATTTTTTGTTTCCTTCGAGTTCTCTTAGATTAGATAGTTTGTTCTCCGTAAGTGACTAAGCAAGTATAACTTATTAATAATTTAATTTCGTCTTGTACATTTCATAACTTGCAATACTTAACCTCAACCTTCATCATAGTTTCTAAACTTGTTTTTAAATTAAAATACTCCTCTGGCGTAGCGACCCAAAGTAAATCTTGACCTCCGAAACAAGAAAACTCCAGCGTTGTCGGTCTCGCACTGCCTCTATCCAGTCTACTGCTTAGATCTCACGTAGATCGTGCTCTACGGCATCCTTTCAGCGATATCTGGGCCAGTCGACAGCTCAGTTGCTAATCGGGGTTCCGAGATACGCTTTTTTGATGCTAATAACATCTCCTATCCTCATAATCCATAAGTTTTAACTATCCTCAGTTGTAGTCTACAAATACCTAATTTATATGTTTTACCGTAACTATCCAATATATAATATAACAGCTGATAACTGCATAGCAACTTTAATATGAGTAATTTGACTTACTATGTCAATATTGACAAACCTAAAAATAAACATGTTATGCTCTTTCCTCCTTAATCGCATCACATATTTAAATGAATGTTGTATACAATACGAGTGTGATCAAATTTCAAGCCGATGTCAAGCGGTGATGATGTTGACGATTCACTTCCTTTAAAACAGCCATTCATGCAGTATTTTTACTGCGAAAGAGTAGTGTGCATACATTATCATGTTCCCGTTTGAAGAGAGCTGCAGCTAGGTTAATTACTGGGGCAACGAGACTCCACATCTTGTCTCAAGGCGACAAGCTCAATGTGGTGCAGTACAAATATTTTTTTTATGATGAAATTTGCGCCGCTGGTTATTTTGACAATCATTGCAGCTTCATCGGAGTCAGGGTTCGCGGATCACATATACGTGAACTAAATAAATCATCCTAATGGCCATTACGTTGTTATGGGCAGGCGTATCACTTTCCATCAGATGAAAGTCCTGTCGATTTATTAAATGATCATCAACCCTAATTGTCATACGTTAAATACAATTGATGTTCAAGGGTGTGGTAGATAAAATAGTAGTTGAGATTTTTGGTTTATTATTATTCAGAGCAATTATAAGTAAATTGATAGGTTGGGCCAAATTTGAATATTTAATAGGCGCAAAATTTAGGCACATGATTCATGCCGATGACGGCATATCTGCTCCACATGGTTCAACCGTATCGAATGTTGCATTAATTGATTATCAATAATCACCGGTTGCAGCTCAATATCACAGGCTTGCAACTTTAATAATTTCATTCGACGATTTGATATTGATCCAGATATCTAGATGAATAAATTGATTTTTTCCTAATCAGATGTTATACGCGAGGAAACTAGGTTTTAACCTTAAATTTATCGATCTCATTTTAATACTTAAACACTATCTAGTGTTATATGGAGATAACGAGTAGATTAGTCGGGGAAAGAATATTTTCTATTTGATTTTTTATGGGTATAAAAGAGTATTATTAAATTTTGGCAATGTTTTATTACATTGGAGAGTTTAAACTTCATGCATGTCCAAACGCTGAGACAAATACCAAGAGTTTTATTGTTTAATAAACTCCACTTAATCCGGATTACACTGATAAAAAGATATGGTTAATTGGAAACATAAACAGTTTACTCTAGGAACTGATTACTACACACATGATTACTACATTAATTTGAGGTTATATCTCCATCGGAAACATATTAAATCGTATCAGAAAAATATAATTAATACTTTCTTTAACGCTTTACTTCATTGCCATATCGTGATCGCACTAAATGTATTTATAATACATCACGATTTACAATTATATAGTTGAAGATGATGAAGTTTCAATAATTATTAATTATATGAAAAAATACTCTTTTAACTCGCGGTATTACATTTCAACGAAATAACCTTTAACTCGTCAGAATGTGTTGAAAAGCACACCTATTGGTGTTATGTCGTGTTCATGCTCCGATAAATAATATTTATATTGACTATCAATCGTGATAGACAAGGTTACATAAAAAACAACTACCTCTCAGTTCAAATACCAGACGGATTTTTACGTAATTTAAATTGATTTCGCGAAATCGTGTGTTGTGCAGTTAAATGTAGTGATTGATTTATATTTTGCGACTCTCGCTAATTTAGGTCACCTTCTTGTTTTCGAAAGTAGTCCATCCAGATTCCGCGGCAGAATAAAAAGAAGTAAAGGCCAGTATTGTTGCTGGAGGCATAATTGTGCTGTGTACGCTGTGACAAGCGGTCGTACAGCGTATGCATGGCGCGGAATATTTTAATATGGACTTTAAATATAAAAAAAAACTTACATTGTAGATGGTAGCATTTTTCTGAATCTTGTTAGATATATTTCACATGGTCAATCTGACGCAATGACGATATTCCTGTGGTCCATCTGCGACGTAATACGCCGGACTATTCTGACCTAATGTGCTTCTTCCATCTTAGACCCTATTATTATTATAGGCTTAGACCTATATTAATTGAGGTTTTTTAACTGTAGGACAATATGTTAAAATAATCACTTCTGCAGCAAACATTCCAGGCAGAAACATTAAGTTTAAGCTTTTCTTTTTTAACAATAGTATTAACAAATTTACTTGGTAGGTTTCTGTTGCGGGAGTCCGTCTAGGTAGATATCATCGCAGCTCCAATTTCTGCCGCTAAGCAATAGTGTGCACGCTAGTGTAATTACTGGGGTAACAAGACTAAACATCTTATGTGTGAAACGGCGGGCGCAATGTGGTGCAGTATATATCATTCTAACTAGCGCCACTTTGTTATGGGCGGGCGTATAACGTAAGTTGATACAAAGAATAATAATTATATTAAAGTTAAGAGATTGTATTGGTGTAAACAAAACAATAAGATGAAATAGAATTTTAGTTTATTATTTTTATTAGTTTATTAGTTGTTTTAACTAATACAAAACAAGATCATCAAAAGATACGACAAAGAAAAAAAGTTGTCAACGATAAAAGAGTTCGACAGGATGAAAGCGTGAAGACGTTGTACCTTATGAAATTACGACGAGTACTATATGATGTAGTGTATATCATCGTAACCGTAGGTATATTATTACGAGTACATATTACTTACTATTAGGTGAAAGTACTACTCCATCTCGTCACTTTGTGAAATGAAAAAGGATTTAAATTACGTTACGTCCGCCGTTTCTTTACTACTGTAGACTGAGTACAATACCGGACCACATATCACAAGCGAAATGGCGGTCTCGTGTCACTTTTATTTGTATAGTTTAATTTCGAGAGATTTTTATCTTATTGTTCGCGAAAAAAGCAACCATAAATTTAACAAGTGTCGTTGTCAAGCGAGTGTCGGATTATCGCGTTGACAAATATTCCTCTGAACGTAGTCCTTATTTTTTTTTTGATACTTATCACCTGCAATTTATTCGTCGTGAAAACCTTTAACTTGAGAACTATCGGATGATATGTTGTTTTTAAAAGTGATTATGACAGCGTCCAAATTTTGTTATATGGATTACAATAAAGCAAAAAAAAAAAACAAGACGTATTTTACACTATTATTAAAACATATATAGCAACCATCAACAATATTCATGCATTTATTGCACTATCATTCGTTTTGATAGAAAAAATTCGTATTATGTAAGCGATCGTTTCTTTGCTTATATCATCAATATACACTAGCAAAGAAAAAAAAAATGCTTCAGCTCAGTTATCGATAAAATCCGACATAGCCGTTTCAAAGTAATTCTCGTATGATTTCTACTATCATTGTTCTCCTTGTCATATCTCTTCATGACTGAAGATTAGGTGTTAACTCTGAAAAATAGTCATACCTCTTGTACGAGGTTGTACAGTTTATGTGATGTCATATCTAGGTCGTGTTCAAATACATATATATACACACATATATATATAATAATAATTGTTGAAGTACGACGCAAATTATTGGTTACGTATACATATAGACCGAGAGGATCTATCGTAAGTGCTTGGAGACTGATGAAGTGGCAGGCTCCTTTTATTATTGTATTATAAAAAATACATGATTATTAAGGGTATAAAGTTTTAATATAGTTCATTTCCTTTTCAAAGCGAAATAAAAGCAGGCATGAAACTGAGAAAGGTTTGACCGTATATTTCATTAGATTCATGATACTAAAAATGTAGATCATGTGAAAGTTTAATAAGAACAATTAATTTCCAAACGTTTAAAAAATCTTTTAAACGAAATAGGATTCTTTCAAATAACAAGTCAGTAAATACTTTAAAATAATTTAACTACAAATTACAATCATCGAAAGGAAGTTATTAGCCGTAGTAATAAATTGATTCTCTTTAGCTACTCGTACAAAATAACAATATAACAATGTCGTAAATATTTGCTGCGATCAAAATAGTTTTCACAAGACAAATTTTGATTCGTACAACCCGGATCAGAGGTGTATTTTTTTCGTTTATCGTATGGTTGTTATTATTCTTGATATCAATAAATTAAACCAATCGATCTACATTCTAAGTAGAATTTGGAGACGTTATTAATGAACAGATGAGGATATATTTCATGTTAATAATATCCTGATATTAATGTTTTTACAGATAACCTGTGTGTAGTACGTATGTGTAACTTTTTATGGAGACTATATCTGGTAATACTTTTTTGTGTCAAAGTCTTTCAAAGAAGGTGACAGGAAAATTATAACCTCAAAATGATTGCAACAATGGAAAAATAGGATTACATCACAGCTTTGTATTAATTATAGTTTCCATTGAATATCCGTTATTTTTTTGGGTCAAGTATTACACAAAATATCAAATATTAACTTTTACTAATTATGTCTTACGTAGATTATGGAAGAATAACCTAAGTCTTTCATTCTATTAGAGTATTGTGCTTATATATAAAAAACGATTATTGTTTTTTAGAAAAATGCAAAGAACACAAATCATATATAAAAAATGTGATAAAATCTAATCGATATTAACTGATTTGTTTATATTTTATTTGCTATAGCAAAGTTTAAAATGGGTAGTAACAATATCTGCACATCAGCGTTTAGCGGCAGTAATAGTTAGTGTCATCTGTAAACGAAGACTGTTTCTTTAAAGAAACTAATGCAAATTGGTGTAAGATCTACAGGTTGAGCTATTTGCTAGTTTCACAGACATCTAGTTTCGGTATGGTTACATGTCCAGCGTGTTTGAATATGTAAGCTTTGTGGTAACCGTCGTACACCTGGTGGTCGTAATATTTTATATCGAAGTGGACGTGTCAGGGCGTGGCATGTACAATGTTCGTTCCCATTGTGAAACTAACTCAGCCTTCTAGTTTGACCCCGATACTAAGAAACTTAACTGGACGTGTACATGGTATATCTAAATCAAATATTCATTTTTTAAACCTTAACATCTTAAAATCCGGTATCCATTACCAAGTATTATCATTTTAGGAATACGAATTTATTTAACGATGCTTAGAGTTGGTTAGAGGACCCGTAACTAATTTTTTTTCACCATTGTTGCTTGTTTTCTAATATATGTGTTTAAGTACATGTATGGATTTAAGCAGATTTACTACTGCCATTTCCTCCAGTATTGACAGTTGAGGGACAAACGTAAAATATGCGTTATTACCATAATCAGGTGGGTTAGAAAGTCTCTACTACCATTCTGAAAACAGATACTGAAAGGCAGAAAAACAAATAGCAGGTTTAGCTATGATTTTTAACCAATCATTATAACATGGTCATCAAACATTAGAAGTTGACTGTTGGTATTGGCCTCCTGCAAAGATTCCAACATCGATCGAGTAGGGATTCATATCACGGACTACACAGTAATTGATACCTTGGCATATAAACCAACTACCCTTTACAGTAAAACACTAACCCATCAAAACATTAAGTACTAGTTAAAATCGTATTTTCTTCAAACCTATTATCCTGAAACGTAGTGTATAACGCTTACCTAGCTCTTGTCTCCTATAGATTATTACATGATGATATTCTATATAGTGTATGCTCTGCGTCAGTTAAGGGTCTCGATGACAAACCTTCGTGAATTTTTCAATGCTAACTATTAGGGGGACCGGAAAGTAATGTCGTTTTCTTACGCTAAATACAAACACATACATTTTTAACGAGTCTTTATTTTTAATCAATGATGTATTCCCCATCATTGTCAATAACCTTTTGCCATCTAGTGAGTAAATTTTCAATCCCTGATCGATAAAAATTAATTGGTTTTTCGGCAAAATATCTAGAGATGGCATTTTGGATATCATCCAAATTTGCAAATGTTTTGCCACTTAAAAAGTGTTGCAGCGCTCGGAATAAGTGGAAATCCGATGGTGCAACATCGGGCGAATATGGTGGATGAGGCAGCACCTCCCACCCCAATTCATTAATTTTTTCTAGAGTTCGCCTTGCGCAGTGCGGTCTTGCATTGTCATGTTGGAGAATGACGCCTTTTCGGTTGACAATCGCTGGCCACTTTTCAATTAAAGATTGATTGACTCGCTGCAATTGTTCGCTGTAGAGGTCTGCAGTAACAGTTTCTCCAGGTTTCAGTAATTCAAAATGAACAATGCCGCGAATACTTCACCAAACACACAAAAGCGCTTTTTTGGGGTGTAAACCTGGCTTAGCAGTACTCCGAGGGATTTCATTTGGAGAGAGCCACTGCCTTTTGCGTTTTGGGTTATCATACAGGACCCATTTCTCATCTCCTGTGATCAAGCGATCAAAAAACGCTTCTGTGTTGTGTCGTTGAAGCAATAAGTTGCATGTGATTGATCGGTTAGCCTTATTCTGTTCGGACAGATTATGCGGGACCCAAACACCTGCTCTGCTTACTTTTCCAATCTGCTTCAAATGTTCTTGGATGGTCGACCAAGGTTTGTTGAGACTGTTTGACAATTCCTCGATCGTCTGACACGGATTTGCTTCCACTTCCGCCCTTAACACGTCGTTGTCTAACGCTGGTCTTCCTGATCGATACGAGTCGGAAAGATCAAAATTACCCGATTTGAACTTGGAAAACCACCTTTGGCATTTACGAATGTCCAGTGCATTTGGATAAACATCGCAAATGTTTTTGGTAGCAACTGTTGCGTTATTTCCCTTGCGAAACTCAAAGAGCATGCAATGCCGGATGTGTACCTCTTCTGGTATTTGGCTGGCCATTTTACCCAAAATTACAAAAAAAAAATGTAATTCAATTGTCTATAAGTAAAGAAATCACTATAACCTCACAATGTCTTTGGTACACCTCTGAACAAAACAATGAGCTGACAAATGACAATCAAGTATTGGCATTCGCAGAAACGACATTACTTTCCGGTCCCCCTATTATATTATTCTTTGTTGTACTGATCGATAATTGAAACGATAAATAAATTAAAAAAAAATATGGAGGAAATTCACACCATATTGACCCAATGCGGGTAGGTGGGAGCCAAAGCTTCGTTTGTTGATTAGCAGGGTGCACCACGAGCAAGTGATCTTGGCTTGGATCCCCTGAGTTGTTGTGCGGGAACCCTTACACCTTTAGCAATGATTTTTACCAATATACTACTCTTACCTTCCCTACTGTTAGGAGTCCAAAGTTTAGCAGTGAACATTAGAAGACAGAAATGACCCAGGGACTAGGAGAGGAAAACATACGTCTTAAAGTGCAACGTTTCCCAATGCAAAGTTTCAGGTCTTTGGAGTCAAAATTCTTTCGATATTTAGATTTCGGATTTACATAACAATTGTGCATTAGCGTTGTTTATCAAAATAAATGGCATAAATACTAATGTTCAGTCCACTACATACTGATAGCCGTGGCCCTGGGTCCACGTGCCCAGTATCAGATGATCTGTAAGAGTCAAGACTTTCAAGCGCTAAACATCTTCAGAATACACACTACACACTGAACGATTGATAATCATAATCAAGTTTAAATATCTCATAATTTCTCAAATTTAGTTTATACTCGGTTGAACCAATTTTCTGACTTAAAATCTACTATGGAAATCTATAGATATTGTAATTTCATTTAAATGCCCTTTAACAATTTCCGAACCTTCTCTAGTTCTTTTATAAGTCTCCGACGCTCGCTAGAAACCACATAATTAAAGAAATACTATAATAAAAGAAAACTATGAATGGTGACGCTCACATAACTTTATTAAATAATGTATTGGTATCTCACATTTATATTATAGGACAGGATACACATTGTAGTGCTTATTTCTAACATAAACGAAGTTTGCATGTGCACATTAAGATGTGTAATGTAATTGTAAACGTCGTTTGGAATAAATTAATGCTAGTACCGCATTCTTACTATAAAAAATCTTGTTTAAGAAATTATTATTTGCTTGTTTATCTTTATTTTGAAAGCTATTACATACTCCAAGACGTTATAAAGGAGGACTTTAATGCCTAAAGATTTTATTACTCAACTCCCAGAAGAATGTTGAGAACTCATATATATAAGACAAACATATATATATATATATATATATAAATGCATAAATAGTTATATTTGGATAGAAATACTAAAATATTGGCGTTAAATATGGATGATATTCAAGCAAAAAGTTTGTCAGCAGTTTCTTAACTTTGGTTACTTCTAGCAATCATGACGTCAGAAGACGCAGCGTTCAAAAGGAGCTTGTAAGTTTTATGAAGTTCTTCCTTAGCTGTAGGCAAGTTTTGGACGTTATATATATATCTTAATTTAATTGGGGCCACTTTCAAATATTTGCAGCAAAGGTCTAACAAGGTCAGAAGAGAATAAGAATAACACTACATCAATGGAGCCGATTAGTCATCTAAACAAATGAACGTTTGATATATCGCCCACGCTTTAGTCTAATGGGTCCACGTTACAATGGACAGACGAGATTTGGCTATGGCCAAGTTAATGATATATAATAATGTTGGAATTTTAGAACAGGACTACCTTGGTGATGTGGATTTAACTCGCATTTATATTCAACGTCCGGTGTTGTGAATCTAACGTAAAACATTAGAATAGTCTTCTCAATTTTAGGGTTTAGCCCAATCTCTTTATATGTTCTGTATCATCATGAAGCATCTGTATTACCGTTTCAACTTCATCATTATTCCACATATTTGATATACATGACTCCTCTTTCTTAACAAGAACATTAAAGCAGTGGGGCAAATGACTGGCGTCAGTGTTTCCATACAAACTGGATTGTATCTAGAGTAGAGTAAATAGGTTGTTATTCGCTTGTGTATTTTACCATCGCAGACCAAATTACCACTTTAACATCAGGAACAACAATTAACATCTTACTTACAATTAACATCAGGAAGGATCATGGTCAAGCATAAATCTATGCGATTTAAAAAATATATATTGCGGCTCTAAAGAAATGGAACTTGTGCTGCATATAAATCACAAGCGTAAAGTTTATTGATAATAATTATATCCGAAAGCATTCTCCTTTAGATGTACTTTAATGATCCTTGCACAATTTTATATTTTAAATTATAACTCACTTAAGAAACATAGATTTCGATTTCTCGTGGGCAATATTCACCATTTTAAGGTTGAGTTTTATTACTCTTAGTTTAACATTATAATAAAACTTTTATTCATGATTTGCATAACTTGTAATTGAATTCTGTATCAGATAACGAAACTGTCAAGGTTAGTAGTTCTTCCTCGTACATCAGAAACCCATTTAACTGATCTAACTCGATATTGTTTATGCTGGTATTGCGCCATTTAGATGTTTCTATATAAATCAATATCTCAACTAAATTATAATAAATATGATTAACGATTTCATTTTGAGATGTTTATTGTGATAATTTAAAATATAACTCTATATTCTATTATGGACGTGAATTATAAAATTTTAATAGATTTTATAAACACGAACTTCTGCCTGCAACGTCGTTTGCAAGATATTGATATGTCGAAAGTAATCAATATATTTTCATATGATCAATATATTTATATATAAAGAAGATCAATTATTGTTTTTGGTTATCTAATTATTATTTTTTCTACTCTAGGTGAGACTGGTAATTTTCATCAATTTCACGGTGTAGGATGGATGCTTGGAACGAAACGTTAGAACGAGACAGTGTGAGCGTGAGCGAGAGGGATATACTAGAAAAGTTAAAAAGATACGTGTAGCGATGATGAATGTGTTTATGGATTTTTCTGTTAAAAATAAAAACCAGTGTTTTTAGAAAACGATTCAATTTATTTCCACACCCTCAGTCCCACAACAGTTTCATTTCTTTTAAGTGATCGTTACTTTAGACATGCAAAACCTTACATGCTCTTTCTTGGCTCTGAGTAATCTAATCAAAGATTCCGAGTGCAATTAAAATTCGTTTTTAACCGTATAGAAAATGTCACGATTGCATATTGAATTAATGTATAAGTTATATTAGGTGTTGTGTTGTGACAGAAACTCAAATAAAATCCGATCTGGTCATAAAAGCGAGCAACGCCGCCCCGTGTGTTGTAAGTCGAATTAGCATTGTTTATGTAACCTGCATTTGAATTAGGTTGCAAGAACATTTAAAAGCATCATATTAAAGAATATTCGTGCCTTGTATTATTATAAATAACAGTAATGTTCGATCTAAATACATATTCATGAGAATAAATTTACTGAAGTGGCAATGAGCTGGACGGCGCGAAGATCGGACGGACGATGGGGCAGAAAGATCCTTGAGTGGAGACCATTTATTACCAAGTGCAGTGTGGTCTAGTCTGGCCTATCGTCCCCTAAGTGGACTAATGACCTGATGAATATCTTGAATGACGTTAGATGCAAAGGGCATCGGAATGGTTGATGGGACTTGAAAGATGAGACCTATGTTTGAACTGCGATACGCTGAAATGATAACAATGAAAAAAAATCAAATATGCTTATAAATAACTAATGTATATTTTTATTTATTAGTATCACTATATAACTATATATTGCTTTTCAATTATTTCCATACCTCCAAGAATAAAAGAGTGCACAACAATTATTGTAAAAGATGTTAGATGACTATTAAATGAACATGTTTAATACTGAAATGGAGTTAGTAAATTTAATAAATAAAAGTGTACTTTTTTCCTATTTGTTCGTATTTTTTTGATAAACTAAATGTGTTACACTTTCATATATTTTTAATATACTAATTACATTAAACCTGTGCCCAGGTTTGTTAGCTATTACTTTTCATATACCAAGACCATAAGTTTATTAACAGTAATGTTTATATTTTTAATTAAAACTAATATTATACAGACTGGCACTTTAACTTCATTATTTTTAGGTATGTAGGTACTTTTATCAACAACACTCCCTCCCTCAACTCCTTTTGCCCCTAAAATATACAAAAAATTTTCAATTGCTTTAAATTACGATTTCCCACTACATTTTGGATTTAACGAGAATTGTTTAACATGTGGGTAAAACGTAATATATACATAACTCAGGTTTTTTTTATTTTATATTACAAATATAATATAGTTATTTAGTTTACATTTAGAAAAGTGATTTCTTCACAGTTTTTTCAACGCTAATTGCTTTGTTTAATAATATCAAGCGCCTGACGATTGTTTCACATTTTTATCTTTCAATTTCCGACATCTTGCCGTTCCGTTTCAAGCGCAGTTATTATGTAAATAATGTAATCAGTAAAATATTTATTAACTTCTACATAGGTATTATAGGTTTTTTATAAAACTGAAAGTCTAGAAATTTCTTCATTCATTGAAATGGTTTATTATTTATTATTAATTGGTATAAGTATTTTTTATCTATTATTATCTATAGTTGCATTTTAAAAAATAAGTCTTAAGGTTTATGAATAATTTTTTTTAAACTTTTTGAATAGAGATTTTATAGGAATGTTTCAGTAATTAATATATTTTTTTTTATTCAACAAAGCGATGAAACGAGTGTGAGGTTCACCTGATTTTAAGTGATAGGCCTTCCCATAACATCGTGGCGCTAGTTTGAATGTTATACACTGGACTACGTTGTGATCGTCGCCTTGAAACATAAGACGTTGAGTCTGGTTACCCCTGTAATTATACTAACTACAGAGCCCTTCAAACCGGAACACAGTACTGTTTGTCAGCTGCCATAAGAGCTGCGGTTGTACCTACAATTTATTTCTACTCAATACTAAAAGTCGTGGTTTTAATTAATCTTATAAGTTTTCTATTTACTATTAACCCTTCTCTAAAATGACACGTTGAGGCGTAGACAAACTAATTACTCATGTAATATTAAACGTGTAATTACTCTACGGATAATTACAACCGTTCGTTGCCGATACGGCACCAATAATAACCGGGCAGAAAATATAACAACGCTATTGGCAGGATACGCTATAGCCTTTCGTAATAGTACCAGCGAAGGCTCCGCCGGCTGATGTGTCAGTCATTAAGTTGGTACGCCACCGTCCCCATAAGGTAAAGCAACGGTGACCCACATCGATCTTATTGCCGCTCTGAATGATAACACGGATAAATATTACCTTTTTATTGATGGTGATTTCATAACGTTTCTTTGTCCTGTTTAACAATTGTAAAAACTTAAAACTGTTCCGATGTTTATAATATACGATATATCCTTTAAATGTTTCATTACGTCTTTAATATGTTGTAAACTTAGATGATACTCCAGTTTTGGAAACGATGAAACTAAATTATCGTCTGGCCTTTGAGTGTTGCAAAATTTTTATATTAAGACTCTTTAAAAACTTATGATATTAGATCATATTTCAAATTTAAAACATAAACATTGATCGGTGATGTCTGATCTTTAACATTGATGTATATTTAGAAACCTTTATAAAGATTGAAGAGCATTAATTCAGTGAAGTGGTTTTGATATTGTTGCAGCTTGGGCACCTGTTATTGTACTACCAGGTGCATTTCATAATCGCAATTAATCATCTATTCACAATAAATGTTTCATTTTATTGTAAAGTGATGAATAAATACATAATAGAATCTAACATGAGATACATAATTTAGAGCTAGTATATGAAAGTCTAAATCAAAATTGTCTTAAAATATTGACATTGATGGATGCCACGTTGTAAATAAGTCGTGTAGTGTAACACTGAGTAGCATTTTGTTGTAACTCGTAATGCGTGTAATATAGTTGACTATTTGGCCTCTTTGTCACAGCTTTAGATATTAAGATACGACGGCAGATAATAAACGATCATGCACAATGGAACTGGGCGGGGTACATGTTAAGTCGTTTATAAATATGCACGACACAATATGATAATCGATGAATTAGTTTCGTTGTTAATATACTTGTGGGAAACAAAGATTCCTAAACCACAAGCACAGGCTTATAATCTTTCATGTCTATACCAGATAATAGTTTATCAGTAGATAATAGAGCCGCTATTAACTACAAACAAACTATTATATAATATACTCACTGTTATCTATGTAATAAACTAATTGTTAACCTACATTTACAAATTTAAACAAAATATATGTTTATAGATACGTATTACTTCCGCAGAGATTTGTGTAGTCATAATGACTTCAACTTGGACACATTCCGTCGACAAGTAGTGTAAGTATTCTACCATTCCACAAACGTCACAATAACATGAGTCCACTTCCTGTATTTGATATTTTAATCTGTTAGCTTTATATGTTCTTAATGAGCAACTATCTACTAATAATACTGTAGGCAAATCATGCTGCATGAGGATGCCCTTTAGATCTCTATACCATCAATCTATACCAAATATATAATATCTCTTTCTTAGAACATTTTGATATATTAGCCCTATCAGATTACAAAAAACGATATATGATTCAATTTATTTAAAGTTTCTCTATAAATTCATGCTTGTATTTTTTTCAAATTTATTTAGTTGACTAAATGTTAACTACCTTCAGGCAATATAAAAATACTAAAAACGTCTTGCAATGGTGACTAAATAAAACGATTCCTTTTATTAAATTTCCTCTTCTTTAACCAATTCGTTTTTCAATATTATCTTATTATATAATAATAGTTTTTTTGATAAATATTAAGTATAGTATAGTATATAATATAATTAATTTACAGGCAATACTGATAAATCATCACTTGATGTTGTTGTTATTCAACCACTTCATAATATATAACCCCTTTGACATCAGAACCTTCTAATTGAACTGTCTGAAAAATAAAAAAAATCGGATAAAAGTTATAGTATATAGCAAGTAGACTAAAGCAAAAGTAATTATTAATCGATTTAGTTTACGACTATTTATGTGTTAACGCATATTGTTACGAAAATAGGAATAATTTGTAGTTTTTTTTTTTTAAATAAACAAATTGAACAAAAGTAACTATGTAAAAACCACAAAGGTTTTTTAACGATGCTAGGACCAGAATTAGTCATCAAGATCATTGACTGACGCAGAGTCAGTTAATGATCTAAATGACAGTATAAAAATATATATATTGTATTGTTATATTCCTAATTTATCTGAAATTCTGGTAGAGGAGAACATCGCGAAGCAACCGATATCTTCCAGGAACTTTTCACTTACTGTTATGAGAACGTCCTCAAACCTGCTCTTAGAGAAGGCCTTGAATCCCAGCAGTGGTAACGTTAAGTAGGCAGTTTATAATATATTTGTATTATTGTAGAGATTCAGCATAAAACAAATAAGCATAAGTTCTAACCATAAATGGATAAGATCAATGTCAAAAATATTTCGCTCGAAATAAATGCTCGAACTATAACATTTATTTTCGTATAAATTTATAGCGAAAACGCCTTTGAATTATGTTAATGTTTGAAATAATTCATGAACAACTCTATTTAGCAATAGGATATTGATATTATTGATATGCTGGTGAGAAAAAAAAAACAATAGCTATGTCTAAATAGATTAAATATTCATGTATTTTATATAGTCTATAACAAATTATGTCTAGTAAAAATCAATAACAAACACATATCATACAAATACAAAATTTAAAATATTTGATGAAATATAAAAAGAAAAGTAAATTAGATATTTAAAAACTAGATAATATGAAAAATTTATTTGATGTTATTATTGTTGATTTACAGAAGTTAACAACAAAGGGAAGAATATAGATTGTTATTGTTTAATAACTATCACCATCTTAGTCCGTCGAAGCTTTCGTTTGAAGCAAGCGTATTTTATGAATTAACATCCGATTTTGATACAAATATTTTCCAAAGTGATGTAATTTTATAAAATAATTAAATAAAGATGAAGATAGTCAGTAAATAATTATCCAATATTAGTAAACATATGATGTTATTCTTAAAACATTTACAACGTGGGTATGATAGTTGTTAAATTTAAAACTAGATGAATACAAAAGCTTCTAAGAGGAAGTGCCGACATTGGGTACAAGGTTGAAGGCTTGTAACGTAATATTTGTATCAAAGTTTCTCACCCAAAATGAACAGGGTGTATTGAATGTCGAAAGGGTTACCACATGTTACTTTTTTTTTTTCCGCAGCAATGTTGTTATGGCGGCATATATACGATATGTAAATGGTAGTTAGACATCGAAAGAACTCTACCATCACCTAATTTAGTTCCTTTTGTTGATTTTTAAGTAGTTAAAATTCAATTTAATCAAGGCGCAAATTTAAACGGCTGTCCATAAAATATTGTATTAAAAAAAAAATCCATATTTCATACATCTAGGTTCAACTTGTACTTATTTCAATATCCTTTTTTTTATATTTTGTCTTTATGCTTCATGATTATAATACTCTAACCAAACTTAGTTCAAAACTAACAAACAATATCGGATGATAGTTTTCATTAATATATGGTTATTCATGAACTTTATCTAAACAATTTATAATTATTACCATTTAAAATAAACAACTCTCTTAATTTTCCCAATATTGAGCCTCTTTTTTGGGAGAAGTAAGACTATCTATATATTTATGGGAAATATTCAGAGATTCATTGACTCATCACGAGATTTTCGAGACTATTATACCTAAAACTTAAAGTTTTGTAGAGATATTGCTTCTGCCGTTTAGAACTCCGTTAAGAATGGATTTTACATAATTCCTACCCCAAATGAAGTTTCGGGGTTGCCAATAACGGAAAGAGACCCACCGCGAACGGAATATTTCAGACAAATCTAATTCTATATTACGAGCAGCAAAGCTGACGGGGAACAGTTAGTATGCTATATATTTTCATAAACAATTTACTAAACGCTTTAGTAAAGTTTATAAGAAATAATTGTGAACTCTAGCAGACCAAACTCTGTCCAGGGCTGTGTGGTGTGGTCACAGTAGTTTATTTGTAGTGCCCGTGCAAACCTTTGTAATATTGCATTTTCAATATAATATATTTAATTGAATTATGTCATATGTGAAGTTGCTCCACTGTTCAAAGACTGGTTCTCAATCGTAAAAATTTAAAACGGCTGTATATTGAGATAAATCTCGTTGCTTTGTAAACTGGGTGTGCTATAACAAAAACTTCCATTGCCATTAAGTACAAATAACATTTACGTAAGTTGGATAATGTGTAGCGTTTGTAAGGCATTCAAATAAATAAACTGATCCACATGTTAAAAACTTTTGGTGATGATTTTATAATAATTATTCCATCGCTGGGAATTGGGATCTTCTTTAAAGTGAAGAATCCAGGTTATCTATGACGATATCCCAAATCAACGATAGTTATTGTTTTTGGAATCTATCGATTACTTGACGAGCGTTTTTCTTTTCAAGATACTTAAGTAAGGATCGAATCTGTACTTCCTTAAGTCGTCTAAAGTCCATTATGACACCTGACGTTTGTAACAGAGTCATTTGATAATTATTCTCATGCTAGTCGAGATTATTATGGACGATAAATATCATTGGTAATGACATGACGTGATCATTGGTTATAGCAACTCCTTTAAAAAAAAAAAACAAAAAAGTAAAATGTCTTGCGGGAGAATAGATCAATAGATAAACAAGTGGATGACAAATTGTTTTTTTACATATATCTACTAGATAATCATTAATGGATTTAATCACCCCTGGACATACACAAAACTCAACATTTGTAGACGATTTGCAATTTTGTTAAGCGGATGCTGTTTTTGAACATTATTAGTAGAAGAATAGATATAGAATAGTCTTATATAAGTCTTGCTTGTATAAAAGATAATCAAATCTATGTTTCTAATAACAATATTAGTATAAAAGACGTAATTATTATTTTAAGACAGCTATTAATCAAAGACTGAGACAATTTGAAACTGTACATAGGAATATTAACTAGTGTTTAAGTTTATCTTAATTACTTTAAGATGGAAAAATCTTAAGTCTAGAATAGGCGATATTCTTTAACTTTAATAAAATCTCTTGACTATTTAATAAGTGATTTCGAAAAACCCTCACCATTTTAGTTTCCTTCTCACTGAACTCCCTCGTGAAGTACGCCTTCTTTCCGTCTGGCATCTTAATTGTTTGTTTCATTATACTGTTGCTTAACAGCTGATACACAACTTTTATCTAAAAAATATATATATATGATATATTTTATTTCTTATGAAAAGTACAAAGGAAATTAATTGTGTATTGTGTAATTACATATATCATTATAATTTCTCTTTCAAATTCTGTACTGTTCATTTTCATTGTTAATCTTTCAAATAGTTTAATTTTTTTTTCTTCTCTTAACCCTTAAATTTGTTCATTTATTATTAGAGATATAATAAGAATGCATTATCTATATGTAGAGTTAGTAAAGTAGTAGTAGTAGTAGTAAAAACAGCCCATTTACGTCCCCACTGCAGGGGCACAGGCCTACCCTCAATATGAGGGCGATTGGGCCATAGTCACCACGCTGGCCCAATGCGGGTTGGTGACTTCACACATACCTTAGAATAAATTCTAAGTCATGTGCGGGTTTCCTCACGATGTTTTCCTTCACCGTTTGTATCTCGCTGTTGTAAAAGTCCACAAATGTACATAACTTAAATATTAAAGTCATCGGTACATGCCGAGATTCGAACCCGCGACCTTCGGAATGAAAGCCGCACGCTCTAACCATTAGGCCAGCGAGCTACGCTGTAGATGTAGAGTTAGATCAGTTTTATATTGTATTTTTTGATGGCTCTAATGAAATAAACAATTTGATTGCTGCAGTAATACTTCAGTATTGTTCTTAGTTACAAACATATACACAAAGGAAAACATACAGTTAATCGGTATTAAACAAATTTAATAGATATAATTAGCCATATTAATTTTAGTGGTAAATTTTTAAGTGTAAACGGCTCTCTTAAACATGTGAACTAACGATATTCATCATCAATTTCTCAACCGATGGTGGTGCACCGCTTGACTTGTAATATAACAAGATTCGATCACATAATCTCAATCCAATGTTAAATCTTGGAAAGTCTTGGAAATTCTACTTTCTTAAAGAACGATATCAAGGATTGTTGGTTCACTCCTTTTACTCGTTATTCGATAATGAACTGGTTCACCTCATCAGCTTCGTCGGCTTTTGTATACAGAAAATAACAATAAGGCGATATATCAAAACGTACCGATTTAACAGCCTGACTTTTCAATGGTTTCCCACGGTTTTTACGTCCAAAACAATTACGTATCATATGTACACGAATTTCTTTAGGTTACGTATATAAGTTGAAAGTAATTCAACGTTCACATCGGTAATATACTGTAGAATATCATAACAAACAATATAAAGTTTTCAAGACAATATTTATACTATCATTAGCAATAAGCGTCTAAATCTTCTGTTGTTATGAATGGACGAAGAAATTTCAATATAATACGATATGATCAGTATAACGTTCATGTAAATAGAACAATATTATTAAATATGATATGAAATACTAATATTATTATAAAATCTTTTGCCTTGACCTCAAAATTAAATATCTTTATCATATAGATAACAGTAACAATGGAACATCAGTCGGCGGATGACATTATTATACTTGTCTTAGTATATATACTATTGTAAGAAATTTCAAACATGAATATAGATAACAAATCGATATATTTTATTGAAAAATTAATATACATATAGCTCGTTAAAAGTTACAAAATAAGGTATAGATATAGATAATTTGTGTGCCATATCATCATGTGCTAAAAATATTTCAGTTAGCACAAACGTGTTTAGTATTAAAACTATTTAACGTTTTAATTAACTCTTTTCTTATATATTTTTTTATTGAATTTTGATACCTTACTTCCGTCTCGCCTTTCGAACTCTTGTTCTTGCCCCAGTTTGAAAGTACAAGAGAAATATTTGTTGTTCGCCTGCAGTGTGAAGAGAAACGTCGATTCATCCAGCCTTCTGAATGAAAGAGTCGGTGGAGTCCCTTTTAACAATCGCACCATTTGTTCGGAGGCATCTGCAATCGATTTAGCATTATTACAATGTAGAGATAATTCGAATTATATAGATGCCATCGATACTTAAACACGACTCGCACAAGTACACAGTGTCATAATGTATAAAACACTACATAGTCTACTGTTCAAAGTATTAAATGATGGTAATTAAACCGGACGACTGTTCCGACTGAAGTGTAACACTCACTTGGTGATTTTAACAATTCGTCCACATTTTCGCATCGCACTCTCCTGAACTTCTTGCCAGAGAACCACGACATGCTGCTATATAAACGTGATCTAACAAAATACAATAAAAAAAGTGTTTACAAATTGAGCCCGCTATCTACTTGTTACGTTCGCTGCGCTTGATAAGGAGGCGAAATGAGCACAGTCATGGTCCGCGAATATTGTCAATTTTTTTTTTCATTCGCTACACGTTTGGTAACGATGAATTCACAATATCGTTGATTGATCTTTATCATGTAAAAAATCACGTAAAATTTCTAACGTTTCCATTAAAGATAAAAGTAAAAAAGGACGTGGTTTACTATTGGTTTCCTTGTTGCTTTCGTAGGTACCACAGCAGCTCCTATTGCGGCCGACGAACAGTAACGTGACAGGCATACAGGTACTGTAGCTAGTGAAATTACTGGTGTAACGAGACTTAACATCTTATGTCTTAAGCTGATGAGCGTAATGTGGTGCTGTGAATACCATATTGACTAGCGCCACGTTGCTATGAGCGGACGTATCGCTTACCATCAGGTGAACATCTCCTATTTATCTCACCATCATAATCATCAGATGCAATCTTTAAACTGGTCTCATCTTGTAGCATAGTCATCAAAAAGTGGAACATAATACTAAATAATTAGCATATTAAAATACTCAATGTTAATGAATGACCATTCTCATTATTTTAAGACATTTGTCTCTCTAAATGACTCCTAGCGTGAATTTTCCTATGCGACCTGGCCTTTTTTTGTTTTCGGGGAGAAAATCTTCGAAAAGATACTCTGTCTTCTAGGGGAGGTCAAAGTTATAAAAAGAATTTTACCCATTAAAACTCCTTCGGTGGTTACCGTCGGCGTTTAGAGAGGTCACTGGATCTGCATTCTAAACACAACTGCGGTCTCTCTAACGCTATGCTGGGATAGCTCCGGGGTTTCTTTGATGCAGTCTCTACCAGACTCCTGAGCACTACCTCAATGATCGCAGACCACGTCCAGCTATTGCCCTCTTCAGGGTCGTATAGAAAATGATGAGAGCTCCAATCCTGACCGTCAACGACCCCAAAGGTCCAATTTAATAGAGGAACACCATTTACTGGCACGATGTGACGACGAGTGTTACCGCCACGACGGCTTCGTCTCTGATCGGTATCTGTCCTCTCTCGATCCCGCTAGGCAGTATCCTTTTATACCATAATAGTTTCTTAAAAAGAAGTTACGGCTCTTCATGCAAAATCCTCCTTACAGCATCTCCGACACGATTGTTAGCAAGGGGAGGTTCCATCCGATCCGATTTATTAGGATCCTCCGCTCCGGCTCCTACGCCGGGCAAACCGCAAACGTGTGCAATGCGCAATCCTGCTTCCTTCCTCCACAGTGGAAGCAATTCGCCGTTGCTTCTCGTCCAATCGTATGTAGATAATCACTGAAATACACCGTGCCGATTAATATCTGTGTCTGCAGATGAAACTTCCTTCACGTCGTTGCATCCAGACATCGATGAAGACCGGCAGTACCGCCACTACAACTGGCCTGTCCCTAGTTTCTTACCTCCACTTATCCTGTTCCTTATTTATGAATAACTATTGAGTTTAGCAAGATGTTAAGTAGTCGCTAGTTGTGTAGTAAGGCTGTAACTAAAAGAATAGTGAATCTTGATTTACGTCAATCTTTAGTTAGGAGACAGTGCAGTGTATAAATTTAAGCCTTAAATTAGGTAATATTCTGTATGGAATTATTTGTCTAATCTTTTATTATATTATATAACGTTGCAATATAATCCACATACATTATAAATTTTACGTATATCATACTTACGTTGTACTTTAATTTTCACAGTCATCAATTGCAGCAGAAGATAAAGTGACTGATAAACTGATGACAAAATGATTTTGATGTAAAACAAGGTGAGGCTGCTGATAGATATATGTTTTAAATTTTATTTCTCCAAATATTGTATGAAAAAGCATAGTAACCAAAGCGATTTTTTTTTAATAATGATTATGTGTATAGAATATAGTAAGGGTGTTTAGTGTTAATATTATATTATATGCATGAAAATATAAAAAAAAAATTATAATATATTCAGTACCTAAAAAATAATGAAGTATGGAAGAAACATCTTAACATAATATTATATGTCGAGACTAGATGCATAAAAAAAATTTAAGTTACAATTACAAGCAATGTTTCTGAAGTATGTACTAGTAGCTCATTCCAGTCTGATGGAATAAGGAGTGAATAAATACAATATCTTCATTCCTCCAGAGAACCAGAGCCTCGTTTGATAAGCAGGGTGCATCACGAGCAGGTGACGTGGGCTGGGGCTGGTGAGTTGTGCGGGGCCCCTTACACCCCTACATTTATACTTTCACAACAAATAACTATTGTACCTTTCATTTGCTTTTTTCATTGCAAACGGGCTTCTGAATAGGAAGTGAAATATTTCGTACTATAATTAATTGTATTTTATCGCAATTAAAAAGGTTTCCTGCACTTTTAATTGCATTGATTTATCTTAATATTTATTATTTCGATACAGTACCTTTTACATCCGGATTTCATATTTCCATAGAATTTATTAAATTTAGTCCTGTCCTCACCTCCTCTTCTTTTCACAGTTTGTCAGTGATCAATGAACGAATACAATACCTTCCGGCATAAAGATTTTCCATCAGTAACTGATTTATATTTATCTATTAACTTGAATGATAAAGTTTTGGGAAATAACTGTGTACATACGAAAACGATAGAGATGTCAGCAGATACTGCACATTTCATCACAAGAAAAATCTTTATCAGAACTAAAGAATACTTACGCAGGTTATTAACAAAAACACATATAGTTTTATATTGATTTATTTAAATAAAAGAGTGTATGATAGTTTATAAGGGTAGTATAGGAAGTGGTGAAGAATCCATATTTTCAAAGGATAAGCCATTAGCTTGGGTAACATCTACAATTCCGCACTTGGCTGTGATGGATAAAGGGATCTTACTGAGGTCAAAAAAAGACTTTTTTAAACGATTTTTGTTATAACTCATTATGTAAATAAATTTCATGATTATTAATACATCATTTTTTACATTTTTTCAGCTTTAAAAACTATAATCCATGTGATATCATTAAGTTAGGAAAATATAGATTTATTTTGCGAACAGCTGAAGTTAATGTCAGGGACGAATGTAACGGCCGCGAGCGACTTTGAGGCGGAACTACCTTTTTGACGTAATTAATAATATTCCTGATATTAGCAGAACGATTATGATACCATATGCAATTTTGTTTTGTTCGATTAAGCTCCATAAAAACTTGGGGCTTGTCAGGATGATATACACTACACCACATTGCGCTCGTAGCCTGAAACGTAAGACGTTGAATTTCGTTACCCGGTAATTACACTAGTCGTTTGCACATTACTGTTTGGCGGCAAAAATAGGGGTTGCATGGGTACTCAGACGGTCTCTACAATAGAGACCTACCACCCAAATAAAACCACCCTTACTAATAAAAAGGCATTATTGCGTTGTTAAAATTCTTATTTATTGGTAATTCTACAAAGGAGAATAATTTTCTTGAATGAATAATCAAATGCTTTAAAATTTTCTCTTCTTTCTTCTTCTTAAATCTTTACGTACATTACGACAGTTAATGTTACGTTGATTTAAACTTATATCTTATATACCTATCGATGAGTAGCTTCAGAATCCGGAGACTTCAGATTCGGTAGATATTGCTTTTGCCATTCAACTAAGACAGACAACTAACTGGTCAACTAAGAACGGATTTTACAAAATTCTTTCACCAAAAAGAGATGCGGGGATATTATTAAGTTGAAGGGGCCAGGAGTGGAGGCCGGGATATTCTAATCCTCTATGTCAGCAAAGAAAGGGGGTAACAGATAGTTAAAAAATAAACTCTTTCTCCGGAGCAAAAGATTATACTTCTATTATTATGTAGATAGGAGCTACAATACTATTTTCTTTTTATAATGTTATTATCGTTCATATTTTTAAAATGTAAAATGATGTATAAGTTACTACTTATCTCATACTTGAGAGCTATTCGAAATTGATTTATTTCAAATGTCTGCTGCTTCTGTTATGTCAGCAATGACCAATTCAAGGTACGATTGAGATATAATGAAACAGTGTTAATCCATATTAAACTTTATAATCGAGTTATATAAAAATGGCAGGGGACTTGCGACATGTGCAAGAGAGCGTGTCACACGTAAAAGCATTCTTGACACTGCAAGCTCCAGTTTGTTCGTTCGGTGAGCGCGCGACCTTGCGGACCACCACCGCAGCAGGGCGGGGGCGCCTATGACTGCGGCCGGCCGCTGTGCCGACGGCACTCGTACTGCGCCGACGAACCGACCAGCGCGTTTCCAAACACATAATACGAATTCCAAAATCGAACGCGATCGGAGATGACATACTGATTTAATTGGAGAAGTATAAGAAAATGTGGTTGCCTTTGTTTTTGGTGGTCGCGGGCGGCGCGCTCGCCGCGGAGGGCGCAGGCGCCGGCGCCGCGCGCCTCCTATGCTACGTGCAGGGCACGCACGCGGCCGACTACCCCGAGTGCACGCACCTCCTCTACACGGGCGACGCGAGAGGTGAAAAACTGGACCACTTACTGAGAGACTACAGGAAAAGCAACCCCACACTTAAGATAATTCTTCGCGTCTCCGAGATCGATAAGGTAAGGACACTAAGAGTAATATATCATACAACGCCTTAACTTCTTAAATGTATACTTAACTATATTTATAGAAGTATACACACATTATACGTATTAAATGATTACAGTAAACATATAACTTAATTCAATTTTTAACTAAGTAAAGATATATGAAATCAAATTTGACGTTTTATGAATTTCCAAGTAATGTAAGCACAGCCGTGATGTTATTTGTGAATACATATTTAGTAATTACGAAACTGAAAAATTAACTCATGAAGAAAATATGTACTTCATAAAGTTAACGTTATTTAAAAATGTTATAGCAAATAAATTGAATCGATACGCTTACAAAATTTACAAACTACCTTCATTGCTTATCCGCACTTTTCATGATTTACCAGTTAAACGTGGTTATTAATACATGAGTGACAGATTGAACTTTGGTAGCTTTTTCAAAAATATGTTTATCATACATTACTTTTTAATAGTGTTCGTGACAACATACTGTTAAACAGTTATAATACCTAACTGTACAATATTTAAATGATTTTGATACATTATCTAATATTAGATTGTTTTAAAGAGCTCAATATTTACCAAATATTGTTGAAAGGCTTTAATTTCATCACATGCATGTATATCTCTTAATATCGACATTTAGAACTGGATATATACTTTTACTGTAAAATACATATCTCTACTACTGGCTCTTACTAGAAGATAGTATATTAGTCTACTTATTCTGCCAAATAAGTAAACAATAGAATTATTGTTTTTTTATTCACTTAAGCGACGAGACGAGCGCAACGTTCACCAGATGGTAAGTGACACGCCCGCCCATAACACCGTGGCGCTTGTTAATATGGTATATACTAGTCCACATTGCGCTCGTCTCCTGAGACCTATGATGTTGGTCTTGTTACCCCAGTAATTGCACTAGCTACAGCACCCTTTAAATCGGAACACAGTAATGTTTGCACTTTACTGTTTGGCGGCAGAAATTGACGCCGTGACAGTACCTAGCCAGCCTCCGGCATAACATATGTACCATCAAAAATATTGAGATAAAAAGTACTATTAACATAAAATTTATAATGTATCGATGATATACGATCATCTGTTACCGCAATCTTCCCTGATAATAAGTGCTAAAGAGCACACGAAATTCCGTGAGATATATACTATGAAATTCGTGAGTACTAATAGTGAGCAAGACATCAACGTGTTAACCAAACAGTTTAATAAATATAAATAATAAAAAATGTATGAGATAACGTTACTTTACTATCTCACTGGTCGCGACCACAATTTCCAAGTTAATTTCCCTTGTTATTAAACGGCTTAGTTACATTAGTATGAAATATTAGTAATTTTAAAAGCGTTCAGGTGTAAGGTCTCCCGCCCGACCATGCGTGGATCTGTAACACAAGTCGACGATTACTTCGAGGTTTTTCCGGTGTAGACTTACCTGAACGGAGCTAATCATGCCCGTCCTAGTGTGAACATGTTATACATGTCCCACTGGCGCCTAGAAGGAATAAAGGATTCTATTCATGCGCCGTATGACGTAAGATATCACTATGGAAACCTTTTCTTGAGAACAACGATTGTATCAATTAACGTGATACTAAAATATCCACTATTCTGTCTATAGTTAGATTAAATCAAGTACCAACATTTAGAAGACCTTATTCCGCGTTGATCAGACTGAACTGTAAATACATATAACTAAAAATTGTAGGTAATCCGTGATGAATATCATATCACAGCTTCTACCAAATCCTCTTAACAGTCATGGCTGCTGGAAAACATTAGAAACGTCGTTATTATAAATAATTAATATTATATATTATGATTATGGGTACAAGTATTAGTCAATAAAATAAGTTTTATCATAGATGTCCACTGTTGGACATAAGCATCTCCCAAAAATTCCCACATCGATCGGGTAGGGTTTCATATATAGGATTTGAGCCATTTCCCACTACGCTTGCCAATATGGTTGGTGGGAGTTTTTTTAATTAGCAGCGTGCACCACGAGCAGGTGAGCAAGCTTGGATCCTCTGAGTTGTTGTCAGGTAACCCTTACACCCACTTTTATCATAATACCACAAATATTCTTATAAATTTGCATTCAATATCAATAAAGACATTATTTTTTATATTCAACGTAGCGACGAGTCCAGTGAGACGTTCACATAATATGGCGTTATACAGCGCTGCCTTGTGACATAAGAAATTATGTCTAATTACCCCAGTAATTTCACTTGCTACAGCGCCTTTCAAACCGAAACAGAGCAATGTTTGTACACTACTGTTTGGTAGCAAAAATAGGAGCTGCAGCGGTATCTACCCCAGATGGTCTCCGACAACAGAAAGTTACCACTAGTGAACCCGTGTGTTTTTTGTTAACATAATAGAGTAACTTTTTTTAACCTTTATGTGTTATGGATAGTAAAAAGCCCTAACTTCAACAGTAGAAAGTAAAGTTCTTTTCTTTCACTACAAACCTTTGTTTTAGATATGGGAGCTTAACTAAAATTTAGGTTTTCCTGCATGGTTAACTCTTGTAAAAATATTTAATTGTTTTTTTCTTATTGGTGTACGTACGAAGAACCAAATAATACAATAAATAGATATACAGAATCCAACTGAGGGTCGTAATTACGAGTATAATAGTTAATAAACAATCAGTAGCTTGTTCTTACTTAACTGTGCAACCTTATCTTTTCTGACATTTAATTTTAACCGTTGAAAAAGTAAAAATATCCAAAAGAATTTCAATTAGGTTAAAACAATTAAACCGTGTATATATGTCAGTCGATACGAATATTTAAAATCCTTTTAAGAAGCGAACACAACCTCTTTAGGTCAGGCATCAACTTTAAAGTGTCGTGTTAATGGCAACGGCCGCCCGCTCTGACATAACCCCAGACGGTAACATTTTGAGAGAAAACACTCCTTATCTGTTTATACGGACCCAACAGCTTACGAATAGAGTTCGAATTACAGGGTCACAATTATCATTTCAGCCTACTGTCTCCCACTGCTGAATATAGGCCTTTTTAATTGTCGCTATTGTATGGCGAAAGCATTCCCGCCTAATTAAAAGGTTTGATTCGGACGCCATGGGGTTTTAACCAACAAGAGCATAAATCTTCAATTGTCCCCACAACGGAAAGCTATATCATTTAATAATTCATGACCAGATAAATAACCTCTACATCTGATTACCAACACCACAACGCCACGACCAGGCTGCAACTGCAAGGAAGTGTGAGAAGAAGTATCGTACTATGTTATAAACAAAATGATTTAATGAGACGGTGAAAATAAAACGATATCTCTGCTTCTCTAAAAATGAAATCTATGTCTCGTCTGGATACCAAAAAGATCTTCAAGAGGTCTTTAAATAATTTTAAACTTTACAGGACTCATCTGGTTACATAAGTTAATATACACTAAATCATTTGATACGAAATCCTATATACACGACGTGATGAAACCTATAATTCGATTTTGTATTAATGACAGAGTATAAAATATTATTGTGTGTATAATTTAGTACTTTTCAAATCTCAAAACATGGCAATAACTACTACTCTTTATATACCACATATGTCTCCTCTCTTGCCCTCTGTTACTTTCTTTCCTACTTCCTTTTTATATTTTCGTATGTTATTCTTTATAGTTCTGATCCTGCAACAGTAGTCAAAATATGAGACTCGGTCTAGTTATGACTTAAATGAACTGTTAGCCCGTTCTACATAAAAAATACTTAAATTACTATATCAGTTCTAGTTGTTTCCCGGACACTTTGCTGGCCGTAATATAGCATTAGATTTGAAATATAGACTTGAAATTAGTCAGAAATATTCCTACCTGACGTCAATCCGCTGCTCTTGCTTCTTCCTGTTATTAACACCTTCGAAATTTCCTCTGGAGAAGAAATTATGTATAATCCATTCTTAGTTGACCTCTAAATGCCAGAAGCATTAACTCCACCAAATTTTGAGTGATTTCGTTTAATAGTTTAGGAGATATCGTGATTCAATGAATTTATATATCTCCTATATGCAAGTATATATAGATTACGTTTGATTTGATTAGATCTATAATTATATGGATTGTAATGTATGTATTCATTTTAATTTCTTTGCTTTGTTTTTAAACCATTTCTTGTGGATTGAACAATAGTTTATGCAACTGTTTTATTACATTAATAACTGTTATATGTCGTTTTATAAAGAAGCAAACAGATATAATTGCTCTCATATTAAGGGTAGGTCTGTGCCCCAGCAGTGGGGACGTATATTGGCTGTTATGGATCAGATATAAACACTATACGTTTACAGTTTAAGTACACTTCGTATAACCTAATAGGCTTTTCTTTTTTAGGCTCCTGCTTAGAAATAAATTGTAATATAATAGAACTTTTCATTTCGTTAATTATGATCCAATTTCTTAAATGTTTGACCTTTATTTGATATATGTGTATAGTCTTTAAAGTAGTAATAGGATTTTATGTCTTAACAGTGATTATTCGTCATACCGAAAACAATCCCTTTTTTCTTAATTATCTTAAATATGAATCTGTTAAGATATTGATTAATATAATTATAGATTAGTTAATATTATCAAATTGCATCCGGTTGTAGGGTGACTCGCTAAAAACGATTTACTTTCAACAATACATTTGGACCATACACATTTTGACCTTTGATTTGACAGCCCATGTCAAGGCCAGCTCGCCAATTGTCAATTGTATTGTCAATTTTGACAGGTATCGGATAACTTACTATAGGAATGCTGTCAAGTAACCCTTGTAGACATGCTTATTATCAACGTAGACGGATCTAGTATATTAAATAACTCTGATTGTTTCCACCCTATAATCTCAGTGTAGTAAGAATAGAACTATAGTAATCACTGTCTGTGGTAGAAGGGGCAGAAAATCCATGTTCGCGGATTTGTAGATGGAGTCTCTCATTGTACACTAAGCGAGCCTTTGCTGGTGTTTTAATGCAAATGACTTCAAAATGGCTTAAATTAACAAAATTTTATAATATCTCTACAAAATCTTTCAACGAATTTCGTATCAATTAATAAATAGTGTCAAGTTTTAAATTTTAATAATCAATCGATCAGTTCTTTCTTAAAAGCCGTTGATTGATACACATCGAATGAGTTATTTGACTGAATTAATCTATACAGTGAATAGTTAATGATCTGTTTACTTTAAACATTGCCTATTAAAATTAATATTAACTTGTAAGTATAAAAAAATACCTGTTTTCAGTTTTTTTATCCACTTACTCAGAATTGAATACCTTAACCCTTTAAAAAATGCTGCGAGGCTGTACTGGAAAGCTTAAGAGAGCTGAGCTTTATAAGTACTATATTTTTTCTAGCTTTTCCCGCCCGCTTTGATAGCCATAATACTTCCGTATCTACCTAATTCTTTAGAAATATTCCTTTAGAGCAACTGCAAACGGAAATGACTTTCTACAGCAACCGCATTAATAGCACGAAATGAAAATGTTTATAAAAGTTGATTAGATATAAAATGATGAAAGATCTATGAAATAATGTTCATGTTCCCATGTCGATACGTTCATAAGTTTTCAAGTGTTTGGCAAACAAACAAAACCTATTTCCATTATATATAGAAAAACTGTTATTTACTTTGTAATCAAAACTTATTTTATCGTCAATTAATTGTTTCATAGTTAAGATACGAACTCGGATTTACTGGAAATTCTATTTATTGGTGGTAGGCCTCTATTGACGGAAATCTAAGTAGATACCACCGCAGCGCCTATTGCTACTAACAACATCAACATTGCAAACATTGCTGTATTCTGGTTTAAAGGGCCCTCTAGCTAGAGCAATTACCGGGATAATCAGACTTAATATCTTATGTCTCATATCGTAACTAGCATCGCGTTGCTATGGGTATACATGTCCATTACCATCACATAATGTCCTGATCGACTCGTAGCTTAATTGAATTAAAAAAAAAATGTAAACGTTGTATATAACAACTAATCGAGTCGTAACATCTGATCAGCAATGCGTACACATTCATCAGAATTAATTGAAGAATTGTAATGCAAGTACTTCCGTGTGATTACATGAAACTAGTTACGTTCAGCAACCATTACTAAACATGTAAGCACTGATGAATTAAACCTATAACAAGTACTTTCCCTTTCTTTCAGAATATTTATATAATGAACTAGATCGATTGCCAATCGCCTGTATCATTTAAATAACAGCATCAGTTACAGTTGGATTGCTGTAAGCATCTTTTTATTATGACTATTAAAAACTTTATATACACTACTGGTGATAGATCTTTATTACCGGAGTACTATTACCGCTGCAGCTCTTAAAGCAGCCGATAAACAGTACAGTGCTAACGTTACTGTGTTCCAGTTTGAAGGATGATGTAGCTGTTGAAATTACTAGGGTAACGAGACTCATCATGTTATGTATCAAGGCGACGGGTGCCAATTGATGCTGTGTATACCATCCGCACTAGTGCCACGTTGTTATCAGCAGGCGTATCACTTACCATCAGGTGATCGTCCCGCTCGTCTGTTACTTCGTTAAATGAACAAAAAGTGATATTTTTGTTGATAACAAACATTTATATGTAGCATCTAATCAATTAATTATAAAGAGCTGCCGTTCTTGATAAAAAACCTGATGATTGCTTCATTGGCCATGTAGATCTTAGCAGCGCTGATGCATTCCTTTTTTTTTTATTTCTGATCTCTGTTAACTCCGTAAGTCTCCATTGTAATAAATCTATGAAAAAATTAACATTTAAGTGTATACACATTTTTGCAATCAAACCATAATTTGTGGAGATCTATCGGCTGATGATGATACTTTCCTCTGTGGGAGACGGTTCTTCTACACAATGTTTTCTATGGTGCCCTCTGTTGAGGCGTTCATCTAGTCCCTTAGTCCTCAAAGGCGTCAATGCGAGACTTGACGAGGGTCGACATTGGCGTTAATCTTCACATTTTTTGTCCAGTTTTAGGAACATGTTAGAAATGTTGTTGTGTCCACCGGAACCTGCAAAATTTCGAAAGTGTTCCTATGAGAAAAAAACTCTAGGAACTTCCGATCTGGTCATAATAACACATGTAACTTTGATTTATTTAAATAATAGTGTTATCCTTAATATGTAGAGTCTTTCTAGACTAATCTTCTAATGGGAATATAAAAGAACTATTAAACGCGAAGTTATGCGGAAACTGTAAAAATTCAGAAGTTGAACTAAATATTATGTTAATTGATTGACATTTTTAAGAGGAGACGACCTCGCGTGAGCTTTTTAAGGCATCGCAAGGCTGTTTCGGGTTTTTTAATGTCCGACTTACGGAATCTGATCGTTAATTCTTTTTTTATTTGTCGAAATGTGTATTGGTTCGATACTTTATTGCCCGCCCGCGAGCGACACATGACTTTTAATCTCTGCCTACGTGTAAAGAGGATTAAATTGAAATATAAGTAATTTAAAAATATATTTCATAACTAATACAAATATTGTTTTCTTATGACTATGTAAGATTTTCAAGTTATGTTATACCTAGGTGAAAAAAACTATATTATAACGTTTTGTCAGTCGATTTGATAGTCAAACGTATCTCTTGAAATAGTTAAACTAATTTTGAATTCCAGAAAAAACAATAATTTTTTTTTTGCCAAAGACGAGCGAGATGTTCTAATGGTAAGTGATTCGCCAGCTCATAACAACGTGGCACTAGTTAAAATGATATATACTACACCGTATAGTCTAGTAATTTGTGTCGTTAATCAAGAGACATGAGATGTTAAGTATTTACCCCAGTAATTTCACTAGCTGCAATGCCCTTCAAACCGGAACTCAGTAATGTTCGCACACTAGTATTTGGCAGCAGAAATAGGAGCTGCGGTAGTTGACAGACGGTCTCCAGCAACAGAGTCCTACCATAAGTAGAATATAGATATATATAGCAAGCTGTTTGTCAAGATTTATTCGTCGGTGGATTTACGTGGTGTTACTTCTTGAAGTGGAATGCCTGACGCTGTAATGGTTTGCACAGTGCAGTTTGATAGTATGTCGTGTCGGGGATGTTTTGATTTTAATATTGTAATGAAACGAATTGGCAAGAGGCGACTAGCATTTAAGTAATACGGCTGCGGGGCACCGTGTGAACTCCGCACGTTCGCATTCCGGCTTTATGCTGCTAATAGATGATAATTTTATTCAGACTTCATGTGTTTTGAAAGGCGTTTTTGTATGAATCAGATGTTTACACAATATCACACAAACTTAACTTTAAGAATTTATAATGTACGTTGGGATTATAAAATGAAAACGTATGTTTTAGATACGTTATTGACATCAAAGGGAAACAATATTAGCTAATAATAGAAAACAGGACATAAAAATTAAGGGCTTAACACTTATTTAATATTGTCCTTAGTTAATATTTATCTTATTCGCCGGTATCACTCTTGATAGAATGGTCGTGGTCACCACTTTAGGTGTTGGTGGTAAGCTTCACAAACCCCGACACTCTTCTCTGATGGCCGCCTTCCTCGTGCATTATCTAGTCAGTCCACCTCATAAGCGATCCTCGGGGCCTGGTATCTTCAACCTTTCCCTGGACCATAAGTCGCTCAATAGTCATTTCCCCTCGGCGGCATACTCGAAAAAGTTGAGGATATGAGACTGTACCAAAGATGATAAACACTGCTTGAAGCCGAGTTCTCGAAGTACAGACTAGTTGGTTTGAAATTCAATCCACTATAATCCTTGCATTCTCCTTCATCTCTAGCGCTTCTACCTTCTTCACTACGTTACTGCGGTGTAAAAGAATATGGGGAATACAAGCGCCTGAACTAGCCTGAGTTTTTGACTCCATATAAGTTGCGATTCCTCCATATTTTTTCAACTTGTCGATACATCAGCTGTTGTTTGTAATTAAGATTCCCAGAAAAATGTATAATAAATATTATGTATAATATAACAGTATTCACAATATTCGCGCAGTTAACGTCTATGTGATGAGCAACTGTGTGTTTTGAGTGAAAGAGGGAAATTATAGTTAAGTAGCCTCTTACTGGTGTGTAAGGGGTCCTACACAAAGTCATGAGACCTAAGCCAACTTCACTTGCTTGTGATGCACCCTGCTTATAAAGAAACGAGGCTCTGGCTCCAATCAATCCGCATTGAGATAGCATGGTGAGAAATGGCCCACATGTCCCACATATCAATCCCAGTGACATCGGAGGCCATGCTGATAATATGTAGAGATCTATGGGAGAGGCTATGTTCAGCAGTGGACGCCTATCGGCTGATAGATATGTAGACATAGATAGATAGCCCCTTACTTGTTTTATTATTTTTTTTTAGCATCAGCACTCAGTTCAAAAATCAAAAGTACTATATCTTTAATTAAAACACATTTTCTAAAATATAGTTGTGACTAAACTTATCAGATAAGAAAATAATTGTATCATATAGCAAGACACAACATCCAAGCTTACTGTTGTTTAATAATCGCTGATTATTATCAGTACTTCTTATTAGAAGTAACGATTAGACAGCACATCTCGTGTGAATTCTTTCCAACTATATAACTACACATATCTATATATTTGCAAGATACATTAATCATCAAACAATATCATATATAACAAAACGACTGACGGCTACACAATACAAGTAAGTTGCTTGTTAGCGATGTTTCCAAAGCACAGCTTTGTATCTCTTCTTCACCACCGGACGGACAGACGCACGGCGATCTATCCTTATATTATGGACAATCTCAGTTTGCGGATAAAGAGGATCGACTCCTCCTTTCTCATAAGAACAGCAAAAGAATGTTGTAACTTGCCAGCGTCCGTGTCCTGTCTTCTCTTGTCTTCAAGAAGGGTGAATAGCCTGTTATTAGATTAGTGCGCTTTACCACTATAATCTTAACATCAAGTGAGATTGTGGTGATGCGTTAACCAGGCCCAAAAAATCTATAATATCTCAAGTAACTCATGATATACTGGACTCGCAAAAACATTGCGCGTATAGTTAAATAAAAAAAAAAAACTCGTTAAACGTTTCTGTAGTGGTTTGATAACTACAAGTAAACGGTATAGTGAACTTTAAAGTCCAAAAGCTGTCGCCGTCCGGTCTGGTGATTACGGTAATAAGCGTCTTACAGCAGCAGCAAAACATTCCACCACGTTCAAAGACCAATTTCGGCAAACCTGTTGTCACTTATGAAAAAAATTGCGTAAACTCTTCGCCCCGTGAACGACCAGGTCGTGAACTGGTACGAAATAATGAGAAGATGTAGTAATTAACAAAAATAGGACATTAAAATGCTTCACGTATATACCTGGACATTTTAAATATAATTATTGCATCGTTTATATTATACTGATTTACAGGACAGCTAAGTTTTCAATATTAAGTGTTGTAAACTAAGTTAAAATAATCAAAAATCTCTTTCACCATTAGTCTACTTCTGGCTTACCTGCTTATTATAGTCGTGTATTCATGTTCAGTGTTTCTACCATAAAACCTTCAGAGATCCACGTTAGTACTTTACAATGTATACTATACTAATATGACTTACTTTAACATCATATAGTAAACATTTGATATGTACATAAATTGATTTATCATCTTAAATGATGATAATGATTTATATTATAAACAATGTCATTGTGGATACTTTGCTGCTAAATGTAGTAGAATTACTTCTCATTACAGTTAATATTTAGTTGACACTGATTTTTAGGACTTAGGTACGTTGTGATATCCTTTACAATAAAACTTATGATTAGTAGATTTGGAAACTTCCTAACTTTACTTCTGGCCGAGGATCGTTTCTTTGAGATCCTGACTGATTGTTATCGAGTACGGTGACTGTTTTCGGAGCAAGTCTCAGTTTTCTCCTTGTTACCTTTAAAATTAAGACTGCTGCAGTAGAGTAAAGGTGATTGTTATCAAAGGATATTCATTCTAGGAATAGTAGGGACTAGCACCACTCAGCAGGGAGAAGTTAGTAAAATTTCTGTTCCTTAACTGTGTGTAGAGATAATTTAAAAGAATAATTAATAGCGAACAATACAGATTAGTAACTTCTACAAAAAATCATGAGAAATTGAGAGAAAGTTAATACTTTTTTCTCGTAACACCAAGAGTTACTTTATAAATACAGATTTTATCTAACATATGTTTGTATATAACCCTTGTATACTCCCTATTAATCCTAAAACTAAACATTAGTTTATCGTATAACTTTATAGTAAACTTCAATAATCAATATGTTGCTATGTTCATTAATTTTCCAATAAACGCGTACTAGATACGTACTAGGTATTAGACAGAAATTAAAACAATTTAACGAATTAAGTAGTTCATCGCATTTCGAGTAAGTTAGCTAAAAGTAAAAAAAAAATGTAGTCTCATATAGCCCTGGCATAATTTCATCAATTGATTATTGGAATTTAACATATACATTTGATGCTATTTCAACATAAGTATACTTTATTGATATCAAAATAAGACCATATCCAAGGCAATATGGTACATAAAGGCCCGCGAAAGGACAGACCACACCTCGGTTACATGCAGCTGATCTGTATTAACTTATGGTAATTAGTGTAACGTTTCACATAAACTACATATCAGATATGCACGTGTTTGAATTATGATTTTAAACTGGAACAGTTAAATGTTAAACGTGCTTTAACTGTCAAAACACACTTCTGTTACTTATACGCATATTAATGATAGATAATTTCGGAGTAGGTATGATTTCAATAATGTTTGGCGGTAGAAATAGAAACTGCGGTGGTACCCTCTTAAACGGTCTACATATCATCATATGATTCAATAATTTTACAAATATTCAAATACATATGAACATCAATAAAGTAAACAGTAAATTTTATCTATAAAAAAAAACTATTACAGATCCATTCTGTGTTTTGTTTTCGTACAGCTTGTATTGGTCTGAATTCGCAGCGTTGATACAGCAAATGTCAAAGTTCATTACTGAAATAAAAAAAAAATTAATTAATCGCCATAAAGCCGACATTTCGACCACGGACATGATTCAATGAGGAATATGAGATTTATAATGACTGGGTGCTATAAAAAAAATGAAAGGCTTGACTTTTAACGTAGCGTATTTACGAGCCATTAAATAAGCGATTCTGTCGTCGCGAGCTGTCTGGTCTTATTGCAATATTGCGAAAAACATTTGCTCTTAAATATCATAAACATAACTATTACATTTATTTTAATTATTCAACCTCTCTATATACATTTTATATTATTCAAGGAAGCATTAATCTGATGGTAAATGATAACATAGTCGCGCTAGTTAAGATGGTATACATCACACTGCGCTCGTCGTCTTGAGAAATAAAATGTTGTCTCGTAACCCTAGTAATTTCATTAGCTACAATCCGAAGCAGTAAAGTTTGCACAGTACCGTTACCTACCTAGACAGCCTCCAGTAACAGAGACCTACCACCAGTATACACTGCACAATATGGAGCTCGTCGCCTTAAGACAGGATGTGTTTTTACAATCGTCCTCCTGGTTAAGTGGAGCCGGGTTTTAGATCTTTCTATTTTTTTATCTTTCTTTTATTCTCTTATCTTTTGTCTACTCACATTTTCAGTTTTTCCTGTCATACTTTATCTCTAACATTTTATTCTTTCTTCTCTCTTGCATAGTAGATAGATTAGATTTCAATCGCCGCTTGTTATATTTTACATAAATTTTTAGACGGAAGTCAAGTCTCCTTACCACAGTAATTATACTAGCTACAAGGCCTTTCAAACCTGAATACAGTAATGTTTGCACACTACTGTCTGGTGGCAGTGATCGGCGCTGCGGTAGTTACTACCCAGATGGTCTGCGTCACCAGAGACCTACAACCAATAAAAATAATTTTGTTTATATATTTGCCAATTGTCTATGCATTTTTATATGTAATATATCTCAGTGAGATAAGACATTTTAAAATCAAGATATTGCTTTTATTAACAATAAATAATACAGGAACACATTTAATGTTACGTTGTTTTCATAAATATTTAGCAAAGTTTGCCTTGAAATCTAAACACTTGCCGGCAACGGCAAACGTTGCCAATCTCGGATACGCGTTCCATTTTTAAAACGACTTTTTTTTTTATTTGCACCCAGACATTATCGATAATAAATTCAACCAGTGTTTTCATTTACCATAGACAGAATTAGGAATCTATGTTTATAGTCTATGCGTCTTATAAAAATTACGTATCGATATTTACTGTAACGTGTAATAATCATTAATTAATCAAGCAATTAATTGTCAATATATAAATGTAATTATGACATATAGCATATACTAGTCATAAAATTAAATGCGAAAATTATTTGCTTTTTTTTTTACAATTAAGTAATGACACGGGCGCTATAGATGCTAAGTGATTCGCCCCTCCATAACAACGTGGTGGTACTTAGGGAGGATATACTACACCACATTACGCTCGTCGCCTGTGACATTACACGGTGAATCTCGTTACCTCAGTAATTATACTAAATAAAGCGACTTTAAAGTCGGAACACAGTGCTACACTCTACAATTCGGCGGCAGAAATAGGCTCTGCCATGATACCCGTTTAAACGGTCTCCTACAACAGAGACCTACCACCAGTAAATCCTTCCTTACAAGCTTATCCTTCCAGGTATTTCTAGGCATATAGATAATCGCCTATACGTTTGTAATGCTAGACTGACTGTTTTTAAATCCCCACAAGGTACTATGGAACTGAGGTCACCGACATAGTTCTAAAGTTTGCTAGCCTCAAGTGGCAATGGGCAGGACACATCGCTCGAAGGACTGACAGCCGATGGGGCACTAAGGTCCTAGAATGGCGACCGCGTACTGGTAGACCTAGTGTTGGCGGGCCTCCATCAGGTTGTCCGATGATCTGGTGAAGGTTGGGGGAAGCAGCTGGATGCGGGCAGCGCAGGATCGATTGATGTGGAGATCTTTGAGGGATGCCTATGTCCAGCAGTGGATGTCTATCGGCTGATAATGATGACGATGAAATTCCCATAAGGAACAATTAAATTTGTCTGGTGAATTTTTTATGACCACACTTCAGGTTTTGTGGACTACATCGATTTTAATATAATTTATATCGATAAAAGTTAACCTTCAAGTTGATTCCGAAATAATTAAAAATTTATATAATTTCAGTACAACTTTCGTGTTTTTTTTAGTTTCTATTATTTGTTTATTGGCTCGTTTTTATGGTATAGAGTAGAGGTTACTTTTTTTTAAAGATATAAATACGTACTTGCGAAGCCTGAACAGTAGTTATATTTAATATTGATTTTTATTTTTAACCTAATACTATTTCAAACTTAAATCTACGGTAATTCCTATTACGAAATATTCAATCTACTTTAGATTTACCATAATCGGGGTAAATAAAATATAATGACTACTGATTGACAAGATAAATCGATTCTACATGCAAGTTGATACTCTCAATTTAGGCCCACAGGATGTAGTATACATATACTCTAGGTCTACATAGATCTACTATTGAATTAATTATGTGTCAATATAAAAGCATTTAGTCTGTTTTTACATTACAATTTGGACTTTTAATGCCTTTTCTTTGCATTATAATTTTTTTAATGATAGTTAACCTTTTCACTTGGGACTAGGTTGAAATATCCGCAGTTTCATATTTATGCTGCTAAACACATTTGCGACCACTTCTCTGTTTCGGTTCAAAGAGCGTTGTAGTTTTTAAAAATTCTGTGGTGTCACCTTTTCTGAGGTATTCTGAGGTGACAAGACAATATAATGATTTTATAGCGACGAACACAATTTGATACAGTGTAAAAATTAAAACGTCGACGTACTCTTGTCATTTTCTTGAATATAAAAACACTTTATAGATTCAGAAGAAAGAAACCCAGTTTAAAATTACATTCCACTTCTTTTGTGGTGAATGTTAAAAAATAGATTTACAATAATATCATACTTTTCATTTGTATAAATACTATAATATAATTAACAGTAGTATTTATTATTGTCTCAAATCTGTTAAGATACTCTGACCCACAATCAACGAACTCCACTAATATTACCTCATTTTGTTTTGCAAATAAAAAAAAATCAAAAACCTAATTTTTTTTAGTATAAGGTGTTCTTTGCGATTATTTTAATGTGACTATTAATAAACATTACAATATTATGTATTCTAATAACCGGATGCAATATTAAAATATCTTATACCAGTGGCCTACAGATTGGATGTCCGAAATATTTTAAACGGTAGCGAAACCAGAAGTCATCGACCAAAATATTTTTGTTGTACTTTTGTTTGTGTTTTAATTTTGATATCTTATTTATAATATTTTTTCGTAAAATCTACTTAGTAAATTCTTGTCATTGGTATCAACCAACTTCTAGGTATTTTCATAAATAAAAACACCGAGCTCCGATCAAAAGAACCTCTCAAAATAGTACCGTATTCTATATTAATTCAATAACAAAATCATATCTCGCTTTGATTTTATTTATACTTCCAAATAACTTTATCTTCAAAGTGATCTTTATAATACAATCTTTAATACGCATTATGCAAGAAGTCTCAGGCGATCGTTTTGCAAATTTGAAGTGGCACTCAGCAGCAGTTTTATCTATGAACATGATGATGATGATGTAATCAATATTATAATGTAATTGGAGGTTGCAGATTTGACTGATACGGACAAACGGCGGTAAGTCGTCAAACGACCCTGTCAAACTCGATTTAACACTCCCAAATTGTGCAATCTTTTAACAGTTATGCTACTTTAAAAAAAAAAAAAAATTTCACTCTAAACTCTAATCGGGTTAAGGCTAGAGTAGATTCCGAATAAGTGAAGACGGAACTCCTTAATACATAAAATATATTTACATTATTTAATAAAAGCTAGACTACTGCAAAACGACTAATACTCTTGTAGGATGCTACAAGGTCCTTGTTTTTCTGTAATACATATATATATATATATATATATATATATGTTATTCAGCAATACTGATGTCATTATTATCTACCAACCTAGAAGCAGCCTAAAGTCTCCTGTTTTTTTCTTCAGACAAATTAGGGAATTAATAACTTTTCATTTGTTTAAACTAGTAGATAATGAACTCATTCTATTGGATCTAAATTATTCGTCAACCCAATAAACCACTTTACTTTACTGAAGTTGTTTCACTTATATTTAATAAACAATGGCTCTAACATTTACTTTGTTCTTTACAGGACCTTCGCACGCTACTAAAATCAAAGCATGTGCAAGGACTGGAGATATACGATGCCCACCGAACCCTCAACAGAACTAAGGTGCTGGAAATGGTGGAGACAGCGCGCTCAGCTATCAACTCCGCCGGGGGTGGTCCACTTTTCCTTGCCCTGCCCGCGCACCCCGAACTTCTGGCTAAATATTACGATCTTAGAGAGTTAGCAAAAAAAACTGACTTGATGATCGTACAGACTCACGCATTGGGACTGGTGAAGAAGATGACTTATCATCCGAGTCGTTTAAGTGGACTGTGGGACATGATGAATACCGTAAGTACTTCTTTTGTTTATCTAAACATACATTTTTAACAGATTGAACGCGATTAATAAAATTTTTATGTTTAAGTTTTTTTCTAAATGAGAAATGTATCTTTTTGGCAAATTTTAAACAAGTTTTGACAGATTACTTTATGATATAATAGTAAATAATAATTAATTTCCATTAGGTGTATATGTTGCTTACTTGTAATTTTCAATGATGTACATATATGTATGTTATATATCTATATATACAAATCCCTTATATTTTATGTATAAATTTCGAAGAATCGCATTGTCCACTACGTGCGCAATATATATAAAAAGGGTTACAATATTTTGCTTTTAATACCTAAAATCAAAACGAAATATAATTATTTGATATCTAATTATATATAACATGGTTATAGCAGCATAAAACTATATTACAACTTTAAATATTTAGAAGTTTAATATTGTTTTACGAAAATGCCCAGTCGACATATTGATGGCTAAAATGCAAGGCCGTGTGTTGAGTCTATTACAACCACAATTTATTCACATGTGTAATAAATAAAACTAGAGAACATAAATAAAAAAATCATTTCGAAATTTTATGTGATTAACCCCTATTTAACTATAGCTTAATTATTTTTTTTTGTACGTCCCATCGGAACAGGCTAAGATTTTAATACCATACTGCCCCGTCTTTTGTTTATCAACTTTAAGTGCGGAATTAAAAATATTTTTCTCTTTTTGAACTTCCTTATGTTAAAGACAAAAGGTTATATTCATACTGCCAATTCTTTGTTTCGTGTTAATGCTTATTTCGTATTAATGTGAATTAAATATGAAAATAAAAATTTTATTATAAACAAAAAAAAAATACCTTTTATTGACATCACGAGAATAATTTTCTAAGTATATAACAAAACACAAATTATATACAGGTGGTGTGTCTCTGGTGCCTGAGACCGTCTAGGTAGATACCACCACAGCGCCTATTTCTGTCGCCAAACAGTATTGTGTAAACATTACTGTGTTCCGGATTGCAGGGCGTTGTAGCTAATGTAATTACTAATTAATTACTGGGAGAATAAGACCTAACATCTTACGTGTCAAAGCGACGACGCAATGTATTGCTGTGTATACCATTTTCTCTTCAAACTTTTTTTATTCTTACTAATTCTTCCTTTGGTTATGTCTATCGAAATTCCTTTGTTACATACAAATACAGTCACCTATTATTTAATCGATAAATTTTTGGTATATTTATGAATCGATATTTTATATAAAGAAATAAAGTGAGACAAAGTGATGAAAGAAATGACCAAAATCTTACAGCATCAATGACGCAACAACAACCAGATAGGCAGCTGATGTGTGTTAATAATTAAAGAAAAACTCATTATTATGCAAACGTATCTGTTAATGTTATATCACGAAATAACAACGATATATATATATTATAGATAATATTGTTTTTTCAATGAAGCGACGAAACGAACAAGATGTTCACCCGATGGTAAGTGATACGACAGCCCATAACATCGTGGTGCTAATTAGGATGGTATACACAGCACCAGATTGCACTCCTCGGCTTGAGACATATGGTATTAAGTCTCATTACCCCAGTAATTTCACTAGCTATAACTCACATCAATCTGGAACACGGTAATATTTGCACAGTACTGTTTGGCTGCAGAATTAGGCGCTGCGGTGGTATCTACCTAGACGGTCTCAGGCATCAGAGGCCTACCATCACTGAATTGTGAATTACTTAATAAATTCTTGTTTTTCTTTTGTAATAATATAATATATTCTGCACGATATAATCTTTTGATGACATTGAACTAAATATTTTAAAAACGTTTTCCATTATCGACAAAATGGTTGATATAGACAAGGCTTTTATCATAATGCATATTACAAATAAGTATATAAAATATAGGGCAACTGAATAATACATTTAAATTGTATTAAACATTTAAAATATTACCAAAGGCCGTAATAAATTTAGAGCAACGCCAACAAGAACAGGCTCGGCGGGTCTCCGCTGGCCGTGGCTGGGTTGCATAAACTTACGATGTTATGACCTTACAGCCGATTAACTTCCATCGAACGAAAGCTATCAACTGCTCATTGTTTCTTTACTTGTAAATATAAGCTGTTTCAATTAATAAATTGATTTGTTTTTTATCTGAAATAGAGGAAACTTTCCTAGTTCGGGAATCACGGACTATGACAACTCTGTACATAGCTGTAACTTTTATAAGGAAGAATAAATAAATAAATTCAACCAAGCGATGAGACAAACGAAACGTCTGTACTGCACCACATTGCGCTCATCGCCATTAAACTTAAGATGTTGACTCGTTATTCTAGTAATTTCACAAGCTGCAATACCATTTAAACTGGAACACAGTAATATTTGCACCCTACTATTTGTCGGCTGCAATAGGCGCTGCGGTGGTACCTACCTAGATTGTCTCAGACAAGAGACCTACCGCCAGATTATTGTTCCATTTATAGTGTATAATAGTCTTATACCAGAAGACGTGGTATTACAAAGACTATACTAGGTCCGTCGTGGAGATCTCTGGGACAGGTCTATGTCCAGCTGTGGACGTCTATTGACTGATGACAATGGTCATACATCGCAAACAGCTTACGAACGTCTCGATTTTCCTTCTATCTTTTCTTTACAACCGCCATGAACTGGTGGTATGTCTCTGTTGCCGTAGACTTAGGTGGGTACTACCTCAGCGCCTATTTCGCCCCCAAACATTAGTATGCAAACATTACTATGTTCCGTTTTGAATGGCGTTGCAGCTAATTACTGGGGTAACGAAAGGTGACGAGCGCAATGTGATCCAGTGCATACCATCCTAACTAGCGCCACGTCGTTATAGGCAGGCGTATCACTTACCATCAGGTGAACGTTCCTTTCGTCGTTATATTAAATAATAGAAAAAGATCAGGAGATCGCTGTTAAAAATAACAGTTACATTTCTTTCTTCTTTTGTCTCTGGTCAGTCTTGATTTTCCTGATAACGATTTTTGTCGAGGAGTTATATATTTCTCGTGGATTAGTATTCTTAAACATATTAGTTTTTTAAAAAAAAATATTTAGACTCAATTTAGGTATCTAAATAATAAACATTAACAAGATATTCATGAACTACCTAGTAAAATACTGCAATAGTCTGAGAATAAATGCAATTGTTATTAACAAGCCGCACTCCATGTTCAGATGTAACAACATTGAACATTTCATAATTTGAAACAGTTAAATACAAATTACACTATTATAAAAACAGTTAAAGTAGTAAATAATATAAATTGATAATGTTCGAGCGTTTAGCAATTTCCTGTCGTTCGTGGGAAGTAAAGTATTTAACTGGTAAATTACTTAAACTACTCAAATTATAAAATTGGAACTCTATAATTTTTAATCGTATTGGAGGAAAGTTTTCTAAAAAGATACCCTGCTACTGTGGAGAAGAGAAGGTTATATGGGATTTTTACTGACTAAAGTCCTCTCAATGGTCATGTTCAGTGCGTTGCGGATGGCCCCGGGATCTCTGTGCCTCTCGCTTCATCCCGACAACCTCGCCATGGTACGACAACAACTAGTTCACCTCGTACTTGTCGTTCATCCCGGGTTCGCTTAGTGGACAGTGAAGGCCTTCTCCTTCAAAACCAACGAACCCAAAAACCCTTTTGGTCGTCTTCTACGACAGTCAGGGCTTACCTTAGTTGTATTCTAAGTTAAAAATCTTAACATTATTAATTTGTCTGACAATGGTCTGAATAGTATTATGTAAAATAACTATATTTAGTAACTCTTGTGTTATGTTACCATTGCGAGTCCCCTTGAGACATATGTTATCTCGTTATCTCAGTAATTCACTAGCTACAGCGCCCTTCAAACTCCAACACAGTTCTATTTGTCCGGTGCAATAGGCACTGCAATGATACCTACCTAGACGGTCTCCGGCAATGAAGACCTACCATCAGTGAGATATAGATAGATATAGATCTTTTACCTAGCCTACAATATGGTATATATTGTAGGCTAGGTAAAAGATTATTATTATAATCCATCAACCCGCACTCGGCCAGAGATATCCTTAACTCTGTCCTTATGAGAGAAGGCCTTGTGTTAAAATAGTGGGAAACATTAATTCAGCTGTTATTTATCACTACATTTTACTGAAAACCTTAAAGAACATTTCGAACAGTAGTCACAACAGCTCAAGGGATCCAAGTCAGTCTCACCTGCTCGAGGTGCACCTTGCTAACCAATAAGCGAGGCTCTGACTCTTACCAACCCGCAAGAGCCAGCGTGGTGAGTAATGGCTCATATCCTCTCATATGAATGGCTACGTGATCGTGTGGGAATCTTTGGAGGAGGCCTATGTCCAGTAGTGGACGTTTATCAGGTGATGATGATAGTGTTAACTTCTTGTAAAGACTTTATAACGGCGGGTTTTAAGCACTGCTGCTTTGTTCATCGTTTATTATTATAAACTTAAAAGTAAGGTGTGTAAGGGGTTCCACCCAACATCTTACGGAACCCAAGTCAACCTCGCCTGCATGCGGTGCACCCTGTTGAATTACAGACGAGACTGTCCAAACACCAATCCGCACTAGGCCAGAGTGGTGGGTTACGGTCCAATTTCCCTCAATGAATTCAACAAAAGACAGCCATAACGAGACGACCACAACGGAGAATCGATCTGTGGGAATTATTGGGGGATGCTTAAATCCAGCAGTGGTTCACCATTCATTATCGACTGATAATGAATGGTGAACATGAAAGTTAGTTAAAGTTTATCTTTTAAGTTTATAACCTTTTATTTGAAGTCGTCTCGTGTTGACGTAACGTACGGCGGCTGAGTTTCAAGTTGACATTGTATACCAAAAGCGTACATAACCTACAACCTGCAAATTAAAGCAAGTCCCACTTTTAAACGAGGAGGTAGCTCTTTAGACTTCTAGTTCGATTGCGTCACTCCGTATCCAGTCTGCGGTGTAAGGTGAAGGTGAACTGGCTAACTGCGAGAAAAATTCGCAAATTTTATACATTTGCAATCGCATCAAAGCGTATGCAATCTTATATCTTCAAGTTTACGGTTCATTCGATTGCTTTACGCAAGCAAAGTTAAAATGTTTAGTATTCTACAAATTAGTACAACTGGGTCAAGTAACGTGTGCATCTCTAATATTTAAAATACTCACACACAGCTTACTGTGTACATCGCTTAAAACAAAGACTGCTTACAAATAATTACAAAAGGAAAATTCACATGATGTTGACTCATCTTGACTTCAATCATTCTTCGTATCTGTTTATATTACCTTCTTATCGCACACTCAGATAAGTATCAATAATTCAAACGGTTTCTTCCTAGAGCATGTTGCTTATTCATATAATTATCCTTCAAATGAAGCTTTAAACATAGCACATAATCTATAACGTTGTATGAAAAAGCTCAAAGTCCCAACAGTAAGAATAATATGAGTTATATAAGTTTGTCAAATATCTCCCTTCCGCTTTTTTGCTCTTTATTCAATGCTTTATAAAAAGTGTTACAGTGATCAGATGATAGTTCAAATATGCGCCGTTTTGTTCGATAATCTGTTTCCATCTAGACGGCAACTTCATAATACCTCCCTCGTAGAAGCCCTCCTCCTTACTTGCGAAGAACTCGGACAGCCACTTTTCACAAGCCTCTTTTGAGTTCAACTTTACACCACCAAGGGCGTTCGCCATGGACAGGAACAGGTGGTAATCATTTGGCGCTATGTCCGGGCTATATGGTGGATGCGATAAAACCTCCCATCCGAGCTCCCGTAGCTTCTGACGAGTCATCAACGAAGTGTGTGGTCTGGCGTTGTCCTGGTGGAACACTACACCCTTCCTGTTAGCCAATTCTGGACGCTTCTGGTCGATCGCCTGCTTCAAGCGGTCCAGTTGTTCGCAGTAGATGGTAGAATTAAGCGTCTGGCCATATGGGAGCAGCTCATAGTGGATGATTCCCTTCCAATCCCACCAAACACACAGCAAAATCTTCCTGGCCGTCAATCCCGACTTGGCCACTGTTTGGGACGATTCACCGGCCTTCGACCACGACCGTTTTCGCTTGATATTGTCGTATGTGATCCATTTTCGTCGCCAGTCACCATCCGCTTCAAGAATGGGTCGAGTTCGTTCCGTTTCAGCAGCATATCGCAGGCGTTGATTCGGTCCAGAAGGTTTTATTGCGTCAAATCATGCGGCACCCAAACATCAAGCTTTTTTTTGTATCCAGCCTTCTGCAGATGGTTTAAAATGGTTTGGAGACTAACTCCCACCTCCTGGACGATGTCACGAGATGCCACATGCCGGTCTAACTCGATGTAGTCCATGATTTGATCGGTATTTGTCGTCACAGGTCTTCCGCCGGCTGGCTTATCCATGGTGTCGTTTTCACCCGCTCTGAATCGTCGAAACCATTCCTCCGCGGTTCGAAGTGATAGAGTACCATACCCCAAAACACCATTAATCTCACGGAACGTTTCTCTAGCGGATTTGCCTTTAACGAAGGAAAACTTTTAAGTAGCGCGAATTTCGGCGTTAGTGAACTTAATGTTTACACGTCTATAACTGTTGAACGCAATATCCAAACTAATTATGCATAGCGTCGTTTTGTAGGTTATGTCAAGACCTTTCAAATTATGTATAGTATTGCCAGATACGAGCTCTGTAGCGCTTTGTACATAGCCGCGAAATTCAAAAGACAAAAAGGCGGAAGGGAGATATTTGACAACCCTATATAATGAAAATTAGTTTCCTTTGTTCGCCGGTCACCTGAAAACTAGTGAAGGTATTGACATGGGAACGTGACCATTCTACGCAGAATGATTTATTGATGTTTGTAGGCTATTTATTTTTGTATTTCATAGATCCTTCATCGTTTAATTTTTAATTAACTTCTATAAACATCTTTATTTGGTATTATTGCGATTGTTACAGTAACGGTGGTTATAGAAAGCCATTTCCGGTTGTGGTAGCTTTCAAGGAATATTTCAGACAAATTTCGAGTGTAATTCTATATTACGGTCAACGAAGCAGGGAACAGCTGGTTAACACATAATTTTGAAACTTCCTTTTCGTCGTTTCAATAATTTTAAAAACTAAATATGGGTAGTTAATTGATGAAACGAAGATTAAAAAATACATGACATTTATTCATTAGTCAATTTACAAACAGGTTTGTTTATTGACAACTTGTTGCTCCAAATAATAGTGTAGGCGTAAGATTAGATGTTTACGCAATAACGAGACCTGAGTCAGTTGTCCAAAACATTAAAAGTGAACGCTGACCATATGCTCTTTGAGATACAAAAACTATTTATTAAAATTGCACACTGAGAATTCTGCCATTTTAATTTTAAGTTATAATATACCTATAATTGTTATTTTCTTTATTTCTCTTGTCTAGTACAGCATTATTGAGATTTAAATACTTTTTTCGTATATATTATATGTGTCTCTCCTCCTTAAACCGAAAAAGGCCTGGGCCTTTTTCAGCTACGGCTACTAGTTCAGTTATTTTGCCTTTCATGTGCCTAAGTCCTCAGTTCTTTCTTGTTTTAGTGTTTGTTATTGACTTATTATATTATATATTACATCCTTTAACTAAACAGTATTTATTCACTCCAAAGAATGTTCAGTCACGTTTCAATATTGAATTTTTGTTAAGGTTTTTTTAAATATTTAATGACATTTAGTAAAATAACAAAATTATTCATATTTTCTATTGTTAATCGATGATTTAATTTGTAATGAAATTATTAATTAGTCCAACTAATTTTCTAGGATTCAGTGGTCGACTTAGTCGTCGGTCTGGGTGTCCCGTCTTCTAAAATTGTCATAAGCTTGCCAGCTACCGCGCGCAAGTTCACACTTCTCAACGAAACACTCAGTACTCCGGGCAGTCCCACGTCGGAAGAGGAGCCGAAGGAGATCGATCAAGCCGAACTATGCAGACAATTGCAGAAGGGAAGATGGACTTTAGAGAGAGATCAAGATCTATCCGCACCTTACGCTTTCAAGTAACATTCCCATGTTTATTGTTATCTATGTTTATTTATTTATTCATTTAAAAACATCTACATAAAGCCTCCTTTTTTCTATACGCGAATGCACCATCAAACCTTATTTCGCTTAAAATTTAGCGTTTCAAACATTTTTCTCTCCTCTACGTTTATAGACAGATTAAAATATGATCAAGGACGTTTTGTAAACAACTTTACCGTCGCTGTAGAAACTTAATTGCACATACCAATATATAAATTAAGAAAGACTCAACCATTTGCACTATGACGACGACTATCTTTTCAACGATATCTAAATATATTAATAACATACATCGATTGGATAAATAACGACTTAAATTTAAATATTTAATGCCACAAAATTCTTTGAGAACATATTATTAATCAACAATAAATATTCCAGATGGCGGAAATTATCACACTCTAGTTTCATTTATGTCGTTAGTGGCTTTGTTTTATTTATGTTATAATATATGAATTATGCAAAGTTCACAATTAATATGGATCTATAACAAGATGAAGAAATAAATCACGTTAAAATACGTGTCACGTGTGACGTAAAGAAGCCAAATTTATTGCAACGATTTATATTTAATGAACACAAACCAGGACCGTAATAAATAAAATGTCGCCTGTTCCGTTTCAATGATTTAATAATAAATTTTGCGTCATTATATACATTTGTGTATTATAATGTTCATATTTACATCCGGTAATATTTAAAAATGTTTGTTTTATGTTGCCTTGTTTAAACTATCTCTGAAGCTAAATTGTGTTAAAACTTTTTATATATTTTATCATTTCTATTAACCTCTATACTCTGGTGATGTTGACAACTTGGTAGTCATTTTGACTCTTAAAACTCATCTGATACTGGGCTCGTGGACCCGGGTCCAAGGCTTATTGTTGTTATATCGTTAGCTTAATTTTAGGAAAGTACATCTACTGATCGATTGTGAGTAGCCAAATTTACTGGTGGTAGGTTTCTGTTTCCCGAAACCATTTTGTTAGGTACTACCGCAACGCCTATTTCTGCAGCCAAACTGTTACTAAGGTACTGTTGTGTAGTACACAAACGTTACTGCGTTTTGAAGGGCGTTGTAGCTAGTGAAATTACTGGGGTAACAAGACTCAACATCTAGCTTAGGCGACGAGCACAATGCGGTGAAGTACATATCATCCTAACTACCGCTAACATTGTTATGTCCGTGCATATCACTTACCATCAGGTGAACGTGCCGCTCATCTCGTCGCTTAATTGAATTAAAAAAATAAAAAGTATATCTTTATTTATAGAAACTCGACATGGATCTCCTTTGAAGACTCGTCTTCAGTTGACGTGAAGGGTAAATACGCACGTGTTCGTGGTCTCGCGGGATTGGCACTATATAAAGCAGACAAGGACGTAGAGACTCCGTGCGGACCAACTCTGAGGGTCAGCCTGACCAAGGTGCTTAATCAGCAGAGTAGAGCGCCTAGAGCTGCTGTGTTGAAGTAAGTTGAATCTACGTTAACCACATGTACACTACATAGCACGTATTCTGATTAAAAGAGCACTAAAGCTAGTGAAAGCTATTGGACTGTAAACAAATGTACTGCGTCGCCTTTTGTATATAAAATTTATGATTACCGCTATTGTTTAAATTACCATCAGTTGAACAGTGTTCAAAGCTCTTCTTCTCTTTTCACGTTACAAAGAAGTACAAGAAGAGATTACCAATAGCTATTTGTAACAATTCTAAAAACGTAGCTTGTATCCAAACTTTCAACGGAGATGGTCACTTAATGATCACTTAAAGTTAACAGTTTATAAAAATGAAACTAAGATTGAAAATATATGCGAATGTTCATTATTTAACTTCAGGTCGCTTGAGAACGAGATCCTGTCGGCTTCGGGCCAAGGTAGACCTCTGCATGCGCTCCAGGTATCTCCGTACCGCATCACACAAGTCGTTGACTCCGACGGCGTCATCCATTCCATCAGAGAGGTAAACAATAAACTTCTGATACATATATATATGATTAGAAAATTTGTTTTGTTATAGTTTGGTACGTATATATTTTAACATCATAATTACTAACAATTTACTGATGATACAAACAAGCATCATCAACATATTTGTCTGTTGTCGTCCAATGTTGAACCGTCCCAACCAATCGAAATTAATATAAAAAAAGGCAAATGTATGTAATGGTTCTTCTGATTTACCATAAATATTTAGTAATTAAACGAAATTATTAACCTTAGAAACTATGTATAGACAAGTTAGTTGATTTAACTCTGTTGACCTACTGTTTTAGTGGTTGTAAATTTCTTAATCAATGTTGCCTAAAATTATTATTCCTCTTCTTCAATAATAGGTATAAACTTGATGGATTGGTACGTGAAAAGTATTTTAATATTAAAACATATTTTAAAGGACACGAGGACTGAATTCTCTTGCTCCCGTCAAGGATACTTCGTACATCCTCGCTCCTGCGCCCGATTCTATCGCTGCGTCAAATTTGATCAATATTCACCTGATTATACAGTAAGTTTTATTTATAATTACTTGCCATCGATTATACGTAATAAAATTCTAACTACCAAGTAGTAAGCTATATAAAACAGACTAGTAAAAACTATATTAAAATAAATTAAGCATTATGTATATAAATTTATCCATTTCTTCATCGGTGTATTTCTGATTAATTTGGTACAGTCAGTCTAATAGGCGACTTTTACAGCTACACCAGACTTAAAACTCGTGAATCTGGATTTCACGAGATAAGAGTTTTTAGTGTAAGGACATGAAGAAATGTGACATTCGTCAAATTGGCCAATGTGCTCAATAAATAGCGTTAATACTTTTTGGGGAAAGATAGCCACAAGTCCCAGTAGTTCAATGGGATATATTATTAATGTTCATAGGTGTTTGAATTCGACTGTCCAACTGGACTGGCGTTCGACTCCCGGTACGAGGTGTGCGTGTGGCCCGGTAGCCTTCCACACTCTCAGGCTTGTCCCGGAACCTCAGAGATCGCACCCGTGCCAAGGACCCGGTTTATCTGCCCTGAAGGCGAAGGTAATGTTTACTAACAAGTCTTACGTGAAACTTGGTGTCTGTATTCACTGTCCTAGCTACAATATATTTTTTTTAGTATTGACCAATACCAAGTGTTGACGTGATGGTAAGAGGCTGTGGCGTATTTACAGGACAAGCAAGCACCAACACTATTATAACCTTACCTATTTTTAGGCAACATAGTAAACACCATCAAAAAAATTTGCATTAATCTTTTATGATATGATTTTAATTATATTTTTCATATAATTATATTAAATAAATAAGATTTGTGTTGAAGGTTAAATAAATACCAGTGCTTTATTTTATTACCTATAGGTTATTACGCCGACCCCGAAAATTGTCGCTGGTTCTTTGCCTGCCTTGATCATGGGAAGACGCCACTGACCGCATACGAGTTTCGTTGTCCCTTCGGTCTGGGATTCGATGCCGCGCGATTGAAGTGCGACTGGCCTTGGCTCGTGCCGGCCTGCGGTAACATCGCCAGATACGAGGCTGAAGCTTACGGTTTCTCTGGTGCCACACTTACCGGTAATTACAGTGTTTTTTTTTGATTACATCAGCCTTTACCTTTAACAAATTAAAAACTAAACTTCTCAATAAATAGTAAAAATTATCTCAAAAGATATAAAGCAAAAAATTCTCGTTCCAGGTGCTCTCGGATTCCAAGGTAAAACAGCTGATGCTGTCAACGTTGCGGCTCATCAAAGCTTGGTCTCCGGAGCATCGTTAGACAACTTGGTTGGCATTCAAGGAGGATTCCTAACGAATGCTGATGCTATCGACGGCAATTTTATTGCTTCCGAAGAACTTGACGGAGGAGCCAGCAATGGACATGATTACGTATTGACGAACGACGCTTCAAGTTTAGTCGAAAATGTTGTAAAATACAACAATGGTGACGTGCAATCAAATTCTAACTTTGGCCTTGTGCAAGCTACTAATTATAATAACGAACCTAAATACACGAGCGGTTCTATCATCTTGGACGATTACAGGTTGCCCAATGTTAAAATTGCAAGTCAAAACGTACAGAATGTTGGCGTTACGGGTTCTTACGCTCAAAGTGCAGGCGTTACCAGCTCAATTCGCAAAAACACAGGTCAGTACGTCAGTAGTTACAATACGGGACGGTACAGGCCCGAGTTGTATAGCGGTGGTAAATACAACGATGGTAAATACAGACCTTCCAATACTGGGAAATATGTTCATGATCCTACAGGAGACCGGGCCTTACCATACAATCACGTCGCTTCACCTGTCGTACCATACAAACACGTAGACTACGGGTATACAGTGACAAATGGTGATGATGTAGGAAGGTACAACGGGTCCTACAATGATGGATCTAATAAAGAATCAGGAGGTTACTATTATGAAAAACCTAAAGGACCAGCGTTCGAAGAAGGAGGTTATAATCTCGGTTACACAGGCACCTACAATTTAAACGGATACGTAGGATCTCACGCTGATACTGGAACGTACTTTAATCAGGCTGGTGCTGGTCATACGTTAATAGCAGGTGCAGTCAATGTGGGTCTCGTTGGGAAAACAACATTAGTCGACATCGGATACAATGGCGATGCGTATGAAAATGTTAATGTACAAATTGGACAAAACTCTGCAATACCTCAACAAGCGGTTACGATAAATCACGTCGGAACAGATGTACATAATCTCGATGGCTACAGTTTTGTAACCAATCCTACCTCCTCTGGTATTCCTACTACAGCAACACCATTTGCGGTCACCACAGCTCTCCCAACCATCACAACGTACAAGACAAGCTACATCCCATTGGTACCCAAGACTAGTATAAAGCAAATATTTGGTTACACTCAACCGGCAGTAACTTTCGTGACTCCTAAAATTGAAATCACTGATTACGCTCTGAACACTAATTATCAAAGTGAAAGTAAAGCCTCAACTGGATATGATTATCCGAAACCTAATATTAAATTTGAAGAAGGCATTTCTTATACTACTGCTGCTCCAACTATATCGATATCTACATACAAACCTCAAGGATTTAGTCATCAGCAGCAAACTATTCATAACATCGCAAGTATTTCTGAATACTCTACACCTGTGACGGAGTTGCCTATTAGAAAATTAGTAGCATACACTACAGGACCAACAGTTTCCTCTTTCTCGCGACAATCATTGAATCAACAATCAAATAGTGAAATTAATTCTGCATACACTGCTGGAGTAGGATCAACGGGTTATAAACAGAGTGATTCCACAGTAACTTTAGTCCAACCGCAAACTGTAGTACAGTATACACAAACTTTACCAACTGCTTCTATTCAACCTATTGTGTCGACGTACCAACCGCAAGCTTACAGCCATCAAACAATTCACAAAGTAGACTCTAGCAAAATCAATAGCTTCGCGCAAAACGGTGAAGCAAGTTACCAATATACAAAACCAAGTTATGATGAAACACAAAAAACGGTCATCCAATATACTACACCAGCCCCAATTATATCATCAACATACAGCCCTCAAGCATTCAGTCAACAGGCTATTCACAGAGTAGTTTCATCAACAGTACGGCCAATTACCCAGGTGCAATATACATATCAAACAACGCCTGTATCGGTGTATGAAAATCCATTCTTAAAGTATACTGAAAAGGTTACTCCGCAGGTATACGTAAGCTCGACGTACGCCCCACAAACGTATAGCCACCAAACATTACATACAGGTGCGAATACAAAAGCTGTTGGTATCGATAATACTGAATACGCTTATTCTAAGTCTGACGTTACCTATGAACAACCCCAAAATGTGATTCAATATTCGACAGTCAGACCGGCTGTTTCTATACAACCGGCTGTTACAGTTCAACCGCTTGTCTCCATTCAACCTGCTGTTTCTACCTACCAACCACAAACTTACAGTCAACAAACTTTCCATAAAGTTGACGCAGCGCAAGTGAACACTTACTCACAAGATGCTTCTGTAAATGATCATTACTCAGAACCTATCGTGACAATAGATAACGGTGCGAAAGCGGTAGTAGAATCATCGACGGTCATACCTATCGCGTCAACCACTTACAGACCACAGACATTCAGACAGAGAATACGAACGCAAACGTTCGTTCCAGTTTCCACTACTCCACTAACAAAAGTTAAGTTAACATACCAACAACCGGCCGTCTCTATTTACGAAAATCCTATTTTAAAATATACGCAAAAAATAACACCTGTTTCCTATGTCCAACCTACAGCCACAGTTTTCACGCAAACAAACTCTAGACCTCTTATTCAACAAAATCAAATTTTATACCAAACTACAGGTCAACAAATATATAATAATATAAAAACAAATGGTAAAGAAGCATATGCTTCTTACAATCAACCTGAGATTCAGACAAACGCTGGTTCATCGAAATCTAGATATTCAGACGCCAGCGATGTTTCCCATCAAGAATTTCACTTAAATACAGCTAGCCAGTATAACACAGGAAAAGATGTAACCTTTGTTTCTTCGACTCCTTCAACTTTGGTATACGAAGATCACTACACAAGTAAAGACATCAATAAAGCTGAAATCTACACAGCACCTGAAATAAAATATGAAAAAACATTTACAATACCAACCGATACTGTACCAGTCATTAACCAGCAAAGTTCGAATTATTATAAGACTCAAGATCAATACGATTACCAACCTTTAGAATTCTCACAACAGTATGATATTAGTCAAACAGTTCCCGCACAAGTTTCAGTTAGTCAAACAACTGCGGAACTTCCTAGAAAGATTCAATACAAGCAAACTGTTTACCAAACACCAGAAATTCAAGTCGGATATAAGGGAGAAGAATATTTACCGCCTGTTGTGTCAACAGTAGCTCCAATTGTAACCTCAACATACAGACCTACTTATTATAAAGCGGCTACAACAAGGGAATACTTACCCGCTGTATCCAAAACGACGTTTGAATATAATGGGCCTGAATATTTACCACCACAAACAACTACTAAGCCGACAACCAAATCAAGGGAATATTTACCTCCGGTAGGCCAAACAATTTTTGAATCAAAAATAACGAATAATCCTTATCAAGATTATACTATTTCACAAGACACTGCTACTGTAGTTTCTCCAACAGTAAAGCCAATCTACAGAAAACCAAACATTGTTGTAGAAACAGCAAAGTCGCAGTTACTAGGTTTTGGTTCGGTTGGTACTGATGCTGGATTGGTAACACCTGTAACATACACTACTGCAGCGCCAGTGGTTGTTTCAAGTAATCAAGATTATTATTTGCCACCTAAAATTCAAGCCTCAACGTATGCACCTGGATTAGTAGAAGTAACTACAGCTACGCCCCGCCGGACCCGACCTAAGTACACAAGGCCATCAGTTACGTTCACAACTCAAGTGCCCACTGTTCAATACGTTGAATCTACAACAGCTTATAAAGGTCCTGATTACTTGCCACCGGCTAGCGAATTAGAACAGAAACTGGAAACGATCGGTTTAACCAATTCCGACAGTTCTTTCTCTCAACAAATTAACATTAATCCCTATAAAGAATATACTATATCTAATGAGACTCCTGTAATTTTATCATCAACGTCGTCTCCATTATCTAGAAAACAGAACATTGTCGTGGAAAATGCCAAATCTAACCTGCTGGGTTTTGGTTCTGTAGGACCGGATGCTGGGTTAGTAAGTTATTCAACACCTTCAACTATCTCTAGTACAGCAAGTTACAAAACAATAACATCAACCTATGCTCCAACAAACCAAGGACTTGTAGAAGTAACGCCTTCACTGATACCAGTTCGTCGGATAAAACCTAAAGTTGCCGTTGTAACAAAGATAAACGATTTTAATCCACTTCTTGTAAGGAAATTAGGGGCAGTTTGTAGCTGTCAATCACCTGTATTAGTTCTTAAAGGTAGAAGACCATATGTAAAACAAGAAGTTATTGAAGACTACAGTAATGATTACAACACTGTGACACAACCATCAAGGATTCAAACACCTGTTGTAACTACTGTAGTCACTCCTACTCCTTCTGTGACATCGACATTTAATCCCATCATTGTTCCTGATGACTCCTTTTATCAAGATTACCAAGACCAAGCTAGCAATGATAACATAGCGATTGTACCAAACGGCAGCGATCATGGAGTCTACGTATCAAGTACACCAGCAACTGTTTCTGCAACTCAGAAAGTTGTAAGAATACGTCCAAGAATTAAAGCTGTCACTCTAGCTCCGACATATAAAACGGTATTGTTTAATGAAGAAGTATCACCGACAGTAGAAATAAGGCAATTAGAAGCAACAGCAGATACACAGTCATTCGATCGTTATGGCCCGGGTGGATGGAGAAGCAGAGAGGAGACGCTCCAAGGCTCCGTTGACTGCCAGAGAGCTGGTTTGTTCCGTCACCCCAAACAATGTAACAAATTCTACGCGTGCAGATGGGATTGTACTAAACAGAGATTCACTCTGCACGTCTTCAATTGTCCAGTGCAACTCAGTTTCGACCCTAACCTGGGAGCTTGTAATTGGCCAAGTCAAGGTCCCGCTTGCCAAGGTGATACGCTTCTCACAAACACTCTTTAAATAAGTTCCGTAACAAAAGATAAATGAATCTTGATGTGCCATCGAAATTGTGATAAACATATGATCACAAAGTTTTCTGCAATTCTTAACTATCCATCAACGTCCATTAAGTTGATATTTGTCTCTCCCTCTCTCTTAATTCTTTAAGCTTATTTATTTTTTGATTTTGTTAATGTTATCTCATAGTTATTTATTAATCATGTGCTTTTAATAGAGCTTTTTCTCGCTAAATATTTTACATGAAAATTCGAAATTTTCGATTGAACATACGTTACCAATGTCTAGTTCACGTAGAGTATTATCTTTTGTAAAGTAAACAATTCATTTTTTTGTATTTTTATAAATTAATATAGAAACAACACGCTGTAAATATATCATTTTATTCATTAACAATGTGTGTTTGTAATGGGACTTTACCCATAGTCAAAAAGCATTAAATATTCAAAGCAACTGGTTTTTCTACTTCTGTCAAAACCTTTTTATATTTAGAAAGTATGGGATTGACTTCTACAAGAAGGAAGTCAGTAACTTGTTCCGGCGCTCTACCAATAAATGTGGAAGCATCCATTATGCTGTCTAGTTGAGAAATAATTGGTGTAAAATAGGGGTCTGCCTTTACCCGATCTATCAAATCATTGTCCTTGCCATGCTCCTTTACTTGGGCCCCTGCTTCTTGCGACAAAACTCTTATTTTCTCATGGCAAACTTGCCGATCTCCTCCAGCTTCTACCATTGCCATAATAATATTCTCTGTTGCCATAAATGGTAATTCATGTGCAATATGTCGAGCGATAACTTTAGGGTACACTACCAATCCCTGACAGATATTGAGGAGAGTAATTAAAGTAGCGTCAGCAGCCAGAAACGCTTCTGCCAAGGTGAGACGCCGATTGGCAGAATCGTCTAGGGTACGCTCAAGCCATTGCACTGCATGAGTATTGGCAGCATTAGCATGAAGTGTGATCAAATGACGAGCGAGTGCACAACAACGCTCCGATCTCATTGGATTTCGCTTATACGGCATAGCGCTAGAGCCAATTTGCGACGCTTCAAATGGTTCTTCCAGTTCCTTTTTGGAAGCCAATATGCGTATGTCAGAGCACATTTTATGCACAGAAGCGCCAAGGCCTGACAGAGCACTGATAACTTCTAAATCAACTTTTCTAGAGTAAGTTTGTCCAGTTATGATGTAACGTTTATCAAAGCCTGCAAGTGCCGCAACCCTCTTATCTAAAGCTAGAACTTTTTTTGAGTCACCGTGAAACAGCTGTAAGAAGGAAGCTTGTGTGCCAGTTGTACCCTTGACCCCTCTAAAGCAAAGATCATTTCTAGCACGTGACATGGCACGCTCGTCCATCAATAGGTCACTCAACCATAGTGAAGCTCGTTTCCCGACAGTTGTGAGCTGTGCTGGCTGCAGATGAGTGAAACCCAGTATAGGTAGCGACCTGAAATTAAAGACAGTTTAATTTTAATTTTTTGCACTGTAAAAATTTTTACATTATCTGTATTACATTATACAGACAAAAGAAGCGAGACTTTAATTAAACTTACAAAAAAAAGCTAAATGACGCTACTATATATGCATTTTATAGTGATATCGTTGATGAACCGAGTTTTGTCACCAGCTAAAAACAAATTACGTACAATCCAATATTCAGCCTTATACCTAAAGCTTATTAAATGAATAAGCAAAGATATTGTACTAATCATATTTAATTCGATTTCACAAAAAGGACGGCTGTACACAATATATATAGAAAAATTCGACTTACTTGTATTCCGTAGCGAATTTCGCCAATTGACTTATAACAGCAGCCAGACGAGGAAGTAATATATCTAGACCATGTCGCAATATTATTAGGTCTGTATTGTCCCCGACGTAACATGAGGTAGCACCGAGGTGGATAATTGGTGCGGCGTGTGGACACTTCTCCGCCATAGTGTGGACATGCGCCATGACGTCATGTCGGACGAGCTTTTCATGTGCCGCGGCTGATTCAAAATCAATATCATGGATGGCAGCCTCCATCTCCTGAATCTGCTCATCAGTGATGTCCAGGCCGAGTTCCTGTAATCAAGAAATATTTTTTGACAACAAAGTCCCATCTTACAATGAGAAGCACCACGAATGTATTCGCAATTTGCCCAACGTTGCGCTTATAGCTGTGAGAAACAAGACAGCATATTTCGTTAACAGTAAATTTAAAAAGCACGGTACCCTTTAAGCAATTATCACAAAAACAATTATTTTTTATTTGATTTACGAAAGAAATTAACTTGCGACAGATGACTTTAGTAAAAACTAATCTAGGGAAATCTAATCTACATCAAGAATAAATTCTACATAGAGTAAAAAATTCATGTGTTTGGTAAACATAGTTTAAGAGTTATTACTTTAAAAGCGTTAATGAATTAACGGTCTGTTGGATAAAACCTTACTTCATTTTTATGGCTCCGGAAATTATACCCGACAGAGTTTAAGTCTTTGGGCTTACGATTAGTTGTTACTCTCTTAACCCTCAAGATTTTTAGGTAAGACTCAGGATATCTATCGCCTAGATAAGAAAGACGCGTTCTATACTTCGACGCGCCTTACTAGGCGACCTTTATCTCCACTTAGACGAGATTCCATTTGGCTTTGACTTTGGCTTTTGAAATAATAAGTTTTACACACTACTACTAACAGCAGCAATAGGTGCTTACCTAGACGAATATTTGCAGTAAAGATCTACAAACAATAAAATTTATTAATAGGTGTAAAATAAGAATAAACGATCCCTGAAACATATAACGAAATTTGTATTTTATGTACGAAAAACACTACGTGCAACCTGTTCTACTAATTCGCTGGAGCCGATAAGATTAGAAGCTCGCACGGACTGATAACAACATAGGATATGATAAATGATATCATCCAGTGACTAGTTAACTGTTAACAATAACGGACATAAGACAAAAGAGACGAAGTGTTTCGAAAGTGCATTGAAAGTTCTTAATAATAACAGGTGTTAAAACAGTGATAATGGTCTCCGTACAAACAATAGCCACGATTGTGGTGAAAGTTTTCAAGATAGTAAGTAAAAGTTATCATTTATAATCCCCATATCAGTGATGTTATTAAATTACACGTTCCGTAGAAATACGAAGCGACAATAAGAGCATTAGCGATTGACAATGTTGTACATGGATGACAATATCAATATAATCTCATACATAAATAAAAGGAAATATAGTAAACTAATCAATATTGAATGATTGTAAACGTCATTAACGAACGTTTTTTACCTTTACTACTTTAAAAGGAAATATAAGTGGCAATTCATTTAATAACTGAAACGAAGTTGCATCCTTATTCATGATACTTAATCCATGAATACAAAATGAAGCGCGTGTGCTAATCATAAGCGGCGTTACAACTACTTATTCAATATTCCTAACTATATAAAGAAGCATTTTCGTAATGGTTAATCGGCTAACAAAAACAGCTAATTGCAGAGCGCTACATTGTTTTCGGTTTAGTTTAAAGTAATTGTATTATGAACCAGCTGTAGTATTAATATACACCAGTGTTATATTATTTCGTATTCAATTGATAGGGAAAACTTGAGCACTGGGTTAAATTGTGATATCAACTGAGAATGTTAAACATGAAGTGTTTTTATGAAATTAATGTATTCAGAGAACTAGCTAAGACTTTAGAAAGAAAGAAAAATTATTTTACCTGTCCAAAACCTGTTTCCTTTTTTCTATATAAAATAATTTTCTCACACCGTGTAATTGGACAAACATGGACTACGCTCAGTATACTTCACTGCTGTGTATACTTTACTGTTAATATACTTAGAAAAATCGATTTAACCTGCCTATAGTTTGCTCACTATTTACATTACTTTGTACATTTTCATGAAATTTGTAGTGAACCGTCGAACGATACATTTTTCATCTTTGTTTAGCGAGTAAGATTCGTAACCACAGTAATTTCATTAACAAATCCGAATAAAATAACTTTACATTAATGTTAAGTGACAGATTGAATAGAACTCAAATACTACTTTATTTTTGTCATTGTAATTTATTGTAAAAATAGGAGTACAAACATTTAATGACTGTCCAAATTTCACTGTTTTCGCCTGACTAGGTTATAAATATGATAGGCCCTAGCGGCCTCGTTTACTATCAACAGAGATAAGGCCACGCCTTGTAGTATTAGTTTCTCGTATCCGTTCATTATAAAAGGTGTGGACAGTTAATTCATTAATTATAGATAATTGAAGTCTATTTTACCTAATCTTTGTCTTTTTGATTTTTCTTTGGAAATGGTTAACGTTTTATTACATTATTTATACAAAATTCTTTCGATAAATTCACTTTTGTTTAAAATTAATACTACTTATGTTAACAAAACTATATAAGCATTTGATAAAGTCATTTTATAATAAACACCTATTCTGTACTAAAACTATGAGGCTATACAAAAATATATTATCACGTAGTCTAGGTAGCAGTATGATTACTGTATAGCTATTGCAAAACGATGGAACAAATATTCCCTTATCTGATAGTGTGAGGACGTTACTCACGCGTACCATAAGGCACTGCGTTTACACCGCAATATTACTGAAGAGTGACTAATGCATGAGTAACGATCAACACGTACTAGTGGCGTCTTAACCTTCAGATAAAATAGAGACAACACAATGAACTTTTTAGTAAATAACGAAAAGAAGGGTGAGGGGTAACAACATGAGAAAATCTTCCATTTAACCTATGCGAGATGTGTGATGTTTTTAATTGATGAATAATTAAATAATATTAATTTTAAAGACGACAATAGTTTTCATACTTATTTAAATAAATCTCGGTTTATTAGGAACATGTATTGTAACACAATAAATTAAAATTATTTTGAAACTTATAAGCAAACCACCGTAAGTGAAAATGAATTGAAAAATATTTTGGGTAAACTTTGAAAAGAAAACAAAGTTAAAATTGCAGAAATGTCTTTTCTACCCAAGTCTATTGAGCTATATCTTCCAATAATGTTGTTCATAAGCCATTGAATAAACTGCTAACTTTAAACTTAGTCATTAGTCGTAAATTAGTGTGTAACACATTCGTATTTGTTTCCTACCATAAATAGTTCGGTATTGGATAACTTAACCACAATCCTACTTAATATCAGATGCTATAGTGGTTAAGTATATAAGTATAGAAGTCATCTAGTTACTAAGCGAGAGTATCCAAACATAAGCAATAATGGTCTATGTGGTGTTGTGGACAATCAAACAACGTTTACCTTGCACTGGACCATTATCCGCGTACGGGCGACGTGATCGTTCCACTTTAGATAAATTATAGTATTTCTCAAGGAAATAGTTACCGTCTGTCCGTCGTTTGTTACAACAAGTTGTTTGTTGGATAAACACAAACCAAAATAAGGTTATAAAATGTTTTCATCACATCAATTTCATAGCAAATTTACGCTTCTAGAACCTTCGGGTGTAACTAGGTTCCAAACTACTTTTTGACTTTATATTATATGTTCTTCTGAAACTTGATAATACAAGCGATAGTATATAAGTGATGCTCAGATGAAATAACTTTTTAATGCGATTGAAAAGTTTTGGGGCAGTTTTCGCGAATCACAAAAAAAGACGTACATCATGATTAATTCATACATATAGAATATATAAAACCAAAACGCAGGGCCGATTAAATATGATCCTAAAATGGAGACTACATATTAGTAAATGCAGCGTCGGTCGAGAGCCTGATGGTGTAGCGAAGACATGGTAAAGATCGTAAGGAATCATCGGATTCGGACGGTCATCAGACGATTGCGTTGAATATTATTTGAAGAAGCCTTTGTTCAGGACGATGATGATAAATTTTTATAACCTATTTCTATCAACTTTTTACTATCTTCCAACTTTTATATATAGGGTTCTATTTGATATATATTTCTTGTTTACATGGTTGTTTGTCTAAGTGTATCAATCTCTACAATTACCTCTGCACGCGGTGCGGAAGTCGTCAATAAGTACAATTGTTTGAACCTATACTTCCTGCGAATCGGTGACTGTAATTAAAGTAGGATTTACGCTTACAGCTGTAATTGTCAGCTGTCGGGTATAGAGTACAGGACTTCAGAGAGTAAAGAGAAGAGATTTAATTTCAGTTCCAACTTGAAATCATTTAGTTTTTTTTTTTCATATCATTAATTCAATTATGACAGTTTATTATATATAGTGAATGTTATGTTATGAACTTATTATCATTTTATTTTCAATAATACAATAATGTATGATTACTACCATAAATAAACTAATACGTAAATATACTGTAAGTGTAAAAAAAATAAGAGCCATTGTAGATTTTTTTAGTGCTGTGTAAGATAAAACAAAATTTATTGCCTGATTTGTAATTAGTGAAAACAATTAAGCTTTTTAATGTAACTTTGTTGCGCAATGAGTAAAAATGAAACTGCATTCGTATTGTGCCAAGGCTTCGTAATATCCAGTGAAAACGTTATTTCATTGCTGAATCGATTCTACTTATACGGAGTAATGAATCGGATAATTAATAATTATTACGAAACATAATATTTTATTGCCCTCATTTTCAGTAATAAGTTTTAGTCTGATTTAACTTTACCCATGCGGAGAGTGATGTATCTTGAGAAGTTACAACTACACATAAATACTATGCCTGTTTTCACAGTCAAAGAATGAATATGTATAATGTTATAACATATTTTAATTAAATATAGAAGATATGTACAGTACTCTACATCCTTACTAACCCTGCTTCTTGGGTGTTGACTCCTGACCTGACATATGACTGTACTTTTATGTCAATTGAGCGCAGTCTTTGGAATCTTCAGAGTAGTCTCTTCCTATTTAAATTGGTATGCTTCACGCATTAAAGTAAATTTATAATAGCATTCATGTTTTTACATTGAATTACTAAAATAGAAAGAGATTTTTATAATATTAATGTATAATAAAGTAATCTTATCTCTAACGCTAAGATATCATACTATTGAGCTTTTTTATTAACACCATCTGTAGATCAAGTGTTTAGTATTGTTTATTTTTTTGCTTACACTATTACGTGAAAAGGACAAGTAAAATTTACGGTTTTTATAAAGTTTTTTTATCAAAACATAGTCATAGCAAGGCTATGTCCACGGCCAAACTTTGTAAAGTAAACATAAAGTAATATTTTCCTTAACTCTAGTTTGAATAAATCTTTGAAATTATAGTTCCCATCTAATGTGTACTTTACATAGAAAAGAATCTGATTTTTAAAGATATCAATTTATAATCTAAAATATAAGTACCCTCTTTATTAACCCACATTTATGGATAGGCACTTACTATCTGATTACATGTAGGTTTGGAGTTTCAAATCACCACGTAGTATACAAAGTCAAATATCTATGTGTGAAGGTAATTCAAAGTTCAATAACATTATGTCAATACAAAGTCATACCAACCAAATGATTGTCTACTTCCATATTTAAAGAGTAGTCCGAGTGTTCACCGTCACTACATTACAATAGACCATCAAAAAAATTTAATATACATCAGCTTTTATTGTACAAGTGTTAATTCTGTTTGATATCTTATCGTCTGTGCGGACATACGACATATCAATTGCATGAAATCATACAAAGGCACGCAAAATGTCTTCCGTTGTCTTAGACTGGCGTGGAACAGAATTGATTTTAATAAGTAATATTAAAACCTGATATTATTATAATAAAGTCAATGATTAATGGTTTATTTAAAGTCATAAATTTTTTTATCAACATGGGTTGGACATAGGTCCACCTGACGATCAGCGCTGCAGAAATTTTGCACGGCATATAACCCGTATCCAATTTTAGCTTATTCTTTTGTTCAACGCAATGAAGAACGAGCGGGATGTTTATCTTATGGTAAATGATACGCACCCCAAAACAATTTGGGGATACTTAAAACGGTATACACTGCGCCACATAACACTCGTCTCCTTGAAAAATAGGATGTTAAGATAAAGGACTTAGATCTATAAATGAAAAATCTTCATAATAAACATAAAAACTGCCCACTTGTATCCCCACAGTTGGGACTTCTAGTTTGGTTTTCTGAGCCTTCTCTTAAAGAGAAAATAAAGTCCATTTATCCATCACGCTTGTCAAGTGCACATTACGCTACCGGGGATAGCATTCATGAAACAGAATTTTGATCATGTCAGCTTCCCCAGCTTTATATTCCATTACCGGAAGTTAATGCAAATAGGTAACGAACCCCGGGCTCTTCGATTAGTATAGCACATAGTTCTACCGTATTTTCCAACTGAGCTATCTCCATTATATGAAAGTACCGCGATTCAATTCTCACGGTTTATTTTTACTGTTTTCAGGTATTGAACATTGTGATCCTGGTGCTGTACCGCACGGGGTACAATGGCGAGTTTCTCGGAGTCGGAGGTACGTGGAACCTGAACGAGGAGAAGAACCCCGACGCCGAGATCGTAGCATCTGGCGTCATCGTGGGCTACCTGATCTATACGTTGGTGCAAGTCGTCACATTCCTTTTCGGTACCACTGAACACAAGAGGTGAGCGTAATGATTTTTTTTACTATCACCATTAAACACTTAAATTGAACTTTAATAATAAAAATACGTTTACTACTAAAAATTGATATAATTACCATTTAGTATCACAAATACTCTTTACTATTATTTATTACCCGTAGTAATGGTTACTTAGTCAACCTGGGTACCGCTCGAAATCAGCGCTATAGAAACATTGCAATCGCAGTATTTCTACATTATTGAATCATAAATAATCAGCTGATAGACGTCCACTGCTGGACATAAGCCTCCCAAAAGATTCCTACATCGGATCGGATAGTGCGGCATTTGGGCCATTTCCCACCACGCTAGCCCAATGGTTTCTGAGAGCCAGAGCTTCATGTGTTGTTATGCTGGAACCCTTACATCCCTCCACTCCATTATTGAATAAAGAAGTATATGCTCATCAATAAATTAATGATATTTGATTAATATTTTTCTTCATGTCTGAGAATCGAATCTGTCTACCAATGGGAGCTATACTTGAATGTTTTCAGAGCAATGGGTGATATAGTGATGAACTTCGTGGGGGTATTCCTGTGGATAGCGGTGGGTGCTGTCGCGCTGCACTACTGGGGCGGGTATCAAGGAGAGCATCAGTACCAATTCGTCTTTGCCGAAAGACAGGTAAGTTTCTTACTGGCTTTTCGTGACCTTCTCTAAAGGTATCGCTTCGACGAAGTAGTACAACAAAATAGGTGTTTTTATATCGATAACGGTTTAAAATATGACAACCATTTCAAGTAATGTAACAATAAAACGGAGAAATTTATAGTTCTATTCCAAAATATTCTAGCACAAATGTAGATCATAATATCTGTAATGCTATTATGACCTGGATTTGTAAAACACTAGTTAACCAATAAGGTTCGAATGAAACTTATAATCGCTGGAGATATAACTTGGAAGCGGAGACATAATCTTTTTCGAAAGCATAAAACAATAATTATTATCATTATATCACTCTATGTATAATAGTAAGTAAATCCTTTTCATGGTCTAGAAGTTGATCTTCTTTTCTAATTTCAGGTTGGACTGGCTGTAGGGGCTCTTTGCGTGATCCAGGGTGCCGTCTACCTGCTGGACACTGTGCTGGCCGTCATTCATTTCACGAAGGAAATGTAGTCATTTAATAGTTTGAATGTTATCCTCTAGAGTTAAGTTTGTACGTTTTCAAATCGAAATATAAAACGAAAATGTTGACATAAGTAACTTTGATTTTTTTTATATGTTAAGTTGACTTTATATTGTTTATACTTTATCCTTAAGTATGACAGCATATTCAATTATTTCTCTTATAACAATGAACATTTTTATTACAGCTCTCAGACCTCAGACGCAAAAAGTTTTTCTCCCCACCTTTTGTAATTTTAATTTAGTACTTTTGTACACAGCAAACATATATTATATTTTAATGTAATTATTAAATTTAAATAAAAAAAACACAAGCAAAGGAAATCTTCTCATTTTAGTCAATACATGAATTTGAGTTGAAAATTATCAAGGATTAACCTTTTTATCATTCAACGAGGAGAGGAGTGGAGCAGGACATTTACGTGATGGAAAGTAATACGCCTATGCATAACGTGACACTTGTTGAGATGATATACACAGCACCACATTGTGCTCGTGACCATGAGACATTGATGTTAAATCTAGTTAACGAAGTAATTTCTCTAGCTACAGCGCTCTTCAAACCGGAAAACACTAATATTTTGAAACTACTACTTCTACTAGTGTAGCTACCTAAACGGTCTCCGGCAGCAGAAACATACCCACCAGTATGACACCCTCGACTTGACCTTAAATTACCAATTGCTCTATAGAATAATTAATAAAAGTAACGTGTCTAAAGGATCTGAGGATTCATAGATACTCCATGGTTATTCACATGATTAGTTATCAATTATTAATAATTATTTCTTTATTAGGAACACAGTTAATATAACAATTGAAACCTTTAAACCATTTTACATTCTTTATTCGCATTTAATACAAATTACACTTGTTTTAAATAATTTATGTTTAAGCTTTTTGAGCGAAGTTTAAACAGCTTCTTCCTACTGTCCTTTTTCCAGCTATGTGAGGTCGGCACAGTGTATACTTCTCTTCCATATCCCTCTATCAGCCCTCATCTGAATTCACACTCTTCTTACACGTGTCATCTATCACACAATCCATCCACACTTTCTTCGGTCTACCCTTATAACCATCCACGTTCATTCTCATTACTCGCTTTAAACAGATTAATATAGGATATCAAGGACTAACGCTATAATGAAAATGAACTAAAAGATCGCTCTTTAGATACAGATGAACATCCATAACTGAATTAAAAAATTAGGGGTCAATGCAAGTGTCAAATAAACGATGTCGTAAGGTTAAATGTGATATCCTATGCGATGTGGGACTTCTTCGTAATGATTCATTAATTGTGGAGAATTTGAAATAGTAACGAGACCCTCATCCTCCCTGATGGTCTTGTACATAGTACCTAAAAACGAGAACTGGGTAAATAAATCAGCTATTTATTTTTACACCATTGATATATCTGATGTGTGCCACTGATGGTGAGATTTTAAAAAAAATATATAGAAACGTATTAAAGTAAGGTAGTAATACTACAGTAAGTTTATTGAAAAATATATCGTGAGTTATATATAAACTAAAACTGGAGTGCCTCTACTCTGGCGGATTATTAACTATTTCACCAATTTCGAAGGAATTCCTGTGCGAAGTGGATATCTACGATTTCAAAATTGCTCCATTAACGGAAGACGTAAGTGACTACTATATATTATTAATATGTGAACATTTTATTCTCGGTTGCTCTTACTTGGTTGTAATCCTCTGTTGCCGGAGACAGTCTCGTTACCACCTCAACACCATGCCACCGTATCTAGTGAAATTACTAGGGTATCGAGACTTATTATCTTATGTCTCGCGAAGATGAGCACAATGCAGCGGTATACACTGATACTAAACTAACCAACGGCACATTATTATGAGCAAGTATATCTTTTACTACCAGATGAACTTGCTTGCATCGTGAGAACTCACTAGATGCGAACAACGCCGGACAGTCGATGTGGAGATCTTTGGTGGTGGCCTATGTCCAGCAGTGGACGTCTATCAGCTGCTGATGATAATTATGATGAACTTGAAACTTTCAGTATTAATAATTGTTAAGGGCACGGTAGGGCACATTACTCGTATCATTTAGGACATTAGTGGAAGTACCAGAAGGCCCTTCAAAAGTGCCGTAGTGCTAGTGAAGGTCTTGGCAAAGAACTGAATGAGATTAACGCTAGATCGATCGACGTGAAAATGAAGGAGAGGAAGAACCCTATGTCCAACTATCGGTTGATGATGATGTTAGAAATAGTGAGCCTATATTGTAGAATGTATTCGAAAATTACTTAATGTCTTCAGATCTTTTGTCCATCAACAAATACAAAAATAGAAATACTAAAAAAATATGTAATTTGGAAATACATATGAGAATAGCCTGTGATCTTCAACTGTAGTGGAATTACTACGACGTGGTAGCATAGTCTTAGAGTCTTACCTTGTTCCCAAAAAAGGCAAGAACAGAAAAAAAAAATGTCAGTAACGATTAATATAATTTAAAACACTATTCATCATTATCATGGACGTTCATGGCTGAGCATAAATGTGATATAAAACCATCCCTTTCATGAATAAATATTGTAAAATCCGTTCTTAGCTGACTTCTACTTGGCAGAAGAAATATTCCTACTAAATTCCAATTCTCCAGTGCTTATGGTCCAGAGATATCATCATAGTGTCTACGTAAATGAAAATTTCATATATATGTATAGTTATATACAGATTATATACAACAAAATGTTTTATACCTACCACAGCCGTGTGTTACAACTGCGATGTTAATTTGTTAGGAGGGTGGTAATTACATCAATTGCACAGACTTTACAATTACAGTGCGACCTCGTAATATTGAGTCATTGGTATACACCTATACGGTTATATACTTCAATATTTAATAAATTATTTTCATTATAATGGATGAAATAAGAGGATTTGAAGGGTTGGTTGAATGGCATAATACTAAGACCAAGTTACCAATACTGCTATTGACATGTATGTTTTAATGTCTTCTTTGCTGTAATTATCTTTATGTGAGATATTTTAAAGCTATCTAACTCTATATTTATTTAAGTTTAGTAGTTTATTTGGTAGCTATAGTAACGGTGCTGTATAAAGTCATTTGTTCTCAGTGAATATTTCAGACAAATTTCATATCAATACAAAATTAGTATTACGACCAGCAAAGCTGCTGGCGATTAGTTAGTTCTATATAGATAAATCTTCGTCGTATAAACAACAATAAATTTAGACATCACATACGGAAGATCTCACTTTACTGTTGGTAGGTAGTGTACCAACTATACATCGTTTCGGTTCTGACGCTATGGAAACAAGCATGTATTAACTTATTCATAGTCGTAACAACCATCAATATAGAAGAGGTGGAGGTAAATAAATACGTGCAATTTTTTTATAAGTTTACAACATCCTTCAAACAGGAACACGGCAATGTTTGCTCACTACTGTTTAGCGGCAGAAGTAGGTGCTGTGGATCCTAACCGATCAACGGCGTTTAATGGTTTAGAGGATTTATTAAGAGAATTCTGATACCTCAGCCTGGTGGCATATGTAGCATACAGTTCGTGAGATGTGTCATCGTATGGACAACATGCGCTCAGAATTAAATGCAGGCCAGGGTGTGTCCCGGATTACGCGCCGCCTGCGCACATTCAGAGCCTCATTGTTCGCATTTGAACACCGTTACAGATAAGAGTGCTTCGAAATACTTACCACGTTTAACAGCTATCATACCGTTCCGCTATTACTTTAAACAAGATCAAATGATACTTTCCAGCAGCATACATTCATGATCAGCCGACAAAATTCCACTACTGGACATAAGCCTCCCCAAGAGACTCTTCTTCTTAAAGAGCCTCTCCAACTAGTGAAGGTTGGCGATCAGCGTGATCGACCAAAAGCCTCCCTGTTAACCTAATAGTATTTTACATTTTATTGCTTTGTCACACTTTTACGTACCTCTACATTATTTTTTTTTTCTTTTTATTATTCATTAGTGTCAGTTAAACCGTCTTTGACGAACTAAGATACATTAATAATTAGGTCCACGAAGAACTATTATTGTACCATACATAGCATATAGTATAAGTGTAGCTATATTATGTTCATTCTTTGAATGATTTAGACTCTGTTACTTTTGATACTATACTCTTGATATTTTTTCCATGTGGATGGATGAATATATATATACTATAGATAGATGTCTACTGTTTTATCTATATACAATTGGCTAATATGTAACTTTAATTGCACGTGTTGTAAGATGACAATGAGGTCGTAGGAGATAACCGTAGACAGCCGAAATAGAACAATGCTAGAATGACAACAGATTTACAATATAAGGGTGATAGTTAGTTAGCCAAGCGGGTTCTTTATTCTACCACCAGCTAAACTCCACAATTTTAATAAAAAAAAGAATTTAATGAACGACATTTGTGTTACAAGTGGCAGGTCTTTGTTGCTGGAGATCGTTTATATAGGTACCACCGCGGAGACAATTTCTGCCGCCAAACCGTACTATGCAAACATTATGGTGTTCCGGTTTGAAGAGCGCTGTGGCTAGTAAAATTACTGAAGTAACTTAACATTTCGGAGCTCAAGATGATGAGCACATGTGCAGTGCATAACATTCTAACTGGCAACACGTTGTTATGGGCAGGCGTATCACTTTTGCCCCTCTCATCGTTTTGTTTACTTCTAACAAGTGTTGCTATCATTAAATGATATTTTGTTATATAAAATTTAAATTAGTGTTAGTTATTTAAACAAATAGTGCTTTCTATTTCGTGTTATTGGACTAGCCTAGTTCGAGAAGTAACGGCGCAGTTAACGCACAATGCATTAACTCTCCGTACGGTAAAGGGACCACATTAGCATAAAAAGTGGGCCCGCGAGCTGTCCAGCGACAGTTCCGAACGACAATTTAGCATCATTCACGGCAAATATGACCCACACAAGATGTTTATCTATATTATCGTATGTTTTATCATCTACATAGTTACAAGTAAGTTAAAATGTAGTATAAAATTTAAATTGCAAAAACAGCCGTAGCAATTAATTATGAACATATTTATACCAAAATGAAGAGAACTTCATTTTTTAACCTCACCGTAAATACATAGAAGTAACCCAAAACGTGTTATTTATTCATTAAATGGTATCTTCATTATCAACCAATAGACGTCCACTGCTGGATGATAAGCCTCTCCCAAAGATTGCGACATCGATCCGTCCTGCGCTACCAGCGGCTTTCTACGACTTTCAACAATCAGCATGACTTCCGGTACCGCCAGGTACTGCCGGCATTCGTTTGTAGGTATTCATATGGACGGGTTTAGGTTATTTTCCTCCACGCCCACCCAATACGGATTAGTGAGAGGCAAAACCTCGCCTGTTGATTAGCAGGATGTGCCACAAGCACGTGAAGTTTTTTTGGGTCCCATGAGTTGTTATGCAGGACCCCTTACACCACAAAGCAATAAATGGTATAAGACCATAATATTTTTGTTTCTGTTGAAAAAAAACATCATATACTATAGGTCTCTATTGCTGAAGACCGTGTAAGTAGGTACCAACGTTACTGTTTCTGTTGCCAAACAGTACGTGCAAACATAACTACTCGTATGTTCTGATTTGAAGAATGTTTTAGCTGATGGAATTATTGGATAAATAAAATTAACATGATGCTGTGTATATCATTCTAACTAGCGCTAAATTGTTATAGATAACCGTATCGCTTACCATCAAGCGAACGTCTCCCTCGACTCGTCGCTTGATCGAATAAAAAAAAACATATTTAATTATATAAATTTGTTTTGGCTATCAAGCAGAAATAACGTCATAATAATTTTTTCCATAAAAATCGCTTACAAAGTAAATTATCTATTTAATACTTATTATATTTCACTATGGCAACATATACTTCTGAGTTCAAATAAAGAGAGCGCCGATTTGCAAACAGGTCAGTAGACAAGCTCCATAAACGCACCCCCAACCACCGTAGGATAGTTGGCGCCAAATTTGGCGTCAACATGGCGGTTGTCTGGAGACACGGATCAATCGCAATCCATGACGAATTAATTTATAGAAGTAAAATAATTTTAAATTAGTTTTTGTTATTTTTAAATTTAGCATACAATGAATAATCATTTCAATACTACTATATTATAGTACAATAAATTCACCTAAAAAAAACGAAAGACAGATAAATAATTAAGAAAACATACGAACACAGTTTTATTGCGGAAAGTCTTACTCGCCATAGTAGATTTACATTGCCAATTTTATCAGTAAGAAATAATTGTCTTTCTTGAGTATATGAAAGTCGATAGATTTAATTATTGTTTACATTGTTTATTAAAATTTATTAAAACTCAAAGCGAAAACATATTCATAATAGAATAATTGAAAATTTTAAAAACTGTTACATGTCGTGCAATAGCAGGAAATACAGTTTTGTTATAACAAAAAAAAAGGATGTTTTTTTTTAATTCAAAGGTTATAATCCATCATAAAAAAAGAAAGTTTATTAAACAATGAAGGGAAGGAGCAGGACGTTGGCACTATGATAACTGACATGACTGCCTAAAATAATGTAAGACTGGATAGGAAGTTTCCTTTTGTTTTTTTTTTTACTACTTATATGAATTACACAAATAAGAGCGGGCACAACAGTGTTTCAATACTACTGTATACCGGCAAATGTTATCGGTGGGGTCATACTTACAACAAAAGAAATTTTCCATTATTGTAAGTGTTACAAAACGACGGAACGGAGCTTTGCTTACACGCATTAAGTCACGAATCCCTTAGTTACTTAACTAAGTTCAATCGTCGAAACGTCAAAGCTGTCGCATACAAATAAGTAATAGTAATTCGTAACAATGGGCCTTAGCCCAATAACATGGCCGCCGTACAGAGCCTCATTGTTCATATAAACGTACACTCAGGAATAAAACGTGCAGCACGGTGCATTATTAAATTTCATATGCAAATCCATCGTGTAAATCGAAAGTACAGTATAGGAATGAATAACAATGCTTACTTGAAGAACTTAATCCAGTATAACTTAAAGAAATAGACGTAGATGTAAAATGTAATAGGAGAACAGTGGAAGGACGATAAGATAACATACTTTAAAATTATATAATAAAAATGTACTGGTGGTAGGTCTCTGTTGCCGTAGACCGTCTAGGTAGGTACAAACATTACTGTGTTCCAGTAATTACTGGGGTAACGATACAGCATCTTATGTATCGGGCGACAATCTCAACATACATACATACATATACATCACGTCTCGTTCCCAATGTGTAGGCAGAGACCAACTATCTCCACTTGCTACGATCCTGGCACACCTCTCTCAATATAGTGCAGTATCGCTATGTTGTTATAGACAGGCGTATCACTTACCATCAGGTGAACGATCCACTCGTCCCGTCTCTTAATATAATGAATAAAAAAAAAAAGTTGACAAATAAAATTTTACATTACTGTATGTAAGGTATTACAATTATTTTTATGTTTTACTATGCCATGAATATTAACTAGACAAATATAAAGACGCTTTTAAATTATGAAATAATATAATAATTAACTAGTTTTTAGTTTGGATTTGTAAGCTATGATCAGAGGCGTGCGATCCATACAGGCAAACAAGCACTGCATGCTATAGCTGCCTAAATATATCTAATTAACAATTATTCAAGTTACTCAAAAGGTACACAGTTATGGACTAACTATTGCTAAATTGGTGATAACTTGACTATATTGCTGAACTGGTAACTTTATTCTTAATCATAGATAAGCACTACGACTCTATCTTAAATATCTGTGTACGTCCCTAGCAATGATATTTATAATTTTATGTAAAATATATCATAAAACATAAAAAAATTTCATTCTGTATTATAATAATATTTTTATACAGATACAATTATATATAACTTTCTTATAAATAAAGGACCAACAATTGAATCTTAAAACGTACATCCTTCGGAGATTTAATTCAAACTGGAGCACCACCCTATGTATTTCTCAATCTTTATTAGATTCTTCTGACACCTCCACCACCTTAACAACCACCGGGCTACATTGGGAGGCCCCCCACAAGGTGGACCGACGATCTGGTGAGAATCGCATAAAATTATGAATTCCCATATTTTACGTCAACCGATTCATCCTTATGTTGTACTCATTAATGAAACAAAGCAAATTTATCGCATTAATGAGTAATTATGATCTAACTTGACGTAATGATTCACTAACCTAATTGCAATTGCTACAATATAATGAATAATATTACACGTTTCAGCTGAATCCATCAAGAAACTTCCAATAACAAGGAAAATTTGTGCATTCATGATGATTACACGGCTTATTCCGGTATCCTGTGTCTCACTTAGCTGAACCATTGCTGGAGACTCATTGGGAAAAATTTAATTATTGCTAGCTTCTGATTCAATTGTAATCCTGTCGAAACCTGTTTCGACATCGTTTGAATAAAATTTTCTTGTAACTTATGATATTAGAGACATTTCTAGCAATGAAATCTTTGAGTAAATTGATTGCTTTTGTCTCATTAATACTAAATAACATTTTTCCTCAAGTTATTCGTAAAATAAACGGTCATTGCTAGTAAAGTAAACTTTAGTATAGACATGTATATTAATCTAGGTATAATTTAATATTTAATAATATAATAAAAATAATATAACTGCAGATGGTTCTCAAATGAGGTTTTGGATGAGGTTGAAACTTACATATACAAAACCAACAATTGAACCAAATAGAAACTAATACGTACCTGAATGTTTTTATGAAATCCTGTTACTTTAAATGTATTACCGTAAAATAATTGTTTTACCGTTATAAAATAATTAAATTTCGCACAACGCCTGCGCATCGAGCGATCTTGCGTGCGCGTGCGCTTGTTTGTATGCAGTTATGCGCGCGCTGACTTTTAGACCGGAAAATGCTAGAAAGTGACTTTTCAATTTTCAAATAGCTACATAATAAACAATTGATGCATTCATTCCTCATGGTTTTCTTCATTATTTGCAGAATTTACGGACAGTATGAATTTCTAATTGATATGGATGAATAGAAATGAATACAATTGAAATTCCTGTCTATAATATTAAAGTAATAACTTTTTAAAGAATATATATTACATTAATTAAATCAATTTTAATTTTGTTTGCCTTTGATTAAGATAATCTATGAAACGGCTGTAAATTTAGCAGTAGACAGAAGTTAAGAAATAAACGGCTCTTTCAATATTCCGACTGGGACTCAAAGCCTTCTCTTACAAAAATTGAGAGTTAAGACTATTTTTTCCAACACAAGCCTAGTGGAGACGAGTAGATCAAAATGGATGATGCAATGAATTCATAATTTTACAAATTCCTTATTAAAAATATTTTAAAATAATACGAAGTTAATTAATAATTTTCTTACATAGTTGTAATTTTCATTTAACTCATACTAGAGAAACCTTTAATGTTTCATAATACTGTTTAGCAACAAATGAACGTGACAAAACAATGACGAAAAAATTGTTTAGGTTCAACTAATTACAGTTGTATTGATTGCAACAATAAAATTGTTGTAATAAGTATTGACTTATTACAACTATTGTTTTAATCGCAGGTGAATATTGCATACGTAGATATATATTAATTCGCATACAACCTCAACCGCACGCGGATTTCAATAAGGCATATGTAAGAGCTCCTAACATAAGCGTCCATCTTTCTAAATTAACAACTATCAAATAAACTTTGTGTGACAGATGAGGATATACCGTCTTTCGCAAGGAGTCTCAGGGATATTAAAATCAGCATAAAGATCCAACCCTGAAGCTTCTCTATCCTGATCAGACCCTCAGTGTACCATATTTACTGGATACATTGTCAATTACAATTTTTTTTGTACTTGCTGCGATATTTGCCTAACACGATATTATAATAGAATAAGAAACCTGCTTTGCAAAAGTATGCGCATCAAAGCACGTTAACAGATGTATTAAAACAATACTCTGTTCCGGTTTGAAAGGCGTTGTAGCTGGTGAATTTCGATTTAACATCTTTACCTTAAAAAGTAGTGCTGTATTTATCATCCTAACAACCGCCATGTTGTTAATGGTTAGCTTACCGCTGACGATCGTTCTACTCGTACCTCTCCTTCGTTATTCGAAAAAGGGAGACAAAGGAAATGTAAACACAGCCAGTATCGAAATTAACAAACAAAAAATCTATATTTTTGAAAAAAATTTCATCAACTTATTATAAAATTAATAAAAAAAAATAACGATTGAAATTTCAATATCCTATAAATAATTTTACCTCGATTTCAAACAATATCGATTTTAAATTAAACAGAACATTTCTAGAATGAATGAGACAGGTTTTACTACGCATCACTATATCCGCCATTAACTGGCCAGTTTGCGTTGATACTCCCCGGCGCCCGCCTCCTCAAGCAAACGGATGAAAAAGGGATTAATATAGGATGTGATGGGGATCACATTGTTTTGTTCGATGAGTCGTCGTGGTGCACCGATGGCGGCGAAGCATCAGTCGTTTCGCGCCATTTGCTCAGAACAGCCGTGTACATAAAAGCTGCAGGCTTACGGATTTACGCGTTACAAACTCACATTACATATAAAGTGATTAAAGTTGTATAAGTGAATATTAAGTGACATTCTACGATCACATACAAGAATTTTAATATTTGGTGAGATTTTCATTTAAACTATTATATAGATATATTTAAAAAAATATATCAAATACAATTATAATTTTTTATGTCATAAAAATTTACTTACTTCTTGATAGACGCAAATTCATTACTCTCTTGTTAGCTTACTGCTTTTTTAAACCAAAACCGTAAAGTAACGTTAACCAAGTTGAGGTTTTAATTCGTATATTTAAGTTATAAAGCTCTTTAAGGCGATAAATGATTCTTTTTAATGAAATATATCTTAATGCATTGCTAATTCTATATAAATAGAACTACTATTCAACACATTCTGAGCGTGCACTCTGATTTTTAACAAATTTTTTTAAATACATAATGATTCCATATATTTATATAAATTCCTATACATATAATATAAAATCTATTTAATATTACTTTAACAAAATTTTCCATTGTTAACTAACAGCAGTAGTGTTTATCGTAGTTCAGTAGGATGAGTTCAAATATAAACGTTTTAATTTTACTAATTACATCAGACGGTCGAAGTTATTACTTCATCTTTATGTTCCTTTAGTTACCCAAATAATCGGTCGTTTAAAAGCGGAACCGAACTTGGTACTGTTCGAATCATAGGAAGTCTTAAACACACTCGGCCGTTGGGTGTTCGGATAGCCGGATGCGACGTGAAGTGGGCGAAGTGGGCGCGTTTTTGTTGGACAATTTGCTGGGTATTGGAAAGTGGGCATGCGTGCGTTCCACGCGGGCGGCTCGCACGCGCTTTGGCGAGCTCATCAGCTAAAAGAACCGGCGGCTTTACTTCATTATGCGCATTATTTAATGATTTATTATGAGTACGTTTTCAACGCTCTCCGTTATCGAGTTTCACTGGCTCGTTAATTACTTACAAGTGAAATCTTCTGTAATACTTCATCGCGTTGTCCACTCTAATTATTCAATGAATATAGCAATATTTTTTTTAAACAATCAAACGATGAGGAAACGCGCGGGACGTTCACCCGACGGTAATTGATACGCTTGCCCACAACAATATGGTGCTAGTAAGAATATATACTGCACCTATTTATATTCATCGCTTGAGATATAAGATATTAAGTCTCTTTACCCCAGTAATTACACTAGCTACAACACTCTTCATACCTGAACACAATAATTTTTGAACACTACTGTGTGGAGGCAGAAATAGACGCTGCGATAATGCCTAGCTAGGCGATCTCTGGTAACAGTGGCCTAACTTCAGTGAGTATAATTATATCATAAATACAATCGTTGACATAATCCAGTACATTGGTAAGCTGAATTGGCAATTGGCGGAACACAGCACTTATATAGGCCTATAAAATTGTAGCTGTTCCCTGCTCGCTTTGCTGGTTATAGTATAGGATTAGATTTGATATTTAGACTTGAAGCTTATGAGAAATATTCTATACTCTAGAGATATAATGATGTCTGTACAGAAGTGGAAATCTCTTATATATATGGTTTTAGCAATCGAGGGGAACCATTTAATGGCGAGGACATGACATGATCGCCCTACTACTACTAGATGTATCAACGGCATAGTAAAAATCTCTAGGTATCCTTAGGTACTGACTGATTTTAGATCTCTCTTGCCCGATACCGGGTTAATGGGTCAAACAGTAGTATGCAAACATTACTGTGTTCCGATTTGAAGGGTGTTGTAGCCAATGAAATTATTAGAGCAAAAAAAATTTAAAGCGTTGAAAAAAATGTGGTATACTTTATATCATGTTGACTAGTGCCATGTTGTTATGGGCTATCGTATCACTTACCATTAGGTGAAATTCTCGCCCTTCTTTTTGTATTTTCCAATAAAAAATTTACAGGTGGAACAGAACTGATGGTTATTTAAATATTTTAGCAATGTTTATGTTCATGATAATCAGGGGCAAGAGACCATCTTCATCAGTATCACATAGCTTGTAATGTTTGCAGAGTATATACTGAAATTAAAGATAATTTTTAATACTTATTACGTAATAGATTTTTAACTTTGATATATATACTAACAACTAAGGAAGATTTATTTGTTTATAGCGATTTATCTATCCTATGTCTATATATAACCTATGGCCAGTTGCGGAAAGTAATCGCGCATTAAGAAAGCTACACCGCAACCAGTTTTTAAAAATTTCACATTAGAAGTCAATCAAGAGAAACATAATATGTATGTATCAAGTAAAAAATTTAATATATCCCAAGGACATACCATGGTCGCCTTCGTAAGAATGAATTATGTATACATAAAACAATAACTTTTTAAAATCACAACACATAAATACAAAGGATAAATATTTGATCAATACTATTTCACCTTGCTTGTGTATAACACTTAAGACAATGCGAGAAACAAAGTAAAATATCTAAAATATGGTATTCATATAACTTTAAATATTTGTTTGTGTTATACGAGGAGGAAGATTCCAAGCCAATACTAAATAGAAATTTCTATGACTAAATAAAAACGTGAAAAATCTGTAAAAATCTAATTTTCCAAACGCAAAATCTTACCAAAAATATACATTCAATGATTTAATGGATCTCCTACTTTAGACAGTATTAGTTAGGATTTTTGACAATGTCTTGGGTTCAGTATTTTATCAGCACTTTAGTATATACTCCTTGAATCTTGTACCATACCCTTAAAAGATCCCACATAGAAACTCATCCATTATTACAACCCCTCTCCAAGATTTGTTTCCATTATTTCTATTATATTTGTATCAAACTTTATCACAATCGTAAACGTGTATCATAAGAGATATACAGTACTTATATTGTATTTATTATGCCCGTATGTATGAGTATGAAAATATTCTAGGTGTCAGAGTACGGGGGCGGAGCGCGTGTGGTGTGGGCCATGTCGGCAGGCGACAGAGAGGCTGAGGCGCAGGCCAAGAAGGGAGAGGAGGGCGCCAGCAATGAGAGGGACAGCCGCGCCGCCGCAGCTCTTAAGCGGAACTGGTGCATCGGATTGAGGATCACAGAATTGGTAAAATTTTCCTTTACTTTACGAAACGACCAAACCAGCGAGACGTTCACCTGATGGTGAAAGATAAGCTCGCCTAGGATGATTTACACTGCACCTCAATCTGCTCGTCACCTTATGACACTTATGTCGTAAAGCGTGATGTTGCCTCCTTTATCCAAATTATTTCACTAGCTCCAACGCCCTTCAAACCTAGAACTTTGGACCCAGCAATAAGGATTACGGTCATACCTACCTAGACGGTCTCCAGTTAAAGACCTAGCACTAGTAAAATTTCAGAATAATATTCTTTCTCATAACTTATTCCAATCCCAATCCAATCAGCCGGAAGACGTCCACTGCTGGACAAAGGCCTCCCCCAAAGATATCCACTTAGACCGGTCCTGGGCCACCTGCATCCAATACTTATAACTATATATATAATAACTTATTACTAGAAATGAAAAAAAATATTTTGTACAGTCATTAAGACAGGATGGAAACAGAAGTAAAAATTACTTAGAGTATTATGTATAAAAAAATTACAAGAATTAGCAACTATTATTTCAGAATATTACAAGCAGAAAAAACAAATCTCGACTAATTATTATTCTTTTATATGAATATGTACTAAGTCTAGGCAGAAAATACATTGAAGATGAGCAGTGATGATAACTCATTAGTAATTGTGAATAAAATGAGTCATCCATCCAATCGCTGACGTCCACTGCTGGACAAAGGCCTCCCCCAAATATTTCCACTTAGACCGGTCCTGGGCCACCCGCATCCAATGGTTGCCAATGAGTGAATGAGTGAAATGTGTGAATAAAATGTGTAATGACTTTCTCTCTTTCTCATAATGAAGTCATTGCCGGTCGGAAGAAGATCCTGCCTTACAGTCTTCACCAAAGACCTGAAGGTTTCCCTGTTCCTATACAGTCCTACATCATCATCAGCCGATGGACGTCCACGGCTGGACACAAGCCTACCCCGAAGATTTCCACATCCAACGTTCGCGCATTGCTAGCATCCAGTGGCTTTCCGCGACTCTCACCAGATCTTCTGTCCACCTTGTAGGAGGCCTACCAACACAACGTCTACCGTATCGGTAGACAGTCAGGCATAATTTCTATAATTTCTATGTATGTCTGAAAAATTTTCACTTGAAAATTATTTGCGACGCAATAATGTCGTAATGGGAAATCAACTCCGTCGTGAGAATTAACACCTGACAGACCTTGAAATGTAACCGGCGATGCACCGCCATCTTGAATTTAAAGCTTCAAATAACAAACGCATTATATTAGTTTGGCAAATATCTCCCTTCCGTTTTTTTGCTCTTTATTCAATGCTTTATAAAAAGTGTTACAGTGATCGGATTTAGTTCAAATATGCACCGTTTTGTTCGATAATCTGTTTCCATCTAGACGGCAACTTCATAATACCTCCCTCGTAGAAGCCCCCCTCCTTATTTGCGAAGAACTCGGACAGCCACTTTTCACAAGCCTCTTTTGAGTTCAACTTTACACCACCAAGGGCGTTCACCATGGACAGGAACAGGTGGTAATCACTTGGCGCTATGTCCGGGCTATATGGTGGATGCGATAAAACCTCCCATCCGAGCTCCCGTAGCTTCTGACGAGTCATCAACGAAGTGTGTGGTCTGGCGTTGTCCTGGTGGAACACTACACCCTTCCTGTTGGCCAATTCTGGACGCTTCTGGTCGATCGCCTGCTTCAAGCGGTCCAGTTGTTCGCAGTAGATGGTAGAATTAAGCGTCTGGCCATATGGGAGCAGCTCATAGTGGACGATTCCCTTCCAATCCCACCAAACACACAGCAAAACCTTCCCGGCCGTCAATCCCGGCTTGGCCGCTCGACCACGTCTGTTTTTGCTTGATATTGTCGTATGTGATCCATTTTTCGTCGCCAGTCACCATCCGCTTCAAGAATGGGTCGAGTTCGTTCCGTTTCAGCAGCATATCGCCGGCGTTGATTCGGTCCAGAAGGTTTTTTTGCGTCAAATCATGCGGCACCCAAACATCAAGCTTTTTTTTGTATCCAGCCTTCTGTAGATGGTTTAAAATGGTTTGGTGACTAACTCCCATCTCCTGGGCGATGTCACGAGATGCCACATGCCGGTCTAACTCGATGTAGTCCATGATTTGATCGGTATTTGTCGTCACAGGTCTTCCGCCGGCTGGCTTATCCATGGTGTCTTTTTCACCGGCTCTGAATCGTCGAAACCATTCCTCCGCGGTTTGAAGTGATATAGTACCATCCCCCAAAACACCATTAATCTCACGGAACGTTTCTCTAACGGATTTGCCTTTAACGAAGGAAAACTTTAAAATAGCGCGTTTTCGGCGTTAGTGAACTCAATGTTTACACGTCTATAACAGTTGAACGCAATATCCAAACTAATTATGCATAGCGCCGTTTTGTAGGTTATGTCAAGACCTTTCAAATTATGTATAGTATTGCCAGATACGAGCTCTGTAGCGCTTTGTACATAGCCGCGAAATTCAAAAGACAAAAAGGCGGAAAGGAGATATTTTCCAACCTTATAGTTCATTGTTTTTTATGTATATATGTGTACTTAGAGATTTCCACCTGTTTTTTATACAGTTAAGTGACAAGACGAACGGGACGATTGCCTGATGACAAGTGATACGCCCGCCCATAACGTAATGCCAGTTAAGACGTTATACACTGCACCCCATTGCGCTCCCCATTTGAGACATAAGTCCTCCTACATCCTAGTTACCTCAGTACTTACACCAACAGGCCGTGGACCCGGGTCCACGAGCCCAGTATTATATGAGCTATACAAGTCGCTATGCCTTGCAAGAAATCTAAGGATCGAACTGGTTTTCTCAATCTGATCGCCAAACTTCAGTTTGAACAGGGCACCTGATGAATGAATGAATGAATGGCTTGCAAGTGCTTACATCAACAGAATCTATATACTTAGACTAAGACGTCAGAGTAGGGATTCTCCGCGATCTCTAGACACGTGAAGCTTACAGACTTGAAATTTGGTAATAATCATCTGCAAAGTGTAGGCCAGCTAAGGAGGAGTTTTACGAAATGTAATCCTGAAAAAGGAGTTTTCGAGGGTGTTAATAACCGAAAGAGGAACGAGTTCCCGCTGGGCGGGAATATTTCTGACACATTTCAAATCTAAGTCTATATAACCGCCAGTAAAGCGGGCGGAAAACGACTAGTATACTATATAATCGACATCTCGTTTTACTGTTATATTGTTAAAAACAAAATTCATAGTTTATTTAACAACAAAATCTCATAGCTTACTCTTAAAACTATTTGCAACTTTTTATTTAAAACCAAATCTAAAAGAAACTACTTCTTCGTTACCGTACACAGTTACAACCGCTCTAACTCTTTACATTTTGCTTTCAAATCTTTCACACCTGTTTCAATTTTCTTATCATTTCAAAAATAATATAGATGTTTTTTCATTGATCAACGGCTAGTGAAATCTTGAGTAAAAACGTCGTTCATTTTTATTTTTTGCAGACCAAATACCGCAATTATGTGAAGTAGGAAGTAGAATGAGCGATAAAACAATATTAAAATTTTCATCTACTCTATACGAGACAGTAGGCCAGTATAGCTCTTATAGGTGAATTATAACCGGTCCCGCACAACAAGTCATGGGATCTAAGACAATCTCACCTGCTCGTGATATATCCTGCTAATCAAACGAGGCTCTGGCTCCCACCAACCGTTATTGGGCCAGCACGGTAGAAAAATGCCCTAATCCCCCAAATGAACCCCTACAAACAACAGACACCAGTTCCCAGTGATGCGAGTGACGCAGGACCGATCGATATCGAACTCCTTGGATGAAGCCTCCTGCATTGGACGCTTTTCGGCTAATGATGATGATGTACCGAGCCGTAAATATAACACATTTTCTCCCTAGATTGATCTGAAGAATATTTTAATTGATTGAATACTTAATTAAGCCCTACGAAACTATTGAATGCCGTTTCAAAGTTACCTTCTGATACATGATAACTAGCTGTTCCCGGCATGCTTTGCTAGCAGTAACAATCCCGGACATTCTCTTTCGAGGAAGGAATTTTTTTAATATCTGTTCTTAGCTAACCTATATTCAACAAAAGTATTATTCCTAACATTCAAATATTGGCCTTATGCTTCCAGAGACATCGTGACGAGTGTCTACATGGGCGGGAATCTCTTGTATATATATATATATAGAAAAAAATTAGAGTATGATATCATTCAAATTACGCATGTCTAGTTTATATTAAATATATTACTGGAATAATAATATACTTCTATTTGTTTTAATAGTAATAAAAGCTTCGAGAAATTTCTATTGTGAAAGTGGCTTTTACACTTGTAACCATTAACTAATATAACCGACGTGCGTCGAGGAAATCAGTTATTATAGCGCAACTACCGGTAGGAAAGGAAAGCAATCCATTGACTGTTATGATGGTCATTAGATTCTTTAAAAGGTTGACCTATAATTTTTTTTATATCCAATAAAACGATACGACGAACTAGGCGTTTACTAGATGGTAAATGATACGCCTGCCCACAACAGCATGGCGCTAGTTAGGATGATATACACTGCACTTAATTGTACTCATCAACTTAAGATAATACACATCAGGTCTCTTACTCTAGATTTAAATCTCTAAATTTAAATTTTTGCATTATTGTTCGGCGGCCGGAATACGAACTGCTATGGTAGACAGTTTCCGCCAACAAAGACCTACCATCGCTTTATAAGTACCATGAATACACTTCTTATATATTTAATAATAATAATATATAATTTATTCCCACAAGATAAAAAAAACACGAAAAAAAAAAAACAAAATATTAACCTTGGATCATGTGAGAAAGGGACCTACTCAGATAATGTTGGAGCCTATATGATGCCTAAATAAATATTTTAAATTTTAATACAAAATAAGTATACAATAGAGTATTAACCATTCGTCTTTGTTTCAGATAATATCTGTGATCGCGATCGGTCTGATTGTGGGCGCCCTGTACTCGCCCCAAGTCGTACAGTCCGATCATCGCCACATCGCGCTCATCTTTTCATCCTATTCAAGTAAGATAATCTCACGATATCTTCACACTATTAATGGCAGCTTAATTCGTGATAGGTACCACACCAGCTTCTATTTCTGCAGCCAAACAGCAGTGTGAAAACGTTATGGTGATATTTGAATTGGATTCACAATTTGAAGGGCGTTATAGCTAGTGAATTGCTAGGATGGCGCAACTTAATAACTTAAGTGTCAAGGCTATGAGCTTATTATAGTGTTGTGTATATCATCCTAACTAGCGCTACGTTGTTATAAGGAATTGCCATCAGAGCGTCTCTTTCATGTCGTAGCTTAATTGAATGAAAAAGGAATATCATATACATTTTACCGTCATCTGTACGGTTAGTTATATAGTTAATGAAACAAATAACAACAAAACAAACTTATCTCTAGATTGAATCAGTAGTCTTTAAGTATTTAGAGACAAATTTATTTCTAGGTTTCGGACAATTGAGAAAAGCCGTGACCCATTTGTTGAGAAAGATTATGTTCCAATCATCCAATTTGTTGACGATCACTGTCGCAAATCTATTGCACCACTTAACGCTCGACTCGTTGCCGTCAATTGTTAAAAATGGAGAACCTAACAGAACGGGTGTTTCATCATCATCATCGACGTCCACTGCTGGATATAGGCTTCATATAAATATCTCCACTCCGATTGGTCTAATGCTGCCCATCAAGCGGATTGCCCGACCTTCATCTGATCATCGGCTCATATTGTAGGCAATACTAAAAATGGCGGACTAATGGCAACACGCAAAAAACATAGCTCATTTTGTAAAGTTTTTTGTACTTTTAACTAATCGCGCTCTAATTTAGTGTATCTCCTGTGACACAAACGATCATTATATATTTTTTAGGTTACGTTCATTTTTTGTTACTAGAAACTAGCCAATTAACAAGGAACAGAAAAGGCTCTTGAAACAATTCTTGTACATTCTTCTCTTAATATATTTTTACCTTATACGTTCATTTCTTTATTTTGCTGCTTCTTTTTAACGATAGACAGTAATTGTAACTGGGTAATTGTAAAAATAAATAAATAGATCACTCGCTCTCGCTTATGAGAGAAAGTCTCAAATTCCAAGAGTAGAAACGTTAAGAGTGGGATGATTATTGTTATTTATTAATTGTAATGAATTTTTTAATTACGACTGTGTTCTAACATCCATTATGTAAGAACATAGACGTTTTAAGGTTTTCGATTCACCGACATTTGTACTCATAGAAATTCTATAAATTATACTCAAAAATCTCTAACAAAGTAAGGTCAAGTCTTAACTCTTAGTTAATTTCTTTAAAGTAACAATTCTTAAGTCGAGCTACACATGGCAGAGTATAATAAATAGCAAGTTAACAATATCACAGATTTACTTAAAGTCAATGACGTTCAAAGTAGTTTCAGTTCAATTACCGGAAATTAAGTTTTTTCTTACCCTGTTCGTGAAAGTGGACAAAACGCCGGCCATTGACGATTAACGATACTTCCGTCATCGTCGATCACGCTTGACTTCAAATATTAACTGCTGAACTAATAACTTATCTTTATGACTTATTTATTTAATTATTAATAGTTTTTTTATTTACATATAAACCAATAGCATTAACAATAATTTGTTAGCTTTCATTTCATGTAAATATATTCGTATAAGAACGATTCTTATACAATAACTTGATACTTGCAAATTGATTTATTATGTATTGAGCTAATAATTTAACTATTTCAAATACTTCAAAAGAAAATTTATTTAGTCATAAAACTATGAAAAATTGTCTGCAGGCTTCATCCTCATAACCGGTGTATTGGTGATCGCAAGATTACTGGGCGAGTCAGCCGGCTGGAGGACATCCCTTGGATTCTCCATTCTGGGAATCGTCATGTTCACGGCCGCAGCGGCTGTCATTTTCTACGGTAAGTTGTTAAACATTGTCTATTTTAAGATCAAGTTAAAAATGGTGAAACTAGTTCCGGTAACCAGGTTTTATCGTCTCTCATTATGACTGCTTTTATATCCTTAAATGCTAATTTTACTTCAGAAGCAGCAGATCATATCTCTATAGGTATCCGTATTATTAGGAGAAAGCATACAAATAAATATATTTTATGTCTTAGGAGACTTACTAGATTAAGTGTCATGTAGAAATCTGCAGGGCAGACCTATAATAAATCTCTTAGGTCAGTCTAGGACAAAATTTCTGAAAATCGTTCTTGCGGTAGATGGAGGAACGGCGATGGTATTAAGGGAGCAACCAAACTGAAATATAAAACCATAGGTCAAGAACGATTTCTTAAAAGATACCTTGCTTCTGGGGGTAGACAAGGTTATGTGGGGCTTCTACCCACTAAAACCCCCTCGGTGGTCTCCCTCAGTGCATTAGCGGTGGTACCTACCTAGATAGTAGTCTCTCACAAGAGTCCTACCACCAGTATTATATTGCTTACGTTGATACACTACTAAAATATATATTGGATGATATAACAACTTTTTTAAACGAACCTCATGGTGTAGGTAGTTCTAGCAAGGCTTGAAGGTCGAGGTGGACGCTACACGACTACAAAAGCATTAACACATTTGGAAGCGGCTCAATTATTGAATAAGTAGTAAGGAAGTATCTAAATAGTATTGAGACCTAAAACGGAACGTAATGGTTGGTGTACGTGCTGCATAACACCATTCCATCACTGTATGGTACTAGACATTTATTATATTCGTATATAATAATAACTGGTGGCAGGTCTTTGTGCCGGAGTCCGTCTAGCTGGGAGTAGCAGTACCAATTTCTGCAGCCAGACGGTGGTGTGCAAACATAACTGTGTTCCGATTTGAAGGGTGTTGTAGCTAGTGAAACTACGGAGATAACGAGACTTAACTTACATCTCAAGGCGACGAACGTAATTTGACGCTGTGTATCCTAATGCCACGTTATGAACAGATCTATCAGTTACCATATTAACTCGAAGGACTGAGGGCCGATGAGGCAGTAAGGTCCTCGAGTGGTGTCAACGTACTGGTAGACGTAGTATTGGGAGACTTCCCACAAGGTGGACCGACGATCTGGTGAGAATAGCGGGAACCCACTGAATGCGAGCTAGGCCTGACCGATCAAAGTGGAGATCTTTGGGGGAGGCCTATGTCCAGCAGTCGTCTATCGACTGATGATGATGAAGTTATTAATAACCATGCATGAGAAATAGTATCTTCTCGTAATAAGTTAACCTCTACCAGCTGAAATAATCGGTTCACCCTAGCGAGTTTAAAACCTTTTTTTTTAACTTAAAGAGTAACATTCTTAAGTTACATGTTATATGAAAAAAAAAGCGTTAATCGATAGCGTTAGATAACCGGTTACGGAAAGGACGCTTGGAATTCACTAATCAAACGTACGGTTAAATAAACTGTTCCGTAAGCGCACGTATAACCTGTTCTTCCTGTGAACAGCTTAAATAACACTGATATCTGTTTGAACAGTTGGGTAATCACCAAGTTGTAATAATTATTTTTTTTTTTTAAATAAAATATCAATTGGTGAAAATACTATCATGAATACCAGTTATTTAAACTTATTAGTACGAGTAGAGGGTGTAAGGCGTGCCGTACAATAACTCGTGGAACCCCAAGCCAACCTCACCTGCTCGTATTGCACCCTGCTAATGAACAAACCAGACTCTGGCTCCCAGCAACTCGCATTGGGCCAGCGTGGTGGGAAATGACCCAAATCCCCCCATATGAATCCTTACAAACAACGGCTCCATGTGCTCGGTAGGTACCGGGAAGCCGCAGGATGTCCTGGACTGATAGTAAGGATCTTTGAGGGAGATCTTTGTTCAGCATTGAACGTATATCGGCTGATGATGGGTGTCAGTACGAGTATTTTGGAAATGGTTAAAGCATTCTTGTTCCTAGTGGGTACGTCTCTGTACTATCGAAGCGCATTACTGTGTTCCAGTTTGACGGACGCTGCAGCTAGTGGAATTACTGGGGTAAGAAGACTTAACATCTTAATGTCTGAAAGCGACGAGCACAATATGGTGCTGTGCATATCATTCTAAATGCTACGTTGTCGTAGGCGTATCACTTACCATCACGTGAATGTCCCGGTAGTCTCGTCGCTTCGTAGAATATCTGGATATCTCCTATTTATATGAGATATCCAGAGATTCTTTGTCTCATCACAAGACTTCCGAAACTACGTAACTCAAGAGGACACAAGAGGTCAACTAAGAATGGATTTTACAAAATTCCTTCCTCAAAGGGAGTTGCGAGGGCGTTACGGCCAAGGATACCCAGGATATAAAGTTACTCCTAACATTATTAAATTGTCTTCCACTTTTCTAGGTTTTAGTGTTAATTAAGTTCTTATAATAATTAATTACTAAAATATTATTTATTATATATATAAGTGAATAACTGGTGGAGGGAAACATCGCGAGGATACCGACATGTTTAAACACCAGCAGCTTTTCAACTATCAGCCAACTCGAACTTGACCAGTGTGAATAAATGGCTTAGACTCTATCCCAGCAGTGGGAACATTAAGTTTATTATAGTTATAATATTGAAATAATTGATTTAAATCTGTTAACAGATTGGCACAGGTCGTACTACGCGAACCTACGCCCGAACAAGGAGGCCTACGACCTGCTCATCTCCTCGGGAGTATTCTCCGTCATCAACGCCGCCGTTTTCCTCATTCACGCTTTCTTGACGTTCAGGAAAGAAGCCGATTATTAAATAGTGCGCCTTTTTAACTATTTACATATACACATTAATTACAATCTATATACGATATTAATGTTAGTACTACAAGTTATAAGTTATGATTAATTGAAACATGTATCATTTTTATTTACTCCAAAGTAATCGAATGTTATGTTTAATTTATTATAAATATGTAATGTAAGTAGAATTAAGATTTATGTAAATTTTATTATAGGGTAAGAAAAAAATCGTTGTCCAATTGTTGTAGCTAAAAAGGAAATGTTTTGTATGGTTAGTGTTTAGTTTGTCCGCTGCAGCAGCTTCGTAAATGTAGTTTTCTTCTATAATACCTTTCGGCCGAGAAAGTGCAAGCTTTTCGTAGTTATAGTTACTAGAAAAAATATATATATATATATATATATATATATAGTAAAGGTAAGTTATAAACGTTAATATAATATAAGTTTAATAATATATTAATCATGGTAACGTAAGTTTATTAATTTTTAATCAATATTTTTTTTATATACAATTGTATATTTACTCTATTGTACTAGAGACATTCCGTCATCTGTTGACTACTGTGCGTGGTGTTCCGGATGTAAGCGAAACAAACCACCGTTTTCATATATTTCATGTTATATCTAAGCTATTTTCTTATCATTGTTCATTTTTAAGTTAAGTAATAATACTAATTCTTTATTAATATTTTTATTGTATGTTATATCAAACGTAGGTAAAGATTTTATTTTTTCCTAATAAAGCCTTCTTTTCATTTCGATTTAATAATCGCGATTATTTTCAAATAAGATAATTTGCACATTTAATTTTATGAATATTATCTTTAGAGGGAGAACCAAAGCAGTAATCAGTATCCGTCCAATGGTAGTTAAGTTTGTTTTTTTTTTTTTGTATTATTTAGCTATAATTAATCAAACACCATTACACACACATACACATTTGGAGAACTTTTAATTTTTTTTTTATCTTGCCAGTTCCAAATATTATTCTCGTCGTTTAGAAACAATGAAAAATCATTTGGAAAGCAAGAAGAATTCTGAGAAACAAACTGAAATACTTATAAATTTTTTATTGATTTATTATAGAAATGTTTAATTCAACAACTTATATTTGCACTTTGCCAATGTGTTATAACAAAAGAAAATCATTGGTGGGATATTTTTCATCATCATTATATTAAAAGTTTTTTAATTAGAAGTATAAGTAAGATATATTATAAGTGTACGTTTAATGTTTCGAAGATTAACTATATATTTTAAATATTGTTTATGATTAACTAAAATAATGATCATTTTAAAAAGGAAAGTAACATGTTATGACAACTTCTTAAAAACTTATTAGATTTTTTTATAATTCAATGATGATTATAAACAGTGCTATGAAATAGCTTTAGGCGTTTTTTTAATATTGTAATAGTTAATGTAACAATTAATAATCCGGCGCTAATGTTACCTTATGTTATCAGAAATTATTAAAATATTTAAAAGGTATCCCGCGTCATGTTTATACGTACATGAAAAATTATAGTTATTATGCACAAACGCACACTTAGCTTTTATGTTTTATATTAACATTCGCATATATTAAAACGTGTATTCAATAAAGATATTATTAAAGAAAAAAAATGCATAAATTGACTTTTATTTGTACAGACTCAAAAAAAATTATCTCTTAGTAATATTTCAGAGACGTATTACTTGAAAGAGTATTATTAATAATTATAAATTGGTATTATAATTAATAATTACGGCAGTGGTAGTAAATACATTTGCAGTGTTTTGTTTTTAGTTGAACTAAATGCTACCACGTGACAGACAAACATATATGTAACTTACAATTGTTAATGAAATGGTCGACAGTTTGAATAGTCTATATTTCATAAAACGGTTATGCATGATGAAAAGGTTTACTGGTGATAGGTGTCTATTATAAAACCTTTCCACCGCTCTACTTATTTCTGCCGCCGAACTGTAGTGTGCAAACATTAAAATGTTCCAGTTTGAACGGCGCCATAGTTACGGCTCTTAGTAACAAGACAATTGTAATGGACAAACATATCAAGTGAACATCTTCTTCGTCTCATCGTTTCCTATAACGAAAAATCTCCAAGTCTTTTCTTATATCTTTGAAACGATATTTTATACTAAGTACATATTTAGATTTAGATTTTATTAAGTATATATTAGTTTGGCAAATATCTTCCTTCCGCTTTTTTGCTCTTTATTCAATGCTTTATAAAAAGTGTTACAGTGATCGGATTTAGTTCAAATAAGCGCCGTTTTGTTCGATAATCTGTTTCCATCTAGACGGCAACTTCATAATACCTCCCTCGTAGAAGCCCCCCTCCTTATTTGCGAAGAACTCGGACAGCCACTTTTCACAAGCCTCTTTTGAGTTCAACTTTACACCAGCAAGGGCGTTCACCATGGACAGGAACAGGTGGTAATCACTTGGCGCTATGTCCGGGCTATATGGTGGATGCGATAAAACCTCCCATCCGAGCTCCCGTAGCTTCTGACGAGTCATCAACGAAGTGTGTGGTCTGGCGTTGTCCTGGTGGAACACTACACCCTTCCTGTTGGCCAATTCTGGACGCTTCTGGTCGATCGCCTGCTTCAAGCGGTCCAGTTGTTCGCAGTAGATGGTAGAATTAAGCGTCTGGCCATATGGGAGCAGCTCATAGTGGATGATTCCCTTCCAATCCCACCAAACACACAGCAAAACCTTCCTGGCCGTCAATCCCGGCTTGGCCACTGTTTGGGACGATTCACCGACCTTCGACCACGACCGTTTTCGCTTGATATTGTCGTATGTGATCCATTTTTCGTCGCCAGTCACCATCCGCTTCAAGAATGGGTCGAGTTCGTTCCGTTTCAGCAGCATATCGCAGGCGTTGATTCGGTCCAAAAGGTTTTTTTGCGTCGAATCATGCGGCACCCAAACATCAAGCTTTTTTTCGTATCCAGCCTTCTGCAGATGGTTTAAAATGGTTTGGTGACTAACTCCCATCTCCTGGGCGATGTCACGAGATGCCACATGCCGGTCTAACTCGATGTAGTCCATGATTTGATCGGTATTTGTCGTCACAGGTCTTCCGCCGGCTGGCTTATCCATGGTGTCGTTTTCACCGGCTCTGCATCGTGGAAACCATTCCTCTGCGGTTCGAAGTGATAGAGTACCATCGACCAAAACACCATTAATATCACGGAACGTTTCCTTAGCGGATTTGCCTTTAACGAAGGAAAACTTTAAAATAGCGCGTTTTCGGCGTTAGTGAACTCAATGTTTACACGTCTATAACTGTTGAACGCAATATCCAAACTAATTATGCATAGCGTCGTTTTGTAGGTTATGTCAAGACCTTTCAAATTATGTATAGTATTGCCAGATACGAGCTCTGTAGTGCTTTGTACATAGCCGCGAAATTCAAAAGACAAAAAGGCGGAAGGGAGATATTTGCCAACCTTATATTTAGAATATTACATGCAATTATAATTTATCTCGGTAGTATTTTTCTGTTGCAATAAAAACCTTTCTACACTAAAATTTTACTTTATTAAATTCTTATAAAATATATTTAATAATACTGTAAACAATTTCTTAATTTTGATATCACGAAAATTAAACAATATTTAGGACAAGGTTATTGTTGATATGATAGAAACAACAACAAGATTATTTATCCATACACGAGAAAATGTTTTATATAAGTTTATTTAATACTTGGTTTCACTTTTATTAAAATGGTTGACTATGGTTTGCAATTAAAAAAAATAGGGGCTGAATTTATAAAGAACAACAGGCTGTATGGAGAAAAGCAAGGTTGTTAAACCAATAAATTTTTTTTTGCAGACGTTAACTTCGTAATAGATGCGTATCAAGTATCCGAACGTACGACTTACCTAAACCTATTGTATACATGAAATGCTTATACATCATCAACAAAACATACATATTAAATTACATATACCTAAGAATAAGTTAATTGATGAAGCGTAATAGTGTTATTAATTCAATACTTTTTCCCAACCCCTTAATAAAATAAAACATTAAAGTTTAGTTCAAACTATTGAGTGTAACTATTTAATTAACACTTAAGCTTCAAGTGTTAAACTGTAATAGTTGTTATTATATAACTATTAGCTCAAAAATAATATATTTTGTATATTATAAGGGTTGTAGCTAAACTAATTTTGATGTAGACATAACCTAATTTATAACCTCAATTTTTCCGCTTCCAGTAATAATATATATTGAAGTAGTAAAAATTATTTCTTACCTTTTCTGCTTTTGCCAGATAGATCCATAACTTTCGCCAGGTAGAAAATTTCTTTTGATCACTAAAATTATATTGCATTTCTTTGGAAGCATAACGTGTGCTTAGTGGTGAACGATAATTGCAAAATTCCGTTTTTTGTAATTCAATCGGTGCGTCAATTGAAAACATTTTCACAGTTTAACTTTAAATTGGATCCAAGTAAGAAACTCAAATGAACATTTAACAACCAGTTCATCAAAACATTTGACATCTAACTAAACTTTCAGGGCTGCCATATTTTTATATACCAGGCGTTTTTATTTTATTTTTTTCTTTGTCTACCATATACAAATTACGTGAAACACTAAATGTAACTGGAAAATACTTTCATTAAATTACACCTTTTTATACCATTAAGGTAGACAATTAAAATGATAAATATTGCGATACATAAATTCGTTCAATTGAAAATACCTACTCACTGAAATAGGCATTAATATGTAAATATTTTATTTATCATGTCACTCTTTCGTTTACCTATATTTTAAACGTAAAGTTCTATTCCAACACTTCAACCCAGACATTTATATAAAAAATTGCTTAATTTTATCACTTTATTTCCATGTCTGGAATGAAATTACTTTGTAGTATTCTAATATCCCAAAAGAAACGAGGTTATTAATTTGGTGATGCAAGCTACAATTATATTTAATAGGGTCATTGTAATCTTGTAAAATAACTATATATAAAACGTTTCATTACATTGTATAGTAATTTTACTAGCTATAGTGCCTTTTAAACCGAAACTGTTCATATTTAACAGGAGATACAAACGGTGCCCAACCAAGATGATTTCACCATAATGGAATCACTAGAATGGTATTCAATAATGTCGACGTGTTTGAATTTTCACAAAGTATTTTATACATCTACTTCAATTATAGACAGCGTTTTTATTTAAGGAAGTGACGAGATAAGACGTTTACCTGATGGTAAGTCATAACAACTTAGCAGTATAATAAACACTACCGTTTTGTGCTCATCGCTTTGATATAAGTGATGTTGTCTCGTTAATCCCAATTATTTCACTACCTACAACGCCCATCAAACCGGAGCGGAGTGATGTTTGCACACTTCAGTTCAGAGGCGGAAATGCAGTGGTACTCATCTAGACGGAGTCCTCTCACCGGTGGAACAATTCCTTTATTATATTTTTTAAAGTGTACAACAATTTCATCAAAATTATAATTTTTGGTTGATTAGTCTTTTATTATGATTGCATATTTTGAAGAATAATCTTAATTTTTGAGGAAACAAATTTTCGTAAATATTTTAATGGCAGCCCTGACGATGCCGCCGTTGATCAACTACGCGGGAGAATTTAAGATTGATAAGTAGGTTATCAGCAATAAACTGATGTAACTTACGATCATGGTATTTTAAAAAGTTACTTAAATTACTTTATGTTGACTCTATAACAAAATTATGAAAGTAATCTAATCATTTATGTTTTTTTTAAGTATTGTACGTCCACGTATATACACGGAAAGACACGTATATTACTTTATATATATATTATTAGGTACTATTTAGTGAATCAAGTCAATAATTTCATTTACTCAATTAATTAATACTAAAAACTACATTATTTCTAAATATCTAAGTCGGAAATAGTTTTATATTTAATTCTCAAATTTTTACTTAGTAGCAGTTTCATTTTTTTTTGTTCCAATTTATTGACAAAGTTTTTAGTTATATAATCTATCGATTTTAATGTTTATAATGGTATTGATATATCATTAACAATTCATGAAATTCAACAAGAGTAAATAAAAATAATTTACATCTAATAAAACCAAGTCCTTGAACTATAAGCATGTTTCAATTTTATATTAGATTTCTATATTTAATGAAATGATGCAACACAACTTATTTGTGTATTTTAATGTAAACAATAATTATCACCAGTACTTGTTTATGTTCATAATAAATTCAATGAACATGTTGTAAATCTAATTATTACTTCACAATACTAAATATACCGATCCACATTTGACCAGTAGTAAATGCTTTAACTCTCTTCCTGTGAAAAAGGGCTCTTAGTAGTACTATAAATAAGAAACGTTATTAATAGTAAAAAAATATTAATATTTGTTCTAATATTTCTTTTTGCAGGAACTATAAGCTATTAGCATGATGATGAATTCATTTTACACATCAAATAGTTTAAAAAGTCAGATTTAAGTAATGATTAAGAAAATATTTTAATGTGAAATAAACAACTGTCTTCATGCTCCTCCTACTAGAATACAGCGCTATCGATTACTAGAAGAGGGTTAGGACCATTTAGACACCACACTGACCAAATACTGGTTGATGGATCTATATATATAAAAATATCAAATTAGTAACTATGGTCTGTAAATTTTAAATATATATATAAAGATGAGAAATGATGAATAAAAACGTAAAACACCGACGGAAAATATTTTTTTTTATTTGTAACAGAATATAAACACAGTGATAATTTCTGTTACTCAACAATTTTATAAACTAACCTTTTTACCATATAAATATGTGTCATTTTAAAAACTATCTCATACATTGATTGTTGAAACAATACACAAAACGATAGATGAGGAGTATACATACATCCAAAACAATTGAATGTACATATACTCAAAAATATATTTTGTTTTAATTAAGTCTATTTAATGTTATACAATTTCTTTATAAATTTGGCAGTCTTATATTTTGTCAAAAGAATAATAGAAAAAAATATCAATATCTTTTTTAACAGTCCTCTTAATATTTCCATTATAAAGCCAGGTAAAGAGAAAAGTTCTCACCAAGAATACTCCAGCTCTTACATATTGGCAGCATGAACGTAGTATTACTGTTGTAGTGGTCAATTAATAATATGAGGGTTGTAGCAAGGCGACTATAGAGAAACTACCACCAATCAAACTCCAGATGTAGCTTCGGAATCGTAGTAAAAGCCTCTCATCCAGTTATTAGTCAAACATTTAGCTACTGTGTTACAGAGGCAGTTGAACTGTTACCACACGGCCTTATACCGCATTTGTTATATACATAACCATAACCATAAAAATATAGATTATTTATCTTGAAAGTCATGTCAATTGTATAAATATTATATTAATATCTTTATAACGATTTTTAAATACTTGTGTATAATATATTAATGGACACGTGTACAATAGTCTAACTACTGAATTCACTGGAAACAGAAAATTGTATCAAACAATATATTTATACTTTATTTTTCAGTGACTTCATCATTTTTTCTAATTTCATTGCCTTTTGTATATCACCGCTGATCTTCAGCTTCCCCATCATGAATGCAGTGGTCGGTTTCAGTTTACCTGGAATTTAAGTGTTTCATGGTCATGGAAATGGTCATTTGAAATTCTTATGGTTACCACAATTAAGACTCGGTTCCTTCTCCTACAAGAAGTCAAATCCATTTTACTACCACACGAGCAAAGTTTGTCGTGTAAGTCGTATTCCTATGAAGTGTTCATTTTGGAACATGTGTTCCTTCACTCAAGGTTAGTGAAGGACGAACCTTCCTCACAAGCAATCACGGCTTCCATTATAATAGGGGGACCGGAAAGTAATGTCGTTTCTGCGCATGCCAATACTTGATTGTCATTTGTCAGCTCATTGTTTTGTTCAGAGGCGTACCAAAGACATTGTGAGGTTATAGTGATTTCTTTACTTATAGACAATTGAATTACAATTTTTTTTTGTAATTTTGGGTAAAATGGCCAGCCAAATACCAGAAGAGGTACACAACCGGCATTGCATGCTCTTTGAGTTTCGCAAGGGAAATAACGCAACAGTTGCTACCAAAAACATTTGCGATGTTTATCCAAATGCATTGGACATTCGTAAATGCCAAAGGTGGTTTTCCAAGTTCAAATCGGGTAATTTTGATCTTTCCGACTCGTATCGATCAGGAAGACCATCAGCGTTAGACAACGACGTGTTAAGGGCGGAAGTGGAAGCAAATCCGTGTCAGACGATCGAGGAATTGTCAAACAGTCTCAACAAACCTTGGTCGACCATCCAAGAACATTTGAAGCAGATTGGAAAAGTAAGCAGAGCAGGTGTTTGGGTCCCGCATAATCTGTCCGAACAGAATAAGGCTAACCGATCAATCACATGCAACTTATTGCTTCAACGACACAACACAGAAGCGTTTTTTGATCGCTTGATCACAGGAGATGAGAAATGGGTCCTGTATGATAACCCAAAACGCAAAAGGCAGTGGCTCTCTCCAAATGAAATCCCTCGGAGTACTGCTAAGCCAGGTTTACACCCCAAAAAAGCGCTTTTGTGTGTTTGGTGGAGTATTCGCGGCATTGTTCATTTTGAATTACTGAAACCTGGAGAAACTGTTACTGCAGACCTCTACAGCGAACAATTGCAGCGAGTCAATCAATCTTTAATTGAAAAGTGGCCAGCGATTGTCAACCGAAAAGGCGTCATTCTCCAACATGACAATGCAAGACCGCACTGCGCAAGGCGAACTCTAGAAAAAATTAATGAATTGGGGTGGGAGGTGCTGCCTCATCCACCATATTCGCCCGATGTTGCACCATCGGATTTCCACTTATTCCGAGCGCTGCAACACTTTTTAAGTGGCAAAACATTTGCAAATTTGGATGATATACAAAATGCAATCTCTAGATATTTTGCCGAAAAACCAATTAATTTTTATCGATCAGGGATTGAAAATTTACTCACTAGATGGCAAAAGGTTATTGACAATGATGGGGAATACATCATTGATTAAAAATAAAGACTCGTTAAAAATGTATGTGTTTGTATTTAGCGTAAGAAAACGACATTACTTTCCGGTCCCCCTAATATATATTCATTATTTATAAGTAAAATAATATGGAGTTGAGAAAGCTAGTATCACTTACCAGCAAACATTTCTGCGAAGTTATTGCTGTCCATTGTTAATGTGGCATCAGGGGGATTCTTCGGCTCGCCCTGTCCGCAGCCGCCCTCGCCATTCTTCAGATCTATGTGCCAGACGCCCTCCTCTTTGCCTACGCATAGATAATTACAACTATTAATATTTAACACTTGTTAATCATCAAAATTTTATTTTATTACACAAAGCAACAACTTCTTTAATGATAGGAGACTCTATAACCTCTCTCTTTACTCAGTAATTTTATGTGCTTCAGCACATTTTTAACTTCAACAAAATAATGTTTGCACACTATTTAACTACTACACCACTACTGGGAAATAGACGCTGTATTTCTTACACACTTGTCCCATTTTCAATCTATTTAAAAACCTACCTTTGACGTTGAATTGGTAGATCGCTTGAGTCTTCTTCACGAGCTCAGGAGTAATCACTTTGCTGATAGTGTCAAAAAGAACCGGTATTTGACCCTCCGTTTCGCTCTGTAACAAATTTGGATAATAATGTAATAAAAATAGTAGTCAAATTGAAATCTAAGTACATTTGTAAGTAGCCCGAATAATGTTTGTACTTTATCTGATACAATCAATATAAGGCATATCAAGCAATAACGCGAACAAATCGCGTAAAAATTACGATAACGTAAAAAGAATCGCTGTAGATTACAAATTGTGAAACTTAATCTTATCTAAATTTAACGGACTCCTTATCACAGTGATTAACCGCTTACGTAGAAACACAGGGGTCCGTTGTTATATACCGATGCTACGCCTTTTGGAGGTTTGTTATTGGAAGGTTTGTTTCGAATTGGCCCTGCCGACTATCACTACCACTTTTATGGGAAATCTACCGTCACAATAACAAAGCTGTTCAAACTACCAACATATCAATCTAGACGAGCAAGCTTCACCATCCACAGCTCCATTGTTTCTTAACTCCGTGTAAAATTGAAATTAAATTACAGTACAGTAACATAGTTTGATTATATTTCATATCAAAATTGATAATTTCATGCACCGGTTTATTTCTAAAGAAGAATATGACGATAATAGACTTATACTTTGCTTTTGTCAAAACATTTACCTTATACAAGGTTTTTTTGTATTACTTAATAGAAAATTACAAATACAACAAAAATATTAAAAACGTAAATATATAATATAATATTCATTAAAGATTTGTTATAACATTATAAAAAGAAGTACAAACTATTAAAATAGCAGAAAATGTATTTTTTGCTGTTTTAGTAGCTCGCTGGCCTAATGGTTAGAGCGTGCGGCTTTCATTCCGAAGGTCGCGGGTTCAAACCTCGGCATGTACCAATGACTTAATATTTAAGTTATGTACATTTGTGAACTTTAGTTACAACAGCGAGATACAAAAACGGTGAAGGAAAACATCGTGAGGAAACCCGCACACTGATATCATCTTTGTGTGTGTGTGTGTGTGTGGGGTGGACCCAATTAAGTGGCAACAGGCTCGCCCCCTGTTACACTGGACCTAATCTGACCACATATGGCGAAATGTGGGTGTTCATTCACCTCTGCCTACCCCTACTGGGAAAAAGGCGTGACAATATAGAAAAAAAAAAAAACAATGTATTTGTAAATAAGGCCTCTTGATGTTACCACTACTGGGACAAGAGCCCTTCATTAATAACAATGTCAAGGTAATTTATCCACCACGCAATCCAAGCGCAGGTTTTCTCATGATTTTTTTCAAGTGGTTCACGAGCTCAGTACCCGGGCCTATCACTCAGCGAGTCACGTTCACTAGTCCTTAGTCGAGAACCTTCAAAGCTAAATGACGGTGTGATGCGATGGTGATGATGTGTGTGGTGCGTATATCTCATCCTACGTTAGCATATTTATTTAGGGTAATATTTACTATCTTATATAGTGATCATTTTATACATCATCGTAGTCAAACAAGTTCCGGACATGCGGAAGAGCCTCAGTTCGCCGAGTTCTGCAACAATTCTGGGAGTGAACCCAAGTCAACCCTACCTGCTCGTGATGCACCCTGCTAATCAATAAACGAGGCTCTGGCTTCCATCAACCTGCATTAGGCCAGCATTGTGGAAAATGGCCCATATTCTTTTATATATCAACCCCTACATACGACTGCCCCTAGTGCCCTGCGGAATATCTTTGGGGGACGCCTATGTCCAGCAGTGGACGTCTATTGGCTGATGATAGATAGATAGATTGTAAAACAATAAGTTCATAGTCAGATGAAAGTCAAAATTTAGATTCAAATAACTCGGAGGATGTTTATTATGAACAAATAGAAAACATATGACAACAAATGTTATTCTATTGTTTTTATATAAATTTAATATATTACTATAAATATTTTTATATTATATTTCTTGCAGATCATATTAATAAACCAAGAAATTCTAAATCGATGAATTAGAAAATATAAATTTTCTCAATTTTAGTTTTTTGGCCTTAACTGTATTGGCTTCTGAACAACTTGTATACAAGTGATATATCTGCTTAGTGAACCAACCTTCTCAGAGTGATTGACAGCTGTTGTATGATACCGTCGCACCGAAGCAGTAGTAATAGCCTGATGATGTTCGATTGCTGATGGATCGTCTAGGAATCCGTCTAAGAGCAGATTGTCCACGTTCTCTATAATATTTATATTCAAATGTTTACATTCACAGTATTTTACAGACAATATGTGTGTGGGAAATATTAGATACTGGACCAGTCTGAGAATCAATCATGGAAACCTATGACGAGCAGCAGAAGACAACAGTATAAAACTATGATGATATGGATGAATTCTATTGTAATAGATTTTGTGAAAAATTTCCCCAAAAACAGGTTGATATTCTCTGAAGTAACTATGTTTATAATATATTTTATTGTACTGACTTACAGACAAGATTTTGATATTTGTTTTGTTTCATAATTTATCTCTTATTATAATTAATATTTCAAGATTACAGTAATTAATACACACAAAATATTACTTACTGGGATCACAAGCATACGGAGTCATGTCCTTAACTCCATGCTGCTTCAACACATCTTCATCTATAGCAAAGTTGCCAGTATACCTCTTCGGATCCCTGTGTTAACATTGTTCATAACTTAACCGGAACATAAAAATGTTCACACACTACCATTCACTGGTATGTATCTAGACTCTCCAGAGACCATCTAGATAGGTACCAAAACAAACATTAATGTGCTAATTTTAGTGTTCTGGTTTGTACAGCATAGTAACTAGTGAAATGATTAGGGTATAGAGTTTTTCATATAGTTTCCCAGAGCAACAAGCACAGTCATGAATGCTGTTTACTCACCATCAGGAGAAAGCATTATTCATCTCATGCTTCATAGAATAAAGTTATTCGGAAGAGATAATTGAAAATTGTTAGTTTAAAAAATATATATAAACTCACTGGCAAAGCATGACGTAAGCTGCATCAGAGACAATCTCAGGTTTGCGACTGGTAGATGTATCACCAGTTAACATTTCAATAGCAGCGGTTGCAATAGCTGAAATAAAAGTAAATTAACAGAGGCTGTTGCTTGCCTCGGAGACCCCAGGTTAGGTTCCAAGCTACTTTTTGTGTAGATCGATCTATAGTAAAATTTTTTCGAATGCGTTTATATATAGGTCCCAACCTCGTATTGTAAACCTGATACCATAAGAGCTTTGCTATGTTACTATTGTTAATAAAAGTATGCAAGCTTCACCATCCATGGCCTCATTTTCATCACTTCATGTGAAATTAAGGTCGTGTTAATCTATTAAAGAAAAGACAGACTTCTTTTTGGTTTCAAATGGAATGAAAGGCTTGAAAATGGTGATATGTGATAGTACATAATCAGTAGCCCTATTTTTAAATATAGAGAGGAAGGAGAGAGGTGGTATTTTTTTTGAATCAGCAACTAGACATATACTTCCAAATAATTACATTGTAATAATATGTATTGGTTATAAGTTCGATACTCAATGACCAAGTCAAGAGTATGAGTAAAATGAAATAAAAACAGTTATTATGCACGATATTTAATTATTTTTTTTACTTTTTTCAAACATTATCTTATATAAATCATAAACGATGTTAATTTGCAATTTAAATAATATATGATTCTTAGTAAATAAATCTAGTTTGGTATGGTATATAAAAAAAAACAAGTTTTACATGGTCATGAATAATTGTTGCTAGTGAGCAACACTTATTTTTTGTTTTTACTATAAATTATAAGTGGTTAACGTAATCTTAAAGTTTATTATATCTATATAAAAATTATTATTATTACAGTCAAGGTGTACATCTTGACTGTAATAATATTTTTTTGTAAACAACATAATTGATGTTTCTACCTCTAGAACTTGAGTGCTCTTTCACATGGTGCGACTCAAGACTATCAATCTTGCTACTAACAGATACACCAGATCTACTAAATTCATTAATATTTTTCTATATTTACCAGTCCTAGGCCATAGAGCGTTGACACCAATATTAAATTGTTTGAATTCCTCACTCATGCCAAGCACACACATAGACATACCATATTTAGCCATTGTGTATGCCACGTGAATTGAAAACCTGAACACAGAACATAATATTTACTTTAAATTTAAATAGGTAAAACTATGTATACCATTTCAACTAACAATTTAGTTGGTTTCTTTTATATTATCACGCCTTTTTCCCAGTAGGGGTGGGCAGAGGTGAATAAACACCCACATTTCACCAGATGTGGTCAGATTAGGTCCCATGTAACAGGGGGCGAGCCTGTTGCCACTTTACTGGGACCACCACACACACACACAAAGGTGATTTCAGTGTGCAGGTTTCCTCACAATGTTTTCCTTCACCGTTTGTATCTCACTGTTGTAACTAAAGTTCACAAATGTACATAACTTAAATATTAAGTCATCGGTACATGCCGAGATTAGAACCCGCGACATTCGGAATGAAAGCCACACGCTCTAACCATTCGGCCAGCGCGCTACTTCAACAAAACAATTTAGTTTCCCTTTGATAATTCCATATCTAATAATTCAAAATAAACAATATAACCTACACTTATAAAGTAATCATTTTCAAATTTTAGTGATTATAATAGTGTTCTTACCAATAAGGATTCATATTTAATGGTGGAGAAAGATTCAAAATATGAGCATGGTCACTGTTCCTCAATAATGGCAGGCATAGTTTAGATCTGAAATTAACTAACACAGTTTAAAAAAGCAATGTAATATCCCTTTGCAATAATACATATGTATATATACATATTATTTATTTTATAATTTAACTATGTTTTAAAGTAAAAGAAATTTATTAAGCAAATGTTAAAAAATTTTTGGGTTAAATTTTATTAAGTATTTTAATAAGTACATTTTTAAAGAAATAAATACTTTAGAGAAAATAACATATTTTATATTGAGTTTCATTACTACACTTACGCCAAGAACGTTCCCCTTGTATTAATGTTGTGCATGAGGTCATATTTTTTCATGTCAGTATTAGCTGTTCCTGTTAAGGATATAGCTGATGCATTGTTGACTAGAATATCAATTCCATTAAACTGCAGAAATTAAAAAAACAAAATAATGAATTTTAATTATAAATCTAAATGTGAAAAAATTTAAACACACATTGTTACCTTACAACCACTTATTACAAAGCTATTAGGTAAAATGTATGGTTTAGTTCTTGAAATCGTTTAGAATTTAAAAATTTGGTAATTCATAATGGATAAAAGATATAACAGAACAAAAATATCCTTCGAGAAAAACTAGATCAAAAGATACCTTTTTAACAGCTTTGTCAATTGCAGACTGCACTTGCTTTTCATCTCTTACATCTACTATGCATGGTAACGCCTTTCCTCCAAGCGCTTCAACTGTGAGTAAAAATAAACACTATTTTCAAGCACAAAAATATTGTAAAAAAATTAACAAATTTTAAATTTTAATTTAAGTTATCTTATCATATATATATTATCATAGCTTTTGTTTGTGTTTTCACGACATAATTTGCGAAAAATTTATATAAAGCTCTGTCCTTTAATCTTACGACTATTATAATAGCAAAGGTCGACGTTTATGATCCAGAAGTTCAAAGTCCACATTAACGGGCTTTATACAAAAAAGTGGTTTTCTAAAACAGACTGCTCATGTAAATATCAAAAATGGTTAATAATAGCAATAAACCAAATTGTAAATAACTTACTCTCTTCTGCAGCAGTGTAAACAGTGCCTGGTAACTTTGGATGTGGTTCCGCTGTTTTGGCGGCAATAACAACGTTTGCTCCGTCTTTTGCAGCCTTTAGGGCGATTGCTTTTCCGATACCGCGTGAAGCACCCGTAATAAATAATGTGCGGCCCGCTAATTTTCTAACAAAAAAAATAATACAAAAATCAGACCACATATACATTACTGTATCCGTAAGTAGTTAATAATAACTAACCCTGTATTAGCTACTAAACTCATTTTATTAATTGATAAAACAAAATATAAATTTTGATACAGAATTTTAAACCAATGACTCCGGGAAAATATTATATTTTGATAAATTGATTACAACCAACTTTCAACATCAACACATAAGCCCCACTGATGATCTGTCAAGTTGTCAATTTGTTTCACTTTAATAGTGAAGTAGACCTACGACAAAAAAACTAAGATAGTGATGTGCCACAAAAACCAAAATGACCATTATGTATATTTAGTTTGCAAAATAATGGATGATTAAAATATTAATTATTACAAAAACGTCATAGCTCTTACTACATACAATAATTAAACTATGCTATGCAACAAATTATGGAGTAAATTTAAGCAATGCTTTCTTTTTCATTTAACTTACACTGCTATTTCAGAAATTGTGGGTACATAATAAAAGACTATAACATATCGAGTAAAAATATGTTTATTTACAATATATTTTTATTCCAAATAATATTAACAAATTTATGTATTCTATTTTCAGTGAATTTTAAATTAAAATAATATAAATATACATTCTTTACATGTCCACGCGTCCACGAGTACTTAGTAAACATTTATGCACCTTGCAGCCTATCTCCTGGCCTGATTAGTTGGATTAAAAAATCTTTGAAAGTGTTTCCCCCTTAACATCTAAAGATGCTCATCTGGCCCTATGAGTAGAGCTGGTGTTCCTTAGAGATCCGTTCTCTCCGCAACTAATTCAGCAGCACGTCAATGAACTTTTGGTCGCCGATATCCTTAGGTATGTTGACGACAGCGCAGTTGTAGAGAGATATTTGATTGGCACACAAACCAGTAAAGATCCAATACATATTATATTAGAGGCTATGGTTGAGTGACTGGATTATGCATCTCCAACTTGGGACTGATCATGCATGTTTACCTTTGCCGCCCATTTTTCGAAATTTTGGAAGGCATAAATAGCTTTCAATTGTTAGGAATCAAAATATCATCGAACCTGAACATTGGGCATAGAGTCTAAAGCAAAAGTAACTTCAAGGAAAATAGCAATCCTTGCCAGGGTACTGCGGTAGTTGATACCGGGACGACTTATGATCCAGTAAAAACCCCAAGTCCCATCGTGTGTGAAGTACAGCTACCATATTGACTTAAAGGAAAGGGGCGCTAAGAAGGTAGCCAGTGACCAGAAATTGTATAATACAAAACTAGATAGCCTGGGTCACCGACCTACTCTAGCTAGTCACTTGATGGTCTACCGAAATCATTTCGAAGTATACTCAGAAGTTGCACGATTTAATACCGTCATCGCTTTTTTACCATCGGACGTGTAGACATACGGCTGACGTTCATATTTTCATTGGCATCATTCCGTGCATTAGGATAAAGCATTTCGCTTTAGCCGGTGTCTATGTTTCCTTTCAAATAAAACGTTGAAGTTTTTAAAAAATGAATACGAATAGAAAAACCTTCAGGACTAGTGCGCTTTACACCTAGATTACCTCTCCGCATTCCATCAGACATGATCGCAGTTAAGCACTAATCTATATAGTACAAAAAAAATACACACGAGAATTAGGATGCAGTAGTGTGCAAAACGCGTTTTTAAAAAAGAATACTAAGTGTTATCATATCACAGAGCGGTATAAGACTATCTTTATAGTAAATTCATATATCTTATACAGTAAAACAAAGAACCCTTTGTCTGTGTGTCTGATGTGAATTCCTCTTGTTATCTTTAAAGCTTTCATGTACTTTAACTGCTTAGTAATGGAGCATTACATGTACAAGTCTGTTACGAGGTCATAACACGTGTAGACCAATTTTTTAAAAATTCAATTAAAATTATTAAATGTAACTTTTCTGAAATGTAACCGTAGCATTAAATTTATATATTTTGAAACCTTACTAGGTGGGATAAGCGCAACATCCAATTTCTATCAATTCGTCTAAATTACAATGTAAGAGAGCGTTCTGGCAAAAAGTTCTTCTTCCCATAGATATTTCTTGTGTTTATATTAATTAAATGTTTTATACAAATAAATTGTATAATATTAAAAGTTGTCACATGTTGTCATCGAATTTTAATAGATTTGGCAATTCATTATTTGTTAAAAAGAACATAACGGTCAAAACAGATAAATATTAAAGTAAATTTATAAATCATTGTATGAAAATCTTACAACTATTTATTTCATATATATTTATATGTGTTTTCGTCCCCTTTGTATAAAAATAAATTCAAATTGGTAAAATAGATTACCTATTGCACTTACAGATAAAAAAAAACAACAGTAAAAGATACATTTCACAGTAACTTCATCATCTTTTCTAATTTCATAGCTTTTTGTATATCTCCGCTAATCTTAAGTTTACCCAACATGAATGCAGTCGTAGGTTTTAATTTACCTGAAAAATTTCATATAAATATAGATTCAGAACACAATTATTTTTCGTTACTTCTGTAACTACTCCGGTATTTTTTTAATTCTCAGTTATAATATCTCTCACAAATATAGTTATGTATTTAAATAAATACTGCGCCAAGAAAACAATTAAAAGTTGATTTGAAATGGAAACGTTGAGAAAATACATGTACTCGAAATATGATAAACATAATTTTTCATAAATATATCTTCTCTGTGTATCATAGGAAACACAAAAATGTTATTTATATTACATCCGTTAATTCGAATAGTATGTGAGGATATGAAAGGAATTAATTTACGAGTCACTAACTTTCTATAGCTACTTACCAGCAAACATGTCAGTAAAATTATTGCTGTCCATGGTTAATGTGGCATCAGGGGCATTCTTCGGTTCGCCCTGTCCGCAGCCACCGTTCCCATTCTTCAGATCTATATGCCACACGCCTTCCTCTTTGCCTATTTCATTGACAATAATGGCAATTTATACTGTTTAAATTATAAATATAATATAGGTTTTATTTGTCAAAGCAACGAGATGAGCTGGATGTTCATCCGATGGCGATACATTTATCCACCATTTTCTAATGTGGCGGAACAAGCACGATATATACTGCAAAATATTGCCGCACACATTCTGATATATAATCTACAAGATTATTCTCATATTAATGACATAAAATCTCGTTAACTCAGTGATTTCATTAGCTACTACTTAACAGAACGCACTATATACAATACTATCGAGCGACAATCTGCAGATAATCTATTTCAGATAGATGATTAACTTCTTGGAGTATGGAAGAAACTTGGTATTGTAAATATATATATATAAAGTCTTAATGTTCCCACTGTTGGTACATTAGCCTTCCGTTTCAAGACAGTAACGGCCTTTTATACACCACATTGGCCAAGTCAAAAATGTATTACGGAGATACATAACCACAAATTCCGTTATTATGGGAATATGTAGATTTCCTCACAATGTCTTCTTTGACCGGATACTAATTTTTGGTGAGGAATCGAATCCACGCTCTTCCAAAACGTATAACCCGTAAGACCGCCTTTCAAAATGAACTATCAAGTCACTTAATATAGAACTCGTTATATTAATTTATATTTTAAGTATAATTATGAGATTTTAAGAAAGAATACCCAAAAACGTACCCTTTACATTAAATTGGTATACCGCTTGAGTTTTCTTCACGAGCTCAGGCGTAATCACTTTGCTGATGGTGTTAAACAATACCGGTACCTGACCCGTAGTTTGACTCTGTAGTAGACATCATTTAGGAAATATGTACAATAATAACAATTTTTTTTAATACGATATTAATGTAGCTTTGCTTATCAAAATAATTCGAAATTATTACAGTGGTTAAGAGATAGTAACATTTATCTTATTAATTTATGTACAGTAAGTAACATGACCACTGACAAGAATTTAATAATGGCATCATTTATTTCGCTATCAATTTATCTAATACAGTCAATAAAAGGTGTATTGAATACATTTAAATATATTGTGTAATACTTATTATTCCATTATCATCATCATCAACTGATAAACGACCACAGCTGGACATAGGCGTCTGTCGCTATCAGCATTCATGGGTTTCTCGCGAGCTTCATCAGAATATCCTTTCACTACACTTATTGCTTAATAAAAAAAAACTTCTTATAATGGTAATTTCTATTTCCGGAGAGCAACCAGAAAGCACTATCATGGTATCTATTTCCGATGACAAATAGAATTATGTAAGTTGTTGTAATGCAGACTAACATACTGAACGCTGTTACAAGCATAAGTTAATTGCCTCCGCAGCGCAAAGGTTAACCACTTGTCTGATAACATGCAAGGCCCAGGATCGACTCGGGAGCCACAATTTAGATTAAAAGAAAGGTTTTTTTGACCAGCCTTATCTAGCCACCAACATATTGTAAACAGTGTTTAAGTAGTCGACTTTCCGCGTTAGGGAGATATCAGTTAACAATATGTGAAATTAACGTAGTGTTACCATTAATGGTTAAAAAAGAATGTGTCTGTATAACTTTGCGCCTCACAGACAGAAATAAATACACACCCTTAGAAACAGACATAACTAAAACAATTTTGTTTGTAATAAGGTCGATTCGAACCCTCTTGACTAGCTACAGCCTTCAGTGTTAATCTGCAGCCATACCGGCACCCCGAGCCATTTTGTTCTGAACAAACTCATTTCACCACTGTCACCTAAACACCATTTTAAATTGAAAATTAGACCTACCATCGAGTTTATTAAATACCTTTTTCACAGTTTCAGCGCCTTCCTGTGGTATATCTAAGAAGAAATCTGGCAACAAATTTGCTATATTGCCTGCGAAAAAACACAAAGACATTCATTACAAAATTAAAAAACATAAAACACGTAATATACATTGAAATCTTAATGCGTTTAGTACATTAACCACACTATGATGGTAAGTCTCTGTTGCCAAAGACATCTAAATGGGTTTCATCGCAACTCTTATTACTGCCGCTAAACAGTAGTGCGTAAACATTACTGTGTTCCGATTTGAAAGGCGCTGTAGCTATGAAATTACTAGGATATAGAGACTTTACAACTAGTGTCAAAAGAACGAACACAATGTGATCTCATTGCTTTGTTGAATAAATAAATAAACAAATTTCGTAGTTTATTCATATCGTTATTCATGGGTTTGTTTTATTAATCTAAAGACGACTTAATGAATAGTGGTACACATAAAAATACTAGCCACTACCCAAACATTTGGCCCTGGAATCGAACCTAGGATCTCAGTTTTACAACACAAGCGATTTGCCTCTGCGCTATTGAGGCAATTAATATTATTAAAACGTAAATAATATCATGTACAAATAATTAATTTTATTTAAGTCACTAATACAATATAAATAATTTTTCAATATAAAACATTGAAAATACATACTAGGATCACAAGCATATGGAGTCATGTCCTTGATTCCATGCTCTATCAACACATCTTCATCAATAGCGAAGTTGCCAGTGTACTTCTTCGGATCCCTGTGTTGGGGAAGAGAATCAAAATATTTTTGTATAAAGAAATTATATAATTGCACAACTTTAACTTGGACTACTGTCTTATTTTTAGTTTAAATGACACTCACTTGCAGAGCATTATGTAAGCAGCGTCGGAAACAATCTCGGGTTTCCGGCTCGTGGATACGTCGCCAGTCAACATTTCAATGGCGGCGGTCGCGATACCTAAAAGAGGAAAATTTTGCATTACCATTATAGGTGATTAATTAGTGAAGAATATGACACCTTTAAACCATATCCACTTAACAGAATCCACAACATTCACCTGTTTTAGGCCAGAGGGCGTTAACACCAATATTGAATTGTTTGAATTCCTCACTCATACCAAGTACACACATGGACATGCCATATTTAGCCATTGTATATGCCACATGAATTGAAAACCTGAATACAAAGCATGAAACTTAAATTTTTTTATGTATATCATATCAAATTACTAATAGATTTTCGTTTTAATATTTATTATTTGATTTATATTAGGTCTTTACATATGAAATTGCCGTTTGTATGAAAAAATTTAAACGAATTTTTTTCATATATTTTTTATTTATATTAATCGAAGTCATCACCCATGCATTCAATGCATCATCATGGTGTTCACTTCTTCACAGTACACATCTGCAATAATGCTCACCCTGTTTGGTAAGAAGCTGTGATGATCACACGAGCTCTAGACCACCAAACAGTGATCATCACTTTTATAGGGGTCGATTTTCGTTTAGGGCATTGTTTAAGTGCTGAACCAGGATTTAACCAACATGCTGAGCGCTTGCAGTTATTAAACAGAATCCATTTTTCATTGCAGGTAACAATGCGGTTCAAAATTCTTTCATTTGTGTCTTTTCAGCTTCATCAGCTTCCACAATCACCATTAATTCGTCATTGTCGACAGGTCTTCGGACGACCGCCAGGTTAAATTTTCAGGTCGAAATTTCCAGAACGGAAGCGAGCAAACCAATAACAGGTGGCGCGTTGGTTTGTAGTGTTAGCTCCGTAAACGTCGTTGATGTTGCGTGCCGCTTGTGCCGCGACGGTACTCATATTTCATAATTACTCGAATTTTTAACGTATCCATGATGACGATAAAGACTGAAATTCGATGAAAATGTAACACTAATCAATGAACAAATGACTACTTTTGGGAAAAGAATTCCATGTTTTTTAAAAAAATTAATTTGAAATTAAAATACTTAGCCAAACAAAATTAATTTCTATTTGAAATGGCCAGTACTGCAGAACGGCTATTTCATAGGTAAAGACCTATTATAAAACAAATCATATAATAGTCATGCACTTACCACAAAGTAATAATTGATTTGAACTTTAGCAATACTGTTTTATCACAAATACATTTTCTAAAAGCACCTATATTATTCTTACCAATAAGGGTTCATATTTAATGGTGGAGAAAGATTCAAAATATGGGCATGACCACTGTTCTTCAATAGAGGCAGACATAGTTTTGATCTAAAATAAATTGAAAAAATTATTCTTTTGTTTTAGTAGTTCTCACTTTAGTGTCACATTTTACACAGATCTGTCGCTAATGAAATTTGAAATGTAATGAGAAGATAATAATCAATCATCCAAACTAGTGTCACATTTTTGTAACTTAGTGAATCAATTTATCATTGTCATTAATTATTATTATGTGTAAAATTATTATACCTACACCAAAAAAGTTCCCCTAGTATTGATGTTGTGCATGAGGTCATATTTCTTCATGTCAGTGTTAGCAGTCCCTGTTAAAGATATAGCAGAGGCATTGTTGACAAGAATATCTATTCCATTAAACTGTAACAAATTTAGTTCTATTATTGATCATTTTAAATGTGAATAAAATAATTAAATCCTAATCAAAACAATGTCAAATATAGGGAAATATAATAACCATAGTAAATTACATACCTAAAAGATATTAGAAAAACAAAAAAGGATATTGAATTAAAAAATTTAAAGTTTTTATTTTATGTTCTAATTAATGTACAGTAAAAATTACAATGCACATAATACCTTCTTAAGTGCTTCATTAATTGCCGATTGCACTTGTTTTTCATCTCTTACATCTACTATGCATGGTAATGCCTTTCCACCTAGTGCTTCTACTGTAAATATCAAATATATTTTATTAAGAGAAATATAATACAAATAAAAGAAGTAGTATGTACATTTTTAATAATGATTTATTAACATTTTAAAAATTGTTTTCAATGAGATGTAAATAAAATAAATTACAATTCAACATGCTATAATTTATTAACATTCAATCTTTCAAGTCATCACCGTGTCTAACACTGAAGCAATTATTGTATAAAATAAATTATTATATGAAATCTGTAATATTCTCATATATGTAAGAAATTTTTATTAAAATATTTGATATATAATTTAAATATCCAGTTTAATGGTACTTATCTAAATATATTTTATATTATTTAAATATAATGAAATTTCATCTATATTCGTTCTAATAATATATCTGTGTTCGTGTGATGTTCAAAGTCCACTTAAAAGTACTTTAAACATACACATTGAAAACAAAACAAACTCTATTACATTAATTTATTAATTACTAAGGTACAAGTTCAATATAACACACTTAATAGTAATTTGTTAGATTTTGTTTTAAACAAATTACTATCATTCTTAATTACTAATCATATTCAAAAAGTTCAAAGTTCAATTCAATTAATCAGTACTTTCAGAGTGGATTATATTATAGCACCCTTAGTACATTACTTAATTAATAATAGCAATAAAGTAAACGTAGTTAACTACTTACTCTCTTCTGCGGCAGTATAAATAGTGCCCGGTAACTTTGGATGTGGTTCCGCAGTTTTAGCGGCAATAACAACGTTTGCTCCGTCTTTTGCCGCTTTTAAAGCGATTGCTTTGCCGATACCCCGTGAAGCACCCGTGATGAAAAGAGTACGACCCGCTAATTTTCTAAGTTAATAAAAAAAATTAAAATATATCAAAGTGACGAATCAATTTAGAAGTTAAATAATAACTTACCCTGTATTGGCGACTAAACTCATTTTAAAATTTAAAGCAGAATTTATTTATTTGATTTTATGCTAGGAATGTCCAGACAAAATGAAATTATTTAGGCAAGTGATAATATCATTTCCTACTTTTAGTAAATACACCTTCGTATCAGTTACTGACGTAAATAACCACAGAGTAAGATTAACACCCCTGCACTCTTTGACCAATGTCATCCAAATGCCAAGATTCATGACACTGTAAATAAAGTACTACCAATTACAATGGAGAGAAAACCAGTATTGTCAGCTTATTAAATAATCCATAATAATGTTTTTTTTTCTGCCAATTTCATTCATCACATGGGTCACTCATTTAACTCATCATGCTGCAAGATGTTTCCACCTCTATAATAACCTTAACGTATACATAGATATTAATTCTATGATACTATTTCCTGTAAAATTAAATTAAAAATGTGTTTAAATACGAGACAGAAACTTTGTTGAGCTTATGAACAGATGTATAAACCAAAGCAGACCTAACAGAAATTCACATCATTTTGTCGTTTTATAATATCTACATGCATTTTTGAAGCTCCAAATTTCGTTGTTTATTACTTTTTCAAAATACTGTATTATTTTAATTTAAATTTTTCACATATATGCTTACTGTGAGTATTAGTCAAGTTTTCAAAGAATGAAAATATCAAATTCGAGTCATGGACTAAAACGTAGACAAGACTTACACTCCTCAATACCCAGAGTGCTATCATTTGAACATTTCGATGATCTGTGATAGACTATAGTGACAACAGCGAAATACAAACGGTGAAGGAAAACATCGTGAGGAAACCTGCACATGACTTGGAAATTATTCTATAGTATGTGTGAAGTCACCAACCCGCATTGGGTCAGCGTGGTGACTATGGCCCAATCGCCCTCATATTGAGGGTAGGCCTGTGCCCCAGCAGTGGGGACGTAAATTAGCTGTTATATGATCTGTGATGTGATGTGTCACATAGAAGTGGATATAGAAAAATTATTTTGTTTAAATAAAAAATAAATCTATAACAGGTGTCTCTATTACCTGAAACTCAATCTTTGCAGGCAACAAATTTTTTTTGTCGTCGCCATTGCTTATTTTGGGTCAGGGCCTTTACTTTTCAAGTTTGCTCATTTACCGTGTCACATTGTTTTCCCCTGTATCTTACAATTACCATCATCTTTATTTACCATTTTACATTAATCTTATTCTTATGTCTACTTTACTCATACCCATCTTTCATTCTTTTCCTTTTACATACTTTACTCTGTCATTCTCCATTCTATTTCCTTCTTCCTTCCCTCACCTCTGCGTGAAGTGAAGACCTCCTTCTCGTACTCATCTGGGGAAGGGGAGGGGGGGGACCCGAAAGAGTAGCATCATTTTTCTTCTTCTTTTCATTTCTTGCTTTTTTTCGCAGGCATCTAATAATGTGTAGTTTGATACTAGTATTTTAGATAAAAACTTCCAAATTTATAGTCTTATGTTTCACAAGGTGTAAAGGTTGTGCCTTAATATAAGTACTAAACGACAAGTTCAAAGTTTGGTTTATCTCTTTAACTATGTCCTCGCGTCAAATATTCGGCAAGCGTTTATGACAATTTAAAAAATAAATTACGACCATAAGTAAATAACTATGTGTAACAATAATCAATGTAAAATACAACGATTACAATATAAGGTTGTCAAATATCTCCCTTCCGCTTTTTTGCTCTTTATTCAATGCTTTATAAAAAGTGTTACAGTGATCGGATTTAGTTCAAATATGCGCCGTTTTGTTCGATAATCTGTCTAGACGGCAACTTCATAATACCTCCCTCGTAGAAGCCCCCCTCCTTATTTACGAAAAACTCGGACAGCCACTTTTCACAAGCCTCTTTTGAGTTCAACTTTACACCACCAAGGGCATTCACCATGGACAGGAACAGGTGGTAATCACTTGGCGCTATGTCCGGGCTATATGGTGGATGCGATAAAACCTCCCATCCGAGCTCCCGTAGCTTCTGACGAGTCATCAACGAAGTGTGTGGTCTGGCGTTCTCCTGGTGGAACACTGCACCCTTCCTGTTGGCCAATTCTGGTCGATCGCCTGCTTCAAGCGGTCCAGTTGTTCGCAGTAGATGGTAGAATTAAGCGTCTGGCCATATGGGAGCAGCTCATAGTGGATGATTCCCTTCCAATCCCACCAAACACACAGCAAAACCTTCCTGGCCGTCAATCCCGGCTTGGCCACTGTTTGGGACGATTCACCGGCCTTCGACCACGACCGTTTTCGCTTGATATTGTCGTATGTGATCCATTTTTCGTCGCCAGTTACCATCCGCTTCAAGAATGGGTCGAGTTCGTTCCGTTTCAGCAGCATATCGCAGGTGTTGATTCGGTCCAGAAGGTTGTTTTGCGTCAAATCATGCGGCACCCAAACATCAAGCTTTTTTTTGTATCCAGCCTTCTGCAGATGGTTTAAAATGGTTTGGTGACTAACTCCCATCTCCTGGGCGATGTCACGAGATGCCACATGCCGGTCTAACTCGATGTAGTCCATGATTTGATCGGTATTTGTCGTCACAGGTCTTCCGCCGGCTGGCTTATCCATGGTGTCGTTTTCACCGGCTTTGAATCGTCGAAACCATTCCTCCGCGGTTCGAAGTGATAGAGTACCATCCCCCAAAACACCATTAATCTCACGGAATGTTTCTCTAGCGGATTTGCCTTTAACGAAGGAAAACTTTAAAATAGCGCGAATTTCGGCGTTAGTGAACTCCATGTTTACATGTCTATAACTGTTGAACGCAATATCCAAACTAATTATGCATAGCGTCGTTTTGTAGGTTATGTCAAGACCTTTCAAATTATGTATAGTATTGCCAGATACGAGCTCTGTAGCGCTTTGTACATAGCCGCGAAATTCAAAAGACAAAAAGGCGGAAGGGAGATATTTGTCAACCCTATATTTCATAGTAATTAAATTAAAATACTAACATCAACGAACTAAACAAGCTACAGATTTGTTAGGTCCGCTATCCTTTATACATTTGCACAGTTACTTCAACCTAGCTGCTCTTACGCATTCACTAATGCAGTAGAAGACAGAGTAGAGTAACTTTAAAGCAGTCTACGATTCAGGAACATGGACTGCGCTTCATCCGCGAATTGTTTAGTGCAACCATGGAATATTATTCATTAATTTGCCATGTATTCAAAAAATTATCACAATAGATAAATGTTAAACAAAATTTTCTCTTTCACAGTTCTCTTATATACCCACCGCAGTGCCTATCTCTGCCGGCAAACAGTAGTGTGCGAACATTACTATGAACCGGTTTGCAGGGCGCTGTAGCTACTGTACTATGGTAACGAGACGTAATATCTTTATGTCTCACTGTCTTTTTCCATAACAGCTAATTTACGCCCCCACTCCTGGGGCACAGGCCTACCCTCAAAATGAGGGCGATTGGGCCATGGTCACCACGCTGGCCCAATGCGGGTTGGTGACTTCACACACACCTTAAAATAAATTCTAAGTCATGTGCAGGTTTCCTCACGATGTTTTCCTTCACCGTTTGTATCTCGCTGTTGTAACTACAGTCCACAAATGTACATAACTTAAATATTAAAGACATTGGTACATGCCGAGATTCGAACCCGCAACCTTCAGAATGAAGGCCGCACGCTCTAACCATTAGGCCAGCGAGCTACACACTACGTCTCACTCCTCAGGCCGTGGATCCGGGTCCACGAGCCCAGTGTCAGATGAGCTGTAAGAGCCGCTGTGGCTTGCAGCCCTGTCTACAACAAGAATATAGACTACGTCTCACTGTCTAGCGACGAGCAAAATTCGGTGCTGTGTTTATCATCCGAACTATTTCCACGTTGTTGTGGGCAGGCATATCACTTACCGTTACGTGAATGTCCCGCTTGTCGAAAAAAAATTAATATTTTTTTAACTTAAAAAAAAAACTATAGTAAATAATAACATCTGTCAACAATCCCACCGTATGCGTATTGTGTGATTTGCCATGGATAGGTCAACAGGTAGCGATGCCCGAAGGTTGGCGACGTTTCTCACGCGGTAAAAAGTGTCCTTTGTTTCGTACGCGCCACGGCAGCGTCCCTAACTTAGCCAAGGCTGTGTATTATGCTGTGACCCCGCTGTGGCTCGCTACTCGCAAATCGCAAGCTTGCACAGACGTCCTACTGTTTGAAAAAAAAATATAACTGCTAAAAAATTATTACAAGAGACCTATGTCTGCAGTGGAAGTCCATCGGTTGAAATGATGATGAAAAATGATTATTGCTTTCACCACCTTTAAAACTTTTAAAAACGCTTCCAATCCTGTTACCGACGATCTTTAATTTTACAAAAAAATTATAGAAAGATTTTATTATACGGTGAGGCGATTAGACTACCCAGACGCCCTGATGGTAGTGTTACGCTTGCCCATAAAATTGTGGCGCTACTTAAGATGATATACAGGACACCACATCGCAGTCGTAGTAAGAAGACAAGATGTTATTCTCGTTATCCCCAATAATTACACTAACTACAGCGCTCTTCAAATAGGAATACAGTAATGTTTGCAAACTACTGTTTGTCTGCTGCAATAGGCCCTGCGGTAGGTAAACCTGAACGATCTATGGCAACAGAGACTTACACAAGTTAATTTCGTAAACTAAGAGACTACAAATCACAACAGAATAAAATAAAAACAATAGAACAGAAGAGAATCAACATAATATTTATTAATACATTAAAATTTATGCAAAGTAAAAATATTTAAAGGAGACTACATTGTCATTGTTCAGTTGTATGGAGAGATAATATATTTACATAAATTATTTTAAATTGGTAATACTAATTGTGTTTCTTGTGAGGCCCGTTTAAATTGCAGGTTTTTTTATATTCAATTAAGTTATAAAATGAGCGGAACGTTTACCTGATGGTAGTTAGGATATTAGATGCCGCACCACATAGCGCTCATCGCCTGACATACGACATTGCGTATCGTTACCCCAGTAATTATACTAGCTACAACGCTTTTCAAACCGGAACACAGTAATGTTTATACACTATTGTTTGAGTGCTACAATAGGCGCTGCGGTGATACCTTCCTAGACGGTGTGCGGCAACAGAGACCTACCACCACGTTTCTTAAGACAATCTCTTTGCACGTTAAATAATTAATAGAAACTGAAAACGCATTGTAATAACCTATCTGAAGTTATACTTAATGATGACCTTAGACTTAGTCGATACTTAATAATATATAGCCCTCCACTGGAACTTCTATCGGAATCTTCTATCACTAGGAAAGAGTCCAGGCTAATTTATATACCGCTCTGATTAAGTTATGTTCTGTAGATCTCTGTTGTCGAAGACTGTCTAGGTAGTTACCACCGTAGCTCCTATTGTAGCCGACAAACAGTAGTGTACAAATATTACCATGTCCTTGATTGAAGGGCGTTATCTCCAGTGAAATTACTGGGGTATCGAGACTTAACAAATTATCTCAAGGCGACAAGCACAATGTGGTGCAGTGTATATCATCCGAACCAGCGCCACCTTGTTATTGGAAGGCGTATCATTTACCATTACGTGAATGTCACGCTCGTCCCGTCACTTAATTGAATATAAAAAAACAAACTCTACGAAAGCTTTTGCTTATGGAACATGTCTGTTTCTTTGCATTGTTTTCTTTCATTGGAAGCTTAAGCTCAGTGGGAATCGAACCTGGAAGTATCATGGCTTACCTGACGGCCTTCTCTTAATTAGTATATATTATATAGATGTACATATTAAATGGATTTTGATGACTTCGTATATATTAAAAACTAAAGCATTAAATAAATATGAAGTGATTGTAAAGTGTGTTAATTTATCTCGACGCTGCACGTTTTCTCGTTATAATCTAAATTCTTATGCATTATGCATTCTGCGAATACAATATATAATATATACAACAACAGATGCTATATACTAATAAAATATGACGAAAAAATGCCACAAACTGTATATTTTAATTTGCAGTGTACTTGCAATTATTTTTGTTGCTCTACACAATTATATAGTTTTTTTTGTTTATTACTTCTCCTTTATAAAAACCTACGCGCATTTTTTAAATGCATTTTTTTATTTTATTTTATTTTCTTTATTGGAGACAAACAGAAACAATAAGTCTAATAAATCACAAGCGAAAATTCATAGAAATAATTACAATTGCTTCCTTAAGTAGTCTCACTGAGAACATTTTTGATTTACACAACATGACAACACGAGTTTAATAAATACTAATTTGAATCATAGAAACGGATTATGGTTCTAAATTAAATCGAGTCGAATTTTAATATGAAGCCAAAAATTTACATAAATTATAAATTATAAACTACGAGAGACACGAAAAATCAAACGAGAACATTTATGTATTGTTGTACAGTATTTTTTTAATTTTGTCCTTATAAGCAGTGCGGGAGCATGAAAACATATATAACATATACAAGTTACTGAAAAATTTATTGTGGATATCACACATCCTGCATAGAGGGTCGCGTTTACCTGTATTGGTTCGGGTAGTCGAAACATGAAATAGATGTTTGGATCGTGTGACCTTAGATGGTACTAGAAACTTTACTTTGGACAGCAACGCAGGGCTGTTCATCTCTCCAACACATATGTTCCTGAGAGTGTATGCGTCAGACAATGATCGTCTATTTTGGAGCGAGAGCATTTTATGTTTTGTTAATAACTTTTCGTAGGAATCGCGAGTACAACGCACTCGATGATTGAGTATATGTAGAAATTTCTTTTGCACGCCTTCGATTTTAGAAGAGTATATTGTATAATATGGATTCCAGATAGAGCTCGCGTATTCTAATTGTGATCTTACGAATGAATTATACAGAATAATGAAACTATCTTTACATTTAAAAGGTTTTGTTACACGAGTGATAAAACCCAATTTTCTGTGGGATTTCTTTAAAATTTGGTCGATATGCTTATCAAGGGTTAACCTCGTATCAAGAATCACTCCCAGGTCCCGAATAGTAGATTCCGAATCGAGCTTATGTGTTATTATTGTTATTATTTCACTTGTGTATTAATATTTTGTTAGTCTAGTACATAACATCTTTATTATATGCTGCTAAAACATTCTACTCGCTTCACGTTTATTACATTTCCGGCAGTGGGTGCAGTCACTCAATTTCCTTCGGTATTTCTGTGATTTTTATTAAAAAAAAATTCAATGTATAATTGTACGTTAAAGCTGTGTGAGCAATTTAACCTATCTGAGGTCGACAATTTATTACGCGTGAGAAAAAGACACCGGTGCGGTGGACTACCACACGCTTCATGTATTGTTTAATTTTCGTTTAGAAACACGCTTATTTAAATGTATTTTTATAAACATTAAAAAAAATACTTGTAGATGTAATCCAAGAATGTTTTTAACGTTTCTAAACTGTTATAATTGAATTTATAAAGGGTAGTTCTATGAATAACATTAATAACAATTTTTTTATTCATAAAAGTTTTAAATGTTAAAAAGTCCGTAGAAATTGTTTTCGTTTTCTCTCTTACTTCTATTAGACTATTTAAATGAGTTCAATGCAGCTTGGTGGTGTTTCATTAAACCCTTTTTAAGGTCAATTAAAGAAATTCTTGTAACCGACATTCTTTTTGAAAATTCATGTGATACGATTTCAAAGCGATTCAAGCTAGAAAACATAACGCGAACAGTAGGTCCTAATAAACAGTCAAGAGCAAAACACTTCGTCATCAACAGTTTTGTCACACGGAATCAAATGAACAGGTTTGGTAATTACACTTGTCGAGACGTTGGTCCAAGTACATTGTCCCAGTGCAATGACGTGGTTCCTTATTCGTTCACGCACAGCGTTAATTATAGACTTTTTTGTCTCCCACAATAATCTGTGGCAAAAAAAGTTTGTATTCAAAGCATCAGTAGAAAATACAAAGACTATGATCTAAAACATTATTTGCTTTATATAATAATAACTGATTAGAATAGACGAAACAGAATAAAAATGCCCATAAAAGATGTTCTCTGTATAAAGCAGATAGAAAGAAATAAGGTAATCTTGATGTTATACTGTATATTCTTTCTATTCCATTTTGTAAAATAAATTTGAATTAAATAAATGAATACACTGATTTCTATAAAATATGCTCCTAATAATTAACGAAAATATTTTTTAAAGATAAAAAGGAATGAACAAGCTTTAAACACCACCAGTTAAAAAGAATAACCGAGGACCTGAAGTGTTCCATATCTGACAGCAGTTACAGTATGAAGATGATGAATAAGTGACCATATACGTTATTTAGGTCATCTGCAGAAGGTCAGAATACGCTAAGGCTAACACGCCTCCAGTTTTGAACGGTATTGCAACATCTAAATCAGTAAGCAGTTCATTGAGCGATATTGATGGCCTTTTCAATTAGTACTCCAATAATTTTAGCAACATAGACGAGGAAAATCACAATATTTAGTACAACAAGGTTTATTTATACTTTATGTCAAATACGAAATTAGACTTTCATGTTAAATAAAAAAGCATTAGCGTGGACAATCACATTTAAAGTTCACTACTTAACTAGACTTTATCATTCAAAATTTTTTTTTCAATTTAACTATTGAATAAAAATATTTAGTACATTATTCCATTAAGCATTTTGGTATGAAATAAAATATTGCCACTATTACGCTTCAAGTAAATATTTAGAAATGAATAGAATTATAGAGTAAAATAAAAAATTATCATCACGAGTGTAAATAAATTGGTAAGTCCTTGTTAATCTTCTTCTAATGCAAGATTTAGTTCTTCTCCTTCGCAGCAATAAACATCCTTTTTTATTTAATTAAGAGACTAGACGAGCGGGAAGTTCACCTGATGGTTAGTCATGGGCCCTAACATAATATCGTGACGTTAGTCAGGAAGATGGATACTAACACCATTATACCTTATTACGCTCATCGCCTAATACCTAAAATATTGAATCTCGTTATTATAGTAATTACCCTAGCTACAATCAAACCGAAACACAGTAATGTTTGCACACTATTGTTTGACGGCTGCGTTAGGCGTTGCGGTGGTACCTATATAGACGGTCTCCGGCAACGGAGACCTAACACCAGTAAACGTATGTGGAACTTTAGCAAATTTCTTGCCTTTGACCTCGATTAAGCAAGGCGCTCACTATAATATTCCAGGGCTCATGTTGCATCGGAATTAAGAAATTTCCGTGTTAAACGACAACCACAGAGAATACACAAAAAAAAAAAACACTAATAATAATAAAATACACGTTTTAATTACAGCAGAAAATTTTCCGGAATTGTAATTGAATTATCTTCTTACCCTTTACGTCGTGGGTACAGAAGTTTTTATTAATTCGGAGGATCGTGAGAAGTTGCTTTGTATTTTTGGAAGTGGGAAAATTTGTGTTCAAATCCGTAAATTGTTTACAAGATACACGGCATTTAACATCTAATGATCATATTTATTAGGTATTTTAAAAACCATTCATCGTGTACTATTAACCTGTTGTAGGTACTGCTAAATTATAGTTACATTGATTTCCGATGCTATGGTATTACTGGTGGTAGATCTTCGTTGCCGGAGACCGTCTGTTGATATTCCTACAACTATTATTTCAGCCGCCAAACACTAATACGCAAACATTTGTTTTGAGTGCGCTATAGCTAGTGAAATTACCAAGGTAACAAGACATAATTTCGTCTCAAAGCGACGAGTGCAATGTGGTGCAGTGTATATCGTCCTAACTAGCACTACGTAGTTATAGTCAGGCGTATCACTAACCATGAGGTGAACGTCTCGCTTCGTCGAAAGAAAAAAAATTATAATGTAGTATATAATATAAATAATGGTTTATAAAGAAAAGCCGATATAAGTATTGGTGATATTTTTTTTATTATGTATACTATGAACTTTTATAAAATTATAAATAATTTGTATGGTCCTTAACTTGATATTAAAATATTGTAAAGTAATAACTTAAGTCGGGCTATGCCTTGGTGTCCGAACCTGTCTTGTGTCAGGCCACCTGCCAGCTGTGTACTGGACGTACCCGGGATCAGTCGGAGTCCCCGACGCGCGGCCGTCTAACTCCGGTCCCTCTCTATCCCTCTCCTCAATCGGCTCCATTGGAAACAAAGCTGGTGTCTCAGACCTCCTCGATCTTGTTGAACCACGAAGATATTCTTCTAACTGTTGCAATGTTGGAGTTGAAACAATCTTGGCTCTAGACGGTGATTTACTTTGCCGTTTCTGTTCGTATGTCGAAGAGATATCATCATGCAAACTCTTCAGCCTACCGGTCTTCACTTTCGAGAAGACAGGAGTCTGCAATTCTGGCAAGTAATCCTCTTTGACAGACAATTTCCCTTCCACTCTATCTAAAAGTTCCCTAAAATATCTTTCGTTAAATTTAGCAAGTTCTCTCTCATAATGAAGACGATCTGTCTCCGTGAGCGGATCGGATAGCTTTACGTAGCTACCGTTTTCCACACCGTTGCGGACAGAACCAAATTTTGATTTCACTAATTCTTTCTCAATAACGTCATTAAATTTAATGAAATCGTCCTTAGGTTCATCGAAGAGATCAGTTTCTTCTTTCTTTGTAATTTCTTCTTTCTTTGCCGTTTCTTCTTTCTTACCTTTTTCCAAATCTAAATCTTTTGGTCGTTCGGCCGGAACGTGACCGTTTGCCTTACCGTTAGCCAAACTACCATTCACAGTTGGTGGAGTAATGATAGAAACTTTTTTCTCAGCTTTTGGTGACGAAATTTGATCAGTTTGGGAATGGTGAGTAGTGTAATATGCCCGCGGTCCCATGAGATCTAATAGAAAGAGTGCTGCGACTGCCAGGGAGAAAGATCCCAGAACTGAAGCGTTGACAATTAAGTTCCTCGGTATAGAGTCCAAAGATGCAAGTTCTAGACCGCCTAAAAATTAAAATTTTATTTTAATTAGTAAATCTGGAATACAATATTTCAACGATGGTTTTTAGAAAACGTAAATATCGTAAGTAAATATTGTAAGTGTATAGCGTATAAAACTGTCCCAGATTATATATAAAAAAAAGTGTAAAAAAACAGCTAATATTTTAATGAAAGACATATTTACCTAAAATAAGGAAGAACAGAAGACCGAATCCAAGGAATATACCCTCTAATATCCGACGGCCTCTCGGGATCTCACGGTAAACTCTTGCTAATATCAAGCCAAAAGTAATTATAACGTAACCTGTGATAAACAAATGTATTAGAAGCAAAAAAAAGTGTAAATCGGAGTTTTTAAAGTGCTTAATAATTACTTACTGTAGCAATACCTAAGTAATTATAAAAAATGTAAAAAAACAGGTAAAGACCTCAACTACATAATTAAATTTTTTTTCTATAGTTTATTCTTATACTCACTGCTCTACTCCTTTTTTCTCATCAGCAAATACATACAAATACCATAAAGACGAAGTAATGAATTAATAAATAATATCCAAATCATTATGTAAAAAAATAAAGATCATCAAATTGAGTACTTTTAATATTTTGCGATGAGATTTAAAAAAAAATTAGAAACTCTTTTCTTTAACTATTTTATATAGTCAAATAAATTACTATTCAGTGTTAAGTATAGTAATAATAGCATTTACTATATAAATTTTAGGAATATTAATCAAATTTATTTAAACAAACTCTACATAGAGTATGGATAATAAAGTAATAATAGTTTATGTATAATTTAGTTTTAACAAAAAGCATAGGCATTTAACAACCTCCATACACAGCATCAGCGAATGCGCCACCAACTGAATCCCAAGTGACTGAGGTGAGCAGTGACCACTCTCTTGAATACTTTTGCAGCAGGAGCGCCAGACGAGCCTCGTCGTCTGTGGAGATCCGCTTCATTACCAGGCACGCAACGCACATTAACTGACAAAAACAATATATATATATACATATTAATTTAAATTAATCTATAAAAATATTAAATTTATAAAACACTTTTTTCATCAAATATCATTTTTATATTACGATGAGACTGTCATGATTTTATATTAATTTCGAAATCAAATGAGAGAAAAAAAAAGAAAACACCTGCAGTTGAATAAAATGTTGCCATTCATCATCATTATTAGTTCACAGCTGAACATTGGCCTCTTTCAAAAGTTTACCACGCCGACCTAAACGTTTATATCACTCCGTGTAATTTTCTTGATTTATGTAGGAAAAGCATAAATAGAATTTTCTCTTATTTGTACGTCCCTCAGTGTATTTAATATATTACCTTTAATAATATATTAATTATCTATGACTGACTTTTATCTTTTCAAATTTCAATATTTACAAACTTTTACCTATGGTTATACTTTTTTATCTACAATGGGCTAAAAAATATTACATTTCACATGTTGTTAATTGACAATGAGCCAGATGGTAGTGTGCTCAATGTACTTCGTCTCTATTAACAACCGGACGGCTGTAAGCCATTAGCTGCTGCGCTTCGAAGGCAGTAAACATACTAAAATAATAATAAAACAAATTTGTAACGTTAAGTATTCAGCTTCAGGTAGACTTTATTGTCAAAGTTCCGGATTTTGACGAACATGGTAACACTAATTTCATCGGAGGTTACAATTAAAATAATTCTTTGTTGTGAATAACATATAAAATTGCCAGTTTAATAATGGTGAGAATTAGCGTTTTTTTTTGCGATGAATTCCTGAAATCGTTACCACAACGGACGTAATTATTCACTTAACCACCTCAAAGTAGTTATTTGTTCATGTCTAAAGTTTACGTATAAACCAATCCATTACTAGAATTTCATGAACTATTCGATTAAATGCAAATACAATAATTTCTTCGACCTACTGACAAAATAGTCACATTTTAACTGGGCTTGCCTGGTAACACGGGGGTTGTCGGTTCGATCCCGCGACAATGGGATTCAGTAGCAAGATTTCCTGAACTATTTTGGCCAATAATTATTTATTTAAGCGACGATACAAGCAGGTAAGTAATACGCTTGCTTATAACGTGGTTCTAGTTAAGATGTTACGATACATACGTTGACCCTAGTAATGACACAAACTACACGTCCCTTCAAACCGGAATACAGCAATACTTGCCACACTGCCGTTTGGTGGCAGTAACGGGCGCTACTGTTGTACCTACCTAGACGGTGTCCGGCAACTGATTACTACTAGTGAAACTGTAGTAGTAGTTAATTGCAAAACTGTCTCCGTTACAGTTTACCATAAAAGCTGGACCTATGTCGCTTTTCAACATACGAGCTGTACTCTAGGCAGGAATAGTCTACCATCTACCTCAATTTCAAACCATGTCAAATGGAGGTCAATCCTTAATTAAATGCATTTACTTTTAAAAATAAAATTATAATTGTTATAAAAAAAGACGGAAAAAAAAACAAGCAGTTTATTAATAAACATTATATTTCTCGATAGCATTTTTAATATAACTCCATTATAGCTGAAAACTAAAATTCAGTAGTTTATATAGTTAGCTAAAAAATTAACTATAGCACTAACATTTACCAGTGTAATTATTGCACAACAAAGAACTACGTTTTGGTACAACGACCTAGTCACAGTAGCTGCGGGTCCTTCAACCTTAGGACGTCTATTATCAGCACCATTACGTCACTGTCCACCGTGGGAACGTCTTCGTTTATGGTGTCCATTCCATATCTTCAGTACTGCTTCACCTCCATATTTTAGTAGACAGGTTAACATAACAAAAAGCATAAGACTTTATATGTAAATTTATTTAGTAATGTATATTAATTAAGTTGTGGTAAATCTATTGCTGAAGGAAAAGAACTTGTCACCTATTATATCTGTTTATTTAAGCGACCCCCCAGCGTGGTGGAAAATACCCAAATCCCACCATATGAAATCTTTACACACTACGGCTCCTAGTTCCCGGCGATACCAGAGTCCATGCTGACAGTGTACCGATAGCTGTGGAGATCTTTGGTGGGGCATATATCCAGCAATGGACGTCTCCGCTGATAATGATGAAGTAAGCAATCGAATCAGAATTGATATCCGTAGAAGAAACTATGTTCACCAAGAACCCAAAGGCTTGCTACACTAAAATGGTAATAAACCACATTATTCGAAGGACTGACGACTGATGAGTAAATAAGATCCTCGAGTGGCGGCGCGTACTAGTAGACATAACAGTCTGCCCCCCACAAAGTGGAATGACAATCTGGTGAAGGTCGCGGGAAACAACTGGAGGAAGACACCGCAAGACGGTTCGATGTGACCTAGAACCTTAAGTCCTGCGGTGGACATCTATCGAATAATGTTGAAGTAGTGGTTACTGCGCATTTACTTCTGCCGATAAGCAGTAGTGTGCAAACACGACTGCGTGTCAGTATGAAAAGTGTTGTTGCGTATAAAACATTGCAGTTACGAGACAACACAGGTAGGTTAGGATAATGTACACTGCACCGAATTGTGTGTAGTGTATCAAATTCGAACTTGCATAGTAAATATTCGTCGCACCACTAACCATCAGGAACGTCATGACTTTTTAACAATTTCATGCATATTGTTAACTATATTCAAATTTTTTTTTCTGGAAAATAAAATATGTTTATAAACCAAACGTTTCCTAAGACAATTTTGAAACCGATCAGTATACGTAAGTATGCTGCTAGTGTCCACGCAGTTGACCAACCATGAGTAACTTCCATTATGTAATATCCAATAGAGACTAGTTTTACATACACTGTTGTAAAATATACATTTGATAGATATCGAATATCTGTATATGTATATAGGATATATTCAAAGATTCATTTATTCATCCCGAGATCTCCGAAACAGTCAAAGGAAAACACTCAAAATTTGGTGAAGATATTTCTGCCATTTAGAGGTCAGCTAAGAATAGATTATAAAAAATTCCTCCTCCATACGGATCAGCAAGTGTAGTCAGCACAGCGGGCGGGGAACAGCCAGTACATACATATGTATACATAAAAAAAAATTTAACTTCTGTTCGTACTAATATTAACAATAACTCGAGCTATTTTAATGGTACATATATAGACATTGCGACAAGTACATTCCGTAACTGCTACTTTTTAATAAAAACATTATTTTCATCATCATCACCAGGTGATACACTACTGCTAGACAGGTCTTCTGCTGTCCGGGTTAAGCTGTTCATATAAAATCCTATCAAAAACAGCATTTCACCATTGATATAAAAATAAATGTTTAAATTGCTTGTAACTTATCTTTGAAATATGGATGGTAGACCATCTAGGTACCAACACAGCTACTTCCACCGAACTGTAGCGTGTAGACATTACTGTTTCAATTTGAGGGACGCTGTAGCTAGTGAAATTACTCGGGTAACGAGACTATGCATGTCTCAATGCGACGAGCGCAATGTGGTGCAGTATGTAGCATCCTAACTAGCCACGTTATTCGCAGCAGTATCAACATTAGATGAAGATTTCTACGTAAAATAAAATGAAAATTGAATGGAGGATCACGTTTGTAAACCACTGTATTAGTACTTGTAATCAACCTAATTGATCTATCAGTTTGTCTGAATGCTAGTGTAGTCGGTCAAGCTTAATATAGATTACAATTCATACAACCGTATCAAGGTAACAGGAAAATCATTCTTTAACTTCACGCGACAATACGTAAACAATTCCAAAGATCTGGTGAAGGCAAATAAGAATATGATGAAGAAAATATGCCTTTTTTCTGTATATATATAGAAGAATTAAATAAACTAGTTAAGTATGTTGCGGCCAAACACGACTCCGATAATATGCGTTATCAGTTTTTTAACAATTTACTACCTGCCCGTTCCGTCTTCACGAACTAATAACAAGTGAGCTGTGAGGTTACCAGTTCAACTATTAATGCATAAGAATCAAAATAATTTATGAAAATAAACTAGTAATTTTAAAAAATTTCCATACAGTTTCGCCATGAATCAAATATTAATCAAGAAAAACTAGTTTAATTTTTTAATTTGTAATTAGTATGATTTTTTAAATAATATTTTTAATATGGTACTATTAAGGGCAAAAACGGCAAATGAAAAGGTTTATTCTAATGGTGGAAGATACGCCTGCCAATAACGACATAACGCTCGTCGCCTCGTAACGACTCGTTAACCCAGTAATTTTATTACATTAAGTACTCTGCAAATTAGAGCTCAGTAACGTTCAGATATTACTGCACCAGTACCTACCTAATTAAATATAGCAGCGGGTTCTACCCAGAGTAAGGACTATTATTGTCTTCACTGTTTTATGAACACGATTAAGATACTTTGTTGTATATCTAAATCGTGTTCTTAAAATACCAAGTTACTACTAATCAGCCAATTTACTTTTAATTGCAAGACATTTTTGACTCCGAGGGTGATAGAATTTATTTATTAATTATTCCCTGGTGATGTAGTGATGTTATCTATTCGACCGACTTTTACAGCTCGCCCGATACTGGGCTCGAGGGAACACGGAGTCTACTGCCTAATGCTTATTACGTGAATACAATTCCAACTACCTTCATACGAGTGCAGTTTTATTGATGAACTCCTGATTTTTAAACTTATTACAATTGCTGCCGAAGTGATGTTAGGAATTCAAATAATTATAGTTAATGTAATAAACCTTCAACACTAGAAGTATTTAACAAAATTATATTTGAAAGACAAGTGTGTAATGGGTATACTTACGAACTCTACTATCTTGAGCGCGACCCACTTGTCGCACACCGGCATCGCGCGGCAGGTGCTCTGCGCCCGCGACTGTGCTTGCACAACACAATTAGCACTAAAAACTCGGCGCCTCAGCACAGCCCCTCAAAACATAAACATATTCAAGCGTTTCGAACGCGGCCGCGCGACACAATCGCAGCTTTACGTTTGAAACCCACCACACCACCACGTCCGGCGAGCGCCGCCATGCGACATTGAACAGAGCCCAGCCACCGAGCGCCCGCACCGTCCCGTGTTAGTGAAGCGACACAGAGGCAAAACAAATAAAACCACAAAGCGCATATTAAAATATTATACTTAAATTTATTAATTCAATACTGGCCCATGCAAGATCATTTTAAAAACTCGTAAAACATTGAGAGATAAATTCATAGTGCTCCACGCTACAAAATGTTGTTCTTTCTCCGATTTGGCTAATGCCTAGATAATTTCATAATGCTGCCCTTCTATATTCGTTGCAGATGAAAACAGATCCAAATTGATTTAAGTGCTTAAAACGTGATTTTAAATAGACTTATATTCATACACAGAAATAGTAAACTATAACAACATGAATATTATATTTCCGTTGAAAAAACTTCAAAAAAATGTAGATATCAACGCGTGCTGTGCAGTGGATCTATGCGAACGGAGCCTTCGTCCTTCTACGGTTGCCCTTAATCATATCCTAAACAATACGAACGCCATTGAAACGTTACACATGCGCTTAAATATATCCATCTAACAAAAAGCGGAGAATTTAATACATTTTGAATCTCCAATTATATTCTTAAATAAAATACGTTTAAATTAAAAGATTATAAAATTGAACCTCTACATTTACCTCTCTTATGCTTTATCACAAATTGCAAGAGACACATATTAGATTTAGAGATAAAATATATAAAAAGTGAAATAATTTCATAAGTAAATAATTAGACAATTCAAAATGGATGCCTTCACCATTCGAAATGTTTCGCCACACAAAGTTAGTAACAAACTGTTAAAACATTAGCAAACACAAATAAGGCATACTGATTTAGGAAAATTGATTAATAACAGTTTCATTATCAATTAACTGCAAAACAATTAGCATTAAATAGTTTATCATTAGAGAAAGCTACGCCACATGCGGTCCACATTAAAATCATCCCTTGAACACGCGAGCATTCAACAAACGTAGCAATCGTGTAGCATGCAATAAATTAATCAACAAAAATAAAATGATTAGTGTAGAAAATAAATAAACACCCAATAACTGTGCAGGAAGCTGCGTCTCAGATTATTATCAGTTCTCATATTATTTCATTCAGATATATTAATAAAAAATTACGATTCATACTCTGCTCCTGGGCGTTGTCCTGTTCCTAACTAATGAGGAGCTCTGTCACTAATTGCAGTGGCCTATCATAATGGTGTCTGTTACAATTGTAATGGCGACAAATGTTTATTTTTGAAACAGTCTTCTGTTATGCATGTTTTGTACATCAGCTTTCTGCACAGTTATAAACCAAAAATTCACACATCATACTCATGGTTTCTATTGATGAACTCCTGCAGTGGGTGGCGCGCGGTCCACGGATTGAAGTCGCGAGTAGGAGCCGCGTGCGCAGCTTCAGCAGCTACGTTGGCGGCCTGCGCAGCGACGTGGGCTGACGCAGTGGTAGGCATATCTATGTTAGCATCAGATGCGAATGGCAGCCACACGGCCTGCTCACCCCCATCCAAACCGATCCCAGCGCCCGCGTTAGGCGACACCATTGGCGTATTCGAGGATTGATTGATGCGGTTGGACCAACTGACGAAAAAATAGTGTATGAAATATTAATTTTCAGTAATGAGTAAAATTTAAAAATGTGAAAACGCGGTATAAACCAATAAAGTCATTATAAATCAAAAGTAACTTAGCAGATCATTGTATTGTACGCACTCGCTGTAAGCGGCCGAGTTGCGGTGCGCTTCTTGTATCATGCGCAGCCGACGCGCTTGCAACCACGGCTCCAGCGTGTAGGAGGGCGCGGCCGGCGGCGGCGAGCCTGCGCAATCGTCGGGCACGCGCGCCAGCTCCACGCCGCGCTCTGGACTCCAACGCCCAATCTAAAACCATATGAAAAACAACGAATGTATAAATGGAAAGAGGTTTTTTATATTTACTCCAAGGAAATCCGAGGACTCGTGGTTCACTAAAAAACGAATAATTAAAGAGCCACTAGACTTACCAAGTACATTCTCTTATGCCCGCCAATAGATGTTCATTCGTTGAGAATATGATGTTAACATAAACGTAAAAATCGATTATCATACAATATTATGAGGTATCCAATTATTGTCTAGTTATATATTTAATACAAAATAAATAATTAAAAAAACCAGTACAAAAAAAAAATAAATAACTTACATTATAATTTCTAATACAAACATTCATTGATTTTGATTGAGGTCATTTAAAACAATAATTATACAATTGCAAATGAAACATAATAATCTTTAACACATTCAATCAATAGAAAGTAAAAAAAAAGTGATAACAGGTTTAACCTCGCGGTACTGGCGCAGGAGTTGTGGCGACTGCGGCAAGGACCAGTCGACGGCGGGGCGCGCGCCTCCGCCCCAAGCCGCCGCGGCTGCCGCCACCAGGGCCTTGCGGGCCATAGCGGCTCCGCGGTGCGAGCGGTACTCCACTATGGCGGCGCATGAGGACAGCGAACGACGAATGCGAACCTCCTGCACCTCATCCGTCAGCGCGTACAGCAGCCGCACGATCTCCGCGGACGGTGTAGTGGGCGGAATGCGAGAGATAAATATGCGGCAATTATTGATCGATGGACATACACCTTAAACGCAAACAAAACTTTGGTTTCACAAATAATATAAGTTTTATTAGTCCAATAACATTACAAGAGCGTTTAGTAATTTACCAACAGCTCATACTTTCCACAATGAAAATATAATTTACCTAACTGCCACGATGGTCTAATCATATAGTTATTAAACATTCTTATAGCATTTCTCGCCTCTACGTCCGTGGTGTACATCGCGAAGGCGTACCTGACAATTTGAATAAAATGATTTCATAAGAAAAAAAAAATTGTTACTTTTAAATAAGAAACGATAAGATTATATACCCCCTATTCCACCCAGAAAAATTAATCATCAGGCGAAACTCGAATAAATCTCCCGCCTGTCGGAACAACGGCACCAGCGTGTCTTCAAAGCAGTCGTGAGGAATTCGACCAATGAATACCTGGATCAGAAATAGTTTTTTACGTATTGAGTATATATTATTGAAGCAGTTCCAATATGATCATTTTTATTTTGTTTAGTTATGTTCAAAACAGGTTAGAATAGATAATTTTAATTTAAGACGAAATAACACATATTTAAACAATATTTAGTTATATAACTAGTCATCGCCAGTTTTTGATAGCTTAAATTACCGAATACCAATAATATGAATTTTTAAGTGTTAAATATATTAAAAACAAATGTAAAATAAAAATCATACATAAAATGTACCTAATATATTATATAAAATGTATTTAATAATAAAATTAAATTATGAAAACTTTATTAATAAATCGTAATAAAATAAATTACGTTTCAATGCAACGTAAAGTGATGAGTATAAGTGTATGAATAATTTTCCCGCGGAGTATAAATGATCCGTGAACCGCCATTTTGGTGACCGCTGATCTTAGAGAACCGCCATTGCGGCGTCCTTTGATATAGGAACCGAATAGAATTTAAAGAAATGATTTTAAACAATTTATTAATATCTATTGTGAATTGTTAATCGTATTAAAGTATGACGCATGGAATTGAGTATACAAGTTCATAAATTTTGTAATACATAAATTAAGATATAAAATTAGTAAATTAACGAAATGTAAAGCGCGTCTTTACTACGTATTAGTTTCGAAACAAATATTAAATAGTTTATTTTCTTTCCCATAATAATTATTCTTACAGCTTTTACTATAATATATACCAGTATAAGAATTATTTTTTTAATTCGCAATCCTTTAATGAAAACGTTCGTAATTTCTGAATAGAACAACACAGCTCTGTTGAAAATCCAATAGCCTACTAGGAAACACATTGCCAATGCGCTTGGGCATTAAGGTAAATAGAGGCATTGACTCTCTTTTGTAGAGAAGCCCCGGAGTACCAACGTTGAGAACATTAAATGAGCAGTTTATGTTAGGTTTATATACAAAGAAGCGAGAGGTTCTATTCTATTCTATTAAAAAAATTAAATCTCCTTAATATCATTAATATTGCTGCATTGCCCAATTTTCTTAAAACGCTAAAATAATTTATAACGCACAGTTAATTTGTGTGATTAAGAAGTTTACGATTTCTTTTCATGGTTCCAAATCATCTTTGCAGCCTTTTCATTTACCTGGACTAACTAAAAAAAAATGGCGGGATTCTATCCAAATAAATGTAACAAAAAGAGCCTAATAGTAGCTAAAGTAGATAAAAATATTTACCTCACAACTTCTTGAAGGTTCAGGTCCACTCCAAGCATGAGGAGCTTTTCTATAAATTCTTTGTCCATTAATTTGTGTCAAAGTGTACGAAGTGTTATTTTCTGTTAAAGACAATAATCTCGATGATAATTCAAATTGATTCACTTCACTGGTTGAATAGTGTTTAAGAGGCGACATTTTTTCAATATTAATATTTATTTCTTATTTTCAATGTTTAAAAAATAATTAATATATAAAATAATTTTTATATATTATTATTTGAAGCGAACGAACTGCGCGAGTAAGCCTCGAATAAGAATGTAATTTAAACGACAAAACGAATTTGCGAATCAATCAACAAAATGGTGGTCAGACAATCCGACCCTTGATCCAATAATCAAAATTTGTACCAATTTATAAAACTAATGAAACGTTATTAATTTTGTTACATTAATTAAAAGTTATAATTAATAACATAATTTTAAATATAATAAAAAGTACAATATGAAACAATTTCATTATTTCAAAAAAGAAAGTACGATAATTGCGGAAATTAATACGCAATTTAAATTTAATTAAAGAAAAAATATTCTATTACGAATGTCATGCAATTGACTAAATCAGATCAGAAAAGTCAGACACTAATAACTATTAAATTTTATGATGAAACTTCTATTTAATAAAAATATTTTATATATATTTAAAAAATATTTAATATTCGATCCAACAGAATTATTAAAAAATATAGAACAAATTTTTATAATTTTATTTAAAATAAGAAAATAGCATTTCTTTTTAATATCACAGAAAATCAAACAAGTAAAATTTCAGTCCTACTTTTTATGATTTATAAAATCCAAAACCATTACTTTGCGATATTTTTATTTTCATTGATTATTATTATTATAAATTAAGAGCGATCTTAGAAAGTGGGAAAAAGAAATTAAAGCAGAAGAGAATAATAGCAACAGATTAATAGGGAGTTTTCTAAATTATTTTAATCATGAAAATTTATTTTCATTAAAATATTTTGTTACAGAGACCTCTAGTGGCTACATGAAAATTACAAAGCGAAAGAATATTCCGCGTTTTATGTTTAAGCAACAATTTCTACGAAGAGCAAAATCTTCTTCTTCCTCCTACCTTTTTCTCTATTATATAGGGTCGGCACAATATGTACTTCTCATCCATATCCCTCTATCAGCCGTCATATCGGAATTCACAATCTACGAAGAGCAAAATAATTCTTAAAAATAATGTACTGGTAATTGGTCTCTTTCATCGAAGCCCGCCTTTTCTCGCCGCTGTTGTTTGCCGCTAAACAATATTATACAAACTTGTATGGCGTTATGCGTCTTGAAGCGACTAGCACTATTTTGTTATGGATGAAAGAATCATAATCTTTGAAAAATAAATTTAAATCAACAATATCATTTGATTTTATTCATTAAAATTTTATTTGGACTAGAATATTTTGCTTAATTTTATGATCTCTATGCCAATGAAGTTAAAATCATTTTATTTTTTTTGGAGATTACACAAAACAAACCAAGTTAAAAATATCTTAACTAGTTTTAATTTGGAATAAATATCAATAAACTGTTACTATTATTTTTCAGACAAACATTGCCAATATATTTGTATAGATTAAAATGTATTCGGAACAATTATATATTTACCTAAAACATTGTATAATCTCTTCCCTAAGATGCCTAGTTGCTCGCTGGCCTAATGGTTAGAGCGTGCGGCTTTCATTCCGAAGGTCGCGGGTTCAAACCTCGGCATGTACCAATGTCTTAATATTTAAGTTATGTACATTTGTGAACTTTACTTACAACAGCGAGATACAAAAACGCTAAAGGAAAACATCGTGAGGAAACCCGCACACTGATATCATCTTTGTGTGTGTGTGTGTGTGGTGGTCCCAATAAAGTGGCAACAGGCTCGCTCCTTGTTACATGGGACCTAATCTGACCACATCTGGCAAAACGTGGGTGGTTTATTCACCTCTGCCTACCCCTACTGGGAAAAAGACGTGACTATATAAAAAAAAAAAATTCTCTAAGATGAGCCAATAAAATTATGAAAATTTACAACTGGGTGCGAATAAGTATTATATTTTTCTAAGTTGAAATGAAAATAATGTGAAGTTGTTCTGTCAAATTACTTTTAAACTTTGGAATAATATCTGTTTATAATTTTCAGGTGAATTATCAAGAAAAAATATGGTTTTTTCTTTTTAGACTTTATTTAAAGACGTTACATTTATTTCTTGTGAAAAAAATGAATTATGTACAATCTGATTAAAATAAAATTACTTGTAGCACAATTTTTTTTATATACTATGACAATTTGTACAACAATACACAATTTAAGTATATGATGACTAGGGGTCTAATTTTAGCGACACATTTCCTTGCTATTCGGCTCATATCTAAACTATACTTCAATTGCGTTCTCAATATATATATTTTTCGAGTTTGAGGGTTCATGCGGAGTATCTGAGGTTTCGTAAAATATTCCAATTTTTTCTGATCCAAAAGTTTCATCACCTTTGGACTGATGGCCGGTACTGCTTCTAATTCTAAAACACTTAGGTGCTCTTTTGGAATACCTAAAACCAGATTTTAAATGGCTTAACCAAAGTGTAAATAGTACTAACTACAATGATCAAAATTAAATTATAAACTAAATTTATTTTTCAGTACTAAACTTAAAAATACTCCGACAGCTGCTTTAGTGTAGAGATGCTTTTAATATTTTTATTTTAACAAGTTCTATTTTTTTTCGAATAAGATTGTAAAAAGTAAAAACTTATTTAATTAGTAAATAAATAAGTAAATTATTATTATATGCGATAACTAGCACTTATTTCTGTTCAACTAACTATATGACAATGTTTCTCTTAGTATTCGTACTTACATATGAACAGTTCATTCAGCCGACTAATTTCATGAGAAGACCATTTATATGGATCTCCATAAGCATTAGGGTGAGTCGCGATGTTATAAAGTGTCTAAAAATTATGCATTTTATGTGAACATGATGCAAAATAAATCTCGTATTTCTATGATGAAGTACGCTCCATCTCTAACGAAAGCAAGTGCTAATAAGAAAATCTTCTACACGGATAAATGATTAAAAATTCGTCATGTCTTTTCTTAATTTTGAACGATCATAATACTTTTGTAGTTTATATCTTATTTAACTAACACGGGTTATTTATATTTAGAAATACTTCAGACAGTAAATATCGTTTCATTATATAGAACATCGCGAATAAGAGCTAGATTATCCATCTCATAACAAGGGATGTCTTTGTAATTTTTTTTTTGTAACAAATTTCATGTCTTACAAATACTTCGGAATGTTTGCACTTGCATTGTAAATTTATACAACATTTTTTTAAATCAATTTACCTTCTTCTGTTGAACATTACACCTGTCGAGTTTTCCTAAAACGTCTACATTTAATTTTTTAAACGTATTAGGGGTGATCTTTTGCAGTTCATAATTAGGGAAAGCACACAGCAGATAACCCATTTCATTAATTCGCGAACCATTGTTGTACCAGTCACTGCCAAAGTATCTTCTATACGCCGCCACCAAAACACCAAACTTGAAAATTTATTTTTATTGTATGGAAATTCTGTTATTCGGTAACTTTTGACAAACGTTACTCAGGTAGGTACCACAGGCCTTTAACTGTTTTTATGGACTAAGGTTAAACATTACCGTGTTCCGATGTAAATGGTGCTGTAATTATTGGGGTAAACTAAACTTAACAACGTGCTATATGCCAGATCCAGATCCGAACCAGATCTGTACCTGCTGGCCTGATCTTGTCTTATAATCATTACGATACATAAAAACAACATTAACTAGAGATTGTTAGCATCCTTAATACTACTAAAACATAAAAATACCTTCCTATTCTCTAGATTAACATAGTGGGCTGTAAAATACTTAAAAACTGAATATTCTCCGAAATTAACGTAGTATAAATCTTCCTCTGGTATAACATTTAAAAGGCTTCCGAAAGCAAGAAATTCTCGACCTTGTAAATATGCTGCTGTTTTCCCATCTGAAATTAAAAGAAAACTGTTTAGGATGAAAAAAGCGTTCTCACAACCTGTATAAGATTAAAGCATAAAGACTTCTTTTTTTTATGTTTAAATTACGTGTTTATTTATTTTTTTATTAGATAAACTGACGATAATGTAAAGGTATCGAGAAACCGCTGTATGTGGACACCACAGAATTGATAGTGATTTTTCGTATTAGTATCATTGTATAATAGTAGTATCTTTTAGTATTTGTTTGCAAAACTTATTTGCATTAATAATCATAATCTTGTAACCCGTTATCATATCCCAAGCCAGTAAAACTCTGGTAATTGGTATCAAATGTTTTTTCGTATGTATTAAAATATGTAATATTGTTTCTGGGTCAAGTCGTAGAAACGAGCTGGGTGGTCCAAAAAATATCATATCCATTGATTGCTCTATTCTAATACGATTATCCATTTCTTCGTAAAAGTCTTCATATACATTAGTATCTGAAAGGTTATTTAAAATGAAATAACGAAAAGACGCAAGCAATATTTTAGTCATAATAACAAAAATAAACTGGATTTATCTTCAAAATTTCAAGTCAATTCGGATTGTCTATATACCTATTCAAATATCATCATCATCATCAGCTGATAGAAAAACACGGCTGGACATACCCCTTCCCCGAATATCTCCACATCAATCCAACTCGCGTTGATAGCATCAAGTAGTTCCCGCAACTCCCACGAGATCGTTGGTCCACCTTTGTATTATATTGACTATTAATAACAAAATAATAGTTTTATACATAAGCACATAAAAAATATTTAAAAAATTGGTGTAAATGAATTTTAAAAACGGTGTATTTGTTCCGCTCAGGCTTCCAAACCGATTGAAAAATTTGAATGCGACTTTCTTTGACTTATAGCACATTATTTTGTATGCAGTAATTTGGAATTTACAGTTTACAATTACTAATGATCAAAAGATTCGTCTTAACAAGTTGTCACTTTTGTAGTGTCTGGTTTTGTTTTACTCTTTGTTGTAGCTCGCCACTAGACAACGCTGTCGTAAATTAAGATATTTATCGTTTACCAACTTTTGAAAGGGATTATGATTGTTATGCTTAATTGTATATATATACACACATATCAACATAATATACTGCAAGTACAAATTTTATTTTGGGTAGTATTAATATCAATATTAATTATAGGAACATTTTGTAGCAGATACCAGCTTCAGAAGTAGCAATCATCGCATTTTTTTCATCTTCATATTCTAAATCCATTTCTTCAATTGTCTTTCGCTGATAATTTCTTGATTGGTGTCCAAAAGCTTAAAATATATTGATCGTAATTATACTGTTTGACAATAACATTTAAATTAAACTCCGCTTTGAAATAAAGAAACATATCACAAAAGTAATACTTAAAAGGATCTAATGATACATAAACGGTTCAAAATATGTTTTAATTTTATTACCCAAATGTAATATAAGAAATATAATAAATTTGATCATTGCTTCCGAAACTGAAATCAATCATTTACAATGTATTATATAATCCAGTAGGTATAGATTACAAAACTTAATTATTTTATTATTTTAATGTATATTTCTTTCGAATAAGGTAACGAACTTAGTATGTTAAAAAAAATTAAATATCCAAAACACATGTGCAAGCAATAACATTTAAGCGATAACTCATATTTTTAGCACGAAGTATAGGTCTACCAGGATTTGATGGCAAAAGGAAAAAAGAAATTGACGCTAGCAATACTGGGGAAATTGGAGAAAATCGTTTTGATACTTTTTTTTCCTTATAGCGGCTGATTCTGTAAGTGATACATATAAAAATTTACCAATGATCAAGGATAATTTTTGACAATCTTACTGCGGCGAATGTGGGGGTTCGAAATTTAGATGAAAACTCCAATTATGTCTATGGTCTTGAGTTTATTAATTAATTATAGGTAGAACTTGAAAATGCTTCCAAATAATGCACATCCATAAAAAAGTCTTCATCGGAAGAGGAAGACGAAAAAGACGCAGTATTTATATTAAACCTTTCCTCCTGCATCTCAATTAATCGAACTTGTTCTATGAACTGATTTTCAATTTTTATTACATATAAGGTTGGCAAATATCTCCCTTCCGCCTTTTTGTCTTTTGAATTTCGCGGCTATGTACAAAGCGCTACAGAGCTCGTATCTGGCAATACTATACATATTTATGCATAATTAGTTTGGATATTGCGTTCAACAGTTATAGACGTGTAAACATTGAGTTCACTAACGCCGAAATTCGCGCTATTTTAAAGTTTTCCTTCGTTAAAGGCAAATCCGCTAGAGAAACGTTCCGTGAGATTAATGTTTTGGGGGATGGTACTCTATCACTTCGAACCGCGGAGGAATGGTTTCGACGATTCAGAGCCGGTGAAAACGACACCATGGAAAAGCCAGCCGGCAGAAGACCTGTGACGACAAATACCGATCAAATCATGGACTACATCGAGTTAGACCGGCATGTGGCATCTCGTGACATCGCCCAGGAGATGGGAGTTAGTCACCAAACCATTTTAAACCATCTGCAGAAGGCTGGATACAAAAAAAAGCTTGATGTTTGGGTGCCGCATGATTTGACGCAAAAAAACCTTCTGGACCGAATCAACGCCTGCGATATGCTGCTGAAACGGAACAAACTCGACCCATTCTTGAAGCGGATGGTGACTGGCGACGAAAAATGGATCACATACGACAATATCAAGCGAAAACGGCCGTGGTCGAAGGCCGGTGAATCGTCCCAAACAGTGGCCAAGCCGGGATTGACGGCCAGGAAGGTTTTGCTGTGTGTTTGGTGGGATTGGAAGGGAATCATCCACTATGAGCTGCTCCCATATGGCCAGACACTTAATTCTACCATCTACTGCGAACAACTGGACCGCTTGAAGCAGGCGATCGACCAGAAGCGTCCAGAATTGGCCAACAGGAAGGGTGTAGTGTTCCACCAGGACAACGCCAGACCACACACTTCGTTGATGACTCGTCAGAAGCTACGGGAGCTCGGATGGGAGGTTTTATCGCATCCACCATATAGCCCGGACATAGCGCCAAGTGATTACCACCTGTTCCTGTCCATGGTGAACGCCCTTGGTGGTGTAAAGTTGAACTCAAAAGAGGCTTGTGAAAAGTGGCTGTCCGAGTTCTTCGCAAATAAGGAGGGGGGCTTCTACGAAGGAGGTATTATGAAGTTGCCGTCTAGATGGAAACAGATTATCGAACAAAACGGCGCATATTTGAACTAAATCCGATCACTGTAACACTTTTTATAAAGCATTGAATAAAGAGCAAAAAAACGGAAGGGAGATATTTGCCAAACTAATATTACAAGATTTTCGCCATTCATCGACACCTACTTGAGACAAAGCTTCTTCTGTTAAAGTTTTTATATTACTTGCAGGTCTATTGAAGTTTTTAACCGCAACTTTTTGTTTCATTATTCCCCAGATTAATCCTATGGGGTTTAACGTACAATGATATGGTGGGAGCCTGTGGCCGTGTGATTTTAAAATCTCATTTATCTGATTTAGGTTCAGACTTATGATTTTTCACTGCTTCCAGTAATTGACATTTACGCCAATTATCGTTGTAAGGGATATTGTTTGATTGAAGCCATTCTTTTATAACAGCGATAAGGTCGGCTTGTGTGCGCTTTCGTTAATTGTACAGAATGGTACTTGGTGTTATCCATGACTCATTTCGTAAAGTTATCTTTATTCATATGATGGTGGTAGTCAGCAGATGTACTCTTCGACTTATAACATAACATATGACATAACAATTCGTCTTATGGTAGTATTAAAAACACCTTTTTTTTTTTTTTTTGATATCGGTGGTGGAAATGCTGTTAACGCATACCCAGCGTCCTTTTCAAGGGGGGGGACGCCGGGTTATGTGGGGCTCGGGGCCACTGAGATGTTGTGCGTGACCCCCATACCCACTAAAACCACCACCGCTTGTCCCGCCACACGCATACTGGAGACGCCCGGGTTTCAGCCAAGCAACTCTCCGGGCGCCTCCGCGTATAAAACTCCTCCTGGTGGGTGCCCGCGGGGAGCAAAAGCACCCACCTGCCGTCCCGTACCGGCCCCTTACGGGACCGGCACGTTGGGGCCCCCCGACCCCTCAGACGACCGCGCGCGCCCAAGACGGAGCGCACGCCCGGCCGCCGCCTTCCCGTGAAGGAATTGGGCGGCGGCCTCCTCCCTCCAGACTCCCCCCCCCACTTCGACGAGGGAGGGGGGACAAAAACCAAGACTCCCCCGGGGGACGCACCCCCAGGGGAAACACGACAAAAGGCCCAAAGGGCCACGCCCATGGCCCGAAGGCCCCCTCACACCGTGCCCGGCTAGGGGCCCGTCGCTCACGGCGGGAGGAAGCGGACGGCGTGGTTCTTCCGCCGCGCTCTCCCGCCGGCCCGCCGCCGCCTGCAAGGTGCGGCAGCGGCGTCGGCCTCCCTCGTGCGCTCGGCGGCCTCCTTCTGACGCATCACTGCGCCGCAGAAAGAGGCTACCGCCCTCCAAGACCTCTCGCTGCTCAACATACGATCGATTACAGTCGGCAGCGAGAGGTCACTGCCGACTTGCGCGACGAGGGCGTGGCGTTGCGGCCCCCATGCCGGGCACTCCGCCAGAGTGTGGTGCGCCGTGTCAATCGGCGCACCACAATCGACGCATTCCTGCGTCATCTCCCTACGAGCCACCTGGTGCAGGTACTTGCCGAAACATCCATGGCCTGTCAGCACCTGCACCAGGTGGAACGTCAAGGCCCCGTACCGCCGGCTCATCCACCGGGACAGGTGGGGCCTGATGGCCTCCACCGTGTCCCGGCCGGCGGCAGGGTTACCTAACTCCGTCTCCCACCGCCGGATCAGGGCGTCATGGGCAACGCGCCTGATCCGGCGGACCGTGGCCCGGTCCGGCCGACGCTCTCCGGCATCCCGCAGGAAGAGGTACACTTCCGCGAGCGACTGCGCCTGTAGATGCCAAGGCGCATCGCCCGCGAGAAGCGTACCCGCCGTCCAGGACACCGTACGGTACGCCCGACAGGCTCGGACCGCCAGGATACGTTGGGCCCTCTTCAACACGGGCCCGTTCCTGGCGGTCTCGCACCTATCTACCCATACGGGCGCACCGCACAGTGCCATACTCCGCAGGATGCCAGAGTATAGGCGCCGACACAAATGACCCGGCCCCCCGACATTGGGCAGCAATCTGCCCAGCGCAGCGGCGGTGGCGGTGAGCTTCGGGAGAAGCCGTTCGAAGTGCTCTCCGAAGCTCCATCGCCCGTCCAGAGTGAGCCCTAAATACTTGAGGGCTCCCCGCACTGGGACCCTCTCGCCCCGGACGGGGATGTTCGCGCCCCGTGGTGGACCCCTGCGGGGTCCGTGGAAGAGGAGGGCCTCCGTCTTCGTGACGGAGACCCTCAGACCCAGCTGCTCGATCTGGTCCACCACCAGCGACGTGCCAGTGGCGGCCAGACGAGCAGCTTCGTCGTAACTCCTCCCCCGGGCCGAGACGAGGGTGTCGTCCGCGTAGCATAGTACCCTCGTCCCGGGGAGGACCGGCTGCCGCAGCAGCCAGTCCTACGCGAGGTTCCACAGCAAGGGGCCCAAGACCGACCCCTGTGGAACCCCGCTCTCCACGCGCCGCCGATGTAATTCGCCGCTGCCATCAAAGTATTAAAAACACCTAAATTAACCAAAGTTTAGTATTAATAATATAATACACACAAAAATGCAATAAACCAAAGTATCAAGACGTGTCATTCCTACTAACCCAGTCAACGCTTGCACATGGATCAATATCGATGATTGTGTTTGTTCCGCACCTTGTTCATTAAGTATTCTTTGATAAACATTGAAAAAAATATTTCTTGCTTGTGATCGAAGAGGTTTCTTCGACATTTTTACCACTTTTTAAAGGAAATTTGGAGCCAAACCAAAAACAATTTCTGAAAATTTCATTTGACAGATGACATTCTTTTTGTTGCCATATGAGAATCGCTATTTTTTAAACTTTTTTTTTGCTATCATATCTTAGTAGACCTATAATTTCGAAGGAATTAGGCAATGTGCGGAAAGTAAAAAGTCCAAATTTATTACGCAAAGTAAAGGAAAGTGTGATAAAAGTATCATTTTAATTGACAACTAAAAAACTATCCACCAAACCGCACTTGTCTATTATAGTGGATAAATGGCCATGACTTTATTCCTGTAAAAGAATATTCCAAATCCAACGGTAGTAACATTAAGTGGGCGGTTTATAATTATTTATTTTTATTACTTAGAGTGTCGTTTGACTAGGATCGAATCCACAAAGTAAGCGGCAATGTATTCTTCATTGGCAAACCTCTTTAGTGATATATATATATATATATATATAGTTTATGCTAAGCAGTATAATTTTTAAACCTCTAATTCTAGAAGTATTTTTTATTCTACGAAGCGACGATACTCTGCCCGGCCTGCGAATAACAATGTGGCGCTATTTAGAATGGTATACATAGGAATATATTGTGTTTGTTGCCTTGAGATAATATAACAAGTCTAGTTACCCCAGTAATTTCACTAGCTACAGCGACGTTTAAACCGGAACCTAATAATGTATATATATACACTATTGTTTGGCGGTTGAAATCGGCGCTGTGATTGTATCTATCTAGATGGTATCCAGCAATAGAAACCTACCATCAGTAAATTAAAATAAATGTGGTATTTATTTACATGTTAACATTTTTATTATTTTGCCATTGTATTAAATAGACAAAACTAAATAAAATAATTGATCTATATACATGGATTAACAAAAATATTAAATTATGTTAATGTTCAACTGGGATTCGCGTCAAGTGAATCAGTAGAGTAAAATCATTAATACTGAAGATAAGGCTGTATGGATAAATTCGAAGCCGTAAAACTCAAAAAAGAAAAAATTAACTGATATGTTGACATCACTGGTAAATAACCTATAAGTTATTGGAAGCTTCGCATACTTATCAATATATTCATTATTTAGTAATTACTGTTAAAAAAGTACATCTTGTAATAAAGATGATGTCTGTAATTTAGAAGACTATATTGTTGCGGTATTTTTATTATTTTCATAGTTTTAAAAGTCTCACATAAAGTTAAAGGATGGGTATTTTAGAAAAAATATCAGAAATTGAAAAGGAGATTGCGCGGACACAGAAAAACAAAGGTAATTACATAAAATTTTGTTTTCCTAAAAAAATTTTTTGCTTTTGTAAATGTGAGAGGGTACATATTTTAGCAAGATTTTAGAACCTGTGCTTTATAGTTTTCACACAGTAAGAATAAGCTTTCCTTGCCTTAAATAAATTAGTATTTTATTATGCCAATTTATCATGTCTTAAGTAGCTTTAATTAAAAATTCTTGGCAGAAATATCTTATAAAAATATTTTTTATAAATATTCTTAAATAGGGTAAACAAAACAATACTATCATAACTTTAAAAAGTTTATTATAATAACATTGATTAATTATGTATTACAGCAACTGAATACCATTTGGGTTTATTGAAAGCAAAGCTTGCAAAGTATCGCTCACAACTTCTAGAGCCATCCAAAAAAGGAGGTGACAAAGGTGAAGGTTTTGATGTACTAAAGTCAGGTGATGCACGTGTAGCTCTCATTGGTTTTCCTTCAGTTGGAAAAGTAAGGATAACAAATAATCTTTCAGTCTATTGAATTGAAAATCATTAAATAAATTTATTTACATAATTCTTGAATTTATTTTCAGTCAACATTACTTTCTACATTGACACATACACACTCAGAGGCTGCAAGCTATGAGTTTACAACACTGACATGCATACCAGGTGTGATTGAGTATAGAGGAGCTAATATTCAGTTGCTTGATTTACCAGGAATTATTGAAGGTGCTGCACAAGGCAAGGGTAGAGGGAGACAGGTAATAGAAATACATTAAAAATATTAAAAAAGTAATCTAGTTAGAATATTTTATTAATTTCTATATTTAATTAATCATTGTAATTAGGTTATAGCAGTTGCAAGGACAGCAGACCTAGTCCTCATGATGTTGGATGCCACCAAGCCCTATGTGCACCGCCAGTTGTTGGAAAGGGAATTGGAGAGTGTTGGCATCCGACTCAATAAATTCAAGCCTAATATTTATTTCAAGGTAAAAAAATTTATGTCAACACATGAACAAAGTTTTTATTTTTGCAATTTATAGGATTTTATAATGAAAATATTAATAAATGAATATTAAAAGTATAGAGCATACTGAAAAAACTTGGACTCAAGATTTAGACTTTTACACATGTGATCACTTTGCTATGGTCAGATCATCATGTGTCTTTGGGGGAGACTTTTGACCAGCTATCTACTGGCTATTGATAATAATGACTCACAGATTTAAAAGCATATACAGCATTATTGAACTTTATTTTTTTTTATATTGTCACACCTTTTTCCCAGTAAGGGTAGGCAGAGGTGAATAGACACCTACTTTTCGCCAGAATGTGGTCAGATTAGGTCCTATGTAACAGGGGGCGAGCCTATTGCCACTTTATTGGGGCCACCACACACACACACACACACAAAGATGATTTCAGTGTGTGGGATTCCTCACGATGTTTTCCTTCACCGTTTGTATCTCGCTGTTGTAACTAAAGTTCACAAATGTACATAACTTAAATATTAAGTAATTGGTACATGCCGAGATTAGAACCCGCGGCGGTCGGATTGAAAGCCGCACGCTCTAACCATTAGGCCAGCGAGCTACTCTTTGTTTTATTATTGAACTAATAGTAATAATATCTATTTATCTTCAGGTGAAGAAAGGCGGTGGTCTATCCTTCAATTCCACATGTCAATTGACGAAAGTAGATGAGAAAATGGTCCAGATGATACTTCATGAATATAAAATTTTTAATGCTGAGGTACAATTTTTCACTGAAATCTATTTTTTGCTAAGCATATGTGAAAAAAACAAATTTTATTTTTCAATGAGCCATGTATTTTCTAGTAATGCCAAGTTCGTTTTAGTAATTTTACTAGCCATAGTGTTTTAACCTAGAATATCATGTACCTAAACACATATTTCTTCAATAGGTACTGTTTCGCGAGGACTGCTCCGCCGATGATTTGATCGACGTGATTCTAGCTAATCGTGTGTACCTACCATGTATCTATGTGTACAATAAGATCGATCAGATCTCCATACAGGAGGTGGACAGAATAGCGCGCGAGCCACACTCCGTGGTAGTCAGGTTGATATTGTTAATTTTTTATAGACAATAAGATAAGTTAGTAATATTTTGAGTAACATTATACAAATATTATAAAAACGTTACATATCTACTGGCACTGGAACAAGGTTGTCCATAATTCGATTCCAGGACACATTGTAGAGGTGGGTAGTACATTATCATCGGCATCAGCCAATAGACATCTGCTGCTGGACATATGCCTCCCCAAAAGATCACATCTATTTTGTCCCGATTTTCGATGGTATCTATCGACTTTCATTTGTGGAGGTTCATAGGGGGGCGATGTGGGCCATGACTTACCATGCTGGCCCAATTCAATTTGATGGGCGCCAGAACCTTGTCTGTTGATTACCAGGGTGCACCATGAGTAGGTGAAGGTAGCTTGGATCCCGTGAATTGTTATGCGGGAACCCTTACATCCCCTCCTAGTACAGTTTCATTCAAATACAACCGGCTAGTTACTACCATCATTTTAAATCTGCGCCATAACAACATTGCTGTGTTCTGGCAATCAACGAGAGAGTATTTTGCTAGAGCTGTGAAATTAATATTAAATGTAAATCCATTATAAATAAAAAAATATATACATAAATAATTGCGGAAACTGTTGACAATTATTGTAATAAATATTAAAAAAAATCGGCTAGTGAGGTAATATTAGATTGTGAGAAATATTAGATTTCCATTATAATATATTTTCAGTTGAATCTAAATAATCATGAAACTATAATTTAAAAGTTTGTTAAATACTTGTCGATTCAGCTGCAATATGAAGCTGAACCTCGATTACCTGCTGGAGATACTCTGGGAATACCTATCCCTCATTCGCGTGTACACCAAGAAACCAGGACAGCCACCAGACTTTGATGAGGGACTCATATTGAGAAAGGTATTTTTTACTATATAAAATCACTGGCAACCCTATCCGTACTTTATTTTTTTTAAAACAATGAAACTATGAAATCAATAGGAAATCCTCTTTGAGTCAATTTATGCACCCACTTATAGCAATGGTGGTTGCATTCCACCACATATAGCTACAACATTTTACGGCATTAATTTTCTTTGCTACATATTTTTTTTAATTGTAAAACATAATAGTTATATTTTCCTACTACTTTTTTATCTTTTATGGATATTAATATAGAATTGAAATTTTCTATACATTCTTTTTTTTTGTTAGCGGGAAGAAATCTTCTAAAAAGATACTCTACTTCTTGGAGAAAGACATGATTATATGAGAGTTTTACCCACTAAAACTCTTACCGTAGTGAACTTCAGCGCATTGCCGGGGACCCAGATATCTCCTAAGAAATTCCCGCTTTTGCTGCCTCCTCATACAACTCCTAAGCATGCCCCAAGGAGGGCCGTAACCCTCCCCAGTATTCTTTGCTACGACAAGCACGAAACCACTATGTACTTGTCGTTTAAACCAGGTTCGCTTAGGGAACAATGACGACCCTCAACTTCAAAGCCCATGAACCCGAAAACCCTTTTAGTCTGACAGAGCTTGCCTTCCTATTCATAATGGCTCGAGACTACAATGCAATCGATAAGTGAATATTTTTATCCACTGAAAACCTATCAGTGGTCGCGGTATACCTTGAGCAGCACACAAAACACGATAAATAAATATATTTTTTTTCAATAGGGTGGTGGTCTACCACCAGTACCTAATAGTAATAATAACCTTGACAGATATATTATATTACACTTATCATCATCAGGGTGTAAGCATCGAGCACGTTTGCCACTCAATCCACCGATCGCTCGCGGCTCAGCTCAAGTACGCGCTGGTATGGGGCACCAGCACCAAGTACTCGCCGCAGCGCGTCGGCGTGGCGCACGTGGTGCACGACGAGGACGTGGTGCAGCTCATCAAGAAATAACTGCTGGGTATCTTGTTTTATTTATCATTTATCCAACAAAACAACAAACGGGCCACAATTAATTTGTATATTACTACTGATTATCTGAATTATTTGAATCGTATTTAAAATAAGGTAGAGATTGAATTTATTATTATCATATTCTCTATCAGGTCGAAGAGTATTAATCCTTGGTTCGATTTGAGCCAGATAATGTGGAGTTTGGTTGGCGGTAGAGTTTTTACGAACCATTTACCTAGCTACTACTCTCATATTGTTAATTTGATGCCATAATAGTATTGAAGTTTTCTAACAACAAATGAGTACCAGATATAGAGATATAGAGAAGATAATGGAGATATATAATATAGAAAATATTCTTGACGAGTATTCTTCATCATTTAGTCGAGGTTAAGTATTAACCTGACATAGAAAAAAAAAATTATATAATACCATGTCCATATAATTTGCAGAACTCTTAAGCAGTAGTAAAGTAAAAAAAAATATTTCTCGTAAATTCTTTTTTAACTTTATTATTTTGTCTTTTTGTGTAGTAGCTATATCATTAGGATTTCTTGTAAAGAATACTATTTCTAGACCTAGATCAGAAGTGGACTTCTATCGGTTGAAATGATGATGTGGATAATGAATGAAAGCTATTTAAGGATGGGCCTTCAACACTGGACTGCTAATGTCCATAAACTCTTTTCAGACTTGATTTTTTTTTGTTTCACGAAACAACCAGACGAGCAGGATGTACCGCTTGGTGGTAAGAGGTACAAATCCTGGCGCTAGTTAGGATGACAAACACTGCACCACATTATGCTCGCTATAGGCAATAAATTGAATCTCGATAACTCAGACATTTTACTATCTACTACCAGCGCCATTTATACATATCAAAAAAATTATTCATTATAAGACGAATTATTCACATGATTATATACTGAAATAATTTCTAATGCAGTTTCAGAAAGCTGAGCAAGAATCGATGACACTGCCGCATTACCACAGCTTGAAATTGTTGATAAAAAAAACCGTAACAAGAAAAAAAATGAGAGTGCACACACTATGTCACATGCTACATTCAAACAGTTATTTTTTTTAGCTATTTATTCAATATAATGGAATAGAGTAATCTAGACTATTCATACTTCCCCTAATTAATACTAAGCCAATAACTAGGGCTGATTCTTTTATGTTTATTTGTTGCTTCAGTTTTTTAAATGAACTGGGTTTCGTTTTAGATATAAGATAAAAGTTATACACTAATAATGATTTTGTTTTAATTTATACATTAGACAAAAGGTAAACAACAGTTTCACAATTTTTTTTTATTATTATTTTCTTTCGGGTGCTTTCTCCGTTTGAGTTTAGTAAGGAGCCCTATATACAAAATTTTCGACAGAAAAACATTACATTACAAGTTATTGATAGAAGTAGAAAATACAAAAAAAAGTGTGGAGTCGTATTTAATTTACTTCCGTGCCTGGAATCATATTTTATAATTATAATGATGGTATGATTGAAATGGTGATGGAAGGTCTGCGTACCCGGCGACCTAAGCCTAAGTAGGTATTTCTGCTGACAAATAGTACTATGCAAATATTACTGTGTTCCGGCTTGAAGAGCGTTGAAGCTCTCGAAATTATTGAGGTAATGAAGCCAAGTCTTATGACTGGGCGAAAAGCACATCATGTGCTGCGTATATCAGGATTTACCTCTTCAGTCAACTCAGTTATCTTATTGAAGATGGGACCGTCGTTGTGATTCCACATTTTCTCGGTTAAATTTTCTGGAGGATACTAATTGACAGCATTATCCATATAACGTTGAGCTACTATTTGTGTTCGTCTGTATAACGGGAAATTGCTGGATGCAACCAGGGAAAGACAGATTTTTGGCCTAAGTTTTGCAGGTGATTCTATTGAGTTATGATGATGACAATATCAGGAACAGCAGTAGAAAAAAAAATAAGTTGATACATATGTAGAACATATGAGAAATGGTTATAGTGATAAAAGTCTCATCATTCTTTTTCTTTTCGGAATAATTATTGGGTGACATCCACTGCTGGACATGGGTCTCCTCCAAGCATCTCGTCAACGATCGGTCCTGTGCTGACGTCGTACTACAGTTTTCCATGTTTTTAGGGAAATTTATTTTTGCATCTTGAGTAATAAAAACGTAACGTGTGTTTTACAATTATCGTTTTTTTTTAAATTTCATATTTAAGGCAGTAAATACTTTATACTAGTTTGATATGAAATACTAACCGATTAATAAACTATCCTGATATATATTAAAAAGTGAATACGATAGTGTCGTAGTGTGTTACGCTTGTCTTTGTTAGCATTTGTACAGGAAGCGACACCATATTGTATATAATACGGTTTAAACTTTTTGATTATAATAAAAACAATTAATGCTATTGTGGCTTTTAATATAATACTGAACTTACACACTCCTTGATAATGTTTTCTAATAAAAATGAAGAATACCACCAACAGCCGATAGACGTCCACAGCTGGACGTAGGCCTCCGTCAAAGATCCCCGCGTCAATCGATCCCGTGCCGCCCGCATCATCGGGCACCTGGAGCCGTCGTTTGTACGGTTTCATATAGAGGGATTTGGGCCACTTCAGGCTGGCTCAAATAAGATTGATGGAAGCCAGTCTCGTTTGTTGATAATTACTGGGGTAACGAAACTACATCTTAAGGCTCCAGGCTACTGCAATGTAGTGCAGTGAATGCCATCCTAACTAGCTCTACGTTGTTATGAGCAGGCATTTCACTTACCATCAGGTGATCGTCCAGCTAGTCTTGTCTCTTCAATGAATAAATAAAAGAGATTTAAATTTCACTATGAGGTTGAGGCTAGTGAAGCTAGCTGCGCAATATACTCCATCTCTCATAGATTGACAGACGTAATACAACAATACTGTTACGGCGCCAGACGAACATCATTTTCAGGGTAGTAGCTGCTGACCTAAAAAACCTTACCATTAAATTCGTCAAAATGTGACTTCATAATTGAATTGGAGACTTTTGTTACAAGAGAAGCATTAAGTCACCGTATTTTATATAATGTTAAATATTTCGTTTTCTTAGAAATGATTATTAGAGACAAAGTCGTAATATTTTTTGGATAGGTTTTTGGTTAATTCCATTACCACTATGTATTAGCAAAGCAACAGCCCCTTCAGTCTCCTCTTAGTCTCCATTGTAGTATTTGAGTTTATAGTAGATAAAAAAAAAATATGTACTACTTAAATTAATTTTATTACCAATTTCAATTAAATTAACATAAAAGAGGTTTTTTCTATAGTATCTCATCACAGACACCTCAGGATCTTTTTTTATTGTTAGACATGTATTTAACAATGAGATGTCTAGTAGCCACAACTTTGATCTGTTTCCAGCAAGTCAGACTCGACTGTGGCAAGTGACCAGCGATGTTCAGTGATTTCAAGTGCTTCCCACTCTGCTTTGAAAGCAGCCTTTGGATCGGGTGGCATTGCCATAGCCGCACCCGACATCTGCTCTTGCATTATTTTAGACTGATCAGCCGCTGAAGAAAAATAAGTTTTATTAAAAAATTTGTACTAATTACTGTACTAATAACTATAACATAATAAATAATTTGCATTAATAACACATACCATTATTTTCTCCTAATACAAGAGCATAAATAGTGCGTAGACCAAAGACATTGAGGAAGTACCAAGAAGCAGATGACACCCATGATGCATCAAGATATGCTAATTCAACTCCTCGCTGGAGCATAGGTTTGAATCTCAGGGTCAAAGGAAATGGTACCTTCGCTGAAAATTAAATTAATATTACTAATTACTTTGTCTAATATATATAATATGAATTCTCAAACTATTATTTAATTATTTTTATTTCAGAATTAAAATTTTTAGGCTAGAAATTAAAAAATGAGAATTATATTAGAGTATAAACAGTTTTAAAGAACATAATATTGATATACATGTTCAGATATTCTTCTAAGCATTTATGAAGCTCTTATGTAGTGCTTCATACTTACGTACAATAAGGACTTGTCACATAGTCTTTGATAATATTTTACTGCTTAATGTTTTAAATTCATTTTTTTTTTATTTACTTGTTAAAGTATACAGGTGCAAGTGCTTGTCAAGGTGTTTGTATTAAATTTCATAGTAAATTTGACAAATATAATATAATTCATTTAACAAACTTGTTAAAAATCCACTGAACATCCAATTAATCCATCCTCCAATGACAATCATTGGTAGTACATTTGTAACATTTCCCTTCAGCATATCAGTCATCATGCCTGGATCAGTCATTGGATTCTGTAACAGTTTACATAAATATTTCTGTCCTTTGTTCCATGTCTAAATTTTTTGTTTTTATTGAAATTTTTTAACTCTAAATAATACCAATACCCTTTGATTACCTTATGAAATCATATATAATCATTAGTGTCTAAAAGTAATTGATGTCATAGTAAATATAACAAACTACTTTCAATTACTTAGCAATTACTACTTTTTAATTTTATTTTAATGCTTCAAAACAATAGGTCTTGCAAATTTCTTCATGGCAAATGATTATATACTATAGTTAAGCAAACAATAAAAAGAAATATTACACTGTTGATTGATCATAAATGTTTTTTTTTACATTGTTTGGGTCAAATATACCCAAAACAATTAAAACTATGTTAATTATAGGTTTCTTTAAAGATTTTGAATAACATTAATTAAAATTGCATATATTAAGAACTGGGGGATAACCTGAGAAGTTGCTGCCCGTTTTTGAGCTTTAAAATAACCAGTATCCTCATTGTTGAACCAGTTTCGACGCATTGCGAAAGACTGTCGTGGTAGATACTTGCCGTTTTCCCGAAGTAGACGGGCTCGGATCATCACCTGGCTGAAAAAGGAGGTATAACGGTGTCTCAGGGCTTCTCAACTTATTAACATTAGAAGTATAGAGTAGTCTTTATTACCTGTCTTGTACTTGCAACAGTTCTATTTTCTTCTGTGATGATAAAATAATAGAAACATAATGCCTTACAATTCCAACTAAGAAAGTGATAATCACGATGGGTAAGAAGACCCAAACACGTATATTGGGATCCAATAGTAATTCCGTCATTTGTAATGATAATGCTTTTAAGCTGGTTCAGATATATAAATTAACAATAGTTTTCTATTAATAGTTATAATAGTATTTAGACTTCCATTAAATCTGCTTAATATTTTTGACTTTCTAAATGTCAAGATAATTGACACAGTCAATAGAAAAGAGATGAATGATATGAGAAAATGTGTTGTCCTCTTTATTGTTACCTAAATTAAAACATTAATAAACATAATGTTCATACATATTTTATGATATACATAATAAATGAAAACAAATTAGAATCAAAAACATAATAAAATGTTTTAAGACATGCACATCTTTTTTACATTTTTAATAAATTTCCTGTTTTTGTATATATGTCATGCTTACGTGCGTATAAATGCGTGCTTGTATAATTCATTTTAATTTAATTTAACGTACAATATTTATTATTAAGTATATGAATAATATTCAGTGAAGCGTAAGTATATGGCAATGATAAATGTTTTTAACAGGTACTTACAAAATATTAAAACGCACGCTTTGAGGTATATTATTTAGTGAAATATATAGTAGAGGCGCAAAGTTATCATGTTAAATGTTATATAAACTTAAAAAAATTACAGCAAAAAATACTATTTCTACTACTACATTTTTTTTACATTTATTTGTCGATTCTTCAAATTACAGAATGCCTCGCGGAAAAACAAAAAATACTAAAACTACAATTGAGACCAAACAAAATATGAAAACAGAAAGTATAAAACATGAAAGCGAACCTGACCAAGAGCAAAGTAACTCTAAACTAGATTTTAACAGATTTAAATTTGAAAAGAAACCGAAAATAAAAATTGAGTTCGAAAATGATGGACTTCGTTTTGTTAAAAAGGTATTTTTATTTCGCATATCAACATCATTCAGTGGTTTTCCTATTATTTTGCAAAATAGATAGTCTTGATGACTATTTCACACTATGACTCTGTTCACAGAAATGGAATAACAATATTTCTGTACATAATTGAATAATAACAAAATATAGTTTTTTTTTCTTATGCATGACTTTTTAATTTACTTTATAATACGAATTTTTGCACAAGTTTATTTGCTGAACAATGTTTATCCTAATTAAGTTAATTTATGTTAGCACATAATTCTTTTTTCTCTAATTTATATTCTTATATTTGTTATATATTATATATCTTATATTTGTTAAAAATTGCATTTTCATCTAATATGTTTGGACAATTGTTTATAAACACTGATGATGTATTTATTACAGGAGCCAGATGGTTTATGGGAACCACAAGATTGGAGAGAATTTTTGGAAAACCTTAGAGCCATGCGTTCAAACAATGATGCCCCAGTTGACACAATGGGCTGCCACATGACTATGGATGAAAATGCACCACCCGAAGTAAAATTGTATTTTGTAATCTTTAAAATTTTTTATATTCACAGGATTTGGTGTATTTATTGCAAATTAAAGATTAATTAATATACTTCACTTGTATTAAGTATTGACATTATTTAATTCAATTTGGATGAATATTATAGTAAAAACTTTTCTATTTTACCATATTATAGGTAATAAGGTATCAAACACTTGTATCTCTAATGCTATCAAGTCAAACAAAGGACCAAGTGACATTTGCTGCTATGGAAAGGCTTAAAGAAAGAGGTCTAACAGTAGACAATGTTTTAGCAATGACTGATGAAGAACTGGGTCAGTTGATTTATCCTGTTGGTTTTTGGAAGGTAAGTTTATTTCATGACCAAGGTGTAGTGTAAAATTTTTATAGAGCTTTTTCATTATTATTTGCATTCATTAAAAGAATTCATCCATTGATTACTTGTGTCACTGCTTCTATGATTTAATTTTTTTTTCTATTAATACTATTATTTATAATTGTGTATTTGACAATAAATAAAAATTTTCCAGACTAAAGTGAAATATATTAAGAAAACTACACAAACTTTAAAAGATCAGTATAATGGCGATATACCAGACTCTGCAGAAAAGCTTTGTAAACTTACAGGAGTTGGACCAAAAATGGCACACATTTGTATGAAAGTAGCTTGGGATAAAGTAACTGGAATTGGTTAGAATTTGATAATAAACTATTATAATTAACTAATATTAATCCTTAACCCTTAAATGCATAAAGTAGTAAAACTGCAACATACCATTCAAACGACCATAAAATTATTAGTATGAGTTCAATGTGCATGCATGTTGCAGGATTATTACTATATATATGCATAAAATCATGCATTTAAGGGTTAAACACAGAAAATAAAGCTTAAAATATTATGTTTTTTTTTTTATTAAATATCTCTTTTAACACATGAGAGAAGGCTCTGATTTACAGTAGTAGTAGCATTTATTAAGCTGTTTATAATCAAAATACCAATTATTGAATCATTTTACTTCAATAAATGTTTGAGAATTTACTTGACATCATTATTTAATTTTGAATTTTTTAAATACACAAAATTTTAAATCTTGTGTGTATTACAAATTGCTTCACACCTATTTGATTCCAGGTGTTGATACACATGTACACAGAATTAGTAACAGAATTGGATGGGTTAAAAAACCAACAGCTACTCCTGAAGACACTCGGAAAGCTTTGGAATTTTGGCTGCCTTTTGAATTGTGGAGTGAAGTCAATCATCTTATGGTAGGATTTGGGCAAACCATATGTCTGCCAGTTGGACCCAATTGTGATAAGTGCTTAAATAAAAATATTTGTCCATCAAGTGGAAAGTTGAAACGATCTCCTAATAAAAAATCACCTATGAAAACAGATTTGGGCAAAACTGAAGTCAGAGTTACAATAAAAGTAGAACCAGTGCATTGGTCAGAAAATCAGAATATTGAAGCTTTTATAGCAGATACCTCAGAAGTTAATGATAGTGCTAATAAATCTGATTCAAATCAATTGCAAGATGGTATTTTGCAAACATCAAAAGGTAATAGTCAAACTTGTGATATAAAATCATTACAAAAACCATCAACAAAAAGGAAATCACCTAGAAATAAAGCAGATGGGCGAATTAATTTGTCAGATGTTAAAGAATGTAAAATGAGCTTAAGAATAAAGAAAAAGAAATAATCATATAACTAAAGTTGTCTTGGGATGTGTGAATAAGGGAAGGAAAAGGGTTTACTTTATGATTTTAAAGACATAAGATTTAAATCATGATAAGTTTTAAAATATATCCTAAGATTTTATTTGATATTTTATAATACAGTCTTATGTTCCAATTGTTAGTTTTTTTTAGTTTTTTCTTACATGCAGATCTCTGTGTGAATTTTATGTCCAACAGTGGACATCTATCTCATAATATTTTTTGTTTTTATTGAGTTAAAAATAAATTCTGCTGTAGGTAATGTTTTATTTACTTTTTTCTTTGAAATTTCTGCTTTGATTTATTTTTCTTCATATCCTTTTTCACTTTCGTGATATGACCTATCTTCTGTTGTGATTTTTTCTTATTTTGAATTCTGTCTAATTTACTTTTCATTTGAAACACTTTACTCTTCTGAATTTTTTTTGTTGCTTGTTTTTTCAATAAACTTTTCAGCTCCTTTTTTGTTTTTAACTTAGCATCATCTGGATCACTGTTAACATTTTCAGCCTCTGAATGTTCATTATTACTCTCCTCGTCTGATCCCATTCCTGGAATTTTTGGAGAAAGAACCTCTTTCTTTTTCTTTGTTTGGATTTTTTTATTTTCTTTTGGCCTATTATCTCCTATAACTATATCTTTTTTTTTTAATGTATCTGAAGAGAGTTCAACTATTTTTACATTTACATCCTCATCTTCATACTCTTCTTGTAGTAATTGTTCTATATCAGGTATTGGACGACTAGATACTACTAATTTTTTATAAGATTCTTTATTCTGGAAAAGAAATGAAAACAATTTTTATTATTTAATACAACTTCATCTGCAATGGTTATTTCTAATGCAAAAGTAAAGGCATAGGAATATCAGGTACTTTTTTCTATAAAGAAATGTGTGAGAAACTAAAATACTATTATATATGACTAAACAATATGCCTATGTGCACATTCCAAAATAAAAAAAAATAACTGTATATGTATATACCTAAAAAATACAATTCAATTAGATATACCTCTTGTTTTATTCTCTTCTTTTCTTCTTTTAACATGCGCTCCATTTGTTCTTTCGCTTTCTTCTTTCTTTCGAGTTTGCGTTTACGAAAACCGCATAAAAAATCCCTGAAATTAAAAAATAAACATAACCTTCACAATAATGTTATTTGAACATTTGTTAAATTTTTACCTTACTTTCTTTTATTTTCATCGAAAACAAGATTAACTTTCTTTTTCTCGTTATTCTTATTTTTTCTTTTCCCCATGTTAACAATTAAAATTTATACAGACAAGATTTAACACGGGTTTAAACGCAGTTAACCTACAAGAAAGTGCCACTGACTGACATACAATTTTATTTTATAATTTTTACTTTAACGACATAGATTTTATTCATACGGCCTAGTAATCATAGTAAAATGCATACGTAATCTTATTAAAAATTATAAAAATTTTTTTTTAAAAAAGTTAATTCCTATTTCATAAATAAAATTTTAATTCGAAACAAAACGTGAAGTCTGTTAATGTTAAATCCCTATTTTTTATAAATAATAATAGAATTATACCTTTTAGTCGCATTGTGTAATAATAAATACCTGTATACATAAATGAAATCTTTCTAACGTATTAAGAGAAACCATTTTTCAACTCCTTCAATCTGTCATTTGATAAATTTGAAATTTTCAAATTCATCGAATGTTGTTACAAAAAGAATTAGAATTTGAAATAGTTACATTGAAATAGAATATATAGCCGTGAATTCTGAAAGAAATTCATAACGCATCATCACTAACTTTCGGTTTCTTATTTTCAAATTATAAGAACTAAGCTTTTACCAACCTATCAATTATAGGCATAGGTATATCATTTGTTAAAAATGTTTTAGCAAAATTTGTATTACATTAAATAATGTAATTTTAATAATTTTACGTTAATTAATATGGAACATTTATTTATCTTTTCTACTCAACATATTTAAAAATGGCGTATGTTGTATCTGGCAAGAGTCCAAATGTTTTTGAATACTCGCGTTTGATTGGTAGAATTTTGCAATTATTATTTTTTATGTGGTATTGCCCACCCAATCAGCACGCAAGTGCACAATAAAGACGGACTCATCAGCAGCATGGCTGTCAGTATAAATTTGAAGCTTGAACGATGCGCTTCCTTTCGTCACGTTGGTTTTTTTTGTTTGTGCAATTTGACGAAAATGTTATCGTGTGTGATTTTGTGTGGCTCAAAAAATGGATGGGTTTTGGTGTTGTAACGTGATAATTACCTTGTTACACAAGGTGAGGGATAATTTTAAAAATAAATAATTGATTATTTATAAGAAAAAAATGGGGTACTATACTGTTGAGATAAATCCGTACTAATGTCGTGTGACACTAAAAATCGCTTCGAAACTAGCTACGTGTGAGTGGCAGCCTTTCGTTGTCTTTAATTAACCAATACAAGGTCACATTTAGAGGTCCCAGTGGAGCTGCGAGTGGCAATGCATTTAATTGAAATAATCAATACTATCATGTCGCTCGGCCATATGTTAACATGAGTGAACGGTTCGTGTTACATATTACCGTTACAATTCATTTCATTTCCACATACACATTGACTATAAACTCGTAAATACTTTATAGAAATGCGCTACTTAATAATAATTGGAAAGGTGATTCACAAAGTTGGTTATATCATTAAAATAAATTATCGATAAACCATTGTAGGATTCAAAGATACAAATTTGGCCCTCTTAGTGTGCCTTTTCTTTCTTCTTAGTGCATGTAAACAATATTAAATTGTGGTGATTGGCGGTGGTAATATTGCTGATAGGCAACATGGATATATCTTGTATTTTCAAGTGTGAGTACTAATTTCTATAGAATATCGTGTCTTATATTTACCAATTTTTTTCTTTTTAAAAAATATTTTTTATATTGTTGTCGTTCTTTCTGTTATAAAGTAATCGCGAAAGTCAAATATATGTTAATGAATCTCAAAGCAATTAAGTACAGTTGCAACTAACATTGTAAAAGTTATTAGAAAAAATTTCAACCATATATAAATTAAAATATATAGGTCACTATAAAACATACATTATCTCTATCATGTTAATAATTTATCTTATGCCAACATCCATATGTTGCTTTATTTACTTGGTTTCTTTGAACTATTTACCAAATTTCATTTTATTGAAACTATAATTATACAGTGTTAGAAAAAAGTCAATTTTCATGAATCAGTTATAATCCTAAAATGTAGATTATAGTTTTCTAAAGAAGGTTGTAATCCATTAAGTACTAGTAAAAATCTTTTGCCATTTCATTAGACATTAACACTAGAACTTAAGATTATTTATTTAAGATTTATCTCTTATTAGACTATTTAACTTTTATATTTCAAATGTTTGTGTAAGGACTGTTTTCATGTTGAACACCAATTCTGTTCCATAGAAAACTGTAGAGCATAATTTTCTATTTATAAAAATAGTAAATTTATGGTTATAGAATTGGCCTATAAAATAAAAAGATATTGATGAACTAAGTTATGTATCACACAAGCATGTTGTTGTTCAATATAATTCAATAGATAAAGTAAACTGGAAATGTTAAATTATATAATAAAATGTTATCTAGTGAGGTTAAATTTGCCAAAACTTTGTTAAAATTTGTGAAAACATACAACACTATCAATTATTACATTCTTTTGTACATATAAATTTTATTATCTGTTTTTACCCAACAAATGCTGAAGGTGTTTCTTCAAATACTTGTTTCATTCTGTTGTTGTTTTTAAAAATACTTAACATATATAATATCTGTTATGTTTTTACTATGCAAATTATGTTAATTTAAATATATACTATACACAAACATTTCACTTCACATTATGTTGCCAATGAGATTAGAAATAAAGTGTGCTCTTTTAGAATGCTCTGGCACCCGTAAGTTGATAGCAGGATAGTAGGAACATAGCAATTCTTTATGGTGACAGATTGACAAAATGAAAATGGTTACTAATCTTACCACTTAAGTGTATACATTTTATTGACTTTCAAGTTACAAGGGAAGTGGTAACGGCAATATAATTGCTTTACCACTTAGGGAATTAAAACATTCACTATTCTAAAATGCCTATATTTTTAATATCCTAGTACATTACAATGCTTTGCAGTAAACCATTAATACCATTAATATGATAACTTGATTATGATCATAATGTATTTTTTTTTATTTATTCAATAATAATGGTGCATTACTTTTTATGAACATCGGGTTAATAATATATTGGACTATACTAATTATTATAATTAAATAAGGCCATATAACTAGAGACAGTCTGCTATTAAATTCTCCTTAACAGTTTGCTGAAACTCTTGCAGAGAAACTTATCAAGATATTTAATATGCTTTATTTGTACAGATGACTGCTGGTACTGTCTATATTTGAATGTTTTCAAGTAGGTCAATACTTATGCTTTATTGTTCATTTCATTTAGTTACATTTTGGCATTTATTAAATCATTTGGTTAACCTACACTATATTGTTTCAGTTTATTCCAATTTATAGTATTTGTTTGAAAGTTTTTAGTATAATTACAAAATTTTAATAAATTTTCACACATTAAAGCACTGTGAAATAACTCTATTGTTGTATTTCAGACAACGATAATTATAAGAATAACTAAAAAAAATGTTACATTAGTACAGTGAATATATTTGGTTCTCATTAGTGATTACATTAATTTCAATTCATTAAATGGATGGAGGAAGCGTGAGAGGTGTGCCTGGATCGTAGCAGGTGGAGAGAGGTGGTCTCTGCCTACCCCACTGGGAATGAGGCGTGATGTATATGTATGTATGTATGTCAATTCATTAACTTCCGTCCATCTGGTTTTAAGCAAGGAGTATCGAGTCAAAAAAAGGTAAATAGTTGAATATTCTGACATTTTGTCGGTTGACATATATGAGTTTCATAGGAATATATTATATTATCATCATATCATCTACAAGTAAATTTGTATACACGAAGTTTTCGATGTTTAGACCGATACCTAGACTTTATAATTTCGTAAGGATTATAAAATATAAGTAGCATGTAAACATGTAGTAAAGTGACCGTCGCAGGTTGTGATGGTTACGTCAGTAATGCACGCGTTCAGGTGGTGGTGCTCTTCCCATGTAAATAACTAATAATGCATGAGGTATTATAAACGTTGGTATCAATGCAGCGTTGAGATCGGAAAAAGAATTGTAACATGTTACTTATCGCTATAATGAAGCTGTGAGTCTTCCATGTGTTTTACTGAAACCTAAGGTTTATTACGTTGCTACAGAGTAAAACTCTCCAATGGGAAACCTATGAGAACTCAATGGGAATCTTTCAAGTATGTATCAAGTATTTTTTTAAAAATTATTTTTGTACCTACTTACAATTTCTTTTGTCTCCTATGGGTGACTGGTAGAAAATGCTGTTACAGTATTAAATTCAGCCTATGTAACCTAATAATGAATAAATAAGAGACAAAAGCAATCAAATGTTGTTTACGTTATGATGTGGAGCAGCTGCATCAGACGGATGCTGTGATAACGAATCATATTGACCCCAAAAATAAACTGACATATTTGGGACAGGCCTCCGTCATAAACACACTTAATCTGGTGCAATATTTAGCAGATCACGACATTTCGCGTGCGTTTGTAAAATCTATCTTAGTGTAATATTTTTGTATGACTCAACACTTGATAGGTTATGTTCATCCAACGTATTTTATGTTCCGATCCCATGCAGAATAGGATTATACTAAACATAAATAGTTATCTATATATACAACATGCATGTAAAAGTTTTTATAAATGTTATAATGTTTGTAACTAAAGCTATCATCTATCAGGTGTTCAATTCAATGCATCAGTTATTTTTCTTATAGTGTATGCTTTGTAGTTGTATTTAGGGGTGTAATGGGTCCCGCACAACAACTCACGGGACCCCCAAGCCAACCTCAGCCATACGTGGTGTACCCTGCTTATCAGCAAACGAAGCACTGGCTCCCATCAACCCCCATTGGGCTAGCATAGTGGGAATTGAACCGAATCCCTCTAATATGAACCCCTATATACAACAGCCCCTTATGCCCAGCGATACTGGAGGCCATGCTGACTATATGTGATCTTTGGAGGAGCCCTATGTCCAGCTGTGGACGTTTATCGGCTGATGATAATATGATGATGAATAGTGTATTTATTGGAAACTTTAGCTTGCGATGTTGTTTAGTTTATGCATCACAAATGTATTGGTCGTAGCTGCGAGTATTCATGTAATCGATTCAAATTATATTCATAACACTCGTATAGCAACAGACGGATACTACTTAGTCTGGGATCTATACATTTTAAATTCTAATTCCGTTCTTTGTATTTTCGTGTCGCGTTACACAAGTATGCGGTATGCGATTCGGCGTCGCATTCGCGTGGAAATATACAAGTGAATTTTTATAATGTACTAAAAACAAATAACGTCCATGAGTAACATTTATCTCGTAAGCTGTGTAGCTAATGTATTTTAGTATTCGTATAGAAAATAATCTCAATTCAACGCGTATATTACTTCCGATTTTAGAGAATCCTTATCGATGGATACAGTATTTACTGCGATGAAGTTCTCATAAATAAAATCAACCGTAGCGGTTGGGAAATAATGTAAAATGATTATCCAATATATATATATATAGATAAGTGTATGTATATGTACGTACGTACGAACATTTATGTACTTGATGGTAAAGCCCATAATGCTAACTATACCCATAAATATGGCTGTAGTTAGCTGATGCACACAACAAATGTGCTAATCGCTTTAAAACATAATTTGTCTAGTTACCTCAGTAATTCGAATAATTACAACGCTACATGTATATAGGAGATATCCAGATGAACACTGGTTCATCAGGAGATCTCGGAAACTATTTCACGTAAACACTGCAAATTTGGTAGAGATATTGCTTCTGCTGTTTAGAGGGTAGTTAGAAATGGATTATACAAAAAAAATCCCTAAATGGTGTTGCGCCGATGTTACCAGCAAAAGGTGCTAGGAATTGCTAGTTGTTAATATTAGTTGAAATATTTTGTTTCCTTATTAAACCATTATTTGGTTAGTGAGTTTAATTTTCTCGTTGGCGCGATGGCTAAATGCATGTATTGGTTTTTTTTTTGGAAATAGTTTCATTCCCGGTCTACAAGGTGTGTTATTTGGGTGATGGTCAAGTGCTAACATTCGACTTCTGTTTCGGGCTTACCCATTTTAAATTAAAAAGCATGAGTTAACATAAGACAAGCGAAGATTTAATGTCAGGAGCGCAAATGGTGATACAATTAGAGATCTTAGTTACTATCGCTTACCATATCGTGGATATTTCGTTTTATGTTTTCATAGCTTCGGAAATTTTTTTTTGGTGTAGGTCTCTGACAGAGATCGCCTAGATACAGTAGTGTGCAAACACTAGGAAGTTGTGACTTGTGTAATTACTGGGATAACAAGACTCGAAATGTATGTATATATCAGAGGACGAGCACAATGTGGTGTCGTATACCTTACTAGCGCCACGTTGTTATGAGCCGGCGTATTACTAACCCTCAGGTGAAAGTCCTATATATTCTTGATGTAGATCGGGCTGCAAGCAACAGCGGCTCTTACAGCTCATCTGACACTGGGCTCGTGGACCCGGATCCACGGCCTGAGGTTTTAGAAACTAAAAAGTGCTACGCGGGATGTAGCTATCTGGCGGATGATCCTAAAAGTCTCTTCCGCTCTATTAAATAAAAAAAAATCTTTGGAAATATACATATTTAAAATGGAGGATAAGTCAAAGGGGATGAGAAATTTATTACAAGTTCTCATTAGCGATACTACAAATATTTTATTTTTACTTCATGTCTTTGAAGGACTAAAAAGCTGAAACTGGTGATAGACCTAAGTTACCCAAGACCGTTTCTGCAATTTAAAGGGCGTTGTAGCAAGTTGAATTACTGAAGTAACTAGACAACTAATGCTATAAAGCGATTACACAATATTTTGTTATGCGTATCTGCCATCTAGAGCCATATTGCTATGGGCAGAGCTACCTTCGGGTAAATATCTCGCTTGGTTCGTCGTTTCATTGAATACTATAAGGAAAGATATTTACTTTCCTTGTTAAAATGAAGTTTGAGGACGGAAAAATCTTTTTAAGATACTGTTTTAATAAGTAATAATGTCGCAGAGATTAAATGTTTTAATGTTATTAAAAAAACAGTAGTGTTATATATTCGCTTAAATAACCTTGTTGGGTTTCGCGTTCGCGATGTAGGCGGAAAACAGTTTGAACTAAACACGTGTTTGCTCGCAATGTCTAAAATTTGATAAAGTTTTTGTTTAATCCGATAATAAAAACAGTTCAAACAGAATTTTTTCTTGTATACCCACTGATATAAAGATTAAACTAATACTCGATTAGATTATTTTCCTAACGCATATACGAATTCAAAAGCATACGTAACATCGGAAGTATCTAACTTTTTATTTATTCGACGCGGCGAGTGAGACGTTCACGCGATTTTAAGTGATACGTCTGCATATAATAACTTGGTTCTAGTTAAGATGATATACATAGCACAATATTGTGTTCATCGTTTTAAGTATTATTTTTATAATTAACGAAGCGATTAGATCAGCGAAAGGTTCTCTTGATGGTAAGTGCGCCTGCCCATAATAACGTGGCACTGTTTAGGATGGTATACAGTGCACCACATTGCGTTATCGCCTTGAGACAGATATTAACTGTCATTACCCCAGTAATTTCACTAGCTACAGCGCCCTTCAAACTGGAATACAGAAATGTTCTGACTACTGTTTGGCGGCAGGTATGAGCTGCGGTATTACCTATCTAGACGGTCGATGTTGTGCAATGCACACGTTTTTATTATAATTGACCTTCATAAAAGGTCGTCGGTATTAGAAGCTCAGAACCAGTACCATTGTCCATAAATTAAATCCATAAATAGTTTTTACTATAAATAAATCGTTCGTAATATTATCATCATCAGTAAATTCGTGTTTAATTGAATTTGATAATATACCTCTAAATCTAGAAAATATATATATCACAAGAGAGGCTAGTCAATTATGTTTTAATTAGTACTAATGTACTAGAATATTATCTTATCGTAAATGTATGTGAGAAACGCTGTTCATAAATCGGCCAAGTTCTGTCTATTATAAAAAGAAAATACCTTGAAAAACATATATAAAGTTATGTGCATCATTATTTACTTTATCAAGAGGGTAATAACTTTTCTTAAATATATACTAAATAATACTATGATTAGTGTATAAAATGAGAAAACCTGTTAGTTTAACATGTATGTATTGGTTGTCGTGACATTGATATTCCGTCATTGATAATTTCGCTTTTTATGGCTGATGAAAGTATACGGTCATACCGTGACCTGATGGTAAATCATTATCATCGTCACTTCATATTTGTGTCTGTACATACTGTCTGATTAACCACCACCTCAATAATTATAGGAAAATTTGTAATTTTTTTTTATTAAAGTAACCGGCGAGGCTAGCGCGACGTTTACCCGATACGCCTGCCCATAACGTGGCATTAGTCAGGATGATATATATTGCACAATATATCGAGTTTCATTACTCCCAGTAGTTTAACTAGCTACGTCTATCAAAACGGTGTAAAATGTTTGCACAGTACAGTTTGTCGGCTGCAATAGGCGCAGCGGTGGTACCTACCTAGACGGTCTCCGGCAACAGGTAGAATTACAAATTTCAATTACTATTCTGCTGCTGTACTTTATACTATACCTATATATTTATTTTTACAAAGTAAGCCGGGTAAGAAAGAAAAATGTTTTTATTTGTCCTAGACTTTTTAATACTACAATGTAGGGTTATTCCAAAAACAATATTCGAAATAAAACATTGTACGGATTTTCTCTCGGTCATTATCTCTATCGCTCTTTTGGTCTTCCTCCTTTTTTCCTCTGTCGATCCCTCTATTTCCTCAATTACTCACTTCCTCTCTATTCAATCTCTGCCTATTTAAAATTTTATAATACAAGAGGTATTATATGTGAATAATGGGACACAAATACAATATGACCATTAAAATACTTTCGCTCATTAATTTCCACATCATTAGACACAACATACAATAACTTACGGACCCTAAGCCAACCTTACGTGCCGTGGTGCGTCCTCATGAAGAAAGAAGGCTCTGGCTACGACCAACCCGCATGAACCCCGAAAAATGACGGCTCCTGATGCCCTGCGATGCGGGCAGCGTAGGACCGATAGATGTGGTGATCTTTCGAGAAGGCCTATGCCCAGCTGTGGACGTATATTGGCTAATGATGATACAGAATATTCAATAGTCTCCTACAATATCAGTTCTGTTACCATTTATTTATATGTATATTTTTGTTTCAGGGTAAATAATCAGATCGGATAGATAGAGATTGCTAGCTAAGGCATCATGACATCAAGGCAAGTATTAAAAATTATATGTTAGAATAGACTACAGCTAGTAAACTATTTCGGATCCTTTATTAACTAGCCTTTTAAGCTGCCTATACCTTTACGGGTTTCGGATCTGATAAAAAGGATATGATACCTTTTCTTATTCATTACATGAACAATGTTTTGCTGTTATACGGAGAACACTCTGTCACTGTATTCAATGTGAGATTGGTCTTACCGGACATGCCGATAACAAGAATCCATTTGCCAACGGATGTGGAAAGCATCACGTCATCCTGAATGCCATTTATATGACAGTATTAAGCACTTTAGTCTTTTACAGTACTTTACATGCTTCCTACATTACATTTGAGCTGCTTTTGGTGTTGGAAGCGTACTTATTAAGTGCGTGGATTGATAGCCTTTAAAATAATTTTATCTGTTTAATTTATGAAACGACGAGATGAGTGAGGCGTTCACCTGATGGTAAGTGATACGCCTGCTCATAACAAAGAGGAGTTGTTCTTCCCTCTCTGATGGCCGTCTTCCTAAAGCACTCGTATAGTGGCAACGATGATTAGCTATTTACGGCCGCCTTTATCTGGTCAGTCCATCTCATAGGCGTTCATACTCGTGGCCTGGTACCCTCAACCTACCCTTGGACCACAACTCCCTCAATAGCTACCTCCCCTCAGCAGCACACGTGGCCGAAAAAGGTGAGGATACGAGACTAACAAAGATGATAACCGCTCCTCGATGCCGAGTTCTCTAAGAATGGACTCGTTGGTACGAAATTCGGTCCACGATCGACGAGCATTCTCCTCCAGCACCACATCTCTATAGCGCCCATCCTTTTCTCTACTCGCAAGATCCAAAGAAGCGTTAGATGGTACCATATCCGCAGCACAACGTTGGGCTCGTCGTTTTGATAAGATATTAAGTCTAGTTAACTCAGTAATTTAACAAGATAGAACTCCCTACAAACCGAAACGTAGTAATGTTTGTACTACTATTGAAAGGCAGACATAGGAGCTGCTATGGCACCTACTTAGATGGTCTCTGTCTACAGTTACCTATCACCAGTCGAACATATATTTCTAAACTTGATGGTAGGATTTGTGTGTAAATGTTTGGTAAAGTCAATTAATAACCGACCATCATGTTTTCCAAGGTCTCATTCTGACACTAGACTGTAGTATATAAATATTACAACTCTGATTAGGGATACTATGTAGTAACGAAACCTAAATCCTCTTGGCGATATGTTGCAGTGTATATCTCCTGCTATCAAGTAAATATCCTGCTCGTATTGTAGCTTCATTGAATAAGAAACTTCAACTATATTATCACAACCACTCATTGAATATATATATTTAATATTTTAGATGATTATTGATATGGTTGTACGTTTCTTCACGCAGATTAGACCGTCTGTTCGTCCTGCTGGAGGCGGGCGCCGGCGCTGCTACTAGAAGAGCCGCCGCCCGACAACTGGGCGAGGTGCAGAAGGCCCATCCCGAAGAACTGCACCGACTACTGGGCAGGCTCATGAAATACCTCCGCTCACCAGCCTGGGAGACGAGGATTGCCGCTGCGCAGGTTAGATATCTCTATATAATTTTTTTACTGGTTTTCAGGTGGCGGGGTCCAGGTAGGTACCATCGCAGCTCCTATGTCTACCACTAAACGGGAGTGTGCTACCATTACTGTGGTCTGGATTGAAGGTCGTTGTAACTATTGTAATTACTGGTGTAACGTGACACAGCATTGTAAGCCAAAAGGCGATAAGCGTAATGTGGATCAGTGTATATCATACTAACTAGCGCTACGTTGTTATGGCAGGCGTATCACTTACAATAAGGTGTACGTTAAGTTCGTCCTGTCTCTTCGTTAAAAAAAATTAGTAACATGAGCTGTTCACTTTGTAATTTGTTATATTTTTTAATACATCGAGTATCGTCAGGCGATGGAATTCAGATATTATTCATCGATCTAGATTCTAGGATCATTACATTTATCGTTTCTGCCGCCAAACAATAATGTGAAAACATTACTGTGCACCAGTTCGAACGGTACGGTCGGTAAAGAAACGCGTAAACTTATTTCTAAGAAATAAGGCGACGTCACACTCAGGTGTGGTGTATATCAACCTATATAACTCCTCGTTAAGGTGTACCACTTATTATCAAGTGAACGTCTCGCTTCGTCGAATAAGTCACTCAAATCGAACATATAAAATATGTAACTATTGACCGGTCGATTTAATTAACTGTAATTAGATTACTTAACGAGTTGCTATGGGATATACATTCAGTGACACTGCGGAGATAGTGACTGTTAAGTGATGTTTCATTTCATTATCACCCGTGTACAAAAATGTTTTAATATTTACATTAATATTGTCTCAAATGACCTTTTGTAAATGTTTCGTTTAATCTCTTATATTCTTTATATAACTGTATTAAACAGAAAATATTTATTTTTGACTCATAACGTATCTCTTGTCTTTTATTCAATTAACCGACGAATCGAGCGGAACGTTCAGCCAGAGAGCGTGGTGGTGGTTAGTATGTTATACACTGCACCATATTGCGTTCGTCGCGTGAGACATAAGACGTTCAGTCTCGATACCCCAATAAATACCCTAGCTACAACACTCTTCAAACAGGAACACAATAAGGTTACAATTTGGGACTAATGTCTTTAGTTAGGTAGGTCTATTACTCGGTCAGCCCTGTAGTCTCGGGCTAGTCAGAATAGGACTAAGGTAAGCCCTGCCTGTCATAGGGGGAGCTACGTGGGACAGCGTATGGCTCAGCGAGGGTGCTTAGGAGAGTTTGGCCCATACTCAGAGACGTGCTAACACAAAGTGTAGAGGGGCACCGGTGCGTTCTAAAGATCCTGGAGTCTCTCCAAATGCATTGATGCAAACCACCGAGCGGATTTTAGTAAGAATGTCACATAACCCTGACTTCCCACTAGAAGCAGGTTATGTTTCGAAGGTCCCCCCCCCACGAAATAAAAAAAAAAACATCCATTACTCGGTAGCCCTAATAGCCTTACTATTCACAGTTGTAGGGCGAGTTGTCTGCGCGTCTTTTGTAACCTTTAATTTTTCGGGTTTATTACTATTGTGACGATTGCCATCTAAAGCAGAAAAACCAGCCAACGCGAGGCAGGAAAAACCCCCCCAACATTACATGACAGATTCGTAAATAAATCTGGTTATCCCACCAGATAACGTATGAACGAATTATTTACTTTAACCATGCATTTGATTTCTATTCTGTTATAGGCAATGATAGATTTATTTAAAAATTTTATGACCAGCTAATATTTACTTTCTTAAGTTCTTCTAATGAGTATTATATGTATTAAAAAATTACATTCATGATCATTATTAGCCGATAGACGTCTACTGCTGGACCTAAGCCTTTATCAAAGATCTACATCACGATCGGTCCTGCGTTGCTCACATCCAGCAGCGTCTCGCGACTTTCGTTTCACTCATATGAGGAAATTTGAGCTATTCCCTCACCCTGGCCATATGTGGGTGGGAGCCAGCCAGAGCCTCGCTTGTTGATTAGTAGGGTGCACCACGAGCAGTTGGAATTAGCTTGGCTTCCGTGAGTTGTAGTACGGGACCCCTTACACCTAACAATAACATTACATGAATACAATCCAATTAGTAATAATAGAATCGACCGGATGAAATGTAATAATAGTGCAGAAGTCTCGTAATGATTGCACTCTTGGAACAGTACGAAGGCTTCTTTCGTATAATATCAAGAATGATGAGTAGAATTGGTCTTAGTCTTAGACTGGTCATGCGATATAGTAAGACCAAGTTCAGTTTTACACGAGCAAGACCAAATGAAGAAGATCAAGATCAAAACCAAGACAGACTTATTATGCAAGACCATTTTTTTTTCGGGGACAAATATTAAAAGATACTCGGTCTTTTGGGGGGATGTCAGAATTATGTGTTCACCTTCGGTGTTTGGAGAGAAGACGGAATCTCCAATCGGAACACAACCGCGTTAAGTTATGTACATTTGTGGACTTTAGTTACAACAGCGAGATACAAACGGTGAAGGAAAACATCGCGAGGAAACCCGCACAATGTAATCAACTTTGTGTGTGCGTGTGGTGGTCCCAATAAAGTGGCAACAAACTCGCCCCCTGTTACATAGGACCTAATCTGACCACATCTGGCGAAATGTGGGTGGTTTGTTCACCTCTGCCTACCCCTACTGGGAAAAAGGCGTGATAATATAAAAAAAAATTATGCAAGACCAAGACTGAACAGGCAAGATCATTACTAAGATTGTCCAAGTCTTGGCCTATCCTGCTTTACTCACAAATATCAAAATCGACGTGATTTTCACATATAAATATTTCAAATTCCTGACCAGCTTAATGAGAATTATATCCAAGAATCTACGAGAAATAAGACCCATACAAAGTGAGGTATCACGGCCTAAGCCTTAGCTATATATTATATTATCTGTTTAGATCCCGTAGGTTACCTGTTTAACAACAAATTAGACAAAAAAAAAATGTAACAAATGGAGCCTACTACATCAAAGATTCCTACAGATATGTATATATTCATAAATATATATGTATAAACATTAATTAAGCAATAAGAATGTGGTCGACGTATATTTGTGAACTAGTCATGGACCGAATTCGACATATAACGGAGATAAAACGTTAAACTTTTACATATTTGTGCTCTTTTATTATATCAACATTTGTTTTTGTTTTAATTGTATGTAATTAAGCAGATATTAATATCATTATTCGTCTGCTTCATTTATCACCATGTCCGGGAGAATTGGAAAAATGATGAAACAATGTAAATGTCTCTTGTTCGTCATTCTCAGTATAATGTCACTATTAAGAGATTATTAGAGAGTATTTGTTGGAGACATATTGGGGAAGGTCTATATCCAGCAGTGGATAAATAAAGGCTGATAATGATAATGATGATGATGATGATGATGATTAAGGGATACTTTTTTTATATTATTAACATCCTATGGCTTCTAGATAGCTTGCGGTCTTGGGCTTCCCTCTTACTGTGCGGTACCACTTGCGTTTTCCTTGCAGACTCCAATCAAGCGCCTGGTTGGGAATATGTTTGGGATCTCATCGAAGAGTTATGGCCAATCCACTTCTAGAGACGCCTGATTTATAAATCGATTGGAGATTTAGGGCAGATCTCCAAGAGACTTTCATTGGAGATTCTCTAGGGTCAGTGTATACCGAGAATTCGGCGGAAACAGCGGTTGACAAAGATCTGGAGCTGAAGAGAGATGATCTTGATAACCTTCCACATCTCACAGCTATATAATACGGATTCAACAGATGATAAGAGATACTTTACATACATAAATTGTTATTAATTTTAAATAAATGAACTTTGTACTTTACGTCACTATAAACTACTATATGTACATAACGTTTTATTGGTGGTAGATCTCTTACTGCTTGTAGGTCTCTGTACCGGAGACCTTATAGGTAGGTATCACTGCAGCTCCTTCTGTCGTCAAACCAAGATGTCTAAACATTAGTGTACCGGTTTGAAGGGCGCTGTAGCTAGTGTAATTACTGGGGTAAAGATACTGGACACATCTCAAGCGACGAGCACAATGTAGTGCTGTTTATAACGTAAGTATTGCCACGTTGTTACGGGCAGGTGTTTCACGTAAACTCAAGTGAATGTCGTCGTATCGTCGCTTTGTGGGTTATAAAAAATATATATATTCGTACATTTGCTTGGTGCTCGTTCAATATATTTATCAAAGAAGTGAAAGTGTGCGAGTCGCTGTTAATGCCTCTGATAACGGTAATGTTAACCGGTTTTTATCGTTTCATTGGTAATTCTGAAACTATGATATGAAAGTATTACTGAGTCTTGCGCTTAGTATTATATTTTTGTAATATTACAAAGGATACTATAGTTTTGAAGAGTCCGTTCCTGATCGTAGATCTATTTTTTTTCTCTTTCCCACAGGCATTTGTAAGCCTAGGCTTCGTTCCTTTAACAAGTCATTTCTTTCCTCATTCAAGGTAGATCCCTGTTGATGCAGACCGTTTATATAGGAACCACTGCAACGCCTGTTTTTGCCGCCAAGCAGTACTGTGTAAACATTACCGTGTTCCGGTTTGTGGTGCTGTAGCTAGTGTAATTACTGGGGTAACGAATCTCAACATTTTATGTCTCAGGCGATTAAGGCAATGTGGTGTTAGTGCATACCATCTTAACTAGCGCCACGCTGTTGAAGGCGTATCATTTATCAGTTGAACGTCTCGCTCGCCTCGACGCTTAATTACATAATGTGTGGAAATATGTGCTGATTCTCAAGCAGTATGCTACTCGGCACATATCTTAGAATTTAATAAAAAAACAATAGTATATATAGCCTCCTGCTATTTCTTGCTGCCCATTCTTCTGCGAATGGGGTGGCTAGAGTTTGACGATACGTGAACGAATGTTTCTATGTTGAATAAAAATTTTGACTTAGTCCTTATAAATCACGAAATCTAGTGGACTTTTGGATATTTTCACTGTCTGTTACTATTGTCAAGGATATAGGCTTCTTTTTTTGGTTTTGGGGGGAAATCTTAGAAATGATACCCTGTTCCTAAACAGTTGTGATGCTGGTCCATCCCCATATACGTAACCATAGCTACGTCTGACTATACATCTTGCCTTCTACACTAAGATTATATTACACTTAATTTTTTGTCGTATAACTATTGCTATTGTTACCTGTAATATTTTTTTGAAAATATTGTTCAAGGTTTTACATTTTTTTTTATTTTTGGCTTTATAACTATGTTTTTACTGATCATTATTATCTATTGTGTATATATAAAGTAATGTTTATTTGTCTTTGTTGCTATTGTTTACTATGTTACATATTAAGTAATATTTTAATAACTTATTTAACTATTAATTTTGTCTATACTTAAATATTTTTACAGCCACTAATTTTCTACATGTCTTGTTGTAGCCTTTGACAATGTAATCATAACTATTATTTTGTTTTTACTATCTATACCAATGTACTAACATGTATCTAGGAAACTAGTAAGCGTACACATAAACTTGAAGTACTTAAGTTACTATAAATAAATAATTTATTTTGTATTAGCTCGTGTATACCATCGTTAAGCTGGTTTCTTGGTCAAAATTATACTTTAACCCGCACACAATATATTGCCTTGTCAAGTGCGACTCCACACCCGGAACAGCATAACAGTCGTTTGTCAATTACATCATAACACTTTTATTACTTTATAGCGGTTTAAAAAGTGAAACGAGGAAATATTTATAATTGATAACTAGTGTATTCATGTTATTAACATGTTTGATGGATGGTTAAAATTATCTTCATCAGCCGTCCACTGCTGGACGTAGGACTCCCCCCTGGAGGAGATATTTGTGGAAGGTCTACGTCCAGCCGTGTACATCCATCTACTAAAGAAGATACCATTGGTCCATTAAAGAAGGCTTGATAATCTACTGGTAGGTCTTTGTTGCTGGAGATCGTCTAGGCAGCTCCTATTGCAGCCGACAAACAGTTATATGTAAACATTACTATGTTCTGGTTTGAAGAGCGCTGTAGCTAGTGAAATTACTGGGGTAATGAGACTACATCATCAAGGCGATGAGCACAATGTATTGTTATACAATATACTTCTTTAACCAGCGCCATGGAGTTATTGGTGGGCGTATCCCTTACCAGGTGTACGTCCCTCTCGTCTCTACGCTTCGTATAATGATAAAAAAAAAATTATTATATTTATGTGTAATAGCGCTTAACTCTTTATTTTGTATCTATAGTTAGTGTCGGTTCAGTTTAAATGATGAATTTTTTAGATGATTTAAACAAATCCAATACAACTTAAATATGAAATTATAAAACGTAATTTTTTTTTGATTATTTAAAAGAAAAATCTATGTATGTATCGCTAGTTACTAACGTGATCAATTTTTATCTCCTTCAGGCGGTTGAAGCGATACTCTCCAATGTTCCGGAATGGCATCCCACGCCAGGAGTCGTGAAAAAAGGTAACTTGTTTATATTACATTTTAACATTTTCGGCTAATTTACAGCCTATACAGATATAGGACATAAATAATGCAAAAGGTCAATTACAAATAAACATAAAATAAGGAAATATTATTGATTTATAATAAAACATTTGGTATGGTGTATAAGGAAAAAGTGGACTAATGTAAAAAAAACAAGAAATACTTCTGAGAATAGTTCTATATATATCATAATGTTTAAAGATTCGCTCGTTGTAACGGTTGTTTGTTTATATTAGAATTGTATTGATTATATATTAATTGTTAGAAAATATGTTCTTACAAATACTGTCGACGTTTTAATAGTCTACGATAATTAGACTGATCGGGCTGGTTCATCGATTCAAAGTAGCACTGTTAACAATGGACAGAGCTGTGCTTGGCATCTCTCTAAGGGACTAAATTCGGAACGAAGCGATTCGGCGGAGAACTAAAGTTGTAGACGTAGCTCTCAAACTCTGTAATCTGAAGTGGCAGCGAGCCGGCCATGTCGGGCAGTAAGTGATGGCCGATGGGGGGAAGTCTTGGAGGCCGTGTACAGGTCGGAGAAGTGTAGGACGTCCTACCTCCAGATGGAACAACGACCACATCAGAGCAGTTGGAAATGGGTGGATGCGAGAAACTGAGGGATCGCATTTGTATACGTTGGAGAAGGTCTATATCCAGCAGTGGATAAACAAAGGCTGATAAAGATGATGATTAGCTTTAGAGCGAGAATAATATTATAGGATTTTAAAGGGTGTCTGGCGGCAGATTTATATTTTAAAAAACGAATATCTCAATAAGTTATAAACAGTGCGGGGGGAAGGTGGTGTCATTAGAATCACCGATCGTGCGGATTTCTTAGTCACGATGTCGCAGTGGTGCAGTGGTGCAGTGGTGCAGTGGTCGGGTGAGCATCGCCCGTTCGCTATTGAAGCATTTTTCAAGAGTAACGATTCTTACGTACTCGCTCGCCGACAGTTTTGTTCACATTTCAATATTCGACGGATAGGCGATGGGCCGAGTGTGAATTTAATTCGTTCGTGGGTGGAGAGGTTCCGTGCAACTGCTTCGGCCATGAACACACCACGGCCAGGACCTAGTCGATCGTCAAGGACCCCCGAAAACATTGAACTGGTTGAACGCAGTTTACGTGAAAATGCACGACTTTCGATACGGAAAGGGGCAGCTTCACTGGGACTTCCAAGAGCAATTGTGCATGAAATTTTGAAAAAAGATATGAAGTTTCATCCTTTCAAAATTCAAATAATTCAAGAATTGAAAAAAAATTACTTTGCGTCACACAAATTTTTTTGTGAAACCATGTTGGAGCGTTTTCGCACTGTGAATTCCATTTTTTGGAGCGACGAGGCTCATTTTCATTTAAACGGACACGTAAATAAGCAAAATTGCCATTACTGGGCTCTAAGAACTCGCAATCCTCGACTGAAGCACCAAAAACCATTACATTGCCCAAGGGTAACTGTTTGGTGCGCTTTATCCACGAATGGGATAATCGGACCATTTTTTTTTGAAAATGCACGGGGCCAAGCGACGAATGTCAATGGTGAGAATTATCTGCTCATGATTTCGAATTTCTTTTTGCCGAACCTGCGAGCTCGTTCATCATTCTCATCACACACGTGGTTTCAACAGCCAGAGCTTCGATGGATTTGTTGCGAGAAAATCTCCCTCAAAAACTGATTAGTCGCTTTGGGGACATCCCGTGGCCACCGAGGTCACCCGACCTAACTCCAATGGATTTTTTTTTGTGGGCCTACCTCAAAGAGAGAGTTTACGCCAACAATCCGCGAACTGTTTTGGACTGAAAAGGAAATATTCGGCGAGAAATCAGCGCAATTGAACCAAGTTTACTGCAGCGTGTGGCACCGAATACGAGGCTCCGTTTCGAACAGTGTGTGCAACAGGATGGAAGACATTTGGATGACGTTATCTTTAAAAAATGAAATCCGTATTTGTACTCTATCTTTTAATACTTTTAGTAAAATTATATGTCAAACATATTATTTTTTATTTAAATTTGAAAACATAAATCTGACACCCTGTATTAATAGAGCTTAGCATTGCTTACTTTAAGCTTGATTAGTCTCTGTTCATCATCATCATTAGGTGCTATCTCAGATTGAGAAACCAATATCATGCTCAGCTATACAGTCTGTTACATGGCATATTCGCAGTTGATCTTTCGATCGATCGTCGCAGCAGATCTCCCAAGACAGACTTCCATTGGGTTGTTCGGAAAGTCATTTCGTTTTTTTGGGGGAACATGAAAGACAGTTTTCGTATAATGAATAAATATTTTATTAAATTATATATTGGCCGTTCTGGTCCAATACCTTTTGCCATCTTTCTGGCAGTAACATAATTCCCCTCTCATAAAAGTTTTGGTCCTTGCTGGCAAAAAACTGGTTCAGGTGGTTTTTGACATCTTCATTTGAGGTAAAGGTTTTGCCATCCAAAAAATTTTGCAGGGACCGGAACAAATGGTAGTCGGAAGGCGCCAGATCTGGAGAATATGGTGGATGTTGCAGTACGTCCCATTCAAGCTGTAAAAGTTTTTGGCGAGTGACCAAACTTGTGTGAGGTCTCACATTATCCTGGTGGATCACTACACCCTTCCTGTTGATTAATTTGGGCCTCTTCTCTTTAAGTGAATCATTCAATTTGTCCAGCTGATGACAAAAGACTTCTGAATTAATCGTTGTATTGTCCAGCAAAAGCTCAAAAAAAACGATTCCTTTGACATCCCACCAAACGGAGAGCATCACCTTTTTTTGGTGAATGTTGGCTTTTGACACAGAGCCGGTTCATCTTTTCTGCTCCATGACCTCTTGCGTTTAACATTGTTGTATACAACCCATTTTTCGTCCCCAGTAATAATCCGCTTCAAAAATGGATCATTTTTTTGACGTTTGATTTGATCTCTCGTGTGGTTATTCGCCGATTTGCATCAACTAATGCTTTTATCGCATCTTTGTCAACTTCGACCGGCCTTCCAGACCGTGGTGCATCTTCGACATCAAAATTGCCGGATCGAAATTTTGCAAACCAGTTCTGGCACTGGCGTACTGTTAACACGCCTTCTCCATACATATCCGTCAATTTTTTTCTCGCTTGGACAACATTTTTACCTTTTCTGAAGTAAAAAAGTAAAATATGACGAAAATGCTGCTTATTGCTCTCCATATTTAAAAGGGCACCAACCAAAAACTACTGCGTAGAATTAATATAACTTTTTCACACACAAGCCTTGCAATATCAGCTCTCAAGACATATAATGGTTATGCGGCTTAAGTGTGAAGTTGCTTTCGAAAAAACGTTATTAAGTCCTCTGACGGGAAAAAACGAAATTACTTTCCGAACAACCCAATAGATAATAATGGCTGATGTTTCCCTCGTGTAAATGTTTGTAAAAATTCCCTTAGCCGTATCACATAACACAGTAACGTTGACTTCCATTAACGAAGCGCTTAGAAACAATTATCCCGGTTCGTTTACTGACGCCTTTATGGTGCAATATAACTAATGAAACTAAGTGCTCAATGACGTAATCGTTTACCATTAAAACCTATTGTTTTTTTTTTTGTAACTAAACCACAGTTCCACATAGTAAAGCGCAACATGTTAAACTTGAAAACAAATTATTATACGATTGTTCCGAAGGATGTTCTTTAAAAAGGAAACTTGAAGTTATTTTTCCGATTACTTAAAGCAAATGCTTTAATCTGTCTTCGTTTTTAAATTGACCTTATTCAGTTGGAAATAGACTTACATGTGAATGCAAGTTATTGTGGGAGTGTATGAAAATAAAAGAAATTATTGTAATAAAATATTAATAACTAAAGGCATTTACTTAAAGAGACACATCTTGTAAAGAACGAAAATATACAAATGAGTGTTTGTTTCTCTCTGATGATAATGAATCAATTCAGTCGTATAAAACTTTTTTTTTTGAGACGAAGTTCAAAAAATGCATCTTTAATATAGTTCTTTTAAAACTTATAATGACTAATGTATCACCTAGTGTCGCTTATTGTAGTAAAATAAATAGCATCTCTCTCTTGCTAGAGATCTTCTAGATAGGAATCAGCACAGCTCCTATTTCTAGCGGTAAACAGTAGTGAGCAGAAATTACTGTGTTCCGGTGTAATGGACGTTGTAGTTAAGGAAATAATTGTGGTGACGAGTCTTTAAATTGTATGTCTCAAGACGTCGAGTACAATGTGATGTGTAATCGTCATCATGAGTGGATTCTTTAAATTGTTGTTCAGCGATCAGATTGATAAAACGAATCCAGTACTTTTTAATTGAGGGTGTTTAAGCCTGTGGTTTTATGTATGATGTATGTGTATAGTCATCCTGAACTAGCGACACATTGTTATGGATATGCGCATCCCTTACCATCAGGTACTCTCGCACACGGCTGTATTGACTAGAGATATTTGGTGGGAATGTTTCTTTTAACGAGTATACGTCAGCTAAGAATAGTATTTACAAAATGGTACTTACTCCTAAGCTCGCTGGCCTAATGGTTAGAGCGTGCGGCTTTTATTCCGAAGGTCGCGGGTTCAAATCTCGGCATGTACCGATGACTTAATATTTAAGTTATGTACATTTGTGAAGTTTAGGAAAACATCGTGAGGAAACTCGCACATGACTTAGAATTTATTCTAAGGTATGTGTGAAGTCACCAACCCGCATTGGGCCAGCGTGGTGACTATGGCCCAATCGCCCTCATATTGAGGATAGGTCTGTGCCCCAGCAGTGGGGACGTAAATGGGCTATTACTACTATTACTTACTTGCTCCTAAAGGAGTAGCTGGGGTGTTATGGCCAGCAAAGCGGACAGGGTATAACTAGTAACTATATTTTTTTTTGTATTGCTATTTTACGTGCCTACTGTTGGGACACAGGCCTACCTTAGATATGATGGCGATGGGGTATAGTCACCACACGGGTCCAATGCGGGTTGATGACTTCATACACACCTTATAATAAATTCTAATTCATGTGCGGGTTTCCTCACGATGTTTTCCTAAACTTCACAAATGTACATAACTTAAATATTAAAGCCATCGGGTACATGCCAAATTCGAAGCCGCGACCTCCGCAATGAAGGCCGCACGCACTAACCATTAGACCAGCGAGCCATTAGTATAACTATATAATAATGATGAAATATAAAGCTTACAATGATTTATTAAAATATTTTTATAATAAACACAAATCATTCCACGTTTCCGTTTTTATCCTAATGAATAAGGAAGGGTAATTTTTTGGCTCTGATATATTAGATCCGCGGTAGCGGCGTAGGGAAGCTGTATTTCCTGTGTTGATAAAACTGGGCAACAATAATTTTCAAATGTAATAATATTAAACATGTACGTCGCTTTTATAAATAGCCCGTTATCCACGCCGGTTGCTTTACCATAATGGCATCACTTCCGCCCGCCTCGTTTTAATCATTCAGTTTGTATTATTGTTAGGCTGACTACATTATTCTCTATTATCATCTTATTGATACTTTAAATCATATATTTTCCTATTATAAACCATTGGTTATATATTTAACCAGGTGATCCCTGGTTAAACTGCACCACATTACATTCATCACCTGAGAAAAGATGTTGAGTTTCATTACAACAGTACACTAGCTGCGACGCCCTTCAAATCGGACCACTGTAATATTTGGCGGTAGATACAGGCGCTAAGGTGGTACCTAGACGCCACCTAGAAGCCACCAGAAGTATCTTTTACGACGTAGAGGCTAACGGCCTTGAATGGTGATAGAGTGTTTTTCCTTCCGGCTTATTAACATTATATTTACTACCACTACATTTCCTGTCAAATTTTATCATAAAGCTCTACTTTCTTTCAGAAGAGAAGTTGGAGGTCGATGAAGTCGGCCTGCTCCGCTGCGAGACTTTCGACATTGAGCGCGTGTTGGAGAATGGTGCTCACCTTATGGGCTCCGAGGGGCATGAGTACGATCTCGATGAAGTGGCCCTGTCATCTGGAGGTTAGTGCTTTGACAATTTTTTTGAATCATCAATCTAACAGTTTTTAGTTTTCATTAGTTATTTTATTATTAGCTAAATCTGTTACATGTATATTTCACGCAGAGACATTTATGGCTTTACTTGTGAAATTAATTGGCTTAACTTGCTTAACTTAATTTTGATAGCCGTTTTTATTTACTTGATTTTATAACGAACAATTGTATGTGGAGAATACTTTAAATAATATATAAATATGAACTAAACATCCACAAATTTACCAAGATAATCATCTCATAGATGTGGTTTGAAATTTTTCCATTGGTCAGACATGTGCATTCGTTAAATAATTTTCTTGCAAAAACTTATATATTAAAAATAAATATATTTTATTATCATAGTAACCTTTTGTCTCCAACGTTTCCTTGCTGTATTTTGTGCTTATTGTACTTAATAAATACTTTATATATTTATTAAGCCACATGTTATTCTTCGCCTTGACTTTTTCATGTAAGATGGAATCTTGTAACCTTTGAGTGTGTGTGTACGTTTTTTATATGTCTGCTAACTTTTTTTGGTGTTATTATATCATTTTATTTAATATTTAAATAATAATTAAAGAAAACTGAATTGAGAGACACACTAAAAGAAAACTTAAGTAAAATAGTACCACAGTAATAATTTTTGTTTACAGAGTTAAAGGAACGCCTTGCGAAGCAGAAGCAGCAGCTAAACGCACGTTTAGGACTCGATGTGGCGTCTAAATTGGGAGTAGATCTGACTTCCGTCTACTCTAACGAGGATCTGTGTCCTGTCAAAACGGAATCTAAACCCGATACGACGAGGGTAAATATTAAATTTTTAAATGTTTGACTTTTGAGGTCTTTTGAATGGTCAGATGCGGCTGGCGGATGTCAGGTACTATAGCTGGAATATGTCAGCTTGTTTCTAAATCTGAATGGGCATCGAAGCTGGCGCTCCTTTAAGTTCTATAACGCGTATAAAAGAAATATAAATTAAATTGTTACTGTATAGATACCTAATTATTTTAAATTACCGTGACAGCGGCCAGTGCAAGAGTTAATGCCATCCGCGTCGAAGACACTGAGCTCTCGCGAAAGGAACGTGGCTAAGCGGCGCGCGCGTGCGGCCTTCAGTAAGCAGAAATCGCGCGAATGCGAGGAGGGACCATCTGCAGCGCCCGCTCAACCCGCGCCCTCCCTCGAACCCGAAAGAAAGAAGATCAAGTTAGATACGACTGATGAATATATCGGTATGCGTAAACGCGATCTTAAAATGTCATTAGAATACGAGTTTTTATCTAAATTCTTTGATATCTTTGGATTTGAGTAATGAATTTTATTTGGCCATCATGTAATATTAATTCCAATGCTAAGAAAAACTAACAAAAACCTGCTGTTTTATTAGATGAACGGACTAGACAATCGAGAACTGATGGTAAATGCTGTGCTTGCTTAATACAACCTGGCGCTAGTTGAAGGGATATAAGCTGCTTACCCATATTAATAATAACTAGATATACCTATTAAACTGGAATAATGTAATATTTACATACTATTATTTGGCGGCAGAAGTAAGAGCTAAAATAGTCCATGCTTGAACATCTCGGCAATAGAAACATACCACCAGTAAATAAACTTCAATATCAATAATAAATCAACCTTACATATTTATCATTGTATTCACATTGTAAAGAAAGTACAGTCAATCACTATTCATTTACTAATACTAAGTCTATATATGCCTAATTAGTTGATAGCGAGGCAGCAGTGCCGGACAGCCTGGGAGTGTGGGGTCCGTCAACGCGTTGGCCGCTGGAGGGTTGGTGTGCAGCACTCAAAGCGCAGCTTTTCCACGGCTCCTGGGAGGCGAGGCACGGCGCCGCGAGCGCACTCCGCGAGTTGCTACGCGCTCGTATCGCCACGAGCGCGGCCCGACACAGGGCACTGCCAGAACAACAGGCATGTATATATTAGGGGGACCGGAAAGTAATGTCGTTTTCTTACGCTAAATACAAACACATACATTTTTAACGAGTCTTTATTTTTAATCAATGATGTATTCCCCATCATTGTCAATAACCTTTTGCCATCTAGTGAGTAAATTTTCAATCCCTGATCGATAAAAATTAATTGGTTTTTCGGCAAAATATCTAGAGATGGCATTTTGGATATCATCCAAATTTGCAAATGTTTTGCCACTTAAAAAGTGTTGCAGCGCTCGGAATAAGTGGAAATCCGATGGTGCAACATCGGGCGAATATGGTGGATGAGGCAGCACCTCCCACCCCAATTCATTAATTTTTTCTAGAATTCGCCTTGCGCAGTGCGGTCTTGCATTGTCATGTTGGAGAATGACGCCTTTTCGGTTGACAATCGCTGGCCACTTTTCAATTAAAGATTGATTGACTCGCTGCAATTGTTCGCTGTAGAGGTCTGCAGTAACAGTTTCTCCAGGTTTCAGTAATTCAAAATGAACAATGCCGCGAATACTCCACCAAACACACAAAAGCGCTTTTTTGGGGTGTAAACCTGGCTTAGCAGTACTCCGAGGGATTTCATTTGGAGAGAGCCACTGCCTTTTGCGTTTTGGGTTATCATACAGGACCCATTTCTCATCTCCTGTGATCAAGCGATCAAAAAACGCTTCTGTGTTGTGTCGTTGAAGCAATAAGTTGCATGTGATTGATCGGTTAGCCTTATTCTGTTCGGACAGATTATGCGGGACCCAAACACCTGCTCTGCTTACTTTTCCAATCTGCTTCAAATGTTCTTGGATGGTCGACCAAGGTTTGTTGAGACTGTTTGACAATTCCTCGATCGTCTGACACGGATTTGCTTCCACTTCCGCCCTTAACACGTCGTTGTCTAACGCTGATGGTCTTCCTGATCGATACGAGTCGGAAAGATCAAAATTACCCGATTTGAACTTGGAAAACCACCTTTGGCATTTACGAATGTCCAGTGCATTTGGATAAACATCGCAAATGTTTTTGGTAGCAACTGTTGCGTTATTTCCCTTGCGAAACTCAAAGAGCATGCAATGCCGGATGTGTACCTCTTCTGGTATTTGGCTGGCCATTTTACCCAAAATTACAAAAAAAAATTGTAATTCAATTGTCTATAAGTAAAGAAATCACTATAACCTCACAATGTCTTTGGTACGCCTCTGAACAAAACAATGAGCTGACAAATGACAATCAAGTATTGGCATGCGCAGAAACGACATTACTTTCCGGTCCCCCTAATACTAGTAGAAGCGCGGCAATCAACAGAATTGACTGCTGTTCTAGTTACGCTAAAATCTTATAATTATTATCAATGTTTAATCGTTATGGAAATTAAATTTAACATTGACAATTGCACATATGGTATCAATATGTATGCACTATTTAAATTCCGTGCCAACTTCACTCCATTGGCTGGCTGGTACTGGCACGCTAGAAACTTATAAGCTATCGGCGACTAACTGACACATGCTTAAGCTGCATATGAATAAAATTTGTATAAATATATATGCACAAGATCGTTTTGAGGGCAAGAAAATGAGATACTAATTATAATAGATAACAATGACATAAACATAACATAATATAATAAAAACTCTATTGTTACAAGAAAATTTAAACAAAAATAGTTTAGGTGTGTGTCAAAGATTGAATTGTCTTTGTAACATTACGAAGTAAAAAGACACTTAAGACGTATAACTTCAAAATGTAATAAGCCTAAGAAGAAAATGACTAAAATTGAAATAAGATTAAGTACTTTGAGAAAGTGGGCGAATGAATCTGAAATGATGAATAATATCAAAAAAGGAACAGTAAAAACTTTTTGCCACAAAAATATATCTTTTTAGAGGGTGCTGTAAAAATGAACTATAGAATTGATAATTTCTGCGGTTAAACAGTAGTGTGGAAAAACGATTGAAGAGTGTTGTAGCTAATAATATTACTGGATAATTATTAATATGTTACGTTATTTTTATGTATAACTTTAGTCTTAAATGTTAATTTGTACAATAATTATTGAATTATATCGTTTAGATGGAGGACGCCCATCAGGAGTGGTTGGAAGACATGGCATTAAGACTTCTCTGTGTATTGGCACTGGACCGTTTCGGGGACTTTGTTTCGGACCAGGTAAATATGATAAGACAGAAAATTGTTTTCGAGAAATACGGAAAAAAATTACTTTCAATAGATTTAATGTATCACTAAATAATCATTATCGCCGTGTAATATAATATAATATATAATTGTTATAAAATTTTTCAGGTGGTAGCGCCAGTTCGCGAGACGTGCGCTCAGACCCTGGGTGTGGCGCTAGCTCAGTTGCGCGAAGAGCGCGTACGTATGGTGGCGGAGGCGTTGGCCACATTAGCCCGCCAACCCCAATGGGAAGCACGCCACGGTGCATTGCTCGCCTTCAAGTACCTGCTCGCTGCGAGACCAGTACGTTTACACTTTCCTTTTCTTACTTCCGATCTGCACCATTTAACCGCAGGCCTGGTAACACAGGGGTCTTGGCTCCATGACAGGTTTACTAGTGATCGCCTTTAGCTAGTGTTAGGATTTTCGACTTCGATAAAAATTATTTACACCTTTAGCTTACAGCTTTTTTTTATTTTGTATATAAAATACCGCCGAGGGGAGGTAGCTACTTGTAGTCCAAGGAAAGATTAGGGGTACCAGGCCGCGAAGAAGAACGCCTATGAGATGCACTGACCAAATAAAGCTTTGCAGTAAATGGCTCATTATTGTTGCTACTATATGTATGCACTGGGAAGGCGGCCATCACAGAGGAATGGTGTCGTGCAGTTAAGCTTGTGACCAACGCCTAAGTGATGACCTCGACCACTTTGTCAAGAGTGATACAGACAAAGAAGAATTCAAAATCTAAAATGGTGCCTTTTACTATAGTAATATTTTTTGGTTATGTGTAAATAAAATGCGCCAAAAGATCAACTTTTTAAAAATGATCTGATCAATTATTAAAAATATTTAATCAGTATCTTTAATAAGTATCAGCTACATGAAAACTTTCCAAATATGCTTGTGTTTAACATTAAAAAAAAGAGGTAGGGGGGTCTATTATTTAACCCCATTATATTTGTGATAAATAATAGCCATACACTTTCAACTATATTTTTTTTAATATTATGTTATAGCAAACTTTTAGTGAAAATAAAAAAACTTTTTTATAATTCAGGAAGTAGCGTGCGCGGCGGGTGCACTGGAACACTTAGTAGCAGCGTTAGGCGATGCCGCGGAGGATGTGGCTGGAGTGGCGGCAGGCGCACTCGCACCTGCCGCTAAAGCACTTGCGGCTGCACGGCCACACGTGCTGCCAGCGGTGGCAGCGCGGCTATGGCAACTTTTGAGAGACCAAGACGATCTAGCAGCTCCAGCCAATGCCTACATGGCATTGCTAGCCGCTTTATGCGCATTGCCACAGGCGGCTAAACACTTGCAGTGAGTTAAATGTAATAGTAATTTAATAGACTAAATTGGGAAAGTACTTTTTTTGCAGTGCAAAACAATAGTTAGAAACATAGTTATGAAAATTCGACAGAAAGAAATGTTTTACGCTGGGAGACATTATAAACAAATACAACTTTTGTTAAAGCACCTTAAAAATTACTTAATACATCATTAAAGTCATCTGATAATAGACATACACTGTTGAACATAGCTTACCCACTGTTATTGAAAAAATATTACTACAATTAATCATGTAAATTTTAATAAAAAATTTAATAACTAAAACTGTGTTGTTACAGCCCCATTGACTTGGCAGACGTCTTACCGCGACTCTGGCCGTATCTTGATCATTCGACCAGTTCGGTCCGCAAGGCAACATTGCAGACATTGCGCACCCTGACCCGTCCTCTGGTCACTACCACTGACGATGCAAAGACAACAAATGGTAATAGTGATAATACCAAAAACGAAACAGATGAAGGTGTGAAGACTGTGAATGGTGTTTCTATCTCGGAACAGTTGCTGATGTGGACTCCGGAGTTGCTGCAGGAAGCCATGCGGCATATCTATCAGAGGGTTTTGTTTGAACACGTCCACGATATACAAGAGGTCGCTTTACAGGTTAATAAAGATAAATGTCTAAATAATTAATTTTTACTTTTCTAAACTATTCTAGACAGTGCCCCGCTTTACTCTTCTTGACCATTGTTCTTTTAAATCGGTGAACTTACAGTTGTATTGTAGTCAAACAGTTCATCTATATAATCATAAAGAAGAATTTGTATTTCTGGTTAATTAAGTCGTGACTTTTATGTTCCTACTATAAAGAAGGAGATTTTTTTTTAATTTATCGTTTGGCTATAACAATTTTTAACAGGTATGGAGCAATCTACTAAAGCATGCAGCACTGAACGTGATCCTGATTGCGGCCTGTCCTATGATGGCGACGTGGATGTGTCTCGCCATGCAGCCGGCCAGGTTACCTGTAGATCCCTCGTTGTTGCTTTACACGCCTCATAAGGTAAAGAACAGCTATCGTTAATAATTTTTGCTTTTTAAGTTTTTATGATATAAACGAAAATAACATGGCGAGTACGGTAAATGGCCCCATTTTGACGAGACCTACAATTCCACAGTGGATTGGAGCGGAAGCTGTGTTTATGATAATATAATAAAAATATCTTTTGAAATAAAGCATTAAATAAATTCTTACAGGAGCGTCGTGCCCGTACTAGCTCTCATACGCAAGAAGGTGGCACCCCGCCTGAAGTGCGACCTAACCAGAAGTGGTTTATAGGAGGCAGCGAGTCGCAGCCGAGCGCCGCGCGCGATCGCAACGTAACGCGTGCGCGTTGCCTTGCCGCGGACGTGCTCGGTCAGTTTGGTGTTTGTAATACTACAATGAGTCATTAATATAACATATTCACTACCGAGTTGTTTTCCTTCAACTAATGTAAATCTGGAAAACCAAAGGTGGAAAGAAGAAAAAAGTCATAGTTGAGGACGATCACGAAATGGACTGGCATATCTGGGGCATCTGAATTGTTCCTCCGAATCAGAGACAGAAAGTGACTGTAACACGCTGATCGCCAACCTTCACTAATTGGAGAGGCACTTTAAGAAGAAGAACTAATATAAACAAATTAATTCCCTGGGTGGAGAGATGAATTAAAATATTCCTATCACTGCTCTACCCTAGATAACTATACAAGGCGAATAAGAAGGAACAACTCTAGGAAAAGGGCAATAATTTGTTTTGTTCTCTTTATATACATCGCCTTCGCTTACATTCGAATACGATAGTTATTCTTAATCTGCAAGATCAATGTACAAAAATAAGTTGAAATAATTATGATTAACAATTGGTAACATTTCCTATGCATAATTATTACATTCACTGAAGGCGAGGTGTAAAATGAGATGCAGTGTTTATCATAACCAATCCTAAATTGTTTTGGGCAAGTGTATTATTTGTGACGCTTCGTTGAACAAAAAAACTAACTTTCGTTTTTATTTCTAGGGCACCTGTCGTGTTACCTTGTGCAACCCGCGCCGGGTATTGAATATAAAGCCGAAGATGAGAGCCCTATTGATTGCTATGTAAAGGTATAACAGATTATTTTAAAATAACTTCAATGATAAGACCTTTATCAGATTGATAAAAGAATAAAAAAAAAAAGTTTAGTTTAATAAGCAACATAACAAAAGAATTCAGTAACAATGTGGTAAATATGTTTGCAATTTTAACTTTAACTGAGAGGTAATGTGACGCCTTGACTAATTCCAGGAACCTCATGTGGATTGTAGTTTATGGTGGGGTACTCTCATATTTGCCTAGCTACTCTCACATTGTAATCTGCCGAACAATATCATTGCGGCATATATTGTAGGTAAACATGCCTCACCATACACATAATTCATTGTCCTTAACACTATGTTAATTTAAGTCAAGTAGTTTACAAGTTAAACTATTATGGACGATATAAATTAAGAAGAATGTAATCTGCTGATATTTTTTACATTTTAATCGGTAGTAAACAAAAAGAAGTTTATTATTCGAACGGTTTGAAACATTAAAAGGAAATGTTTGAATGTGCCATTAGGGTTTTTGGTATTTCGCAGGTAATGATTGTGTATCTACGCTCAGGAAGTGCACTGCAGAGGCTAGTTGCTAGCCTAGTAGTTTCCGCGTGGGCCCGGTATACCCTCGGCCACAATATGTACCCACCGAACATACACGGGAAAGCGCCCGCAAACGGAGATGAGGTAAATAAATACTATTAATTATTTACCAGCGTCATTGTCAACGCATTTTAGGCGCCTTTTATTGACCTTAACATGTACCTCTCATAGTTACTAATTTAATAACGAATTTTAGTATCACTTGATAGTCATGAATATATAAACATTTTTAGGCTACTAAGGACGCGAATGACCATCTAAACGACATAGCAAAGCTGGCGCCTCCTCTCCTTACTGGCACGCTCCACACAGCGCTCAACCAGGCTCTATATTACGACGAGGTAGCGCTGAACTGTAATCGGTAAGTAGTAAACGATGTGCATAAAAATTTCTACATGCAAAGTAAATAGTTTATTTATGTATATAAATTCATATAGAACAAAGATTGGATATATTTACTTTAATTTTAATAAATGACATTAAATGAAAACACTGACATGATAATTTTGATTATTTCTCAGCATACTTCAGGAGGCTCGTGACTTGCTGGCGATGATGAAGCACTACAAACTGGCCGTGGATGGGGAGGAGTTTAACAACATATTGAGATTGGAGCAGGTATATATGATATACTGTTATTTTATACTCACATCACAATGATTTGATGAAATACAGTTATATTAGTTCATAGAGTTATTACAGTTGTTATAACTCTATGAACCGTTTCATATAGTTATCGCAATTGTCGTAATAAAACTATTGTTTTGAAGGTGGCACGCAGTGTTAGGAGTAGATGTAATAATAATACAATTATATATCAAAAATCGAAATATACAATTTTTATTATTTACAAATGACCTAAATGTCATATGGTGCCATCTGACGACCCCTGAGTGTTGAAGCATATGCGCTCAGTGATGATGTTATGGCAGCACATTTACAATATGAAGAAGGTAGTTAGCCGACGAATTCGAAAACCCAAATCAAACTATAATATTTAACCGTAGAATATAAACAGGAACCTATATGTTATATTACGCGAAAGCGGTTAGCAACTGCGATTCCGTAGATAATTATTACTGATTACAATAGTGTCTGTGGGTCACAAAATTATTGAAAATTAGTAAGACATGATCAAATCAGAACTAATGCATTCATAATACATTTATAGAAATGGAACAGAACCATAGATTGTTTGAAGTTTTTAAAAACGTTTTAGTGGTTTTTATTTATGCAAAACAGGTGGTTCACATGACGAACGTTACGCAGCCGATGGTAGCGGCGATGAAGTCGAAGCGTGTGCTACAGACGTTGGAGGAGCGTCGTAAAAATCTGCACACGGCCGTGAACCAGTGCTCTATTGAGCAAGGCACTTTGAACGTTTCGTAAGTGGACAATGTTTATAATATACGTATTTTTTATATTTTTTTTTTATATTGTCACGCCTTTTTCCCAGTAGGGGTAGGCAGAGGTGAATAAACCACTCACATTTCGCCAGATGTAGTCAGATTAGGTCCCATGTAACAGGGGGCGAGCCTGTTGCCACTTTATTGGAACCACTAATATATGTATAACAATAATAATATATATAATAGAATATCCCCACTGTCAATTTTAACCATGGCATGTGGTAAATAGACAACTATAAGAGAAGAAGTCTATAGAACTAACAAATTGTGATTAATTATTTACAGAGTACAAGCTGCTCTAGCAGGTGCGTGTGCTAACTTACACTGCCTACCGGAGCGCTTAAACCCGGTGGTCCGCCCATTGATGGAGAGCATAAAAAAGGAGTTATCCGAAGAGTTACAAACGCACTCCGCGGACACGCTTGCCGCTTTGTTGACCCAGCTGGTCGCGAGGGATCCTTGCCCTAACAACAAAGTGCTCGTCAATCTTAAAGCTTTTCTCAGGTATGACTTACGTAATTCTGAAGATATCGTAATTTTTTTGGATGACGGGTCGACCAGACACTTCTGCCGCTAGCTAGTGTAATTACTGGGGTAAAGAGACTCAACATCTTATGTCTCAGACGACGAGCATAATGTGATGTTGTATATATCATTCTAACTAGCGCCGTTTTGTTATGAATAGGCGTATCACTTACCAACAGGTGAACATCCTTCTAGTCTCGTCGCTTAATTGAATAAAAAAATGGTGTCGCAGGGCGCAAAATAAATTGAGCGAATGTTAACGATTTCTTAAAAGTGTTACGGGCAGACGTTTCACATTAGCATCAGGTAAAGGTCCATATTGCAGTATAGATGATGGTAATATGTTTAACATTTTTCAAAAGGTAATTTTTTGGTTTTTGAACAGTTACCGTATTTCAAATTTCTGTAGGTGTGATCCTGAATTTACGCCGCGCGTATCCCTTGAAATAACAGAGGAAGGCGACTCTGGTAGTGGTGACAGCAGTTCCGAGAGTAAACGAGAAGTTCAATCACCAAGTCCAACGTGTAGGTACACTTACTTTAAACGAGTTTTTAATAAAATAGTAGTTTATTACAATATTTTATTTTTTTATTTAATATCAGGTACTTGCTTCAAGCGTTATCATCAGAAAGGTTTCATTTGTAAATTGTCAACATTTTTATATTGTGTGAAATGTATTTTCTAGGTAATAGCCAGAAAAGATTTGTTCAAAACTTAACAAAAAATACTTTTTAATCATTATCGTAATAAATTCTATGAAGTTTAGGCACCTCACATTTACCAGTATTTAAAACTACGTTTTTCGGTTTTCAGTGGACAAGTACAAAGGTATTCTGACATTGCGCGAACAACAACGTTCGGCAGAGCGGACAGCACCACGCCGCGGACGTCCGCCAGCTGCTGCGCATGACCTCGCATTGGAGGCGCTTTTCCCGCACGAAGACGAGGTGGGTATTCACGTACGCACTGAAAAAAAAAAGGGAAAGAGAACTTTTGTTGTTTTATAGGCAGTTGTGTGTGATAGAAAAAGGAAATAATAAATTAATTATTATGCATGGTTCGCAGCAAAATATAATGTAACATCCAGTTCAGTGTTTCCATTGTACAGTCCTTAGAAGTGTGTTAGGAACCATGATTTTGCACATTCTATTAATTTACTATCACACGTTTGAGCTTGCTTTATGTTTAATTAATTAATTAATTATTTATAACCATACAGTGCTGATTAATACCGTTTTAAATTTACAAGTGAAATATTTCGATTAATACTAGAATGTGATATGAACTATAAACTTATAGGGAGTTATGCTCTAGTTAGTAAAATTACTGAGGTAATGAGACTTATCTATGTGACTTTATATCGGTGGACTTTATATATACTATATATCGATGATTTCATATACAGAAATTTTAAGTACATTAATTCTTGTGAATATATGAAGAAGGCTGCACGAAAAGAAGTGCACGTAATTAACATATAATTGTATTATCATATAACGCTCAATCATATAATCAAAATCATAACTGATTTTGTAGAACCTTTGGTCCTCTTCACATCTCAAAACTTTCAATTTCAATTTGCAATACATGTTAAAGTATTGTTTTAATATTTTTTTCCAGGCTCGTAAACTTTTGAGGATCCAGAGACGAGGAGCCAATCTTGCTTTAACAAGCTTAACAAAACACTTTGGTAATCAGCTACCTGAGAAGTTGCCGAAGCTTTGGGAATTTATTACAGAGCCATTTGCAAAAGTTATGAGTGACGGAGGTAGGCTAACGTTGCTTCTAATTTTGTAATTATATGGCAGTATCAAAAATACACTAAGAAAAATATAAATTCCTTTGTTTTTATTACGCATTATCGATATTAATTTAAAAAATATTTTTCATGAAATTGAATTGAATGAAATTGAATTCTATATAATGTTTAAGTAATCTGTTGTCAACAGAGTTGGTAGCACAAGAGCCTGAAGCGGCCGAGGAGCTGATCTCGCGTTTGCAGGTGGTAGAAGCAGTGAGCGGACAGGTGGGCCCGCAGTTGTGGCCACAATTGTTGGGCGGGGTGCGTGCATGCGCAGCGCTTTGCCGCGCTTTCTACACTGCTTTGCGGCACATGGCGGCACGCGCGCTCGCGGCGCTTGCCGCGCGCGATCCTCACGCCGTCATGCACGAGCTAGTGCACGAGGTAAAAATATATATACTGCAAATCAAATGAGATTCGTAGAACTTTGGCCAACAACATAATCCAAAAGATTGCTGGACTAAGTGACAATAGGCAGAGCGTAATGCTAGTAGGACTGCTGGATGGTGGCCAAAAAGATGCTCAAATAACAGCTGTGTATCGGTAAACATAGAGCCCCCTACAAATTGTATCGACGATCTAGTATAGATCGCTATAAATCGCTGAACTCGGTTAAACACAAGAATGTTAATTATTTGTTAGTAGACATCTATCAGCTAATGGTGATGATAATAATGCTTGGTTAAACACAATAATATTGAAATGCTGCATTATTTTGTTGACGGTAGGTGCTTTAAATAATTGTATAAATTTGCAGCTGATCGCGGCGCTGGAGGATGTGCGAAGTGAACGCGTACGCTGCGGCGCCGCGGAAGCTCTCTCGCGGCTCGTGGATGCGCTTCAGCTGCACGTTGTACCCTACGTCGTGCTGCTTGTCATACCATTGTTGGGTGTGTACACTTATATTGTTTTAATTGGTTGCTCTATTACTTAGATAGGGTACTAAATATATGAATATGTCACAATTTAGGGAAAATATTATTATCAACTTTTGTCCAAAGAACAGATATACTGTCATATGCCGTCAAATAAAAATATTCTTGAATCATATGAGAAATATGCAGGAGTGCCCCGTAAACGATGCAAGGAATAGTATAAAGAGTTTTCCAAGAAAAAGGGCAGAGATTATGCCACTAACTAAACTCCAGGAGTTGACATGGGCATGGCACGGTTATGGGCATTGCTAAGGTCAGCTAGCACTACATGAAATGTTTTAACAAATAATAAATAATAATATTATAAATGGAGCAATGTTAAATAATTATGTAAATTTTATAGAATTTTAGTTATACTTATTTTTTTATGTTGTTTTATGTTTATGTTGTTGAACAAATCTTATGTTTGTGATACGTTATTAATTATAATTGTAATTTAAAAAAGTCTAATAAAGTTACCTTAATTTTTCATTAATTTAATTTTCAATCATTGTCTAATAGGAAAATCGAATGCGTACCACCGGTGGTACGCGCTGCCCAAAGAAACAGTCTCGTGCTTGCCACTGGTGGCCCGTGCCGGCGTGATAGTGATTTTTCTTTCAGTTGCTTTGTTCTAATTTTTATAAAAGATTTTTCATTCTGGTTTACAGGTAGAATGAGCGACCACTGCGAGGCAGTGCGCACCATGTCTACCCGCTGCTTTGCAACACTCATACAGCTGATGCCATTGGATGGTGCCATACCAGAGCCAGAGGGTCTCTCATCTGAAATGCGCGCTCGTAGGCAGCGCGACAAACAGTTCCTCGAACAACTGTTTAACCCTAAATCTATAAAGGATTACAAGATACCGGTACCAGTGTCCGCTGAGCTAAGAAGTTATCAGCAGGTCATTATTGTTATAATTATACTTTATTAGCTAATGCTTCATAATTAAGAAATTTTGTTCTAAGGAATTAATGAAAAAAGTTCATAGCATATTGTACTCGCCAAAAGAATGCTATACATATCAAATATACACTGGGATCATAATTCTAGTGTATATTTCATCTGCTTTTCTAAATAAAATTGGAATATAACTCTCAATGATGATGAGAACCTAAGGGTGATAGAAGATTGATGAATCTGTAATTTAACTATCTTATTAATATATTGACTATTAATACAGACTAATAGTATATAAGTTAGACTTACACATGGGAGTGATAAAAACAAAAGTGTTTAATGTTTATGGGTGGTAAGTCTCTATCACAGCATCACAAAGATATGTTTACTTACCATCAAGGAAAGGTTCCCTTAGACACTGCCGCGTAAAAAATTGTTTTTTATTTTATTCAACTAGGCCGGTGTGAACTGGCTGCGGTTTCTCTACGAATATGGTCTGCACGGGGTGCTGTGCGACGATATGGGTCTCGGCAAAACGCTACAGTCGATCGTCGTAGTCGCAGGCTCGCACTGGGAGCGCGCGCAACAGCAACGCGATGCGCTGCCTTCCCTCGTCGTCTGCCCGCCCACTCTCACTGGTACGCGACACTCTTTATGCGTTAACGTTCTTATGTTATGCTAACACTGACTATTTTTTTATATGCGCCCCAATGTTTAATTTAATTAAATTTAAATCTAAAAAAGATGAATGTATGAGGTTTCGCCTAACATCTTACGAAACCCAAGTCAACTTCACCAGTATGAGGTGCACCCTGCTGAACAACAGACGAGGCTCTGATAATACGCCAATCCGCACTGAGCTAGCATGGTGGGTTAAGGCCCATTTCCCCTTGACAATTGAGGGTGTCCGGGGCCCGGGGGTATGCTCAGCAGTGGCCACTATCCAGCTAATAATGTAAGTTTAAATCATCATTACAAATCATAATTTATAAACAGGTCATTGGGTGTTCGAAGTGAATAAGTTCATACCATCGAAGTTCCTGAAGCCGCTGCAGTACGTGGGACCGCCGTCAGAAAGAGACAGACTGCGTGCTGTCGTTAAATATTATAATCTTATCGTCGCTTCCTATGACATCGTTCGGAAAGACATAGATTTCTTCAGCAGCATCAAGTAAGTTAATTGCTTGGACTTATATTATTATTGTTGCTAACCTAATAAAACTTATTATTACTGGCTGTAATTAACTTATAAGCTTACTTTAACGACATTAGAGTGGTGTTAAAAATATATGTTGAAGTTATAGTTTTAAATATTTTTACATTTGTTGTTTAAGGTGGAACTATTGTATACTGGATGAGGGTCATGTGATTAAGAATGGAAAAACCAAAGCGTTTAAGGCAATAAAACAACTCATCGCCAATCATAGGCTCATATTATCTGGAACACCAATTCAAGTAAGAAATTGTGTTCTAAAACATGTTTTTTTTAAGCCTAAGCTACGCGACGACCAGAACGTTCATCATCAGTAAATCACCAGCCTTTATCAATATGCCTTCTAAGAGAATGATAAACACTGAGTTACATAATGCTCTACTATTTAAGACAAGGTATTAAGTATCCATACTCCAGCTATTTTTCTAACTAAAAACCCTCTTCTACATCCAAGTTCACTATAAAAATATTTTTTTTTATAATCAAAATAATAGTAAATATGTTCTTATTGATACAGGTATAACTACCATTATCTTTTTTTTAATTGTTTAACCGTTTTTTTATACTATAACGCATTTTTTTAGCCAATTGTAGAAAAAAAAAATTCTATCAAAAGTATTTTGCATAAATACCTAAAGTATTTATTAGACATGCAGTGAGCAACATAAATATTATAAAAATTGTAGCGTATATATTATAAAGTTTATTTGAAATTTTTTAAGCTAGTTTGTGATTATTGAAATAATCCCAAAGCCACTAAATCTTAACTGATATTTTATATCAACAGTGGCGTCATGCTTCCGTCCAGAAACTACTACTCGTTTGTTTAATTATTTGCATTTTTTAAGAATTACGGCTGTCAATTGGCTATGGCGATAACTTAATCTCAAAAAATTTTATTGTAGAACAACGTGTTGGAGCTGTGGTCGCTGTTCGACTTTCTGATGCCGGGGCTGTTGGGCACCGAGCGTCAGTTCACTGCGCGTTACTCACGGCCGATCCTCGCGGCGCGCGACGCCAAGGCCACACCTCATCAGCTGCAGGCCGGCGCGCTCGCCTGCGAGGCGTTGCACAGACAGGTTAGACTAATTACACCACGACCCATCCCGAAGTTATTGCCTAATGTAGGGTATCCGAATTATACGTCGAGGCTTAGATTCTCCTTCTCCATCTTAATAAATGATTAGAACAGGTGACATTTGATATTTATTCAAACATTAAACTTGGATTCTGTTTGTCAATTGCTCTTACAATCATCATGCAATAACTTAACATTAGAAACAACCACCGTGATGCTGCAGTTACTCGTGTGCCATGTAATGCAGAAGTCGTTTGCTTCGATTCCTGATCCACGTTTTTGGAGTTTGCTTAATGGTATGGTTTTTTCGGACCAGCCTGAGTAGCTACCGCTGTCATTTAAGTATACCGTCTTAACGGTGTTGATGTGTTGCGGTTGTCATCGTATGGAAGCTAGCATTTTCTACAACCGTTTTAACTCTTAACACCAAGTGAAAAAAGGATTGAATAGTGAAGCCTACATTAGATAAATGAAAGGTTGTATATGATTTGAGTTTATATGAACATAATAACTGTCAAGCCTTTACTTTTTACTTTTAGGACCATTGTGCCTTCTTTTATATTTCACTTGTAACAATACTCTCTTTTGTATTTCCCTAAAAAACATTAAAAAAACCTATAAATAATCAAAATGTAATGTTTTAATTATATTCTGTCATATTTCCAGGTGCTGCCTTTCCTTCTGCGACGTGTAAAGGAAGACGTGCTACGTGAACTTCCGCCGAAGATAACCCAAGACTATTACTGCGATCTGAGTCCAATGCAACGGCGCCTCTACGAGCACTTCTCGAGAGAGCACGTACCGCACGACATCGGAAACTCGCATACGCACGTCTTCCAGGTAACTGATTTTGTGTTCGACGTAAATTTTGAAATCAACTTTTATTGGCATATTATTGATATAGTGTACCAGGTTGAGCAGATCGTCATGCTTTGTTATATAAAAGATTTTGTAATGTAGTAATTAAGTGGATATGAGGGGTGAGCAAATAATGAAGTTTTACTGTTAGTTAAATGTACTTTACCTATGTAGGGAAAAATCGGTCTTAATTCTTTTTATATATCTACATACAATATCCTAATATTACACCTAATTATAGCGGCATATATATTTAATTTGGTTTATGTTCAACAGGCACTGCACTATCTGCAGAACGTGTGCAATCACCCGAAACTAGTGCTGACACCAGAGCACCCTGAGGCAGAGCGTGTTGCGCAGGAACTTGCCGTGCAGCGTTCCACTCTCGACGACATCCAACACTCCGCCAAACTGTTAGCTCTTAAGTAAGCGTACAAAGTTATATACTAATATATTATAAATAGAAAGGGAAACGTAACCGTTTGGCACGCATACAGTGACACTAAACTGTTTTTTTTATTACATTATTGATTCCTAAAAGAAATTATTAATTTTTAAAGTCAACAACAGCCATTAGAACTCTACTGCTGGTGATAGGTCTTGCTAAATGACCTCCACACCTATCAGTACTGCTCTAGCCATTTCCAGAGCTTATCTGCGACTTTCACCATGTTGACCAACAGTCCTATGAGCAAAATACCCTGCCCATTATCACTAAAGTCTGCCCATTGCCACTAAAATCTACCTGTCCTTTGGAGTAAGTTAGTTAATATTAGTTTTTTTATAAATTAAATCTTAATAACTCTCAAAAATGATTTTCACAGCACTACAACTAAGTTTCAAACTTCAGAAGATTAATTTCTATGAATGTTAATACCATTATATTACTATTAAATAACTGAAACATCTTTGGAGTATAATTGCAAGAAGAAGTTAGTAACATATTTCTTACAATTTATTTATAATTATCTTTGTTTCTGCAGGCAACTCCTCATTGACTGCGGAATCAGTGGTGGTTCCAATGACACTGCGACCGGCGTCGTGGTTTCGCAACACCGTGCGCTCGTATTCTGTCAGCTGAAGAAAATGCTGGACATTGTGGAGAATGATCTACTCCGGCGACATCTACCCGGCGTCACACACTTGCGGCTCGACGGCAGCGTACCCCCGCACCAGCGACACGCAATCGTCACGCGATTCAACACAGACGTCTCTATAGATCTACTCCTGCTCACTACCGCGGTAAAGTGGAATTTAATTTAAAATCACATCATTACATAACTTAATCATCATGATTTCAACCGATAGACGTCCACTGCTGGACATAAGTCTCTGGTAATGTGTTCCACAAACCACGATCTTGCAATATTTGAATCCAGTGGCTCCCAGCAAGTTTTTTATGTCTTCTGTCCACCCAGTGGCCCGTGTAGTAGTAGCGTAGTTTTAAGACCCCAATGTCCATCGGTTCTACGAGCTACGTGCCCCGGCTATAACTTAGTATTTACAATAAATTTCAAAGGAGTTGTGCAGAGCTATAAGCTCCGGAGTTTCATTTACAGGTTGGTGGTCTGGGCTTAAACTTGACCGGGGCGGACACTGTCATCTTTGTGGAACACGACTGGAACCCGATGAAGGACTTGCAGGCTATGGATCGCGCGCACCGAATCGGGCAGCGCAAGGTCGTCAACGTATACCGCCTCGTAACGCGCGACACGCTCGAGGAGAAGATCATGGGGTACGAGCTAATTATTCTCCCATCTTTTTTTTTTTAATTGAAATTGCTACTAAAACACTGAAAATTTATCGTAAACTCCACCAAACTGATGTATGGGAATGTAACGTAATATTTAACTTAAAATTTTATTTGACTTTTGTTATAATACATATTAATATAATGTAATAAACGAGCTTATCGTTGTGTTTAATGAAGGGTTTAATGTTACGAGTAATTGTTCTGCTTATCTAATCACTGAGTTATCAAAGCATAAATATCACCTATGGAATTTCATTTCAGGCTTCAAAAGTTCAAGCTCATGACAGCGAATACGGTGATCAGCAGCGAGAACGCTGCTATGGAGACGATGGGTACGGATCAGCTGCTCGATCTCTTCCAGCTCTCCGGGCAGGGTTCGAACCGAGCGCAGGCGCAATCGGGCGCTGCGTCCGGCTCCAAATCCGTTTTGGAGACGCTGCCCGACCTCTGGGACGACAAGCAATATGAAGAGGAATATGACATGACTAATTTCATTAAGAGCTTGAATAATATAAAAACTTAGTTACTTAAAAAACTAAATGTTTTTTAAAATGGCTAACATCCTAGTAGAGCCTAACTCACCGCGTTCGATACCAAGCATTACCAATATATGACCTGGCTGTCTTTTCTCTCTTTCAAGAACATGATTTTTGAAGAGTTTTGTTTACATACATACATACATATATATCACGCCTCGTTCCCAGTGGGGTAGGCAGAGACCACAGAGAGAGAGAGAGAGAGAGAGAGTTTTGTTTAGTCATATTTAAACATTGTTATGTAAATATTTCTCATCACTTATTCAGTTTATTAAAACCGCTAGACAGTAGTACTCAAACATTATGATTTTTCAGTTTGATGGGCGCCATAGATAGCAAAATAACTAGATTATCGAGATTTAACATCTTAGGTCTCAAGACAATGAACAAAATATAATACTGTGCATGATCCATATATAATTATACCATTTTAACTCGCATTTTTATGGGCGAGCGTATCATTTAACATCAGGTGAACATCCCGCTAATCTGGTCGCGCCGTTGAACAAAAAATAAAGTTAAAAACTGCCTTATTTTCAAGTACTTTTGGTTTACAGTGTCCTTAATTTTAAAGGAAACCACATGGGATATTTTTCTGTGATAACCATTTTGGTTTTTTTTTTTAATTAAAACTACCAAGTACATTCGATTTTGAAAAAAAAAATGGTATGTTTGTATTTGAAACAATTTGTGAAATTTACGTCACTCCAATTAACACAAGGTTTTTTTCTTTTTTTTTTTTGACACCACCCTTTTTTATCATATATTTATTGACTTGATGTTCAAGTAAATTCGTAAATGCTCCATGGTTATCCTATTTTTTCCTTGGTAGAGAACGGGTAAGGCATACTGTAAGATGGGTAAGGCTGCTTCCTGACTAACATTGAACATGAAATGCAATTTTTAAAGGTCCTCCTCCATGGAAACTGTTCACATGGTTAATTTTGTCTGTTAAATTTTTTCATTATTTTGTGTTAATTCCGCTTGATTATTACTAACATTTGTTGGAGTATCGGTTTCGTGTGTATTTTTTAAGAGTTTTATTTAGTACATTGTTTGTATTTATAGGCTTTTTTAACAATGTTTGGAGAGATAGAAAATTATATGAAAACGTGTCAATTTGTGCGTAGCCTTGATATGAACTATATGTCGGTTATCAAGTTTTTGAGACATGATTATTGTGTATAAAGTTAGTTTTCCAGTGTTTTGAAAATGTCTAGTGACATTGTAACGGTTTTAACATTTGTTCTAATCAAGATAAAATTCTTATACGGGATAACTTCTCTTTCAATTATATATGGCTGTATTTGTTTATAACAATCTAAAGATTGCTAGAGTTAAGTGGCAATTAATTCAACTTGACAGTTGCAAATTTTATTATTATAACATAATTGTAGATGAACTAAGTTTACTGATATTGACTATAGAATTGTTAGACATAAATGGAAATGGGTAGCTCACATAGCTCGAAGCCCTACACAAGATAGATCACCATATGTGAGTGTTGCAGGATTGGTCAATATGAAGATACTGATGATTACGATGATGATGAATCTTAACGACAATTAGGCAATATATATAGCGAAGGCTTTAAACTGTTGCCTTAGTTTATTATAGAATAGTCTTGTTCATCCTAACTTTGAAAACTATATATGTTATTATGACTTTATTATATCTGTACGTGAGTGCGTATGTTAGTATCTATAAGTATTCGTCAGGTAACAACTGTTTGTTTTAAGGAATTAAAATGTTCTCTACTTCAGGTTGATTCATCAAATTTGAACCAACAATTGTATTAGGATAAGATTCAGTTAAACATACCAAAATAACAAAGCGAATTATTTAACTGTCTCATTTTATATTGCAGCGAGCACTATGCTGTTCATCCAAAATACCAAATCTTAATTTTTGTTTATATTAGGTGAAAAAAATTTTTAACGTCTGACGGTTCCTTATGTAACAAATACCTCAGTTTTAGATTGTTCTTATGATGGTAATTTATTGTGTAGTGAATTAAGGAAGACAGTCATATTGCTTAGTCATTTTAGTTTTTTAAGGGTTTAGTTTGATGCGTTTGCTATTTTGTACCTGCACAAGAGAAAATGGAGGAATTAGTCTTTTTATGTTTTATTTTTTATCGACCACATTTTACTTGTACCAAGGATGATGCAATGATTCAGTAAGTTGTGTCCAAAGAAAATAAGGGGCTTCTAAAACGATATAGTGATTACATATAACATTATTAATATGACTGTAGCATGATGATAAGTTTTGTTCTTTAAATAACTTCATATGAAATCAATGTGGTTAGCACGGCGTCATGCCCGCCATAGGGAAAGTAATGTTAAACTATAGATTTATGACACAGTACTAGATCGACTTTATTATTGCAATTTTTTATCATTTTTGTGGTTACGAGAGGGTGTTTTTTTTTTTTTTTGTCTTAATAGTTTTCATATATACTTTTCCCATTGTCTGACAATGATATTAAGTATATTTTGTTCTTCGTTTACTTTGTTACGACTGTATAAAACGTGTTTTTTTCGTCTGTAACAGTTAATTGTAATAAACTTGTATTAAAATCGACTGTTTTCTTTTAAACGCACACAATATTCATGTATGTTTGGTAAGTTGATGAAACTACCGTCTAGCATCTCGTAGATCTAGAGACTATGTGGTATCTTACCTTGAATAAGTCATAGACTTATTAGCATATGCCCCTAAATATAAAAATTAAGTATTTTTTCTATTTAAATAAAATAATAGTTAAAAGAAGAGGGGAACAATTTCACTTCGTAATTCGCTAAGAAATTTAAACATAGGGTAATAACAATGAGTTTTCGGTTTTTACAACTGAATATAAATGAATATTTCTTGTTATTATCAATATTAAATAAAGTAAATTTTATTCAACGTCGTTTATATGCTTGTTTGAGATTTTAATTTCTAGTTCTAACATAAATTTATTGAAAAAACTTTTTTACTGCGTACAAAGGAACACAAAGTTGAAATTACAAAAAGTCCGCTAGATAGCGCTTAAGTGTATCAACACCATGGCGAAAGCGACGTCAACCGAGTGTAGGTAAATTTTTGTTTTCTACGTCGAACCGCTGTTTATTGTTTATTTATAAGTTAAAAGACCGTTTGTCAAGTTTTTACAAGTGTTTGTTCGATATCAAGTGCATCAGTTTATAGTTGAAAGTTAAAAGTTTTGTGTCGAAAGTTGTAACGAACTCTCGGATCAGTTGAGTATTCAGGTGTCAACGAGGTAAGGTACCGAAGCTTATTTCAAGATTACGACTTCTAAAATTAACGCTTTTCATCACAATGAGTATTTTCTTGTTCTCTAACTTTGTTATTAGCCTATAGCACTTTAATGTTACACGAACAAGTTACTTGTAACAGTTATTAATAATTCTTTAAAAGGTTATGTCTCGTCTATTTAAATTTTAAACAGATCTCTGACTTTAAGATGTTTTGTTTCTTATAATTTCTTGCCTTGTCCTGAAAGTATTTGAGTGGATTGTAAAGAAGTTGCATTTGTTTACAAACTTTTCGAATAGTGTTTACCTATTGACCTATTATTTTAAATCAAACTATTTTGGACCTTATTTGAATGATGTTAATGTGTTAGATATATTTGTTACTATATATTTTTTTTTCTTTTGAATTACTAAAATATGAAACAACAATCATTACATTCATTATTTCGTCACTTAAAAGTGTTAGAAATGATCTTCAAAAGTTTGACACTTATAGTATTTGTGTTACTTAAAATACTGTTCAAATTTGTATTGTTTAAACAAAGTTTATTTTCATATAATCTTAATTAAAAGTTTATTAGTCATAAATTAGTAAATCACATATAAAACTGTATGTTTTGTTTGATATTAAAAACCATGAAACTATAACAATTTAATAACATTGTCTTTATATTGATACCTAATCATTGAATGTTATGTTTATGATACAACTGTAAAATTTAAAAGCTATTTGTATAAAACATTTGCAGTGTTTTTATAATATATAATTATAACTGTTTTCCTTGGGATCAAAATTTTTCCATCACATTTAAAAAATTTTTAGTGGGACTAAAGAATTTATTTAGTATTGATGAGAAAGTAAGAAATAGTAAAAAATATATAACTACTTATAATAAGTCAAGACAGTGTTTCTCTTCTGTTTGAGTCCTAAGGCACTCAAAATATTATCTTATCATAAATTTACAATAAAACTTATAATATTTATTAACTTTGGATTAATTGAATACCAGAATAACACAGGGAGCATCTATAATAAATGTTGGAATCCTATGATATTAATATATAATTAAAATATGTATTAAAATATATTAAACAATTACTATGTTTTAGAGAAAGATATTCATAATTACAAATCACTAAACATTAGTGATTTTTTTCATCGTTAATCATATCATGAGTGTTAAAATCATATGTTGCCTTTCCTATATTTTTAATAGCGATTCCTACCTCCACATTCACTTTACTATCATCAGTCCGCGCCAGTCCGACGTGGGACATAGGCCTCTGCCAAGCAAGGCCACTTAGTCCTATCTTTAGCTGTTCGCATCTAGTTGCAGGTCGCCTTTAATTTTCATTATTACAAAATACTGAGATCAGGTAACAGTGATAATTGTATCCCAAAGCGCGTAGCACTGCCGATGTGTGCGTGTGTGTTCGAGCTGGTCGGGCGCATAAATCAATAATATCGTATCACAGAAGCCTCTATAAACAATGCGGTATTCGGAAAACAATGCTCAAAACCGGATCGTAATAAAAGTGGCAGATGTATGATCAGAGCGTCGTTTTATCTTTTTCGAATTTGTTTTTTGTGAAAAAGAGGTTTGCAACAATCAATTCCCTTTGTGCGCGACATCAATGGGAGCGGTTGCTGTGTACCCGTCCTTTGATCTCGCCGCCCTCTGAAGATGCGACAGTGCGCTAATGCCGCCGCCGCGGCGCGTAACGTACTAAGCGCCTTTTAGGATTTGTTTTCAAGTGTGAAGCGTTTTAGAGGGCTTTATAATTACCCAGCCGCGCCTCTTTATCACTACCTCACCTTGGTGATACGAGTACGATCCGGCTTTGTAGTCGGAGTAACGACGATTGTACTTGAAGCGAGTTCAGCGTCTATCCCCACATCTTCAATTTTAACTTCCCTCGCCCGTGACATTCCTCGAGTCAAGTCAATCGAGAATTAAAAGTGTTTCGCTATATTTCTCAATTTTTTTTTTTATTATATCTTCAAACACCTTCAAAATTGCTCTAGTGACAGAGAAATTGGGGTGCAAGAGGTAGAAGTAATGAGAATGAACGTGGATGGTTATAACGGTAGAGGAAAACCGAAGAAAGTGTGGATGGATTGTGTGAAAGATGACATGTGTGAGAAGAGTGTGAATTCAGATATGAGGGCTGATAGAGGGATATGGAAGAGAAGTACATACTGTGTCGATCCCACATAGCTTGGAAAAGGGTAGGAGGAAGAAGATATCTTAAAACACCTTCCTACAATAGAAATGTTCATATAGTGAGATGTTAGACTAAAAAATAAATATATAACAGTGTGTGAATAGGTTAAGAAATTAAAAAAAGTTAAAAGAAATACTTAAAGTAACTTTTTTTTAGATTAAAGATTACGCACATACGGAATCACTAATAGACATCCTATGTTGTCTTTCTACCCGTGGTGTCCTTTTAACTCCCTTGTGTGGTTTCAATACTAGACCCGCGGGTAGATTAGTACTCCACAAAGCCCAAACACGCGTATTGTAGTTCCTTTGTAAGCTGGTGCCTTTAAAGGAAATGGGTTTAATAAATTGATTTCGCAATACTCCAAGGCGCCTCGAATACGTGCACGCAGTTACGATGTCAAAAGCGAAGGGTTTAATGCCACGTGCTTACCCAAAAATTAAAAAAAAAGTACGTAAAATAAACAACATCTAAGGAACAAAACAAACATAGATTTGTACGGAAACTTGGAACGGTTGCTCATGTTTCTTTTTTGTTAATACGTCAACAAGCTCCTCTCTGAAGGGTTGGAACGTAAAGTTTTATAAACTTTGAAATTTACACAATTAAACGCAACCTTATAAAAGCGCAAACGATAATTATTTTTTATTCAACAAAGCAACGACACGAGCGAAACGTTCACTTGATATTAAGTGATACGCTTCCTCATAACAACGTGACTGCTTAGATTAACATACTTAACTATACAGCACTGCGTTGCGCTTGTCACCTTATGACAGAATGTTAAGTCTAGTTACTCCAGGAATTTCACCAGCTATAACTCCCTTCAATCCGGAAGACAGTAATGTTTTCACACTTCTGTTTGGCGACAGAAATGCTGCGGTGGACCTAGTACCATCCAAACACCAACATTTATATAGTCTCAGTATCGAACTGGGGCTCTGCTTGGAGCAAGCAACTAAAGCCACTACACCACAAAGGTATACAGACTTGAGGAGTTTGAAGGCATAAATACCGCATTAAAAATTCTAGTGAGTTATTATTAAGTCTCTTTTAGATGCAAAGTAACAATGGACCGTTTCAACGGCGAAGCTCGTGAAAGGGGACGTTGGAGGTCGATTTGAAGCTTAGCCACTCAAGTGGGACTCGCTGTCCTGCCCTCGAGACTGTCCACTGTGTACACGAGACGCGATCCCTTAGGCAGCTCTCTTGATGCAGGCGGAGCCGGCCGAGGAGAAAAGAAACACTTGTTTTAAGACTTTCTATGCAGCTGGAGCTTTATGAGATCTTGATGTTAGAGAACATTTCTGGTCGGAACATTAAAGACGTAGAATTTAGTTAACATTTTGTTTTCTCATTCGACGAAGCGATTCGGACTTGCGATACGTTCATCTGATGATTAGTGATACGCCAGGTCATGACAACGTGGAGCTGGTTAGGACTATATACATCGCAATATTGTGCTCGTTACCCCAGTCACTTCAGTAGCCACAACGTCCTTTAATTCGGAAATTTTTGAGCAAATTATTCGCATGAAATTTATATAAACGGTTTTCTCTGAATCAATAATTAGTTCCCATTACCCTTGCATCAAAGTTAGCTGCACTTCGTTTTAGGTTTTTCCTCAAAAATATATCTATATGGTTTATAAAATTTGTTTAAATAACGTGTACATAGATACGATAGTATAGCGCAAATAAAAACAATATTTGTAGTAAATTATGAAACGTGAATAGATATCTCCATTACATTTTATTACTATGAGTTAAATCTGACCAAAACATGATGAGCTGTTTGAAAGCTTAGATTAAACTGCAAACACTATGATGTTTAACTGTAAAATTACTCTTCTGGTGATGATGGTCAAAGACGTTTAAAAATCCCTCTAAACGACGAAATGTACTGGTGGTAGGTCACTGTTGCCGGAAATCGTCTAGGTTGGTAACACTCAGCGCTGTAGACTCGGCTATTAAGAATAAGACTAAGGTATTCCCTGCCTGTCGTACAGCGCGACTAAAAGGCTCCTCAGGTTCGTGCGCCTTGAGTGTGGGCGCCATCAGAGCTCAATAAGAGGGCCTTAGGAGGATGGCAAATGCATGGTGGTCTTGTATTTGCCGCAGCACAGCGGGAGTGCTAAGAAGGGCTTTGCCCTTCCGTGGGATGTTTTAGTCAGAGTGCAGGGAAGCACAGAAGTGTTCCGTACCCTCTCCTAATACACTGAAGGAGACCGCCGAGGGTTTTTTTAGTGGGTACAAGGCTCGCATAACCTCACATTCTCCTCAGAAGAAGGATATGTATTAAGAAAATTACCCCTACGATAAATTATAAAAAAAAGTAGGTAACACTGCAGCGTCTATTTCTGCCGACAAACAGTAGTGTGCAAGCATTACTGTGTTCCGGATTGAAGAGTGCTGTAGCTGGTGTAATTACTGGGGTAACAACATTTAACATCCTATAACTCAAGTTGACCAGCACTTCGTGCAGTGTAAAACATCTTAAGTAGCGTCAGGGGTGTAAGGGGCCCGAACAATAACTCACAGGACCCAAGCTCTAGCTCCCACCAACCTGCATTGGGCCAGCGTCGTGGAAAATGGCCCAAATCCCCCATATAAACATCTACAAACGTGAATGTCTTCGGGGCAGGCCTATGTCTAGCAGTGGACATCTAAGGGCTGATGATGGGTAGGCGATGGTAGGCTTTGTTAAATAAAAAAAAAAGAGTCAGTAAAATTGTAACATTAATCATTGGAACGTTACTCAGTGTGACAAGTTCACGCCCCCGCGGAGCATAAGTTTCAATAGGTTCAAACAGGCGCTGTCCTAGACTGCTTTAAAGGCACCCTTTGTCTCCGCTAAAGTACGTGTGAAGTTCACTTGATTCTGCAGTTGCAGGTGCTAAGCCGTGCTAAAAAAAGACAACAATAACGCCTGAAAGATTATACCTCTGCTTTTTGTAAAATGCGCTTTATTTTTCACTTTGCTTTTTTCCGTTAGCTGTATGAGAGTTGTTATTTCTTTTAAATATGTATGTTTAAACTAATTTTTTTATTCAATTAAGCGACTAGAGGCGCTTGGTGGTTTATCTGGTGATAAGTGATACACCCACCTATAACCACGTGTCTCTAGTTAGGATGGTATATACTGTATCTCGTTGAGCTCGTGGCCTGAGACAGAATGTTAAGTTTCGTTACGTCAGTAACATCAATAGCTATAACTCCTTTCAATCGGAAACACAGTAATGTTTAGCGATAGCAATAGGAGCTGCGGTGGTACCCTACCTGGTCGTTGACAACAGAAACCTACCACAAGTAAATGTATTGATTAGAAAATTAATGTAAGAAATTTTCAATCATTTCATATTTGATTTATCATATATTTATATTGATTAGTCATTACTCTGATTTTCTAAGGGAAATAAATACTGTAAAAGAATTTACTGTACGAGATATCGCAGGTATTAAGGATATTATATAAACCAACGGCAGTATGATTACAAATTTAACACCAATACCTACCTTTAAAGAAATATTATAAATGTATAAGAATAAGTAAGACACTCGCATGTATTTGTTTCCGCAAAGCTTTTACCTTATTCCTCGTATCTGTGTCGTGACCACATCCGTAGTCATAAATAAAAGTATTTATAACGTATTAAGTATTCTATAATTTATGTTTCATACTAACTAAAGTATAAGTTTTAATTAACTCCTGCCGTCATAATCAAACTAAACGGAAACTTTTTGTCTGATCCCTCACTCCGATCAAATGATAATCCGTCAAAGAGCCAGAGATCAAACGCCTAATAGATCAGACTAGCAAAGTTTTTCAGACGTGCATTAAAACCGTTTCCAATAAGTTCTCCGCGCTATTCAAACCTTTAATATAAAACTTGGCGCAAAGTTGGCCAAGATGCGATATGCGGGCACTCGGCCTGATCCGTCCAAGTTTTTCCAACTTCACGTCTCGGAAGGTAAACAGAGAATTTCCTTAAGTTGGGTAATACTACTTGATGCATTTAAGAACCACGGATTCGTTTCCAGGACGATGCGGGTCCGACGAGAACTTAAATAAAACTGCTCAGCTTTTCATATTACTTACTTTTATTGAAAATAATGTTTACGAAAAAATATCAACCCTTTTATACTGACTACTTTTGTAACATTTGTTTTTTTTAAAGCTTACTCAAAGGGGATAAAGCTTTTCATTGAGAAAGATGGAGATTGTTAATTAGTTTTTTTTTTTTTTTTTATATGAGATCTAATAGGCAAACGACCGAGACGGGTCACCTGATGGTAAGTGATTCACCGCCGCCCACGGTCACCAGCGATGCCAGTGCGTTGCCCACCCTTCAGGTAAGAATATGCTCTTTTCTTGAATAACCCAATGTCGCAGTTGTTGGGGAAGAAGTAGTAGAAGAGAGAACTAGTGTAGTTTAATTACAGGGACTATATCTGCATCAGTTTCAAACATAACAGGAGCATCATTGTTTATACGTATCAATCATCGTAATGATATCACATTCTAAAAGTTCTCCAACGAAAGTCAAGCTGAGTACAACCTGTTGATACAGTTTTTAAAACTGTACATACCAATAAATAAATTAAAATTGATATTGTAATTCTACATCATGTATGACATAAGTCAACATATTTTCAAAAGCGAAGCTGATACAGTCGTATTTGTGAAATCAAGAGGGTGTAACGGGTTCTGCATAATAACACGAGGAGCCCTAACCAATCTCACCTCTTGGTGTACCCTGCTAATCAACAAACGAGACTCTGGCTCCCATCAATCCGCATTGGGCCAGCCTGGTGGGGAATGGTCCAAATGCTTATGAAATCATACAAATGTGGGGATCTTTGGGGCAAGCTTATGTCCAACAGTGTGAAGTCAAATGTTAAACAACCATAGATTAAAAAAAGATTTCTAATCGATCTTTTCTCAAAACAGATTCACTAGTAGATTAAGAATATAACTAAATCAATAGGTTAATTATATGTCAGTTAAAGACATTACACAGTCATTTGTAACATGAATATTGTTAAGATATAATCTTAATCACCAAAGGCTTTGAAATTTGCGAAGACATTTTAAATTTAAAAGTAACCACATAACATATGAATTAATCCAAAGATATCTTTATCTTTATGCCTAATATGAAGTAAATAAGGATCCTGCTTTAAATGAAAGTTGCTTATAAGAGAAGTAGCATTCAGACTTTGCAGCGTAATGAAATTAGCATTTACGTACGAGAGCAATCATACATCGCTGCAGTTGATGCACCGTTGTCGTTCAGCAATGAATAATATATTTTAAATGGTATATGTGTCAAAGTGGTGCATGAACTCGTTTAACGGGTGCGTTGTAACTCTCTACAGCATCTTGTTAATCGGAAACAGCGCGTCACATGTAAACGTGTTTCAAAGCTGCCATTCAGCGTCTCCCCGGTCTTTGCTCGGCGTAAGCTGAAAGAAGTATAGCTTCAATGCGAATCTGAGCTGTGCGGAATTCAATGCATGTTCACATCGCCCCCTGTACTCAATGCGGCATCACGCCAACACACCGCGGTGCGTTAATGAAACGCTCAGTACAAGTTACTTTAGACAAATCTCGATCTTTGTTTACGTATTCCGTACGGCTCAGTCTTCATTCGGTTCGATCAGCTAATTTTATTTTCATCACAGTTACAACACAGTAGTGAACACGCATGAAAGCCATCGTTAGGCGTCTTGTTGCAATGCAATTACACGTAATAAGTTTTACATGCGCTACAATTTGCGATTAAATTTACTGCAAACTGAATTATACGAAATTCCGTCTCATAACTCGATTCATCATTTCGCGTAACACGTAGCGAAGGGGCTGGTTCAGACTGAGCGACCTGTTCCCCCGCCGCAATTTGAATCTAAATCGCACACAACAGGACGTCGTTTCGGACGTCGCGGCCGGGCCAACATCGTCGCATCCACGTCACAATTAATGGCCACCTGGCTCTGCAGCTAATCGACCGATAGAATTAAATGAACGGACCGCACTAATTGCCCGGCAAGACAAAGGGGCAAACACTCGCCTTTGAGCCGTACGTCTAGTGTCACTCGAGGCGTAGAGCTGTGAACCGGCAGAGCGCGATCTGATGCTGCAGCCGACCCCTGTTGACGAATCGAGACGTCGTGATGTATTACTGATGGCCGATGCTTCGAATGTTTGTCCGTCTGTCCGGCTCCTGTCTTAATATTGCAGTGTTCTGTTTCGGCTTATGTATCACTCGGGTAGGGCTGTGGCTCGTCGCGGTTAAATCCTCTAGAATATAGTCAGACAGGTATTTCTTGTAACTAATTCCTACTCAGTTTTTACAATAAGGCTATAACCGGTTAAGTCCATAAGATATTAAGAATTATCGACCTCTTTTCTTTTTTAGAATAATTTTAGACTGGATAAACAAAATTACATTGCTGGTAACCTCTTGGTTATTGAGAGCTGATCAGCTCCCAATATACGTCTAAAGTCAATAAAATTCTTAGTAAGTTCAGACGAACAATATTACGATGAATTAGAACTTATGAAAATGGTACACTATAATTTTTTTTTTAATACATCATTAGCCTACTAAGCGCATTGTGCAGTCAAAGGCTTTTATAGCCTTCAAATCCATCGTCTAAAATTTTGTTTGGATTTGTAAGCATTTACTAATTTCTATTCGACATCGATTGGTCAAACATCTGGCAACCCTATTCGTCTTGAAGTCCGTTGGCGCCAATTAGTTCTGTCCCATCCATTACTCTGTAACCAGCTGTTTCAGGACTAACATCTTGTCTTCGCTCACGTTCCCCACCAAATCGCTCTTCTATTGAAATCTATTATTATTGACTCTTGTTTAAGGTTTATCTGGTTATATTTTTTAATCAATTACTGATTGAAAAATTCATATAAATATATATATATATATATATAAACTTTATTTTCTTTTTTAATATCTAAACAGTAAAAATTTGAATTTCATTAAAAAGGATACCGTCATCATCATCATCAACAGCCGATAGATTTCCACTGCATAGGCCTCCCCTAAAGGTCACATACAGTCACAATGGCCTCCTGTACGACTTGCCACTAGAACTTGTCGTATCTAGGGGTTAATATGAGGGGATTTGAGCCATTTCCCACCACGCTGGCCCAATGTGGGTTGGTAGAAGCCAGGACCTCGTTTGTTGATTAGCAGGGTGCACAACGAGCAGGTGAGGTTGACTTGGGACCCACGAGTTGTTGTGCAGGACTACTTACACCCCCTCAAAAAGGATACCGTATACTATGAGAATGCCGGCCGCTTTAATCTCCACTAGCAAATGAAAGTTCGTTCATTAAAACCGAAGCGACAAGTTTTGCTTTCAGGATTCAACTTAGTTTTTTATAATTAAATACTGTACTATTCCATTACGTTTGGACTGAAGCTGAAGCTTTTTCGACTGACATTAGCACTTGACAGATACCACAGTCAGGACTGTCATTTCGTAAATCAGAAGAACGTCTTACATTTACAACACCAATGACAGGTAACTGTCATGGATGGCCCGATTTTACGCATCGCTTCTATTTTTGTTTTTGTCATAACTAATGTTTCTAGAGCGGTAAGATTTCTATGGTTTTTAATCGCGATTTCATTGTTTGTTTTTTTTATATATAACCTAGTGCGCTAAAAGCGGACATGTATCACCAACTATCAGCAATCGGCATCACCAGAACTATGTACGTAAAAGTGCGAAGTAATTTGTTTAAAAATCTTTCATTAGGGTCTTCATTAAAAATCATTCAGATAATAAACAAGTCGTTCTGTTCTCAGACAGAGAAAAAATAAATCATGACTCCGCAAGTAGTTACTCCTAATTACTACATGAGATTATTGTTTAATACCGTTATTCATGCATATCGCCCTCCTTAGATCGTATTCATTTTATCTGAGGGTTGTGACCACGTCTAGATCACTCTTGTTTTTAAATTGTTCCATCATCTAGCACTATCTCTTTTCACTCGGAGAATAGAATATCGTAGATTGTAGAATCGAGTGTGTTGCGGATCTAGTCAGACTAACGTTTCAGGCTGCAATACTTCGCCTTTTTCTTCAACTGCTAGTAACCACCAGTTTTTCAAGATTATCTGTCTTTCCTGGCAATGTATTTGAAGTACTCCGGGATTCGCTTGAGGCAGATGCTGGAAAGCCTGGTTTATATTATGAGTTAAGCCAGCATGTTAGCGTTAGTCCGACATGCCGTTCATGGAATTCGGAGATTTTTAATTTCTCTTTGTAAATATAGATGCTATGATTTCGAAGATGAAATTCCGAATTCCCACTCCTCTCCGGTCCTGTTTGGCGCGGTGCTTTGAGCGTTTCCCGCCACAAAGCAGCCATAATCGCATCGTGGCCGGAGTCGCCATTGACTCGTTTCCGACGAACCGCGACAAAAAGTAGATTGCGATCGGCCTAGCGGCGCGCCACGCCGCATCTTGACACGAGCTTTCGGTCGTCTCGTTGGCTTCCCTCGCCGCCGCCCAAACGGCGCTCCTCGCCACGCCGTGACCCCCTTTCGGTGCGCTGCACCCTAATTCACATTTTGGGTTGTAAAGTCGAGGAGTTGTTGCGACTTACAAAGGGTGAGTGGCGTCTGAAAGATTCCGCTTTGAGGACGGCGGCGGTTAGTTCATTTGTAGTTTCGATTTTGCTAATTAGTACTATGCGGCAGTGCACTTAGTGTTCCTGTTTGTTCATTAACGTGAATATAAATAGGATATAGTCTATTTCATAGAAACTTGTCGTCTTCATTTATACTTTGTGCGGTATCTCGGTACGAACTCTGCTTACATTTGATGCAGATTAATAGTACGGTTTTCACTATTTTTGCTCTTTTATTAAATTGAAATTTATAGCTTATGTTATTAATAGTTAAAATATTAATTAAAAGATATTTCATTGTATGGCTTATTTATAAGTTATACTAAATATATCAAGAATTTAATGTTACATAAACTATTTTAATCCTTATTCAGTTCGCGTTCTTTAAATAGTTATTACTGATATTTCGATAAAAAATACGTAATATCCGTAAAAGGAAATAATTTATTGGAGATCCTAATAAGCTTCTAAATGCAAAGAAAAAATACGACTAGAACTGGATACACTCTGTCAATATTCACGTCCCTGGAGCAACGTTATCAGTTCTACCGAAGCGTTGATAATATGAAAAAAAAAAGTTTTCATCGCTTGTATAATATATCATCAAAGGATTTTTACGACTACTCTACATTTTTTATCTACTTAATGAATATTAATTAATCTCTGCGGCGCTCCCACAGACTTTGTGGAGTCCGACGTGTTTTGTCTCATCTCAAACATAGGTTACAGGTTGGGGATTAAGCATAAGCTGAAGCGACTTAACCTCACCGAAACACTTGATAATTATATAATTTAATAATAATTGTTACTTTTTTATGTTTCGACCCACAAACAAGTGTTTAGAATATTTTACGTGTATAGGTTCTTTGGCGTCTCGGCTACAAAACAGTTAAACCGTACAGATCTAATTTCATTTACGAATAATACATTCGTGTGTGATCTTAACTGTAATTCAAAATTTGCTTCATTATTCAAAGGTGTCGTTTTCAGTTTTATGCAATGAATTATCATCATCATCGTCATCAGCCGTTAGAAGTCCAATGCTCTACATAGCCCTCCCTCAAAGATCACATAGATCGGTCCTGCGCCGCCCGCACTCAGCGGCGTCCCACTACCTCCTTTATACAGGTTCATAAGGGGGGATTTGGGCTATTTACCACCACGCTGGCTTATGCAGGTTGATGTAAGCCAGAGACTCGTTTGTTTGATTAGCAGGGTGCACCACGACCAGATGAAGTTAGCATGGGTTCCGTGAGTTGTTGTGCGGGACCCCTTACACCCTCTGTATATGGTAAAATTACTATAATCTAATTCACCCAAATGGTGTATTTGTAAATTAAAACAATTCTTATTTTATTAATATATCGCTAATGTCTTCAAATTTGTTATTGTTTTATTTCATTGATGGAAGGTCTCTGTTGCTGGAGACCGTCTAGGTAGGTACTACCACAGAGCTTATTGCAGCTGACAAACAGTAACGTGCTAACAATACTCTGTTCTCGTTTAAAGAGATTTGTAGTTAGATTACTGGAGTAACGAGATTTAATATCTTATGTGTCAAGATGATGTGCACAATGTGGTGCCATTTATATCATTTTGCCTAGCGCCACGTTGTTATGGGCCGGCGTATCACTTAACGTCAGGTGAAAGCCCGGCTTGTCTTGTCGCTTCATAGAATAAAAATATTATAATGAAGAGATAGTTAATTGTTTAACAATTAAAAAGTATAGATGTGGTATGCAATATTTGGGTGTATATTTTTATATGTCGCTGTATAAAGGCAGTGTTCAATAGCCGCGGCGGCTGTCACCCGCGACAGCCGGTGCGGTGGCGCCGCGGGCTGGAGTGGCTCGTTATCGGGCCCTCCAGCGGCCTCTCCGACACCACGTAACGACACTGTCAAGTGTCGGCCGGGGCGTCGCGACCCCGCTCACGTGAACCTACATATCGGCTACGTACAAGAACATACGAAACACGACGGCGCGTTTCATACTACATCACACATTGACCTTATCTTATTCTATTTAGTTATGCACCATTATTTGTAGGATGCATGCAACTCGATTCATAGATAGAGATAAATAAGTGTATTTGTACAAATATATATAAACAAATAAATAAAAAAAAAAAATCGAATTGTTCCGCTGGACAATTTTTTTTTATATACCACTTAGGTGGCAAAAAGGCATACGGCTCACCTGACGTTGAGCGGTAACCGCAGCCTATGACCGCCAGTAACACCAGAGGTATAACTTGAAGTGTTGCCGACCCTGCAGAAATCTTTTCATGCCCTTTTTGAAGAACTTCATACGGTAGCTCCTAGGGAAAACCTCAACAGAAAATTCGTTCCACAATTTGAGTGTTCTCGGGAGAAAACATCTCTGGAACCGGACCGTACGTGACCACTGCGGTTCAAGGGTGTGAGGATAAATTCCCTGCGCTCGGCGAGCAGTTCGATGATGAAATGTGGCCGTGGGTATCATGTCAAACAGTTCATCAGAACACATCTCGTATTAGGATAATTGTCATATACTTGGAGAGGCAAGAACAAAACTAGCGTAGATCGTAATTGCTGTTTCAGCATTAGCTGAACTATTTAGGCAAAAATTATATTTTATTTTTGTTGAATTGTTTCGTTATCTTATAATCTAAAATAATAATTTCTGACCTTCTCAATGATAGAATTATAAGTATAACGCGTCTCTTTGCGAACGGTTCATCATCATCCAAATACCAGTTTAATATTTTATGAAGTACTGTCCGTAACAGCTGATATACTGTAAATGATATGAAACTGCTTCTATTTGTTTAAAAGCAAAAAAGTTGATTCATTGAAATTCTCTGACAGATATGGAAAATGATGCTTTTTTTAAAAATTCAAATCTCTTTTATGGAATTCAAATAAAACTTACAATATATGTTACGTGCATAATAAACGTACGTCTATTGAAATTTCCGGAAAGGACGCAATGCTCGCGCCGAATTTCAGTGCACATTTCTACTTCCGGCAGCCACGTAGCGCGTAGCACGCGGACTTACGATTGCGAATGATACGTCAGTGGTCGAGCAGTATTTTATTACAAAAAAAAAAAATTACTATGCGTACTTACATAATGTTAATGACATAGTAATCTATTTCATGATTTTTTTCTATGGATATCACAAGGTGGATACCACAAGGTGGACCATCCACTAGGAACATGTTCAGAGATATTAGGTATTAGTAGGCAAACCACACCCGAAATCTCTGTGCTTATGATTACTATAAAATAAACTCACCAATATAGCAATCTAATCAATTTAACGATAGTCAGAATTGTGTACTTTTTGAGTAATTTAAAAGATTATTATTTAGGTTTGAGCTTAGGTACACAGTGCTCATTTGTCTGTACGGAGCGCCCACCCGTGCGTGATAGGCATCCCCATAACGACGTGGCGCTAGCAAGGATGATGTACACAATACCACATTGTACTCATCGCTATAAGTCATCAGATATAAAGTCTCCTTACCTAAGTACAACCCATTAAACTGGAACACAGTAAAGTTTATTATACTGTTCGGCACAAACTTGAGCTGCCGTGGTAACAGTGTCAGGTAAAAGAAACCTACCACCAATAACTTGTGTCTCTGCTATGGATAACAACAACCAATGTATATAAAACATTAGACGTTTGTTTACGGCGTTAGTCGGTTGACTTTATTATTAACTCACTAAATCACTTGACATGAAGAAAAAAAAAAACCACAAAGAGCAAAGACCGGAAGCCGGCGCGCGCCCGAAATCGGTGCACGTTGATTAATCGCCGTCACTCGCTAAGTGTACAGATGTGTTATCGCTTTACTAATAATAAAACTGCGCCTTGTATAGATAATTTTTTATAATCAAACGCATAGATAAATGATAATTTAGTTAACACATCAACTGCTATAGAATTTTCAAATATTCCACCCTCAGCAGCCAATTTATGTTTCGTTCGTATCTCTGAGGTCAAATTTTCATATTTACATATATTTCAGGACGTACATTATAGCAGTACAAATTTGATCAGTAATGAAGCTGCGATATAACTAGTAGTTAACGTCTCAGATGAACAACTTATGATTTATCTCGTAGTTAAGTCAAGGTATCCAGACATTGAAAGGTTTATAATTAACGATACAAGTTATAGACGGTTAAATATATCACTGGTGGTAGGTCTCTGTTGACGGAGACCGTCTAGTTAAGAATTACAGCGGCGTCTATATTTATCGATAAACAGTAGTGTGTAAACATTACTGTATTCCGGTTTGAAGGACGTTTGCAGGTAGAGAAATTAGTGGAGTAACAACTGCGATATCTCGTTTCAAGAAGACGAGGACAATGTGGTGATTTTTATAACATCCTAACTGGAGTCACTTTGTTTTAAACATATCCTACCGCCAAGACAGCCAAAAGAATAACACATATATACATATATATATATATATATATATATATATATATATATATATATATATATATATATATATATATATATATATATATATATATATATGTTTAAGATATTCCGTATACTTTCCATTGCACGGTCACGGGCTTTCTATATTTAATGAAATGATATGTACGGGTACACATCAAAGAGAAAAGTGTCTTTAAACGTGAGCGGTGGAGCACATGTGTTATGATTAATGTATTATATTTAACTACTGCACCACTAACACTTCTAAGACATTTTTTTTTATAGAAATTACTTCTATTTGTAACGTTATATGAACAAGTTGCAAGTCTTTCTTTAGCACCTCAGCGTTACTTATTATAATTATAAAGTTTAATTAATTATAAGTGGTGGGGGCAGTGGTAACGGTAGTTTAACAAATTATTATTGTAATTTAATACAATTAAGGTACAGTGCGGTAGCGACGGGCGGTAGTAGCGTTCATTCGCCGTTATTATCAAACATTGGTGTATTAGTAACTCGCGGGCCGACGGGTTGGCGGGTCGGCGGGTCGGCGGGAGGGTCGGAGGGTGTGGGTGTGTCGGCGCGGTCAAAGGGCCCTTTGATGTTTGCCGGCGGCTTAATGCACCGCCCGCGGGGTGCGCTCCGCTCATCATTAGCAATTTCCCTGTAATTTGTTATCTTTACCGTTATTTATTTGTACGATTTCACGGTTAAAGTGACTAGCGACGCGACCAGCCCGCCGCTGGTGTGCACCACACCGTCCGCGCGGCGAGCGGTGCTGTTAAATTATATACAGTGTTAATTAAAATTATAATTAATACCACACTTACTACGGCACGCCTAATGGTTTCTAAGAAAATTCAGTTTATTCTTTTCTTTTACCACTTAATACACAAATGAATCAAAGTCATTCCAAATCATATGCCAACATGAAAAGAGGAGAAACATCGGTCTTTAAAACATGTATTAATTAATTAAATAAACATACATTATACTACTGTAAGAAATAAATGAATATACCAATGTTCGTTTAAGTCCGGTAACGGATCTGGTTAGGGTAGCGGCCCGGGGAGACCCCCGACTACTTGGTTGACGATGATCAATAAAGATCTAAAGAGTAACATTGACAGAAGTTTATACACAAAGCAGAGATAGATTTAAAAGAACTACCAGGAGTGCCGACCCTAAGTAAAGATTAGACAAGATCTAATAATAATGAAAAGATTCGTTTAAGTCCGGCATTAATCTCTAAAATGTTAAAAATTTCATACATTAACAATTAGTGTTAAAAACAGTAATGAAACATATGTAAATTTTACATTTCTTACTTACAGGGGTCGCCAAAAAAACATCAAAATTTCCCCTAATATGTAGAAACGTATGGAACATACATATCACGTTTAACTATGTATTAAGAAGCAATTAAACGGTAACAGTTTATTAATAAAGCTTTCATAATTTGATTACAATTAATAGCTTCATGTTATTACTTAGGTACTTTTACGTACTACTTGTTAGTTGTAAATCCCTATCACCGGAGACAGTCTAGATATAGTAGACAGTGTAAGTCTAGTCTACAACCGCAGCGGCTATATCTCCTGCCAAACTGAGCAAATATTATCTTGTTCTAGATTAAAGGACGTTGTAGCTAGTGAATGTACTGGGGTAACGACACTGAACATCTTATGGTATCAAGGTGACGATAACAATGTGATGCAGTGTATACCACATTGTGGCAGGGGGGTCGTATTACTTCCTCTCGTACTCTCGATTATACGTAAAAAAGTTTGACAACCGCTGCATCAAAGTATGTCGGCGACAAGAATTATAAAATGATGACTATACTCCCGTATTACATTAGGTTCATTAATAATTAATTAGCATACTTAACTGATTGTATAAATGCGTGCGCTGTAATTGTCAGTGCGGACGATGAGCGTCGAGCTCGTGTGATATGATTTATTATCGAAGCTGCGGCTGAGTTGGTAACGCGTTACACCAGCCGCCGACATCTGCTGCAACAATTGCCAACGATCCTCTCACACATCACCGTATACTCCCGCCAACCAGATGTTTTGCTACTTTATATACAAAAAAAAAAAGATTTAATTATTCACAACACATACGTTTAAGTAGTATAGCTGCTAATTGACTCCTGTTGTTCAAGGTCAACGTTTTACTAGGCGTACGTTCTGCTATCATAACATATTTTTTGTCGTTATCACTAAAAGTCAAGTGATATGCCTATCCATAACAACGTAGCGCTAGTTAAGATGTCATACACTGCTTCACATTGCGCTAGTCATCTAGAAACACAATTTCTACCCCAGTGATTTCACCAGTTACAGCGCCCTCCAGACCGGAACACAGTAATGTTTGCACACTACCGTCAGGCGACAGAAATAGGCGCTGCGACGGTAACTACCTAGACGGTCTCCAGTCTCCTAAACAGTCCCCTCAACTCATACTAGTGGTGGTATCTATTGCCTCAGCTCCTATTCAAGCTGCCAAACAGTAGCAAAACATTACTGTGTTCCGGTTTGAAGCTGTTTTATTCATATAATGACAATATTTTCTAATAGGTCTACTAGAAGAAACTTTGTAATAAAATAACAAGAACTATTACAATTATTGTATACATAAAGAAATAAATATAGACATTAAATAGGTAATGATACTATGAGGAGTACTCCTGGAACTTATTCGGTTTCCGCACTGGAAGACCAAACATAGATATTAACTTAGTTTAACTTAGATCTTATAAGATGGTGTCATTTAAAGCAATGATGCCTCTGTTCTCTGATGATGTTGAGAGCTTAGTATTCATATTGACTCTTATAGCTCATCTGATACCGGGCTCATGGACTCGATCCACGGCCTTTTAGCAATGATGCCATTGATGTAAAGATAAATAATTTACTACCTTTATAAACTTCCCCTTGAGAAATGTTTCATATATATTGGAAATTATTTAAATTTTTGTTTATACAAAGAAAGATTGTAATTTATAAGTGAGCCCACATCGAAGTTATAATGGTACGAAATGTGAGGGTGGGACATGAAGGAGTCGATATGCCTAACATAATAATGCCGTAAGCCATCAGCGTAGTATTTCTTTTGATTGGAGATCAAAGTGATACAAATCTAATAAGTTTAACGCAACAAGATGATTGTTTGTTTAGAGCAGTAATGAACTATCGGCGTGAAATCAATCGGGCCGCTGGCGGGGCGTGAGAGCGCGCCGAGATCAAACGAGACCCGCCGGCGCCCGCCTAGGGTTGTACACCCCGTTCTACACACTCCCGTTTACCCCACTCTCCACACGCTCGTACAAAAACAAATTTGATTTCTTGTAAACGATATCTCAAATATTCAAAAAAAAATTAATCACTCTTGAGTATTACATTTCTTGTCAACCAACAATCTTATCCCTAGTTTGATATTAAGTAAGGAAACTTGTGAGCTAATCATATTGTTGGTAGGTCTCTCTTGCCAGACACCAATTGGGTAAGAGTTACCACAGCAGTACATATTACAACCGACAAGCAGACGTCCACTGCTGGACACAGGCCTCCCCAAAGATTTCCACATCGAGTGCGGTCCCACGTTCCTCGCATCCAGAAAGCTCTCACCAGACCGTTAGTCCACCTTGTGGGAGGCCTCCTGACACTACGTCTACATAACATCATCATCATTATCAGCTGATAGACGGCCACTGCTGGACATAGGCCTACACAACATATAACATGTTAATCTCAAGGCAACGAGCACTGTGTGGTGCTGTGTTTATCATCCTAACTAGCGTTATTATAGACAACCTTTTTGTCGAATGGAAAAAAAAAAATTTTTTTCTTTTTTATTTGCTTATCATGTAGAATCATATTGCTCAGTAATTGTGTCCTGTGTTGATCTATTTGACTGATATTCAACACCTCTATTTGTAGGCGATGCAGTCTTCAATGTAATAGACACTAGTCAATTACAAGTCTGGTCTATTCACACTTCTCTTAAAAATCCCAAGAGTTTCTTATATGTTATACATTTACTTAAACAATATCTCAATTCTTGGTTTTGATAATTTGGATTATTTTAAAAAAATATAGTGTCTTTTTATTTATGGACAGCCCTGTGCTCTGGATTTGCGGCCAGAAAGTGAGTCGCATATAATCGATCCCGTTAGCTCCGAATGGCACACGTTGCGGCGCTCACATAGCAACACGAACATGTTCATATATTTTTTATACCACAACATACGGTATTCATTAAGTATGGAGACTTAATATCGAACGCTTCAAGGTGACGAGAACAACGTGGTGTTGTCTATCATCTTAACTAGCGTCACGTTGTTATAGGCAGGTGTATCATCCAAAAAAACACGTCATTGTTTAATAAAATTATTATATGTTGGAAACAATAATAATTAATACATATTCAACTTAATAATACATCGTTAACTTAATAATAATGCCTGTGTCCAGCAGTGGACGTCTATCGACTGATGAATACATCGATAGTGTAAAAACAAGGTGCTAATTTTTTATTGCCTTTTCAATAGACGAAGAGTCGAGCGAGACGGTAAGCTGATGGTAAATGATGTATTTGCCCATAATAACGTGGCACTAGTTAGGTTGGTATACAAAGCACCGCACTATGATGATCGCTAGTCGCCCCATTAACTGACCTTCAAACCTGAACCCACTAAGGTGAACATTATAATAATCATATAAATTATTAAGACTGAGATCCGAGTGCGAGATAAGTAATTCTCATCAAGGGTTATAAAAGTAGATGTGAAAAATAACGTTAGGTTCTTACGCAGTAAACACCGGTTCAAAGAGTGTCGGCTGTGCGCGTTGCCGGCGCGGCAGTTTGAGGACTGCGATTTATGATGTTTGACTTGAACCCGGGAAACCTCTCACTTTGGCGGGCGCGCTGTTTGCACCCGTCTGTACCTGCTGCATGTTTGCCCTGTGTCGGGTTAGTTTTACGTACTGTCACCTGATACAGGCTTTGTATGATATTGGACGAAGTACGTTGCGGATTACATGTCGTATTTAAGAGTCGATAGAAATGTATCCATTATGGAAGCTGACGAAACGATTTCAATTTTTAGATCATTTCTGTCTTTTAACAATCATCTCACTCTGAAACTATAAAAACATTTAGGTCCATTAATAGTGTTTTTAGTGAGTAGAGAACATTAACGCGAGCGATGGTGGCAAGTTCCCATTGCCAGAGCCGAACGATACTGTGCTAACATTAGTTTTCACGGTACTTAACATCTAAAGCATCAAGTACACATGCTATCTATGTATATTATTTTAACTAGCACTAAGTTTTTATGGGCAGGCGTAATACCATCAGGTGAACATACCGCTCTTCTCACCGATCCATCGATTAAAAATATGAGATAAGAAGCATCTTTCTTATATTTTTTAAATGCTCAGTACAGGTCACAGCTGTGGCAGTTTAAAAAGCTCTTGAAACAGGAGCCTAAGTTCGGCACTAGATATCTAATAACTAAAACGATGATATGCAATGGAATATCAAATGTGTTCTTTGTTAATAATAAATAGATGTTACTTGGCCTGTTTTGCTGACCGTAGCACATCAGCAACATCCCTTAGGGAAGGATATTTGTGAAATCCATTCATGCATAGTAAATTAAAATTTCAACTTATTATAAGGATATATAATTTTTTTGACATCCTCACCTCTGACTTATTGTGAGGCAATCATTTTAAAATTAAAGATTCATCCAATTTTATAGAAAGTCTAGATTTATTTATTTATTATGATCTGTCTAACAAGTATATAAGGTCTTTTTTAATATCATTATTTGTTTTCAAAAAAGTCAACTTTGATCTACTCTTTGTACAAACATAAACAACTTGTTCCTGTGTTAGTACTCAATGTCTAAAAAGGATTTAGTAATTTAATTATAATTGTGGCCGAGTAAAGGACCATTAAAAATGTTCCTGTAATTTCGTACTCACAAAAATTATATAGATTACTAATAAAATATATGAAAGAGCTCTCTGTGATTATCTATTCTTCAAAATAAACTTATCAATTTAGTAATAGTTATATCATACCTGCGTAGACATTACTATTTAGCTAGGTCTATGGACCTAGGGTATTTTAATGACTACCCTAATACATTAGTATAGGAATTGTAATACCGGTTACAAAGTCAGCAATAGCGGTTTTTTAAGTCATTTGTAAAATTTGACATATCGATTTTCACGAGTGTAAATACTGATCTTTCAGTGTGTTTACTAGAATTTTTTTAAATTGTCTCCACTTTCTGTTCAGGGGTCGTCAACTTGTTATAAATTTTCTTTGCTGTCAAGATTCTTCTCAATCGTTTCAGTGGATAGGGTGGGATTATCCCTTATGTCTGCGCCTTCAGTAAGAAGATGGTTACCCTTTATGAAGTATGATATTAAGTTTAGTTCAGATAATCGAAAAAAAAAAACGAAATTTCATGTGCGTGAGTTGTCAAAACTATATTTTCTAAAGTGAAGTTTAAAAACATCCTGTATTCCTTTCATCTAAGTGTTTAGTAAGTTGAACTGGATCGACGCCTATTGAAGTGTTGTGTTGTTGGAACAATAGAGGGCGCGGGGCAAGTAGGGTAGGGTGTTGGCAGTGGTGCAATAATATCGGCAGTCAAAGCTCGCCACAATATTTATCGGCAGCTCTGTATCAATGCGGCACAAAGCGACTCCGGAAGCGCACCTCGTCCGCCGCGCCGGCGTCTCGCGCCGTTCCCCTACATAAGCTTAAGCGGGAGCGTTTCATTTTTTTATTCAACAAAGCGACAGGACGTGCGAAACGTTCACATGGTGGTAAGTTACACATCTGCACATAAAAGCGTTAGGATGGACACGACATTACACTGTGCCCGTCGTTTTGAGATATAAGATTAAGAGATTAAGTTGGTTACAACGCCTTCCAAACCGGAACTCAGTAATGATTGCACACTACTGTTTGGCGGTAGAAATATCACCTGCAGTAGTAACTAGAAAGTATCCGGCAGCAGTAACCTGCGCTTGCGATTTTTTTAACAAACGATCGATTTAAAATTTTTATTGGACTTTAAGATACATGTACACGATGATATTTGTACTTGATCGTTATTTCATTTCAGTGATATATAAATACATAGTAATAGTGCAAGGAAACCGTAACATATTAAGTCCGTTCGATATGCTGGGTAATACTCGATCCACGAAAGTGAGTACTAGATAGGCCACTGACTGTCATCACTGTCAGGACCGGTCTAAGTGGAAATCTTTGGGGGAGGCCTTTGTCCAGCAGTGGACGTCTTCCGGCTGATTGGATGTCATCACTAATTGAGAACAAAGATGAAGAACTAATTTATATATCCGGTATTATAAAGAGTCGAATCCATTGAGAGGTTAGTACAGAAATTAGTTAAAAAATTTTTACTTCAAGTTCTAATTCATTACATTAGAAATAACCATATTGCTCAATGTGGTGCAGTGTATATCATTCTAACTAGCGCCACGTTGTAATAAGTACGCGTGTCTCTTGCCATCAGGTGGACGTTCTGTCCGTCTCCTCGCTTCTTAGAACAAAAAAGAAAAATAATGATGAACGCGGTAATGAAAACAAAAGTAATGAACAATAAACATCTATAATAATACATATTTAAAGTTTCTTAGTGCTTATAAATAGGTTTTTCAAATAATTATAATCTCTTCATCTATCTAGCTTCAGGAATTTTAAAAGCAATTTACCTTTGACACTTATAATTTGTCGGCCGTATCTCATCTCTTTCGTTTAGACCAAACATCTTATCTGGCCCATTGTTGACTGCCTCTATCACTGGATTCCTTTTTACACGGAGCCTTTGACGCCGGAGCTTTGTTTGCTAGAAGATCAGAATGAGACCCCGGCCCTGAACCGACGCGTGCCTTCCATTTGCGGCGGCTCAAATCGATTCTCTTATACTTTCTTGTAAAAGGAATACGGGCTATTTTTATTTTTCCTCCTTTATCGGTCTATGGAGGATCAACACAATGTTTAAGTCTCAACAATTCCTTTAAATACCTAATCCTTCAATAATCTTTTAAGTTCAAATGTTAGAATATAGGTACAACAGTATTGATAAGCGGAGATTCTAAATGCTGTGGAACTTACGTATATAGTTATAACAAGTACGGTTTAGTTCGTCACTTAGGTTAAGTTTCTGGTGAAAGAAAACTATCTGAGGAAACCAGTAATTGACCAGAGTCGTGGATTATAGCTTTGACTTTTCTTCTGTAGGAAGGAAGTAGCAAGGCAAAACAGTGCTTGTTTATTACCCTACATTGTTGATGATCGCGGTAAAGCTTTATAAATTATGCGACCAAAAGTTAAAGTAAATGCTCAGATGATAGGTTCATTTCGATACTATTCTTATCTATGTTGCAATGCAGCGAGTATTGGTGGTATATTTTTTTTAGCCGTTCAACTGATGGTAAGTGATATGCCTCCGCAGGTGGCGCTATACATTCCCATTATCTATACTATAACATCATACACTTTTCGCCTTGAGACATGGGATGTAAATTTACTAGTTTTAATTCCCTTTAATCCGGAACACAGTACGTACTTAGACGGTTTCCGGCAACAGAGATCTACTACCACTAATATTGCCATGTAATACACAATTATACCACACTTCTTCTTCTTTCACCTGCCCTTTTCCCAGCTATGTGGGGTCGGCACAGTGTGTAATTCTCTTCGATATCCCTCAATCAGCCGTCATATCTGAATTCACACACTTCTTGCATATATCGTCTTTCACACAACCCATCCACATTTTCTTAGGTCTTCCTCTAGCCTTATAACCATCCACTTTCATTCTCATTACTTTCTTTATTGTTCTATACATATTATATGCATATTATTGTTAAATATCCCCGGTATATTTTCCGGCGCGGGACGGAGTGGCCGTACTGCAGCCGGGGCGGCCGGGGCGACTCACCCGCATTTCCTGCTGACAATGCAATTTCAGTTAATTCCATCGCGGCCGGCGGAGTGCCGTGCAATTACGAGAAAACCGTGATGCCCTGCGACGGGAATTAACCACTCCACTCCATTCACCGCGCTTGTTTAACAGCGCCCCGGAACTTGGGCCGGCGGGGTCCGCACCGAGCCGGCTCCGATCGGCTCGCCCGGTGCCCGTTGTTTAATTTGGTTTGTCATAGTTAGTGCTTCGGTCTATCGAATTTGTATCGCGTAAACTTATCTACTGTCTGGCTTTTAATAACTTCATTTGTGATGCTTTTACTGCGCGTGGAAACTATCCTGTTCATCCTTTACAGCAACGCAATATTTCCAAACGTCCATTAGTATATAGTCACTTTATTGCACCCTACTGTTTAGGATATATACAATAAAGATATGAATACATTACCCTAGGTAAAGTTTTTATAATACCTATTCTTTTTTTTCTGGCAAGCTTTACATTCAAATCTAAGTTATCATAAGAATTAAAAATGACGTAAACTAATTATATCCTGTATCCAGTCGTTCACATAGCAATTGAAATAAACATTTATAAAATAATCTTTACAGGGTTATATAGCCTTGTTTTGACAGTGCAAACTAAGTGAAGATGCTATATAAACATCCTAACCATCGCTCCATAGTTACAGGCATTATTAATGCAATAATTTTTCGATACCAAACTTTTCGAGATTTTAAAATGATCATAAAAAGTACTGTGCTCTTAACTTTTTGCGTCCTTTGTCGATAAAAATGAATTAATGTATAATAGAAATATTAATTCTAAAAGGATACTCATTTATTATGCTTTTTGTGTGCTGAAGCAACTCACCTTGTTTGTTACAGGAGTGACGTCTCGAGAGCAAAAACTACACAGAGAATAACTACCGAACATTATTACAGTTTACTCTCGAAATTATTTAACGACCATATTAATAACTGTATAGCTAATTAAAATTAAAGGTTTTGGTATACTAAAGAAACAGGGGCTAAATTTACAATATGTTATTAGTATGTGATAAATTAGGGGAGTAATGTGGTGGTAGGTCTCTGTTACCGGAGACCGTCTAGGTAGGATATATCGGTATCTAGGTAGGTAGGATCACCGCAGCGTTTATTTCTGCCGCCAAACAGTACTGTGCAAACATTACTGTGTTCCGTTTTGAAGGGCGCTGTAGCTAGTATATTACTACGGTAGACACATCTAATGTCTGCTGAAGCGACGAGCGCAATGTGGTTCTGTATATACAATTCTAACTAGCACTATGTTGTTATATGCAGGCGTCTTCCAATTACTTACCATCAGATGAACATTCTGCTTTTCTCGAATAAAAAAAAAGATAATATTATATAATTTATTAAATCATAGACTCGCGAGTATCGTGTCATCATCATCATCAGCCGATAGACGTCCACTGCTGGACATATTCCTGTCTCAAAAACCTCCACATACAGTCAGCATGGCCTCCAATACCACGGGGCATTAGGAAGCTTCAATGTGGGTTCGTTTGGGGTATCCCGGGGCATATCCTACCACGCTGGGCCAATGCGGGTTGGCAGGAGCCAGAGCCTCGTTTGTTGATTAGTAGGGTGCACCACGAGCAAGTGAGGTTGGCTTGGGTGCTGTGAGTTGTAGTGCGGGACTCCTTACACCACTGTCGTTGATTCGTTTTCTTTTTGAGGAGTGTAGTTGAAGTTGATAGAATGGTAAAAGTTGTTATACACAACCACATAACAAATAAATATTTATGTATTCCAAAAAAAGACTGAAATAACTTTAAAAGCTTGAAAGGTTTGATAAATAGGAAGCAAGTTACTCAGTGCCCGCTGCTGTCGCTGCTCTGCTTATATTTTCTTTATAAATCATTTATGAGTTCACAACTTTGCTCTCCACCTAATATTCTCCAATAGACAAAATTAATAAAGGCTCAATGGTACTTTCGCCATTTCTTCTCAATCAGTTCCTTATATTGCGCGAATTCCGCCGCCTGCTTCGATCGTGCCAATTTTCTCACGGGTAGGGCTGCCTTGAGAACTATATTACCCTTTCATTATATAAATTCAGAGTATTAATTATACAGGTTTTTTTTACTTTACGAAGCAAAAAGACGAGGGAAAGGTTCACCTAATGGTAAGTGATACGACTGCTCGTAACAACGTGGCACTAGTTAGGATAACATACATAACACCACATCGTGCTCGTCGTCTTGAGATGTGAGATGTTGTCTTGTTACCATAGTAATTTACTAGCTACAACGTCGATCAAACCGGAACAGTAATATATATGCACAAACTGGCATCAGAAATATACGAGTTGCGGAATATTGAACGAAACAATTCGTAAAAAATAAAAAAAGCTTCTGGAAAAAGCTATTACTTGCGGCCCTTGATAACCTTGGTAAAAAGAAATAGGCTTGTCCATATCAGTGAAAAGCAAGTCGAAGCACACAGCACGAAAGGGGAAGCACAGTAAACTACGAATAAGTTGTTGTTAAGTTTTGTTACTTCCGTATTTTCTATAGCTACCAGCGTCATTCAAGTGGTAACAGTAATGATAGGCAGCAAAAACAAGCTTACTATGGGCCTTGTCCGCAAGCTTAAGATTGCCGAGAGGGCGATGGAGCGAGCTATGCTCGGAATTTCCCTGCGAGATCGAATCAGGAATGAGGAGATTCGCAGGAGAACTACGGTCACCGACATAGCTCGAAGGGTCGCCGTCGCAAAGTGGCAATGGGCAGGGCACATAGCTCGCAGAACCGACGGCCGTTGGGTCAGAAAGGTTCTCGAGTGGTGGCCACTTACCGGAAGACGTAGCGTGGGCAGTCCCCACAAGGTGGACCGACGACCTGGTCAAGGTCGCTGGTAACCATTGAATGCGGGTGGCCCAGGACCGGTCTGAGTGGAAATCTTTGGGGGAGGCCTTTGTCCAGCCGTGGACGTCTTCCGGCTGATTGGTTGATTTATTGAAAAACAAGCAGTGGGTAGGATATATAGCTTGCAGGACTGAGGGTTTATGAATATGTAAGGAGTAGCGGTCGTGTTAGCAGGTATGATACAAGATGAGGTGCGATCTGGTCAGGGTCGCGAAAAGCTGCGCATGAACAAACGGCCTGGAGATGCTTGAGAGAGGCCTATGCTCTGCAATGGGATTTTCCGGTTGCCAATATAATGTAAAAACAAGCACTGCAGTAACATACCATGACAGTCTCCGGAAACAACGACTTAACATCAGATAATTTTAATGACAAAAAAGAATTAATTATTGGTGTGTGTTACGTGTAACAAGTTACTGTATTGAGTAACAAGCTGTTAAGTAGTTAGGTTAGGTTAGCATTGTAGTGGTAGGGTCTGCTATATATGATAAAGCAGACCCCGGGACGAGCTATCCCAGCATAGCGTTAGCGAGACCGCGGTTGCGTTCCGAACGGTGAACCCGCGACCTCCAAGCGCCGAAAGTGACCACCGAGGGGTTTTAGTAAGTGAAAATCTCCCCATAACTCTGACTTCCCCCCAGAAGGCACAGTATCTTTTTGGAAGATTTCCCCTCGAAATAAAAAATAGGTTAGCATTGTAGAGGCCGTGGTTGTGTTCCGAACGGAGTTTTCGCGACCTTTTCAAACTCCGGTGACCACCAAAGAGGTTTTAATGGGTAAAAATCTCCACATAAATCTGACTTCCCCCTAGAAAGCAGAGTATCTTTTCTACGAGTTTCCCGCAGAAACAAAAAAATAGGTTAGCATTACAGAGTTTCATTTCAGTAAAGAAATTGATGGCAACCCTGACGCTGTTGTGTTCGGCGTGTTTCAAAGGAAAATTTATTATTTAAAGTGAAAGTTATTGAGTTTCGCTAAGGCTAAGTGAGCCTTTTGACTCGCTCCGCTATGAAGTGAGACGGTGTGAGCCGGTGTCGGCTTCCGCTCTATATGACTCCCGGCATCAGCAAATTACCTGCATATTGTGTTACCTTTGAATTCGCGGAGAGCACTTACATTCGCGCGCTGATCACGGCCGACTAAATGTGGGAAAAAGCGAAAAAAATGCGAACTCGTTGCGAAAATTAAAAGTGTACTAGTTTGTGTCAATCCGACGTAAAGTATATACAGGCGCCGGGAATAAAAACTGATCCTTTTACATTTATAAATCCTTTACTAAGGCACAGCCTCCGTGTTCACAGGTGTGTGATGCTTTTTTTATGATAGACTAATAATTATCAAAACAGTAATTAATAATTTCAGGTTATTTCAATTAAATTAATATTTTGTACTTTGTGGTAGAATCTAGAACCTAATCCATCCTAATATGATAAAGACTTAAAATGATGACGATGCTGATTTAAAGTCAATAGTAATATGTGTATATATATATATATATATATATATATAAGGTTGGCAAATCGTTAAAGGCAAATCCGCTAGAGAAACGTTCCGTGAGATTAATGGTGTTTTGGGGGATGGTACTCTATCACTTCGAACCGCGGAGGAATGGTTTCGACGATTCAGAGCCGGTGAAAACGACACCATGGATAAGCCAGCCGGCGGAAGACCTGTGACGACAAATACCGATCAAATCATGGACTACATCGAGTTAGACCGGCACGTGGCATCTCGTGACATCGCCCAGGAGATGGGAGTTAGTCACCAAACCATTTTAAACCATCTGCAGAAGGCTGGATACAAAAAAAAGCTTGATGTTTGGGTGCCGCATGATTTGACGCAAAAAAACCTTCTGGACCGAATCAACGCCTGCGATATGCTGCTGAAACGGAACGAACTCGACCCATTCTTGAAGCGGATGGTGACTGGCGACGAAAAATGGATCACATACGACAATATCAAGCGAAAACGGTCGTGGTCGAAGGCCGGTGAATCGTCCCAAACAGTGGTCAAGCCGGGATTGACGGCCAGGAAGGTTTTGCTGTGTGTTTGGTGGGATTGGAAGGGAATCATCCACTATGAGCTGCTCCCATATGGCCAGACGCTTAATTCTACCATCTACTGCGAACAACTGGACCGCTTGAAGCAGGCGATCGACCAGAAGCGTCCAGAATTGGCCAACAGGAAGGGTGTAGTGTTCCACCAGGACAACGCCAGACCACAGACTTCGTTGATGACTCGTCAGAAGCTACGGGAGCTCGGATGGGAGGTTTTATCGCATCCACCATATAGCCCGGACATAGCGCCAAGTGATTACCACCTGTTCCTGTCCATGGTGGTGTAAAGTTGAACTCAAAAGAGGCTTGTGAAAAGTGGCTGTCCGAGTTCTTCACAAATAAGGAGGGGGGCTTCTACGAGGGAGGTATTATGAAGTTGCCGTCTAGATGGAAACAGATTATCGAACAAAACGGCGCATATTTGTACTAAATCCGATCACTGTAACACTTTTTATAAAGCATTGAATAAAGAGCAAAAAAACGGAAGGGAGATATTTGCCAAACTAATATATATATGTAAATAAATAGTTTGTTATAGTCAAATAGAATTCCCTTTACATAATATAAAAATAATTACAAGAATGTGGTGATAAATTATCGCATATTCTTTAATGATTGAATACTTACATACATATATATCACGCCTCGTTCCCAGTGGGGTAGGCAGAGACCACCTCTCTCCACCTGCTACGATCCTGGCACACCTCTCTCGCTTCCTCAACTTTCATAAACGTCTTCATGCACGCTCGTCTGTTGCGTGTGCTTTTGATCCGGCCTTTCTTTAGGACATCTCCGATTTGATCGGAATATGTCCGCCTAGGTCGGCCTGCACCTATTTTTCCAATCATTCTTACCTTGTATATTTCTTTCGTTAATCTTCTTTCATCCATTCTTTCGACACGGCCGAACCATCTAAGCATCCCTTTCTCTATCCTTGTCACTACATCTTCAACCACGCCGCACCGCTTCCTTATCACACTGTTCCTCACTTTGTCCATCCGTTTCACTCCAGTTATACTTCTCAAGCTTCTCATCTCCACAGCATTAATCTTATTTTCATGTTCCTTCTGCCATACCCAACATTCACTACCATACATCAGTATGGGGACCAACACGCCTCTATGCACAGCCAGTCGTGCTCTTTGTGAAACGTTCCGGCTATTCATAAAGTTATGAAGTGCCCCATTGACTTGATTCCCTTTTAAAACTCTTCTTTCAATATCCTCATCACACTTGCCATCTCTCGTAAACTGTGAACCCAGATATACAAATTCTTTCACTTGTTCCACTTTTTGTCCCTCAATCATAATGTCACAGTTTGTCATACATTCTTATCTTTCAAAAACCATTACTTTCGTCTTGCTTACATTCACTTTCATTCCTTTGCTTGTTAAAGCTCAATGCACCATGTCGACCATCGCTTGCAACTCCCTCTCCGATGATGATAATAAAACTTGATCATCAGCGCATAGGAGGCACTTGACGGTCAACTCATTCATTCTTAGTCCTCGTAATGATTGAATATTTACCATAAATAAAAGTCATTAACAATAACAGTTCATTAACAGTGGAGGTCTATCGGCTGATGATGATGACGATGATTTACAATAAAATACTAAGCTTGTCGCCTTAAACATATATTTTATTTAATTAACCAACGACACTAGCGGATCGTTCAACTTCATAGCAAGTGATACGACTAGTCGCTTGAGACGAGATGTTGAGTCTCATTGCCCCAGTAATTACACTGGCTACAGCGCCCTTCCATCCGGAACAAAGCAATGTTGCATAGTACTATTTGTTGGCTGTAATAGGCGCCGCGGTGGTAGCTACCTTTTTTTTTACCGCAGCGGAAATCTCAAAAGATATCTTGTTATCTGGCGGGAAGACAAAATTATGTGAGGCTTCTACGCATTAAAACCCCATCTGTGGTCTCCGTTAGTGCATAAGATGGGGCTCCGGAATCTCCTACGGAAAGCACCGGTGCACCCTGCAGTCTGGCTAAAACATCCCACGGGATGGCAAAGCCCTCCTTAGCACCCACGCTGCGCTACATCACTTGGAAGACCACCATGCATTTGCCGTCCTCCTAGGGACCCTTATTGAGTTTTGAGGGTCCTCACCCTGAAGGCTCACGAACCCGAGGATCCTTTTAGTCGCCTCATACGACAGTCGGGGAATACCTTAGTCCTATTCTTTATAGCTCGCGACTACGGGGCTGCGTGATAGTACTTGCCTACACGCTCTCCGACAACGAAGACCCACCACCAGTAATTTCACCATTAATCTTATTCACTGTATATTTAATGTTATAATTATATATAATTACATATAATGGTATAATTATTTCATTTGATTTAAAATAAAAGCGTGCTTCGTAAACTGCACGCTTACGATATCGGGTACAGTTTAGGTAAATCGATATTTGGATTCGCGCCAGAAAAATGGCGCGAATACGGTTTTTATTTATTTTTTAATCTGTGAAAAGTTTGTGATCAAGTGGTTTAACCTCCGTAATGTCCGTGATGAATTATTTAAAATATTAACTGTTTTTTTTTTATTGAACTGAAAATATTGAACTAGTTTTATTTAAATCATGGACTGTAATAAACACGGATCTTTTTTAATGGTGAACGTCTCTCGTTGATGATGATGATGATGATAATGATGATTAGTTATTTAGTAGTTAGCGCTTAAACTGCAATATTCTTGAACTATGATTTAAGTATCTTTAATTCATAATTATTAAAGTTAACTGCATACAGTACATGTTAATAATATAGAAAAAATTTAACTTCAGTATTGGTGGTAGGTCTCTATTGCCAGTGACCGTCTAGGTAGGTACTACTGGAGCTGTTGTTACTGCCTCCAAATAGTAGTATGCAAACATTACTATTTTCCGGTTTAAAAGGCGTTGTAGCTAGTGAACGTACTGAGGGAAATAGACTCAACATCTTATGTATCAAGGCGACGGGTACAATGTGCTGATAGCATTTGAACTATTGCCATGTTGTTATAGGAAAAAGTATTATTTATCATCTGGGGAACATCTCGCTATTCTCGTCGCTTTCATCGCTAAAAAAAAGTTCATTAAAATATTTGTTAAATGCAATAGTTATTATACTCAATTGCGATTTATTTATGTCTATACATGGAGTTTCCATCCTACTTCTATTATAAACAAAATCCTGTATTCCTCCGTTGTAAATTGAGGTTAGAGTATAAAATAAGAGCACTTATTGGATTACATTCAGTGCCAACGGCAATTTTCCCTGCCTATTCCGGATCCCATCCTTTTAAATCGGATGGAATGGCGGAATGTAACACGACAATGCAATTCGCGAGACGCAGCCTGGAGTCGGCCGATGCATTATGTAGATTGTAGGCGCATCGCCTCCTCAAACCGAATTTATCGCATTCAGGATTCAATACGCGGCAGGCATCAGCCTCGTCGCCGTCTACCTAAATATATTGCCGCAATACCCCCCACCATATTTTTAAACTTGATAGCATCATCATAGTAAAGCGCTGATGACGCCTGCCCTGTAGAATTGAGCTATTTCTAATAGCAGTAAGGTAAGGCCTATCTGTTATCAGAGGCAATTAAAGGGTTTATAGATTTTGAATATAAGGGTTAAAAGTGAGCCGGGGATGGACGACCATAAGAAGGTAGTACAATGCTGTAACTCTTCCCAACACCCGCGGTTGGGAAGAGTTACAGCGCTCTAGAGAGACACCGATGCGTTCCTTAGTAGATCCCAGAGGCTCCCGCAACGTACTGAAAATGAACACCGAATAACTTTTAGTGGATACAAATTCCACATGCCTTTGACTTCCTCCAAAAACAAGGTATCTTTAAGGACCACACACACAAAAACCTACCTATTAAAAAAAAATCTATTACTGGGGACGATCTAGATCAGTCATCATACTTAAACTGTGGCCCGCCGAGCTTCAGTAGTATTGTGATTGGGCCACATGGTGTTACTATATTTTAAACCATTTTGAATTTTGCGCCTATTAAGAAAGATAAAAATTATGAATGAATTCATATTAGTATAATAAATCATCAGTAATAATAATATTCGATATGTTAAAAAAAATATTTAAAGTGCCTTCTCCAAACAGAAGTTATTCAGCTGATGTCATGATAGTCGCTAAAATGATACACACGTTATATGACTGAATCAAGGTCAATAATCATTTATTATGATATTAGCTCTTATTATATTATATTTAAGTATGTTTAGGCGAAATTAAATTTATTTTAGCGATGATTAATATAAATCATTCATTATGAAGTTAATTTATTTTATGTTGGTCGTAACAAATTCCACATCCAACTGCTACCCAGTGTTATAAATTTAGGTAGGAAAAAACTGATTTCTATTAACTGAAAATTAGATATACTAAATTGTAATGATAAATCTGAAAGTTAAATATAGTAAAGAATTTATCGTATAGTTGTCTGAAATATAAATTAGTGATAATTAGTAATAAGATATTGCTTCGTTACAAGGGTAAAGGTTTCTATTAAAAAATCTACAACAAATTAAGTCTTGTAAGGAAGAAGTAAATATATATCACATTTTTCTGTAGACTACACGAGAACAGTGATTAGGCTACTTCCATATTACTGCGCTTTACCATCAAATACTAGATCGTCACTTACCATCATGTCTTTTTTTAGACGAATCTAGCGAGACATTCAACTAATGGTAAGTGATACGCCCGCCAATAACAACGTTCCTTTAATTAAGATGTCCTGAAGAGATAGGATGTTATCTCAGTGTCTAGTTATCCCAGCACTTTTACTAGATACAGTGCCTTTCAATCCGTAGCACACTATTGTTGGACGGTAAGAATAGGGAGCTGCGGTGGTACCTATAGAAACGGTCTCCTTTGACAGACCCACCCGCCACCAGAAAATGGAATGTGTGATCGTAGCCAAGCACTAGCATATATAAAAAAAACAATTCTTATATATACATCTTTGGTAATTTCATGTCAATATTATATTATGATGATAGAAATATGGTTTAAGGTTGGTCGAGCTACTTAAACAGGAAAGGATCCGACCAATAAAATCCGAGACGGATAAAAATATTATTGTAAGAGAAAGAATAAACAAAGGATACAATGGCGGGGAAATATTTTCCTTACTCCATTCCCGCCCCGCCGGCAGGATTTGCTTAACGTCGCGCCGCCCGCCCGCCCTTACCACCGCCGCGCTGCACTTCCGTATTATTCCTAACACCCCACTACGAAACTACATTATAATAAGCTTCACATAAATATTTTCTTTAATAAAAAAAATATATGTTATTCTTGTCATTGTTCAGTATTACACATAAATCTGAACTCTGCTCACAGCGAACTCACAATGAACGACAAGTAGGAGGTTGTCTCGTGTTCCCCGTGATCTACCGTAATGTACTAAAGATGACTACAGAGAGGGTATTTGTGGGTTCAAATCCCACTTAAACCTATCTTCCCCCCCAGAAGCAGAGTATCTTTTAAAGATTAACCCTCCACAAAAATAGGTCTTATTTGTTAAAGCTCAGTATAAAGCCTTATATAATCTTAACATTGGTGTAAAAAGTTTATAGTGAAGTAATATTATATTACATAATATACTTTTTTTTAAATATTATACATATATTATAATACATAGTTTATGTTCTCACTGTAAGGCCAGTTGAAGATCTAAGTGAAGATCTTTGGGAGAAGCCTATGCCCAGCTGTGGACTGCCGCTGACTGATGTAGGCCAATGCATTCGCAACTTTCCTTCTTTATAGTATGTCGTATGTTTATATTATGTCTTAACAGTGTGTGCTCGTCGCCTTGAGACATAAATCTCATTACCCGAGTAATTTCATAAGCTGTTTGGTTACAGAATGAGAGCTGCGGGAGTACCAAGACGGTCTCCGGCAACAGAAAATTACCATCAATATCGCTACAATATTAAATCATAGTGTCGTAGTCAAATAAAATATTTCTATTTAATTGAATTATGCTTTCTATACAAACGACGTCATTAATATTGTGCATTCTAAGAATATTCCCGTCACCCAGCGCGGCCCCTGGGCTATGTTTAACAAGTAGTATGATGTCTATAGTAATTTTTATTGCTACGCCGATATTGCTACTCGTTTATCTGTCAAATCGGTCCGCGTATGCGATATCGTTTTTAAATCAGTACACTCATAATTGAATAGCTCGCTGGCCCAATGGTTAGAGTGAGCAGCTTTCATTCCGATAGTCGCGGGTTCGATTGTCGGCATGTACCGATGACTTAATATTTAAGTTATGTACATTTGTGAACTTTAGTTTCAACAGCGAGATACAAACGGTGAAGGAAAACATTGTGAGGAAACCCGCACACAGAAATCATCATTGTGTGCGTGTGGTGGTCCCAATAAAGTGGCAACAGGCTCGCCCCCTGTGTAGGTGTTTATTCACCTCTGCCTACCCCTACTGGGAAAAAGGCGTGATAATAAAAAAAATAAAAAATAATTAAGTGTTTTGAAAGCCAAGAATTTTCATGTCAAATATGATGAAGGCAATTATTTATACATCGCCGTCAAATATTTATTTATTCATGTAATTTGTACTGTATATATTCATATAATATTTATTAAGTAATTTAATGGTAGGTCTCTGTTGCTGGAGACCGTCTAGGTAGGTACCACTGCAGCGCCTGTTACTGCCGCCCAACAGTAGTGTGCAAAATCTATCGTGTTCCGGTTTGAAGCGCGTTGTAGTTAGTGAAATTACCGGGAGACCTAACAATTTATATCTCAGGCGACGATCGCAATGTGATGCTGTGTATAACATTCTTACCAGCGCTACGTTGTTTTGGCGGACGTATCACTTATCATAAGGTTGAATATCCTGTTCAACTCCTAGCTTCGTAGAATTAACAACAGAATATGAGTTTTTAGCATCTCAGATAATTCAGTTTGTCGTACACAACTGAATGTGAAAAATACTGATGGTAAGACTCTGTTGCTGGGGGCTGTCTAGGCGGGTACCGCAGGTATTTCCGTCGACAAATAGTACTAAACAAACCTTAGTGTGTTCCGGTTTAAGGGGAATTTTAGTAAAAGGGCTTAATTAACGAGACAACATCTTAAGGCGACGAAAACGATGCCTGTGTATGTCATCCTAACTAGCATCAATATGGTATTAGCTGAAGTATGATTTATCATCTATCAGGTGTATATCTCGTTCGTCTCTATCTGTATACTTACAACAGATGAATGTATAATAATAATTTAATAAAGAGAATTATTAGTATTATATATAATTAATCCACCAACCTGAACTTCATCAGCGTTGTGCATAAATAGGCTTGACTCTACTCTACCCTCCTTCTCCGTGAGAAGGCCCCCGAGTCCCACAAGTGGTAACATTATAAGGGCAGTAAACGTTGTGCCATACAAAATAAAAATAATATTGCTGTTAAAACCAAAAAAAATAATTTTTCATGCTATTATTGCAGCTGTATAACCAGGCGAGGGTACTTGTTTGTCGTGGGTGAAAATTCGTTCATTAAAATGTCTGCCAATTGTGAAATTTATTGAGTGAAAACATCGCCTACTGTTGCTATTTATTTATACATTAACAAGCATGCGTTTTACATGTTTAATGTGATTTTTTTAATAGTATTAAGGATGATCATCAACAACACCTCACGAGACACAAGCCAACCTCACATGTTCGTGGTGCACCCTGCTAATCAACAGACGAGGCTCTGGCTCGCAACAACCCGCATTGGTGGGAAATGCCCCAGATCCTCCCATATGAACCTACAAGCGACAGCTTCTAGTACCGGCGATACCAAGAGCCATGCTGACTGGACCGATCGATGTTGAGATTTTTGGAGGAGGCCTACGTCCAGTAGCGGACACGTCAATCGGCTGATGATGATGATGAACCGGGATTACAATATATAGATGATGTAACTACATATATATATATATATATATGTATAGGATATATAAATTTAAGGGTTAAAAATATTAAATAAGGTTAATAATTTAAATACAATGGTAAGAATACCGCTTTTTTTTATTAAAAAAGTTTGGTGCTTTACCACAATTCTAATTGATGTTAAATTAATCAGTAATGCCACATCAATGTATCTATGACCGGTCCTGTTAGCTACCACCGCAACCCCAATTTCTGCCCGTAAGCAGTGATGTGCGAATTTTACTATATTCCGTTTTAAAAGCAGTCGCGGCTTGTCAAATTACTGAGGTAATGATATTTAACATTTTTATCTTTCTATACAACAACTATGTGTATTTAGTGTATATTATTCTACCGCTACATTTTTCTGGGCGGGCGTGTCATTTACCGTCAGGTTAAAGAAGGTATATCTCAGTTCGCTAGTAATTTCATTAGCCTCAACGCCTTTAAATCATAATACAGTAGGTTAGGAATATTAATGTTTACCAGCAAAGATAGGTGCTACGGTGGTACGAAACTATATGGTCTACATCAATATAGAGACACTACGCATACAGTGTCTATTAGATAAAGAGACCTGCTACCAATGAAGTATGTGTAAATGAGTTCAAAGCGTTAGCTTATCGTTAGTTAAATGTTTCAGCTAAATGAAAAGGCACATAAACAATTGTGTTAACAAAAAAATGCGAGGTTGTCGTCAGTCAGAGCAAGTTAACAACATATTCACTAAAGTTTCATGTACCGTCGTGTACTGATTTGCTTTTAAGTTAATCCGTCGCGCCCCGCAGCATCAGCAGCAGCAAGTAGCGCAGCCATGTAAATGTAAAATCACGTGAATACTCAACTTGTATGGGAGTTTTTGGCAAAAAGAAAAGTGCCTTGTGTCTGCACGACGCTTAACATCAAAGCCGATGCAGCGGCGAACAGGGCTGCCTCGCCGGTGCTCCTCATATTTGTTTTAACACCACTTCTTTTTTTAATAATAAGTAAGGCTTAAATTATTGAGGGTAGGTATACGTGTGCTGATACCAATGTGGCGCTCGTTAGTAAGATATACATCATCATCATTAGTCGATAGTCCACTGCTGGACATAGGCCTCTAAGTACATGACCAATTTTATACACTGTCCCTGAAACAGTCTGTTGAAGTCTTTAAGATGATGAAGATGATGAGAAGATGTAGAAGTCTTTAAGAGATGAGTAAATAAGCTTCTTTTGAACTAGAGAGCTGTACTACCTAGATTATATAACTATCCAGGTAGCAGGTGGGATCCTGCTGGAACACTAAGCTATATAATGTAAAAAAATCACTGTATTGTGTTCCTTTAAGACTTAAGATTTTAAGTTTTGATGCTCCAATAATTTCACTAGCTACACGCTTCAAACCAGAACGTAGTAATATCTGCGCAATACTATTTAGAGGTAGAAATAGAAGCTGCATTGGTACCTACATTGGCGATCTCCGGCCATAGATAAACGCATACAATTTATTTACAGTATAGATATGCACAAAGTTCACACATATACAAATGTACATTATGTGTACTGCTGACTTATTAATGGCAAATTTGTATTATATATATATACATATATATATATATATATATATATATATATATATATGTGTGTGTGTATGTATGTATATATATCTATCTTTGAAAAGAATGGAATAAAGGAAATTCACTGCTTTGCGTTGGAGTTCGAGATACTCTTCCTGTTTTCTGAAGATGATATATATATCATCATTATCAGCCTTTGTTTATCCACTGCTGGATATAAGGCCTCCTTAACTTCTATGTCTTCCTATCTGTCTCCCAATGTGTATATAATATAAATTATTAATGACAAGATTGTCTTAAGTAAGAAGACTTAAGTGGTAGTGGGTAGCAGGAGAACATTGCTCGAAACACTGACGGCAGATGGGGAAGTAGGGCGGGCTCCCCACAAGGTGGACTGACGATCTGGTGAGAGTCGCGAGAAGCCGCTGGATACGGGCAACGCGGGACCGATCGATGTGGATCATGGAGTGGGTATGCCTACGTCCAGCGATGAACATCTGATGGTGATGATTATTTATGTCAGAGTTTAAATGTAATTTGTTCATGATTTTAATTCACTAAGCAATCTGTGTGGAAATTAATAAAGGAGAGATGAAATTTACATTTTATCTACATCTTTGTTACAGACGAGATAAAACAAAAACACTAGTAATAATTAAAAAAATATATTTTTATATTATATTGTATAGACTACCGGTCGCCTACGACCCCACCTGATGGTAAGCAGCGATGTAGTGTTTGGTGCTAATTTAGAAGAAGCCTATTCACTCTCCTCTTGAAGACTCCTGCGTCATAGGTGTACGGAAATATCGACGTCGGCAGACTGTTCCAATCAAAATATTTCCTTCATTCACATTGATAGATATTATAGTGTTAAATGTTGACGTGTGTATTTACTGTTAGTATATTTAGTATTCCTACCGTTCTCGTTGGTTTAATAGAGCGCCCAATAGATATTCCTTCAATCTGTAGACAGTGAATTACGGAAAGGAAAATAAATGTTCTTTGAACGATTACAACGCCTGCATGACCATTCACCTGTTTAATACACGTATAAATATTATCAATGGGCCATGACCCCAAGTGTGAATCACACGGGTCGTAAAAATAGCTCCGTTTTATGAATTTTTCGCGACGCTTCACCCCTGACGCGCGATAAGGGCGGGCGGCGAGATGAAAGACCCTTTCCCGGCACTACAAAGCTGTCTCCTGGCGCCCCTCGCGTCGAGCCCGGCCCTCGCCGGCCACGGTCAAGGGTTACCCCCGGGACCGAATCGGACGTGAACATTTTTCTTAATAGCAACCTTACCCCTTCAGCATAACAAGCGTATGTAATTTAATTAAGGTTTTTACAACACAAAATAACATTACTATTCATTGAACTCAATTAGCTAACTAAATGTTTAATAAAAGCTGCAAGTGTATACGGTTAGTTCTTTAGCACTAAATAGACGCGGCAAACGCAGCCTAGAGTAACTCTGAACTTGGGGGTCGCACAATGGCACATAAAAAAAAAACTACCGTACATCCACTCCCAACGTACAACTCCACTAACGCTCACTCCCATTCATTGCCTCTCATTTCCGCCGACATAAAAAATTTACATTCTCAGCTATGAATGGTTCTCGTAGTGTGTAAAGAATTACTGCTCGTAACCCTCGGGGGAGGGAAATGCAAGTCTAAATGTTTTAAAGGATAAAACTTAAGGATAATTTGCGGGGCGGTCGCTGCAGCGGTGCTGTCTGCTGCTGTCTACTGCTGTCTGCTGCTGTCTGGTTACAAGATTTTTAATGTTTCAGTACACCCGGAGGTAAGAAATGATAAGAATTTAATTATTCACTCGCCTCTTAATGTAATGACCAGCCATTGTTTAACACAATTCATAGCATAACTACGTTGAAATTTTAATCTAATAAGATTTCTCATTTTTTCTTCTAAATTCAACTCCGATATTAATTAAGGCTATTATTAAGTTTTTTCTCGTAATTAAAGTTACTATAAATGTTACGATTGTTCCTACACGTAGAATATAAAATGTACGTTGAGGGACTGAATAGATTTGCTTTGTTCTAAGCCCTCGTTTACTATCTCAGTAAATTGATTAAAGTTATTTACTTTTGTAACAAAGGTGTCTACATCCGTGTGATTCAGTCCTAAGATCAGAATTAGATCTAGCACATAAAATTATTGATTAAACCTTAGCGTTCATTGGTAAAAATCGACGGTAATTTCTTAAAGATCAATTAATCTTTACTTAGATTTCGGGATACAGATTCAGGTATTTGGTAAAGTTCAAATACCAAAAATACTTTTAAAACAGGAAAGGCTTTGTATCTTTCGTATATTATCTGGTGCGCATGTCTTTGTGAAGTCACTCTCTCATGTCTGAGGATGGTGGTTAGTGCTGGGTTGCCGTCTGGAGTGAATGACCTGTGAAATCTGTGAATTATATATTCATGGAAGCCGGCTTGTTCAACTCGTTGCCTTCTTTTAATATATAATGTCCCCCTTTGGGCCAACGAAGACTTGCTGGCGTATTTATTTCACACCGTCTACTCAATAGTACGAGGTGTAAGGGGTCCCGCACAACAACTAAAAGGACCCAAGCCTACTTCATCTGCTCGTGGTGCACCCTGCTATTCAACAAACGAGGCTCTGGCTCCCGCCACCCGAATTGGGCCAGCGTGATAGGAAATGGATCAAATCCTCCCATATAAACCCCTACATACGACAGCCCCTAGTACCTAACGGTAGTGGAGGCCATGTTGACTGTATGTGGAGATCATTGGGGGAGGGCTATGTCCAAGAGTGGACGTCTACCGCCTGAATACAATCCAATAGTAACATTTATAGGTTGTTTATAATATCGCATGATGGTCAATGTAAACCAATTTCCGCGGTTAATTAAAATGAAGTTACAGTATTTATATATATTACATATATTTTACTTACAAATCGTCATGGTTAGAGATTGCTATTATCGGTATTAGGAAAATTACTTTACGCAGTATTAAGCGACAAAAAGCAAACAGGTTGTATTTTATACGGCACTTACATCTGTGTTAAGGTTGTCCAAAAACTTCCCATCTTAATTTTTCGCTCAGAATTCAAAAACAATTCATCATCATCATTATCAGCCCTTGTTTACCCACGGCTGGATATAGGCCTTCTCCAATGTCTTCCACCAAATACTATCCTTAGCTTGTCGCATCGGCTAGATGCAAGATGCAAGATAAATACTTTCGAATCATCTATTAAGAAACTGAAAGAGAGTCATCTTTGTTAAGAAAGTTCACCGAATTCTCTAACGTTTTTTTTTATCATTTCATTTTGTCTCATTACCATCTGATATCTGACCTGCTTCAGTAACGTGCTGTACTAGTGTTATTAGTATTTTCTTGTTCTCGCTAGACCTTGCTCCATCTTTACGTTCGGCTCTCCTGGCCATTCTTACAAATCTATCTCTATTTTGCGTCGTAGCTTCTATCAATTTGTTCTTCTTTGATCATCGTCGACGAAGTAGTCGAGGGCCTCCCAGGGCCTCTCAGTGCCACTAGTTTATTTAAAAATAATTGACTAGTAAACAATCCTTATTACTTGCTAAGCAATTATCATCAGCCGATAAACGTCCAATACTAGACATAGGCCTCCTCCAAAGATCTCCACATAGATCGGTCCTACGTTGCTCGCATCCAATGTGTTTCATAATGGTTGGATTACTTGCTAAGCATATTTTATCTTAAATATTTTATTACCCAAGCAGTTAAACCTGCCGCCTCAAAAGTTTTAGTGCAAATACCTTAAATAGTTTAATTATTGTACTGTTCTAAACTGTGTCTAAAATCTTAATTTTTTTTAAGTGTCACACAGTAAGAAAGTTTCGTTTACGTCTTTAAATAAAGATTTAGTAGTATGCTTAGAGACCTTTCTTCTTCTTCTTCGTCGGTATCACCCTTGACTGTCGTCGTCGTCATCACTACAAGTGTGGGTAGCAAACTAAACAACACGTCGTCACTCCTCTCTGGTGGCCGCCTTCTTCGTGCATTCATGTAGTGGTAACGATGATGAACCATTTACCCCTTCAATTTGTTTCACAAAATCTGTCCAATGAATATTACTAAAATAACTTAGTAAACTAGACAAATGATTTAGAATTAATTCTTGTGCTGGATGCAATTTAGATAGGAACCTATACTGTCTGTTTTTACCTGTAGCAGAGTCGCAATGTTGTTATATAATTTAACTATTATCACTCTCGTTCATCTTCTTTAATTACCTATTCATTATTGAGCTCTTCTTTAATTACCTATTCACAACCTCTATACTATGAGCCGATCGTTCAGAAGCTTGTGCACGTGAAACAAATTCCATTATTCCAATGAAGTTCAACTTATTTTCCATGTAATTTTCTCATCTGACGTATATTAATTTTTTTGTATTGTGTTCTGTGTTCTGACTAACTTCGTTATTTTTATTGTACATATCCAACTTGTTTACTGTTCGCAAGTGTACTGAACAATCGTTATCCATCTGAACTTATCCTACATTTAATCATTATAAGTTTTTTACCCACTCAAGCTATTACTATGTTTCAAGTTTGCTGCTTTATAACATGGTCACGAGGACGACTACTGAGCCCTTCGCCGTTAAGTAGTAGTTAAGTTATAGTACATTGCAAAGTACCCCGTGATGTTAACTTTTCATTAATATTTATAAATAAACAATGCAGGAAACACAAAAGGTTAGCCGGATGTTGAGATTGGCTAAAAGCAATTACTTTCCGTCATCACATGATCACTTGATCGCGCGGCACTGTTACGAGCCCGCTTTGGGCGCCAATAAAACGTATGAAGCGGCAAATCGTTGCTGTATAAAGTTTTAATTCGAGTCGCGTGCTTGATGATGATGGCGCTCACAAAGGGCACAAAAGTAATAAAGGGGTGTCGAGTGCTCGGAGCGCGCGTCAGCCCCGCCCCGCCCCGCCAGCTCCGCGCCAGTCAAACAACATAACATCCCGCACCATCGAACTGCTGTTGCGCCTCGTCCGCCGTGCAAACTAGCAAATTTCATATTTTTACCAAAAGTTTGTGCCACTCCGTCTAACCCCCGCAGTCGTCCTCCGGCAGACGACAGAGAGGCTTTTTATTTCCCGACGGTCGCGTTAACGTCTCGATGGTCAGAGAGCAAAGAGCGCGGACGGGCGGGCACTAATCTCAAAGAGACGAGTCAAAGTGAAGCGTGCAAATTCGAGGCCGAGCGGGAACAATAAAAGTGCAGGTGGACCGCGGCCGCCCCGCGTACGCCCGGCACAGCCACCACCCCCGTCACCACCCCGACATCAAAGGGGAGCTCGCGATATACAAAAGCCCTAATGAGACAAACCCGTGGCGTAATCGAGGCGACGGAAAAAGATGAGACCCGGTACGAGGCGAATTTTAATAATTGTCAAAGCGGCGGCGCCGATCAAACGCGCCGCCCGCGCCCGCTCCCGCTCCCGCCCGGCGCCCGCCCGCACTCGCGCCCACGCCCGCCCGCCCGCACTCGCGCCCGTACTCGCGACGTGTGCTCGCCGCGGGCCTCATTAGCGCCGCCGATCTAATGCATCTTCGAACTCGGCCGGCCGGCGACGTCTAATTAAACTTAAACAGAATTTCAATTTTACGACTGAAAATTTTAATACGCAAAGCCTCCGCCGCGGAGAGGCCGCAAAGGAGGCGCGTTCAAAGGCGACGCCGTGCACGTTTTCGCTGATATTAAATGTGTTGACAATTTAATTTTTCATTTCCTGTAGGCAGGCGCGGGGCGGCGGGCGGCGGCTCGGCGGCTCGGCGGGCGGCGGGCGGCCGGGGCGCAGCGCTCCTTTGACGTCGCGATATTGTCTTTGTGCGCGGCGTGGGATGGGGCGGCCCGCCCCGACCGAGACTTTGTCGCAATACAATGTGTATCAATAAAAACTTAGGATTGGCTTTTAGTGGTTGCACTTACGCTTTGTGAGGCGGCGGGTTCACCCTTTGACATTATACGTGCGGCGGCCGGCGGTGTGCGCGTGTGAGTGGGCGCGTGTGTGCGCGCGTGTGTGTGGGTGTGTGCACCGTTGTGTGCGGGGAGCGCAATATCGCGAGACGAGCCGGCGCCGTCTTATTAATGTCGACGTCGGTCGCGCCGAGGCAGCGGCCCACGGCGGCTCGTAATGAGCATCTAGCAAATATCAACTCGCGCTCATTTCGATTCCTTCAATGCATGCTCCCTGTTTGTTCGAAGCTTGCAATAGATATCAGTCCTCAATATTGCAGCAATGTAATATATTGAAAATGGAAAACTGCTGCTACCAATGTCTAGAAGTGAAATATTTTTTTCTCCATATTGTCGTGAAAAATAAATCTTCTAACATTTCCTTGAATAAGCCAGTACAGTTTATATTTCTATGTCTAGGACGAAAAATAAAACACTAAGTGCGCTAGATTATTTTTCATTTATCTTTACTTTGAACTGCAGTACAAAAGTTTGTTGTAATTTATTTTAAAAAAATATTCTTGCCTCTTTACTTCTAATGAATTTACATACTGCCAATCCCTCTCCGCCTTAACAGCGAGAGAGATCTTAATATGAAATTTATGTTATTCGGGGTATTTTTTTATTATATTATCAATGTCTATAACGGACAACATCTAGTCACCTAAACAAGGATCTAGTCCTTTTACGGTTAAAAGCTTTTATAAAAGACGTTGGTTCTCTTCGTTTTTTCTTAGTTTGTAAGGCGTACGACCACGCGTTAAACGTCTCTAAAAAACGCAGGTGGGAGAGAACATCGAGAGGAACAAAATGTTTCAAAAACAACAGCTTTCGTGAGTAACAATCAAACTTGGGCGGTGCGGTAGAGAAATAGGATTGGTTCTCCTCAAGTGAAAGGAAACCCCGGGTCACAGCAGTAAAAACATTACAAGAGCTGTCGTATCGTTTAATATTTTAACATCATTAGAGTACATTTATTTATCGATATTTACAGGTAATTTTGCACTTCTAAAACCATCCGAAGTCAACTGATTTTGATATTTACCTAACAGGGGTCTGTACTCAAAAAGGTTGTAATACAAGTTGAACATCAAAAATCAAACCAAAGGCCTTTTATCGTTTGACCGCGAGGCTGTGCGATCGGGATTGCATTCGGCGGCGGCGCGCCGTGCACGTGGAAAATATCAACCCCTGGCCGGAGGGTGCCGCGCTGACCGAAAACAGTATCCGCATTTTTGTAATAAAATTACCTGTTTTAAAAGGACGTTACTACCGAGATTAAGGCGCAGAGCGATGTCGTTAGTTGTCGGCGACTGATCAAAGCCTTGCGACGACCAATCGCACCCCGAGGTTCCGCATCGCTCCGCCCATATTCACGGCCACGTGCGCCGCGCGCACGCGGATCTCTAAAATCTGACAGTCGCTCGTCAACCACCACGGGAGACGGAACTCCGATAAACTTCGTTGGAAATTTACGCGATTGTAACGAAATCGTTAACTGTGCGTCAGTGTAAAGAAACTTTCCTCGTACAAGTGGGGTCTGTGTATAGATTTCAGTTAAAGTGCTCATGTAGTATTAATATTTAATGGATTGTGCAGTAATGGGATTGCATTAATTGTTTGTTCAGGTAGAGTTTGAACTTTGAACAACTTTTTCTTCGAGTTCGTTTGACGATAAAAGTTATTTCGGCGACGGTGGCGACATCCCTGTCGGTACGCACGCATTGTCTTGAGGGACTCTAGTGTCCTTGCTTCTAATGTTTATTAGAATGCCCTATTGTTTTGGCTCGTTCGCTTGTTCTTTATTGTTCCCGTGTTAGTTTGCTAGTTAATTTCTGTGTAGGGATGTATTGTTTCTGTTACTTTACGGTGCTTTTTTGTTTTTTTTTTGTTTGGCTCATGGACATTGTTTAATTTTGTCGCCGGCGATTCTGAAGTGGTACCCTTGGCGAAATCACCGATTTCTAAAGCTTTGTAATCAATTGTTATTTAAAATTGTAATATTAAGTTGTTTTTTTTAGAGCTACATTGTTCTTTATAGTTGTTGCCTATTTATTAAGTACACCTGGCTTTATCAAAGGTAATATTAAAAAATTCGTAAAAGAATAGCGATTTTGTATGTTTGAAGAAAAGACTTCAACGCGCGCGTAAAGTTCTGGATACACAAAATATTCTTAGTTTTTACTGAAGAGTGTCAGAATTTTATAAACTTATGATTAAAGATTTATTTAGTTACAAAAGTAATAAAGTTACATAATTAATAAGGCCATTATCTGCATGTAAATAACAAATATTTACTATTAATGGTTTGTGATATAAATATGTAAAAACAGATTAAAAAAACCTATTTCTAATCTTATACAATAACTCACCACTTTAAATTCAAATTTTCTTAAAATAAATGCATTACCTTAACGTTACCTACTTGATAGATATTAAATAAATAAACCTTAATTTATGCATCAATAAATGTGTATGGAAATCACAGCATTTTATCGCAGTCATCATAGGTTTAAAGAAAATACAACAAGCATAAAAAATACAGAGTTTATCTGAATCTCGTCCTAACATTTGAGGCTCTTGCATATTAAGTATGCACATGTTATGCGTCAATTATGATATTGTTTCCGCGGTATTGTTACTGAGCTCGATCTAAATAGAACCAATGAATTCTTTTATTTTGATCACAAAATTATCTTTAATCATAAACGGTTTTTTACTTCACTCATGGTATGTAGTCCTTCTTTACGGAACAATCCATCTCAGTGTTTATTTTTACTGACTATTAGTTTGCAGCAGAAACACATTTAAGTTTCGAAGTCGAGTGCAATTTGGTGCTATGAAGATGTATTCATACTAGCGCAACACTAATAATAAAAGTATATGTTTATCATTTCCTTAAATTATTAAAATAAACAATTTTTACAAGCATTTCTAGTAATTTTAAATCTCAGTTATTTGGGGAACTTTCTAATAACCTTTACCTTGTGTTGTAAAATTGCGACACTACCATTTAATAGTGGATTCAAACTGACAAATGGAAGGGGTTAAAAAAAATAAAAATTGTGGCATAAATCATTAGATAAATAGTATTATTTTTATATAGATATTGTATTATATAAAAAATACATATACAAAAAATGTGAATAGTAATGAATTTCGTACGCATACATATAATTAACTCCTTCCGAAATTTGGAGCCGTCGACGTTAATTTATCCTCTCGTATTAGACCTTACGTTACAAATGTTACCGGAGGCAATATTTTAAAGCTGACCGTAATGTGTCCGTTGGCTGACAACATTAGCGCGTCACTTACTACCGTCGATGAGATATACGAAGGAAAAAGCAACTTGGGAAAGCGTAATTTGAAAGGTGAAAGCTGCTGAAAGGGTGCGCATGCGGCGTCTTTGAGAAAAAGGATCCGCCGTGCTAATTTCCAAACTCGGTTTCGCACAGATAAGGATATAGTCGGGAGGTGTCTTTGATGTAGCCGCCCGGCCCTCTGACTCCGGGGATGAGAGCTTTCAATGAAAGGATTTTTTTTTTCATCTTCTCTCCCTTTGTACTTAATTTAAATTTCGTTTATATCAATGCTGAGAGTTTCCTTTTGGGTGTGTTTTCTCTTTTACTTTGTCGCGTTTATCCTCTTCAATTTGTTATATTCGAGTTCGCTTTGTAATTAAATTTAGTGTTCGTAATCTGTCCGTTTCGTGTTTTTTTTTTATCTACCTTCACTTAAAGTCCGCCTACTGCCGGTGTAATTGCAATTTATAAATTAGGTGCCTCTTTGATTTTATTTTCTTCAGACTCTTAAGTGTTATATTGTATTTTTTCCTTTAGATTTGATCTTCATTTTCATATAGTTAGTTAATTTAGAGCGATATGTACATTTTTGTCTAAAAATATATAGAAATAAGGTACATATACGTAAAAGTGTATTAAAAAAGAGAAATGTAATATCTAGATTTGTTGTTGTAATGTCTGCTTTGCAATGAACAAGTTGATTATGCAAGTGCTCTGTTAGTTAGTTTTTCATCAGTTGTTTGGGTGCTCGGGGCGGCATCCCTTTGTCCCAAGTTTCGTCGTGTTAAGAGGCCGCCGTAACTCGCCTCCAAAGCACACTGCTCCACAAAGACGCGGTCCTCCTCTTTTTGCTTTAAACATCAAAGCGATAAGTCCTTTGATCTTAAATAAGTCATCAATATAAACCAATTGGCTGGCACGCAATATTGTGTACGCCGAAACGTCGTAGAACCAATTTGCTACAAATTATGTTTTCGTTTTATTGTTTCATATTTCGCGTATCAAAATATGACAACTAACTCACGTTTTATTCTCTAACAAAGTAGATGAAAGGCGGGTAAACCTACACGAGTATTAATTTGGATTCGGAGGCTATTGTGGCGGTACTTTATTTGTAGGGGGTGTATTGTAAAGGCGTCGTAAGACAAAGAGTTTGTCGCGTGGAGTGAGTCGGAACATACGAGCGTTTCCCGCGGCGGCATCGACACTCACAAAGGCGCCACTTTGCGGAGTCGTCTTTGACTTTGAGCCTTAGGAGTGTGTAACCTAACATTAATAACCTACTAATAGCTGTTCTTGTTTCGAGCTCGTATGTTTACACCGAAGCAACACATAGATCGGATATTTAGATATACGGTTTAGACACGATATTCTTTCTTCAAGAGCAATTTCTTCGCTCTTAAGTCCCCCACGCCCTCGCAGGGAGAAACGGGACACTGATTTAATTTTTTCACATAATTGTATTAGTGACAGTTTAATTAGCGCGGCTTTCATCGCTGCCGCTTTGAGTTGAACGTTTCAAATAGATTTCACAAGAAGCACTTTCAAAGAGAACACCCCCTAATAAGTACTGAAGAGTCCTCGCACGTGTTTATCAAAGACAGCCTTTCGTTACTCACCGTCTGAATGGCCTCAAAAGAAACTCGTGTAAAATGCTCCACAAAGTGCTGTATCAAAGGGGAAGGCGGGCGCAAATATCTGTTTCGTAAACTAGTAAAAACGGGCTCACAAAGGTGCTGCGTAGTCGCGGCAAATTAGGAGGAGTTAAATACGAGCCCCGCTCTCGCAAACGCAAACGCAAATACAAACGTACGACTTTGTAACTGAGACTCCGCGCTCATTATTTATGCAATACGACATAATCGTCAAAAAGCCCCCCCGGGATTTATTTTTGACAATGTGAGCCGTTCGGTCCGAGCGTTCGCTCGCGCGGCTCGCATGTGTATCCATTTAATGCTCAATTCCCATATAATTTAACTTTACGATCAAAGCGAAATTTTGCAAAGAGCTTCCCGGCGGCGGCGGCGGCGGCGGGCCGGGAGGCGGTGCGAGCGGGACGCCTACATCGCAGTCGTCGAGATCAAATGCTAGGCCAAATTAGTCACTCTCCGACTCTCTATCTCAAAGCCGATCCGTAGCAAAGTTTGCGCGAAGATGACATCAAAAGGAAACCACACACCGGGGTGGCGCCGCCCGTCGCCCCCGGCCCCATACTCGAAGCCGCCGTGTCGCTCGCTGTCTTATTGACACGCGACTGACAACTTGCAAGTCGCCAGCGCCCCACTACTCTGCTCCAGGAGCTCACTTTGCCGGAGTTATTTAGTTAATTAATACGGAATGTCCTATCCTAACTCGCGCTAGACGGATCTACGCGGATGTACTCCTACACTTACACGGCCCGGCTGCGAAGAAACTTTAAGCCGTAGCCCGGCTCTCCGTCTCTTTAATTACTTACGTAGTCCAACTTGACTGTTTATAATAGATGATTTACATATTATAACAGGTTATTATCAAATCACCGTAGTACAAATAGATTGTAATGCTTACAAACGTACATAAATATTTCTTTCATTAAAAAGGGGTGAAATTATTGGCGTAGTAGTTTGTTTCCTAAGGTTTATAGGATTGTCCAAAAATTTTCGTATCAAAATACCAAGTACAACTAGATTTTGAAATATTGGCCTTAACAGTAAAAAATAAATAGAGGAGAATAAATAGTAAAAAGCTTTTACTGTAGAAATTTAAAATAGTATAATCCATAAAATGGTTTAGTTATTACAAGGGTCAAACGTACAGAAAGACAGAAATTTATTTCTTGATATAAGCATCTCTCTCTCTTTAAGTCGGATCCTCAATGCTGAGGGGCGTGACTCCTTGTTCATAACCAGTTCTTAATGTTATAAGTATCACGTAACCATAACCATGTATTAAGTAAGAAGCTTTTTTAGCTAACTTTGTGGGAACAATACATGTCTTGGCGACACGTCCTTTTCTCTTTTATTAATTGGTCTTATGTTAGCACTTATACTTGTATGTCTGCATGCAGTAGATGTCTATCGGATGATGATGCATCATCCGATAGACATCTACTGCTGGATATTGGCCATACTTATTATTACACAATTTAATTATAACTTAATAATATATTCATAATATGTATCTATCTTTTTAGCCGATACCCGTACCCATACGTTTGCTCTCTGCTCAATCCTAGGGTAGACGGAGAGAATGCGAATTGTCATTAAGTCCGACTTTTTGTAAATTTTTTTGGTGGGTGCACATAAAGTACTAAATAAATAATTATCATAAACAAATATTTATTTTTTTTTTAGTTTGAATAAACGTTTCTTAGCAGAATATTTATATTGTTAGGAAATATTTTTAGAATACAATGGATACGTTACATTTATGTGACAATTTCAAGAAACCCTATTGAGATTAGTCAGTCGTGTTCTACAAAGGAAGAGAATATAAAAAATAATTATAGCAACGTCTTCCTTTTAATTTATTGAAAATATAATATGTCTTATTCAAAAAAGTTTGGGATGAGCAATGATTGTTACCGTATGTACATCAAGTGTAATAAGATATAAACTATATCTGCATCGGACTAATATCTGATCGCTACTTGACATAAGTTTAAGTAGAGAAAACGCTCTTATTACATAATGACAAATGGATTATACAGATCAACATCATTTTAGTTAGTTCATATCCACGGCTGAGCATAGGTTCCACTAATTATTATCCAACACGACCAGGCCGATATAATTCATATACAACGATTACTACACCTTTTAGTCCAGGGTATTATAAAATCTGTTAAAAACACAGTTTGTTTTTAGGTTTTTCGCGTAACGACCATTGTTATAAATTATAACTTCTGTATTACTTTTAATAGAGAAGTTGGGGACGACTGTGTCCGGGATCACTTTATTAATTAAATATCAAGCATACCACAAGACTCCAACATCCAGTGAGCTCATTCAGCATCGATAGCAGTACAATCTTTACGAAATAATAATTAAAGAGCTGTAGGTACTCCGTGATGACTACGTTGCAAGTTCACCCGTCACCATGGCTAGCTGTAAAGCCTTCAAATCGTAAATTAGATAAATGCGATAATATATATATATATATTTAAATTGTGAGGTATTATAATAATTTGATGTAACACCAACTTTCGATCTGCAATCACCTTTAAATATCAATCGTTATGATCTGACCAGGCGCGCGGTCACAAAAAAGGGCGGGCTGCCCGTGGAATCTGACATGTTCCGCTATCGGGCAGGCGTTTGGGGCCAAGGCGGCGTACCATTGTGCCAAGAGTTTACGAGGCCCTGTTTCTTGGAAAGGACGCCGGTGCGCCTACCTACGCGGGTGTCCTTCCGTGACGTCACAAGCGGCACCACTCCCCCGCCCACTGGCCTTCGCCCCGTAGCACTTCCATACCCGTGAGCCATAAGTAAATTCATATGCTCACTTCAATTGCGCAAGTAAATAATTACTCTTATTTTTGTAATTTATTTATGATGTCTACTATATAATCAAGTTTAACAACAGTTACATTCTTCTTCTTCTTAGTCGGTATCACTGTTGACAGAGTGGTCGTGGTCATCACTTTAGATGTTCGTTGCAAGTTCAACAACACGTAGCCATTCCTCTCTGATGGCCGCCTGCCTAGTGCATACATATAGTGGTAACGATGGTGAGCCTTTTATAGTCAAGCCAAAACTACATTACGTATTAAAAATCAGACTATGTATATAGCTAACTTTATACCATGAAAAGTTCCTGCCTTGTGGTTCCAAAAATATCGTGAATCTCTACAGAGTAGTACTATATGTATAGATGACAGTTAAAACTTCTTAACAAAAAAATATAAAGCTTCTCACGTCCTCAATTAATATTGATTTCGTTTACGATATCTTCACGTGAATATTTCAAATTGCCGGGTCTTGCTGTGTCTGTGAAGGAGTAAATGCAAACTGCAACGCAGTTATGTGACGTGTAACGCACGCGGCGGCACTAGAAGTTTAGTTTTTGTTCGTTGCTGAAGCGCAGCACACAATGCACCCACTACAACCTGTCTTACCCTGCAAGCTTACAGCATTAAATAGTAACACGCGCGTGTCGTTAAATATTCAGACCTGAAAATGCGTGCCCCGAGATCAGGGCTGCCGTTGGAACAGTTACACAAAAGTTTTAGTTGTACATTTCTATCGCAGTGCCCCAGTTTCATACTGTTGCGTACGAAAATAATCTTAAAGCATATTATCGACATTTATGGTGGTGGTAGGTCTTCCGTCTACTGTAACATAATTCTTTAATTAATAAATAATCTAAAGCCTGAACCGGTGATTGGTTTCCGTTGTTGGAGACTGTCTAGGTAGGTACTACCGCAGCGCCTAATTCAACTGCCGAATAATAGTGTGCAAATTTTACTGTGTTACGGTTTGAAGAGCGTTGTAGTTATTTTTTTCTTTACTGCAAGATTATTCGGTCCGACGGTTGTATCTACCTGAAAACTTTCCACTTTTATCTCTGACATGTCTGAGTCTTTTTCGATCTTAATTTTGTCTTATTAACTGTTTATAGTTTTGTAACAAGTAATAAGTATTATTGGATAAAAAAATCTTATAAATCAATCTTAATTTTTTTTACTATTTTGTAGTATTCCCCAATTTTTTTAGTAATAGTAACGCTTTACTTACAAAAAGCAGAACAAATGAAATATTTAAAAGAACAATAGGCGACGACCATAATGTGGCGCTACGTTATTAGGGGTAGGCGTATGATTTACCATCGGGTGAAACTCTGCTCTCTCTCGTCTTGTAGCTTCGTTGAATAAAAAAAATGGTAGAATTGGTCGTAATGTACTGATAAATTTTAAATGTGGAGCTCCTCACAATGGTCCGCAGAGTTGAATCGGGTTGAGGTGCACAGTTTTTTGCGAACTCCAAATGTAAAGTGCACCCGGCGCGGCCGTCGTTTCGCTTTCATTAACAGTCCATCAATCATACCACCGCCGCCCGATACGTCGCGCTCCTAACATTTGATATTCCGCTCCGTTGCCATCATTCAGCTTTTTGTCCCGTATTACTCTCTTAATATGATTATAATTTTCTCGCATCTACGTACAGAGTTTCGTGGTTGTACGAATTTGCACCGTGTGCTAACTGAGCCATGGGTCGTTTATCGGTTGCGACCGTGCCCGTCCGAGCGAGGCTTCGGCTTCCATTGAGACGGGACCGGTTCCGTGGAGGAATGCCGCACTGCGAGCGGCTTTTTGCTTTGGCCGATGTTTGGCGCGGCGTACGGCCCACGCGGTCGGTCGGACCGGGCCCTCGGCCCGCCGGCGCCAGCGCTTCCCGCCTTCGTATTCGATGCCCGATAAAAGACAACTGGCAAATATTTAATGTAATTTTATATTTTGAGCGCAGCCTCTCCTACCCAGGCGCCAGGTTTGTGGAGCGTGATATATTTTATCACGAGAGACTGATATGTTATTCTCGGTAAGCTTCCGTTTTAGTTTATCAGTGATCGACCCGCTGTTGAACTGTGCACTGGGACATATCCTACCATTTTGTGAACTTTGGACATCACACATAAATATTATAAATATACAGTAGCGTACTATTAACTATACAAGATTTGTTATTGCTCTTGTTAATTATACCATGTATTTCAATTATTTATAGTAGCTTTCTTAATTTTCTAACCAGACATGTTAGCTGGTAAGCAGTTAAGTTATATTTAAAGTGACTAAAGCCAACTATACTTATGTCGGTGTTAAAGCTTTTCCTTTTTTTTACTGGCACAATTACTTCAATATGAGTTAAAGACTAAAAAAAAATATCCAGAATCGATATTTATACATAACGTTGTGTGGTATTTAAAAACATTTTCACATTTCAATATTTCAAGAATCATTTATGCTCAGCACAAACTTTAACTATGTTATGATGATTATATTTTTTAAACGTACTATCGGAGTTTAAAAAATAACAAAGGTATTAACGCAATTGTAAAAAGCTAACGAATTGTGACCGCAGCCACTCTCGACAGTCAGGTCCTTGGTTATCAAAACAAGCGTCGGCCGGTATAATCTCAGTCTCAAAACAAACCTGTTGTCGCTGTTGCACAAACAGTGGCGAGGACGTTGCGGACGGCGCGGATAGAGAGGGCGGAGGGCGGAGGGCTACGCAAATACTCCGCGATCATCTGACGCCATTAGCTTATTGCGGCCATGTCCCGCTGTTTGTTTATCGTAGCGGAACAGCGGCCGGGTTCAGCGCCTATTCAGTTAAACTGAAAGCGATTTGCTTCACAAACCCATTACATTTCCAAAATGCAATGGGCTAATTAAAGTTTAAGTAACAACTTTTTTAATCAACTAAGCGACGAGACTAGCTGAACACACATCTGGTGGTACTACTTACCTACAGAGACCTACCACTAGTGTTAAGCTACAACTATACGGTGTACGATCAAGCATGCAAGCTCAAAATATTGAGGCTCTCATGTTGAGTTAGGAACATAGCAAAAATATCATGACGGTAGATGTATAATATTAGTTTGGCAAATATCTCCCTTCCGTTTTTTTGCTCTTTATTCAATGCTTTATAAAAAGTGTTACAGTGATCGGATTTAGTTCAAATATGCGCCGTTTTGTTCGATATTCTGTTTCCATCTAGACGGCAACTTCATAATACCTCCCTCGTAGAAGCCCCCCTCCTTATTTGCGAAGAACTCGGACAGCCACTTTTGACAAGCCTCTTTTGAGTTCAACTTTACACCACCAAGGGCGTTCACCATGGACAGGAATAGGTGGTAATCACTTGGCGCTATGTCCGGGCTATATGGTGGATGCGATAAAACCTCCCATCCGAGCTCCCGTAGCTTCTGACGAGTCATCAACGAAGTGTGTGGTCTGGCGTTGTCCTGGTGGAACACTACACCCTTCCTGTTGGCCAATTCTGGACGCTTCTGGCCGATCGCCTGCTTCAAGCGGTCCAGTTGTTCGCAGTAGATGGTAGAATTAAGCGTCTGGCCATATGGGAGCAGCTCATAGTGGATGATTCCCTTCCAATCCCACCAAACACACAGCAAAACCTTCCTGGCCGTCAATCCCGGCTTGGCCGCTCGACCACGACCGTTTTTACTTGATATTGTCGTATGTGATCCATTTTTCGTCGCCAGTCACCATCCGCTACAAGAATGGTTCGAGATCGTTCCGTTTCAGCAGCATATCGCAGGCGTTGATTCGGTCCAGAAGGTTTTTTTGCGTCAAATCATGCGGCACCCAAACATCAAGCTTTTTTTTGTATCCAGCCTTTTGCAGATGGTTTAAAATGGTTTGGTGACTAACTCCCATCTCCTGGGCGATGTCACGAGATGCCACATGCCGGTCTAACTCGATATAGTCCAGGATTTGATCGGTATTTGTCGTCACAGGTCTTCCGCCGGCTGGCTTATCCATGGTGTCGTTTTCACCGGCTCTGAATCGTCGAAACCATTCCTCCTCGGTTCGAAGTGATAGAGTACCATCCCCCAAAACACCATTAATCTCACGGAACGTTTCTCTAGCGGATTTGCCTTTAACGAAGGAAAACTTTAAAATAGCGCGTTTTCGGCGTTAGTGAACTCAATGTTTACACGTCTATAACTGTTGAACGCAATATCCAAACTAATTATGCATAGCGTCGTTTTGTAGGTTATGTCAAGACCTTTCAAATTATGTATAGTATTGCCAGATACGAGCTCTGTAGCGCTTTGTACATAGCCGCGAAATTCAAAAGACAAAAAGGCGGAAGGGAGATATTTGCCAACCTTATATAAGGGTCGATAGCTATGTTGTACGAAATCCTACCACTCTTCAAACTTCACAATATAGGGCCAAGGGATTGTAATAGTATCTTGACGTGTATCTGAGTGTGTTCAAATACAAGCACTTAAGCTACTGCACCACGCAAGCAAAGTTGAGGGTTGTCTCTATGGTTGTAGATCGTTTAATTGGACACCATCGCAGCAATAATTTCGAAATTGCTATGAGACTTAGCTTTATATATCAAGGCGTGTTTTTGTCATTGTGGGCGTGCGTAACATTTCTTAAAGTGACTCTCCAACAAGTGAAGGTTGGAGATCAGCGTGGTACAGTCATTTTCGCTGTCTGGTTTGGCAGACAATTTCGGACGCCCCAGATGTGCAAGTCCATTCCCTGATATTCCTTAACCATGACGTTTTCATAACACGTACTGTGACATATTGATTTTTTTAATAGGAGTTTGTACCACAAATGGATATCATAAGAGTGGGATAGAGCAGAAAAAAATGTATTAGCAACTTATCAATGATTTGTGTGAAGGTCTGTGCTTAAGGAGTTTCCAGTGTCCTTATCCATTATCACAGCACTGTAAGGAAGATCTAGCACCAATCCTGCGCTTGAGAATATCTGCCATCTTATTAATTAGCAATGTTCTTTTATTACTATAAGTTCATTTTTTTTTTTTTTTTTAAATTACTTTATATAATATTGCTTTTGTTTTGTTCTAGGATGTCATTCTCCTCATACACGGCACCGTTTAGCTAATTCTAAAGGTAAGTTATTTTATTATACAAACGATTATTGTCTATTTATTATTTTTGCAAACTTTGTCTCTAATTAATTACTTTTTTAAAAAAAAGCGCTCTTATAAATAAAATTGTTATGATCCTTGTGTCATAGAGCAATAAGGTATATTACACATACAGTAAATATTCATCTAACTCTTCTCTACCATGACACAAAAATTCTTCCTTGATGTATCATTATACAGTGAATCTTTCGATAATAAAAACTGTTTTTTTCTTTCGCATATTTTAAAACTGTTTATTTACTATAGAAGTTTTGTATGGGGAACAACAGTTTCTCCCTACTATAAAATTCGCTATACGTAAGCTAGCATACCTGTATTATCAATTATCGGCCAAAAGAAGTGCTGTGTTCAGTCAGAGCCATGAACACTACTGTTTGTGTCCTTGTTATGACTTATTATCATCAGTTGGAAGATAGTTACTTCTGAACACAAACATTACTTGATCTCCATATCTATCAGAAAATCATATTATTTAAATGAAAGTTATAAGTAATTAGATTTGAAGGTGCAGAATTCACTCCCCAAATCACTTCTTCGCATCGACATTACTTAATCTCATGTGAAATTATGGTTACATTGTTGACCCAATGTACATTAAAAACTACCGAATTATATACTTGACAATGTATTTAATATAATAGTTTTGTCAATCTTCTACTTCTTCTTAAAGTGCCTCTCCTACTAGTGAAGGTTGGCGATCAGCGTAATACAATCCTTTCTGTCTCTGGTTCGGCCGAACAATTCAGATGCTTCAGATTTGTCAGTCCATTCCCTGATATTACTTAACCATGACTTTTTCTTCTCCCCACCTTTCGTTTGCCATAAAATTTACCCATAATAATTAATTGGAGAAGATCATATCGCCGATGACGGAGTACATGACCGAGGTAGGAGATTTTTCGTTCTTTAACCGTAACCATAAGGTCACGCTTTTGGCCAATTTGTTGCAGAACACTGTCATTGGTCACTCTCTGAATCCAGCTAATGGACAACATGCGTCTATATGTCCACATCTCAAAAGCCTCAGTACGTTTCTTAAGATCTTAAGTCTTGTCATTATCTTATTTAATTATACATAAGAGATTTCCACCTATGTAGGGATTCATCAAGATGTTTCTAGATCCATAAGGGTTACAGACTTGAAATTCGATAGGAATATTTCTTTTATCGAGTATAGATCAGCTAAAAACGGATTTTACAAAATTTCTCTCCTGAAGTTGCAGGTGCTACGGCCAGCAAAACGAGCAGGTAACGGCTAGTTCTATTTAAGTTATTAAAACAACTATAGCTGCTATCAAAGATTACATTGAAGCTTACTATCCAGAGAGATCGTACCCAAGCGCTAGTACAACTAGTTAAAAAAATGAGAGTACACTTGCAATCTTATTACGTGTGTAAGTTACTTAAAAATGCTTCATTGAACTAATAATGTAACATTTCCTGTTGTAACAGCGACGCCTTATTTTATTTTTCTACTACCTGGTCGTAATTTCGAAGAGTCAGCATTTTTTTTTTCAAGAATACCGAATTCCAAACTACTGAGTTGGCGGTATGGCGAGGGAGAATGTTTTCTTCGTTAACGCTATAATAACGACCAAGTACTTCCGTTTTCCTGCTGAACGTTCGTGCTGACCCAGCGATAGGGGCTAGCCGGTTAATTTTATTATAAACCTGTTAAGAATTATTTTTATAATACCATTATTATAGAAAAAAAGTGTTAAAGTATAATGATTATATATACAATAATTAATCTTAATACAGTTATTGTTCACAACACAAACTTAAGTTTGTTGTTGGTGAGTTAGTGGTAGCTCCCTGTTGCCGAAGATCGTAGAGGAAGAGGTATTCTTGCAGCTTCTATTTGTGCTGCGAAATAGTACCATGTTGCAGGTCGAAAGGTATTGTAGCCTGTGAAAATACTTGGTAATGAGATTTAACGTGTCTCAAGGCAACGATCACAATGAAGTTTAATTAAAATTTAAGCTAAGTTTTAGTTTAGTTTATAAATATCCTAATTATTCATGTTGTTATGGGTAGTCATTGAATATCGTTATCACCGGAGATCTGTGGTAATTGGTCTACAGCTAGGGATAAGCAGTGGACGTCCATCGGTTGAGATGACTATAAAGATTATAATTGCGATCAGAGGCGGTTATCACCGCGCCGAGTTTCTGATACAGGCGGAGGTGGTTGAAGAACGGAATCGAGGCCGTCTTCGACGAACGAACAGTTTCACCAGAAAGCAATAATCCAGACAATATAAAGACCCGCCGTCGTATAACTACACTACATGTAGTACACTTTTTTAGAAACAGGCCATGAACCCGGGTCCACGTGCTCAGTAACAGATGACCTGTAAAAGTCGCTATGGCGTTCAAACGCAGAGTCGATAAAGATTATAATTATTTGTTGTTTATGCTTTGTCGCCAAATTATTAATGATTTATTTTATTACATTCCACTATTTTAACTTTACTTATAATTTTATCGCTTTAGTTCATACAATCAGGCAGAGACCATAGAAAAAAATACATTTTGTAAGACTCGCATCCAATAAAAGAGCGGTAGATTAAGGCATTGTGTCGCTGCAGAGTGGACGCAAGACTTTTATGATCAGATAATAGCCTTTCAGCGAAGTTATTAACTTTGTACAAAGGAGATTTTATAGAATAGACACTGTACACGATAAAGATAAATTAGATAAGCCAGAAATTGCAACTCGCATAGCGTAAAGCATGAAAGACTTAGAAGAAGCGTGGATTCGAATAGAACGACTGCGGATAGAGGGCACATCTAGTTAACGTAAGATATATGCACTCCCATATCGCTCTCATCCGCAATATGATTATCGGAGATGTCTCTTCGACGAATGCTACCTAACAAATTAGATCTGCCTTACTATAGGATCCTTTTAATGTCATATATGGAGCTCTTTCATACCGTCGGATATTCTTTAAATCTAGTCGCTGCAACGCCGGTAAAAATTTTAAATTAATGAATGAACGATAAAGTAACTGAATCATTGACTAGTACATAAATAAGGAACCGAATTTTGATACCTATATAGATTCTATAATGTCCAATGTGACTACTGCTAACTTTCCCGACAGTAGTCATAGTTCAATGAGACTATACCAAGAATCAATTAAGATGATTCTAAACTGCAGATTTGAATCACCTATTAGAATTTTTACTATGTAATCATTTCATAATTAATAGGTCATGGTTGAGGAATATCAGGGAATGGACTGGCATATCTGAAGCATCTGAATTGTTCCGCCGAACTAGCGGCAGAAAGGACTGTATTACGCTGATCGCCAACCTTCACTAGTTGGAGAGGCACTTTAAGAAGAAGAAGAAGAAGAATTTCATAAAGATTGTTGAACAGAAATAATAATAATTTTATATGCTACAATCACTGTCGGATACACAACGTGATTTATGAATATGTGATGAAAATTATTACATAATTATGACTAATGTTATTAAGGAGCGTCATTTGAATAAACTGAAAAAAAATGTTTGAATTAAGTCACTGAAAACGTTGCCAACGGCTTCCTCCTTACAATCTAAACAAACGCGATGTGTGAAAATGTTAGCGGGATCCATTCAGCATTAAACCGAAGAAGAGTACGACGCCACATTCAAAACAAGCAGGAAACCGGGGAGAGTAAAGAGGAAATCTTTTTATTTGTATTTCGCAAACGACACTCATCAGCAACAAAGCGCTTTTGACTGCCTCCACGTACCGGCTGCGGTGTTTCGCGGCGTTTAATCGGCAGCCGAGTCCTGCGCCTCTGTTGCGCCTCTGTTGCTTGCGCCGCCACTACACTACACTGCACTACTGGGAGTAGCGTCGCGTCGCGTCGCGCACAGTCACACAGTCACACAGTCACACCGGCACACCAGCACACACGCTCACCACTCACACACTATATACTACGCTATTATGAGCCCTATTCATCGTGGTGAAACGGATAGAATTCCGGCGTGAAACGCCTACGGATTTAATATATCCGCGGCGCGGCTTGCGCTCCACGGCACTCCGCTTTCACGTCTCCCTCGACCGGCATTATACCTCTAATGTCACTTAATTTGCCGTCTAGAGCCTCCTCAGGTGAATGCAGCCTACGAGAGCTGGTTTAATATAAAAATTCGCTCGTTTTTTTTCCTCGTCACGTGAATAACGTTATACTGTTGCCTCTTTTAAAAGTAAACGCGTAGAAGTAATGGGATTAAGAGATCAGCAGTTGAGGTTTCTGTTTGGGGGACGGAATTAATTGAAGTATATCGAAACTAAATACATATCGCTACTTTGAGGCAATAAGCCGGGAGGTTAAAGGTAAGTCGAGGAAAGTAAAACATAATATCGAACTATTCAAGTGAGAACATAAAATGGGTGTAATCAGTTAAAGATAACCAAAAGTAATCAATACATATATAGGAGATATCTAATGATTAATCGACTTAACAGGGAATCTCCGAAACTATTCGGCGTAAACGCTCAAAATTTATTAGAAACATTGCTTCTGCCATTTAGAAGACAGTTATGAATAGATTTTACAAATTTACTTCCCCAAAACCAGTCGCGATGGTATTACGGCTAGCAGTGAGGCAGGAAACAGTTAATCATAAATGCTGATAAAGAGGCTTCAATTGACATTATTACAATTTTCATTATGCAGGCGTGCAATTAAATTTTTTTAAAGTTTGACTACATTTATAGGTCTGCTAGAGTTTGTCCCATTGAACCTATCACCCCCAAAATGCAAAAATCTTGATATTATTATAGCTTATTGATGCCCATTGTTACAACTTTGAAATCGTCGATTGGGAATAAATATCGCTCTCGCCACGCATGGCACGCATTTTGGTGATTGCAGTGTAGTGGTACAGATCTCCGACCAGCTGCTCCCTTTCTTTGGATGTCATCTTAGGCACCTTTAGACTCCCCCAATGTGAAGTAGCGATTAAAATGTTAGCAGCTAATATAATATTACATGTTGTTCGCTTTGTTATCCATTATGTCGTACCTTGCCATCAGTTTGCGCTGGTTGACATAAAATAAATACATACATACGATACTAGTAGAACGAGATTTGTGGCAATGTTCCCGCAGATGTAGAGATATCAATATAGCAACACCATCTAGTCCTCTATTGTGGGCGTTACTCATCAGATAAGCTGATCTAATAGAATTTGTCATCAGTTAAGGTTTTCGTGAGTGGGATTTGCAATGATAACTGCGTCCGCGGCGTCGGGAATCCCAATGTCGGCCTAAGTGTGCAAAGTGTATGTTGATTAGGTTATTTAAATGCTCAGAGTCACAACGGCGGCTAATTGTATGCATTTATTTTACACGACAATCTACAATTGCAGTGCGTACTTAATATGTTTTAGCTTAAAAATAATAAACAATTGAAACAATCTATAACCGAATATCTATAGAAAATAATCTGAATAGGTTTTATCTGTTATACATATAGGTAATTATTGATTCATTACAATTACATGTACTGTTCCGTTCGTACTTATAAATATAAGCTTGGGGTTAAATCTGAAAGAATGGAGGAATTTCTTAGATGGAATTTTCTTAAATGGAAAACGCAGCTGCCCCGCAGATTGGCATTACTGGGAAAAAAATTGAAAGGAATGTTTTATTCAGCTCAATCGGACTGAAATACTTTTTTTTAAATTAAGTTCAACAGGTTTTCAAATTGGATACAAATCGAAAAAAAAATTAGGTAAGTTAAATCATTGTAATTTTAAGTAAACATGGTTAAAGGGAAAAGAATGGTGTTTATAAGTATAACTACTTTATTTTTCAACGATAATCATTAAGCATTTTTTGAAAAGGGTTGTTATGACGGGAGAAGCCCCTCATTTGTCTATTATAATAAATATTCATTCCTCGCAATGAACGTCATTCACGTCAACTGCAGAAGCCTGTCTGGCACATCGCGGCGCAGCGGGGCGGAGTGCCACAGGCAGCGCACTGGGACCGCAACTCTTTGTTATAGATATATTTAAATATTTTGCTATTTGTAACAGTACACAAGAAAGTTTATATTGTTATAAATATATAGAAAGAAATCTATATTAGCACAGTATAACATTTCTTTTAATGTAATAATTATTAAAATTACATTTTATTTTATTCTACACCTACCCTACGCGTATCTGTAACAACTGGAAGCTGATTATGATGAGACATACTACACCACATTGTGTTCGTCATCTTGAGACATAAGTTACTTACTCCTTTGGAGCAGCGACCCAAAGTGAGTCTTGGCCTCGAACACAAGAGAGTGCCATAAAAAAAAACTAGTAATTCGCTCTGTTAATTTCACTAGCTATACAATATTCTTTAAACCGAAGAACAGTCATGTTTACATACAACTGTTTGACAGAGTAAATAGAAGCTGTGGTGGTACCTACCTAGTCGGTGTTTAGAAACAGGGACCAAACACTAATTTACTAATTCTTCAATAGCACCGTCCCTTGACGTGTAGGAATATCATATATTAACACCTCTTTATATATGTACATCATCAGCCGATAGACGTCCACTGCTGGACAATATAGGCCTCCCTAAAAATTTTCAAATCGGTTAGATAGACTCTTCGCCACCTTACAGTCAGCATGGCCTCCGGTACCGCCGGGCATTCGGTGTTGTCGTTTGTAGGGGTTCATATGAGGGGATTTGGGCCATATGTTACCACGCTGGCCCAATGCGGGTTGGTGGGAATAAACTATGTTCGTATTAATATAGATAAACAATTGATATCGTACCGGACGTAGTGTTGGGAGGCCTCTCACAAGGCGGACCAACAGGCTGGTAAAAATCACGGGATCCTGCTGGATGCGCGTAACGCGTCACCGATCGATGCAGAGATCTTTGGGAGAGGCCTATATCCAGCTGTAGACGTTTACCGTCTGATGATAATGAAACAATTGATTACTAATACTTCTATTAGAATTAAAATTAATACAGTTATAATCTATTTGAGGTGCTACGCATAAACATTTCAGCCGTGTCTCGGTTGCGTCGATCACATTTCGAATCTAATGTAAATGTCGTCGCGGCGCGTTGTTACAGCGATGCTGCTATTTGAATCTCTAATACACGGTTTATTATTAAAACGAACAAATCGGCTCAGTTGCGAAAATAATTGAATACTGCATAATTGTCCGGCGTGCCTTACATTAAACAAATTGAGTTGTATCTTTTATTCATAGATCCAATCATCCGGTATACCACGGGTGGTCGTCGAAAGGCGCCTGAGAATAACTAAATCCATATCCTGCTGTATTTACAAATTTGTCTGTCCGTCTCTCTCCGTCTTACTGTTGTTATGTCAGTTGCAAGCGAGACGGCATCACGTTAAATTACAATTAGACCGCAAATTTGTTGGCTTAGTTACCTAACCACTGTTTTCATTTAATTTCACATTGACGAAACGCTTTGATAAGGTTTAACTGAATTTATTTCTGACTTTATCGTTAACAGCCGGCATAAGAGGAATCGTTTTATTTACATGATTTCTGCTGAAAGATTTTTTTTTTATATTTTCCAAAGCCTCAAGACGGCGGGACGTTCTCCTAATGGTGTCACCCCTGCTCATAATAACAGGGCGCCAGTTGTTTGCACACAATTGTTTGGTGACAAAAGTTGGTGCTGTGGTGGTACCTGCTTAGACGGTCTCCGGCAGCAGAGACCTACCACCAGTGTACCTGTAGCATGTTGATATAAATTGTATTGTTAGTGATCTACTAGATCTGACTAAAAAATGGTAGTCTGCAAACATTCGCGATATTGTAGCTAATAAAATTACTAAAGTAATGTGATATAACATTTTTTTTTTAATCATTCATTCCCCTGCGTATGGCGGGTCAGGGCCTTTATGTGCACTTTTAAGCATTTCGATTACATAACTTATCAATCTATTTTTCTTAACTCTAATTTCCTCATTCCTTCTTTCACACTCTCAATCTTTCACTCTTAGATATAACATATTGGAGGACAGTCTCCGTTACCGGAGACCGTCTAGATATGTACCAGTGGACCTTCTATTTTTGTCGCCAAACAATAGTGTGGCAGACATTGTGCTCTATTATGAGATATATATATATAGCACCAGGTTGCGCCCGTCGCCTTAAGACTAGATGTTGTCTGTTTACCCTAGTAATTACACTAGCTATAGATGTCTTTAAACCTGAATACAGTAATGTTAGCACACTACTGTTTGGCGGCTGAAATATTCGCCGCTGGTTCTATATATGTTCGTTAACATGAACAGAATATATCATAAGCCGATAGATGTCCACTGCTGACATAGGCCTCCCTCAAAGATTATCACACTATCTGGTACGGTTATATACGGCATGATTTGGGCCATTTCCCACCACGCTGGCCCAATGCAGCTTGGTGGAGTTTAGAGCCTCGTTTGTTGATTAGCAGGGTGCACCAAGACCAGGCAAGGTTGGCTTAGCTTCTGTGAGTTGTTCTGCGGAAATCCGGGAATACATGCCGTCTTAATAGCTGGGACTAGACTCTGGGAGCTGGAATTTTTACATAAAGAGAGTAAAGAATGTTTATCTTTGTCTCTGGACAAGTGTTGCTTAGCGGATGACGCATATTCTTGAAACCCGTTGTTCTTTGAAAATGGCGGTTTCCTCACAAAGTTTATTATCACCGGAAGCTCAAGTCATATGAGGATCAAACCTATGTCTTATCAAAACGCACAGCGCTTAGTTCGGCATCAATTAAAACGAAGCTATAATCACTTCTTGCTAATTAAGTTATTTTAAAAAAATAACTACTCACTATAAGGACTAACAAAAAAAAATGGACGCTAATATTTCAGAGCTATTACCATAATGAAAATGAGGTTCAGTTACAATTTTAACCATATAAATCGTTCCTTATCGCTCTTATCTTGAATACAATCAACGGTACAGTGAAACTTAATTAAGTTAATTTGAAATTATATTAGGTTTTAGTAACATTATTCACAAATAACTTAAGGCAAACAGATCCGACTTTTTTTTAATTTTTGTTTATTTGGTTAAATACAGACAATTTAAGTCCATTACCAAACTGTTAGTAATACTGCACACAACTTATGTCTGTGTTAGTATTTAACGTAAACTTTCATTATTATTATTATATATTAGTAAAATTAGAAACGTCTATTAAGTTCTAACTGCCTACGTGGCGTAATGGCTTTTTTTTATTTAATGAAGCAGCGAGACGAACGGAATATTCACCTGATGATAAGTGATAAGCTTGCCCATAATAACGTCGCGCTACTCAAGATGTTACACACTGCACTACATTGTGCTCGTCACCTTGATACAAAATGTTGAGTCTCGTTACACCAGTGGTTACAATAGCTACAACGCCCTTCAAACCGAAACATTGTAATGTTTGCACACCACTGTTTAACAGTAAAATTAGGAGCTTTCCAGCAACAGAGACCTACCACCGTTTGCCTTGTAAAATGCTCCTGCTTCGATTAAAGGGTGTAGACCCTTAGGACTACGATCCTAATGGGAGAGCTCTTGCCGGACGCTGGTGCTCTATATATAGCATGATTAAATAGACAGAGAAAGAATAAATTTTTAATAGTTCTTATTATGTAATAGACTGATATGTAAAATTGGTGTTAATACCAACAATGTAAGAAAGGGCATGGAATTGTTTTTTTCTTCTAAGGGGCAATAATAATTCATAAAAAGTTTCCGATACTTTCGCGTGTCCGCAGAAAAATGTTGAATATACTTACTCGTCACATAAAATTTTATAGACATATATATTTTTTAAGGTAAATTTTATATACTTTTATACCGCCAGATTAAATTATGAATTTACTGGTCCGAGAGGCCAAAAACTTTGGCGACCGCTGATCGAGAGAGTTCGAAATTGAGAAGGTATTTTCTAAACCGCCGTTAGGAAAAGCAGATGTTGACAACATTTACGATATCATACTTTTCATAAATTAATATATATAGCTACGTGTAAAATTAGTATCTTCTGTCAGTGGCAGCGTAAATAAATCAACCAGGTCTACGACTGAGGTGCGAATGCTGTATGGCGATGACAACAGTATACTGTCAGTGTGACCATTATCAAACGTTGATCAACTACATCAAGTCACACAACCAACTAGCGACAACGTACTAAGATATTATTTCTCAGAATAAACGTGCAAGTGTATGTGTATATTAAGAGATGTGACTTATAGCTCTTCAGCGATCTGTCAGTAGATCACTTACGGTCACTTTCATTGCTATGGTTACCATGTATTTGTTTAATACATTATACCACATTTCCACTAGAAATATTTTATTCGACGAAGCAGTGATAGTGTCCGTTGCCGTACACTGTCTAGACGCAAGTACCACAGCAGCTCATATACCTGCCGCCCGACAGTAATGTACTAACATTACTGTGTTCCAGTTTGAAGGAAGCTGTAGCTAGTGAGATTACTGCCGTAACGAAACTTTAAACTTATGTCTCAATACGTATTATAAGATCTCATCGCTATTTTTTTACTCGAAGAAGCGATGAGACGAGCGAGACGTTCGCCTGATGGTAAGTGATACGACTGCTCAGACCAACATAGCGCTTGATAGAAAGATATACATAGCAACAAGTTAGCTCACTTTGAGGCGTAATATGTCAAATGTCGTTACTGCAGTAATTTCAGTAGCTACAACGTTTTTAACAGCGGAATACAGTAACGTTTGCATGGGCAATTTTGCAGCAGAAATAGCAGTTACCAAGACGGTCTCCTGCAACAAAGACCTATCCACTTATGAATTATTTTCATGAATAATTATACAATAAAGCTTTTAAGGTTGGTAACATCTCAACTTTAGCGATACACGTTCTAGTTTAGACGCAGGATATTCGATACTGGATATTAGTTTCACGAGCGAGCTTTGTGGCCTATGTGAGAACAGGCCCAAGATGAAGTCAGTTGACTTTACCGACGCCGCTATATATATATTATTTGAGAATGTAATTTTCACCACCCTCACAACACATCGTTTAAAAAGCAATCAATTGTTTTTTATCATCTGCCTACGTCCGGTACGGACAGACAGCTGTCCCGTGCGGCGGGCTCGCGTCGAACATGTCAATATGACGTTTTTGCGTGGCTTCCGGAAACTAAATCAGATTTTACCGCAACGGATTGCCGGATGAACGACAGCCTGCGGTTTAACTATACGTATTCGTATAAGCTACTCCCATATGAGTATTATCCGTTCAAAATTTTAGGGATGTTTTATTATTTACATTATATTCGTATATCTATGTATTATATATGTTTACTTGATTTTTTTTGTATTGTATGTGATAGGCTATTTTTTTAACCGTTCCCCTGTGTATGGTGGGTTTAGGGTGCTTTTCATTTACCATCACTTACTTTCTATTTTCTACTCATTCTCATCTTTTATTCCCTCATATCTTGAGTGCTCTGCTCTTCTCTCAACCTTCTTATCTCTCATTTTACATATTGATTCCTTCTACCATTCATCTCTTGAGTTAAGACCGTTGTCTCCCACTTTGTATTTCTTTTCTGAAAAATACCTGAAAATCATGAAAGGTCATCCTCTGTATATATCCATGTTTTTCTTATTTCTAATTTATATCAGGTTTTTTATTTCGCTTACTTGACTATAACTTTAGTATCACAGTTTTATTTGTTTTCGGAACTTTTATGTTTAATTATTGTTTCTGCTATATCCTTCCTGCAAAACTTTAGTGAATATGACGACTTTCGTGTTCACTCATCAGAGAGTTATAGACAGGCTATTATAAGTAATGAGCAATCTGCTCTGTTGTAAGCTCTAAGGTAAGCCTTGCCTGTCGTTGTAAATGGGTTTTCGGATTCGTGGACTTTAAACGTGGGGGCCGTCATTGCCCACTAAGAGTATCTGGAGTAAACGACAAGTATAAGGTAATATCTTGTTCGTAGCAAAGAGAGGGTGCTGGTAAAGTTTCCTGTACTGCCTCGGACGTGTTTAGGCGCAGTGCAAAGAAACATAGGTGTGTTTCGTAAGAGACTTCCGGGCTTCTTGCAAAGCATTACGGATGACCACCGAGAAGATATTAGTGGGTACACATGCTAAATAACCCCGTCTTCCCCCATAAGCACGGTATTTTTTAAAAAAATTACCTCTCAGAAAAACGGTTATGAGCAATAGGGAAACAAAATACTGTATTATTACTCTCATTTCGTATATTAGTTGCAATTCGTCTGTATTAACCCACTCGCTATATCTACCCCGTACATTTAAAATGCTTCCCCGTCTGAGCGAATTCACATTTTCCCCTTTCCGGCTCATTCGCGGCGGGTCATTGTATGCAAAACGTCGCGAACAGACGGGTTTATTGTTCCCCAAGATTAAGGCGGGGGATCCATTATTCAGGGCACCCGGAGCCCGCTCGCCAGATCCTATTCTCCGCCTGATTTGCCTCGGATTCGTCCCCGTCTACCTGTGCGAGTGCTGCGACGTTTAATCAGCCCCGTAATGGAAAAAAACAATTCGCGACGGCGCGGATTGGCGGCCCGTGTGCCCTACGGTTGTTTCCTTTGAGCCGCGGCGGGTGCTGACGGATTGTTTGTGCTTTGCTTGCTTTAAATTTCAATTACCTTTCTATTTCACTCGCTGCATTTATATAAGCAGCCCCCTTAACGTTCTCACTAGTGGAACTCGCGATAGACTCACAAGTATATAGAGGAGACCATTTGTCTACCGCGCTTGCCAAGTGCTGCTTTCCGGATGGATTTTCACACTAACTAATATATCACTTACAATTTACGAGAATATATCGGTTGACTAGTATAAATGTAGATCAACCTAATATACTTTATTATTAATATGCAACAAAATAAAAAAGTCAGTCTATTCTGTACTACATATAGTTTAACATAACTAAATCACGTATAAAAGTTGAGGTATTTAATACCGAATTGATTTATTGCGCATACATTAGAACAATGTGATATAGTATTCAAGTTCACCAACATTTACAGATTTTCTTAAGAGTAAAGTACCAAAGTATTCAACCTTTAAACATTGGCCCTTTCCGTATCAGAAACTGGAAACTTACGTATTATCCCATTCCCCTCTGAAACTGAAAACTGATCAACATGACTTCATAGGCGCTGGTAACACCATCATTTACTTCCTTTAGACTTTATCCTTACATACAGTAATAGTAAATTGTTATATACAAAAAAAATGAACGTTTTAATTTACTTCATTGTAGGTTATGTCAGTAATTAAAGTATTGCGGTTTCTTACCCTCTACCACTAGTTACTTTGTGTGTATGAATATTGCTTCATATTAACAGATCTTAATATCATTTGAGGAAAGTGATATAAATGTTTTATTGCTTATGTTTTATAATATTCATACTATGCAATAACTTTTGTTATGACAAAAAGATGATCGAAACTTTTACTTATCTATCCACCCTCTTAAAAGTGGTAAGGTGTTTCAATACAAAAGTTTGACTACATCGTTCTATACTTATCCATTTCGTAGTTATCTAATTAGAACCATTGATTTACTTATAGAAATAATGGAAAGCTTGTATTCTTTCTGTTTGATTGTTTGTGTTATTAATATGTTACAACAATTCCGACTGAGACGTTTAACTTTTAAGTTATCTGGACAAAACATTTCGCACGTTGTTACGCTATAGTCCGTTAAACTAGAAATGTGATTCGTATAATCTAGACAACGTGGCAACTGTTGAACTTGACAATTGTTTCCGAACCCTATCCCGCTACATAAAGGTGTTAATAGCGATCGCCCGGTCTCCATCACGTGCGCTGCGGAAACACGTGGCACGTGGGATGGTCAATTTACCCTGTTCAATAGGTAAAGTTACAAATGGCGCCGCTTAAATGCTAATGCTACATACACACGATTGAAGCCATTGTTGGTGGAATTTCTGCTGATGTGTTTCCACAGTGGAACTTGAATATGCTATTGTACAATACATTTACACTTTCAACACTTGTAAAGTTATTTTGTTTTAGTAAAACACAAAATTACAATTATTTGTTGATGATACCTTACGTTGACTTTATCATTAAACTTATGGTAATCAAACTGAATCGCTGAAAGCCAATAGACTATAAAAATATAAGATCATGTTTTGTGGAATTATAAGAGAGGTTTTTTTGAGGGATCAGGGGCGGAGGTAGTCTGAGACATGTGGGATTTCTATCCGCTAAAACCCTATCGGTAGTCTTCTTCAATGCGTTGGGAGGGAGTTCGGTAGCTCGTATGGTACGTACCGGTGCCTCTTTGCACTCTTAAGCGCGTCCCAAGGAAGGGTAAAGCCTTCCTTAGCTGCCTCGCTGTACTACGGTAAATACAAAACGATCTTGTATTTCCCGTCTTCATAATGTTCGCTTTTCGAGCTCCGAGAGCCCCCACGCTCAAAGTTCGCTAACTCAGGAACCCTTTCAATGCCGTCTTTTCGGCAGACGGAGGTTAATTGAGTCCTATTCTTATTAACCCTAAAAGAGACCTATGTCTAGTTGTGAACGGCCTTCAATTGAGATGATGATAAACGAAATTGTATTTTAAAAAGCATAACATTTGAGTATAATATATTGTGAATTATTTCTATAGCTCTCTGATTGTATTATTTCAAAAACTTGTTTAATTGAAGGATATAAGTTTAAAATATTCTCAGGCAAGTAAAATAAAAAAAAAAAACAATATGCACGACATTCATCAGTATACATATTCATAGTATACATATACATCGAGTTCTTAAATGGGCAAATGTTTTGTCTGATACGTTTCCGGCCGATACATGAATTCCGTCCGAATGGTGTGTGCGGCCGATCGGTTCGTGATATTCAGGGCTTCTCCGAAAAATTCCCAGTCGGCAGCTACGCGAAGAATTCCCCGGGAATAGAACTACGTGGACCGCACGCGACGGTCAAGATGCGCGCAAGCAAAAATCCCGCGCGAGTGCACCCGGGACAGTCGCGTCCGCTCCGGTGCACCACGACCGAACGCTACAGATCTTCACACTTGATATTAAATTGTTCCAGAACATTCTCTATAATATCATATTGTTTGGAAAATTGTGCTTCTATATATATATAGACAGATATATATATGGTATAGATGGTTATAAGACTAGAGAAAGACCTAAGAAAGTGTGGATGGATTGTGTGAAAGACGATATGTGCAAGCAGAGTGTGAATTCGGATATGACGGCTGATAGAGGGATATGGAAGAGGAGTACTTACTGTGCCGACCCCACATAGCTGGGACTTTTCCCAGGAGGCAGGAGAAAGAAGAAGAAGAGACAGACAACTCTGGCGCTTATTTGTGTCGGAGGCCAAGATTCACTTTGAGTCACCTATTTAAGAGACTCATCACGATGTCTCTGTAATCATATTGTCTGGAGGCTTGAAATTATAGGGAATATTCCTTTTACCCAGAGGTCACCTAAGAACGGATTTGACAAAATGGTACCCTCAAATGGAGTTGCAGTGGTGTTACGGTCAGGAAAGCGGGCGGTTAACAGCTTAGTATCATATAAATTTAAACTGAAGTTTGACGGTCAGATTGAGAAAACTAATCCGATCATCGGCTACAGGCTAAGTCTTGCGTACATTAAAAATACTATACATATCTATCAGAAATATAATAAAACTATAATTTTTTTTACATTCAAAGAAGCGACGATAAAGTAGTTCAACTGATGGTAAGAGATACGTCTATCTGTAATCATGTGGCGTTAGGTTAGGATGATATACGCTGCACCATAATAATAGGTTGGGGAAAAAGAAATCCATTATTTTTATATGAACTTCAGGACTTTATTTAACATGCTTCGGATTGTCCGATTTGGGTCAAATATGCGCCATTTTGTTCTATGATTTGTTGCTATTTTAAAGGTAACTTCATAATGCCTCTCTCGTAGAAGTCCTGGTCTATATTTGCAAAAAACTCTAGTAGCCGATTTTCACAATCTTCCCTAGATGCCAATTTTTTATCACTAAAGAAATTTTGTAATGCAAGAAAAAGATGGTACTCGCTGGTGCCAAGTCCGGACTGTATGGCGGATGCATTAAAACTTCCCAACCAAGCTCCCGAAGTTTGTGGCGAGTCACTGTAGGCGTGTGTGGCCTAGCGTTGTCCTGGTGGAACACGACACCTCTCCTGTTGGCCAATTCTGGCCGTTTCTGGTCAATTGCTATCTTCAAACGGTCCAGTTGTTGACAGTAGAGATCAGAATTTAGTGCTTGGCCATATGGAAACAACTCATAATAAATAATCCCCTTCCAGTCCCACCAAATGCACAGCAGAACCTTCTTGGCCGTTAGTCCTGGTTTGGCCACCGTTTGAGGTGCTTCACCGCTCTTTGACCATGATCGTTTTCGCACAGGGTTATCGTATGTGATCCATTTCTCATCTCCAGTCACCATCCGTTTAAGAAATGGGTCTATCTCATTCCGTTTGGCCAAGGCTTCGCAGATGGAAATTCGATCCATCATGTTTTTTTCTGTTAATTGGTGTGGCACCTAAACATCGAGCTTCTTTTTGAATCCAGCTTTGTGTAAATGGTTTAAAACTGTTTTGTGGTCCATTTTTAGCTCCTGGGCGATGTTACGACTGCTAACATGCCGGTCAACTTCGATAATTTCTCCGATTTTATCGACATTTTCGGCGACCGGCCTACCTGTTCGAGGTGCATCTTTAACATCAAAAATTCCTGAACGGAATCTACGAAACCAAAATTGCACATAATTGGCTGTTACAGTATCGGGTCCATAAACACCATTCACAATTTTAGCCGCCTGGCTTACATTTTCGCCTTGGTCAAAGAAAAACTGTAAAATGTACCGAATTTTCTCTTTGTTCACTTCCATTTTTAACACCCTGTAACTCACAATTGAATGCACCAAACAAAAAACAGCAAAAGAATTTTTTTACTACGAAATGTCACCTTTCCAACGAGTATAAATCTGAAACTGTTTGATCGATACTTTACGAGAAATTTATCACTACAGCCATCTACCGAAAAAATAATGGATTTCTTTTTCCCCAACCTAATATTTTAACTCGAGACAACGCGGCGACGTTCAAGCCGCGGTGGTAACTAATTACTTCAGTAGACCTACCACCAGTAAACTTCCATTGCATACATTTAGCATTTCCTTGTCGTACTCCTCTCCGCTTGTCCCCTAACCGCTGCACATGTTTTGTATTCAACATTTATATATTCACGGAACGCAACGTTAACAGGGTTAGTGCTGGTTAACGAAGCTAATTGCCTTTATATGCTGGTGGTGTGTCACGCGGAATGGGCGGAGCATCGTTTGTTCATACATTTAAGTAAATATCATTACATACAAATGTAATTACCACATCAAACGGCGGGATATAGTCGGCACTACATTGTTCTTCAACATCCAATATCAGAGGAGAAAAAAATATTTTTTTTTATGCAACATATAAACTATTTTGCAACTGTATATATGTAATATATTAAAATATATGCGGCGTCAGGATGATGTACACAGCACCACATTGTGGCCGCAGCCCTGAGAGAAAAGATGTTGAATATCTATATCTTACTAATTTCAGTAGCTACAGTGTCCATCGGTAAATGAATAAAGCTCATGATGTATGTTTCTTTTTGTAAAAAAAGAAATAGATAAAAACCCTATAATATTTTTTTTAACAATCAAACAATGATACCAGCAAAACATATAAGTGATATGGCCTGCCCATGATAACGTGGCGTTGGTTCATATGATGTATACTGCACCACACTGGGCTCATTGCCTGAGGCGTAATATAATGAGTCTCGTTTCCCCAGTGATTATACTAGCTGTAACACCTTTCAAAACCGGAACACACTACTGTTTAGCGGCTTCAATAGGCGATGCGATAGTTCCAACCTAGACGGTCTCCGGTCATAAAGATCTACCACTGCCATTCTATCATCATTAACGTTCAGGCGCTTATTAAGCGATCATGCTATCGTTGAGACTAACAATATGAGGAGCAAAAATAGGAGTTGCAGTGGTACCTACCTACACGGTCTCTGGTAACAGACCAACCACTATTAAAACTTGTACATAATTCAGATTTACCTATCCTTAATGTACAAGTGATGTTAGAGAACCATCTAAACAATGAATAAAACAATCAGCCGTCGGCTCAGGCGGATCGAGACGTGAACGTTACGAAAAATTGTAAGAGCCATAAAATTAGTTAATCAAATGTTTAATTAATTGGTTAAGCATGACAGGAAGCACGCGAGGGATGTGCCTGACTCCACATTGAATGACAAGCGTGCAACCGATCGTACCGTACGCATTTTCACAGCTATCTGCATGCCTTAAAATTCCTACACACGTTGACGTCCCGTTTGACTTTGATGAATGAACTAGGCCCCGCAAACCAATCACCATTCACCAATTACTCAGTCGGATGCGGTATGCTAATTGTTTTGTTTCGTCTGCTCAGGAAACGGTTAGTTACGGAGTTGTCGTTTTAATTGATCGCCTCTTACAAATTTTCGTATCGTTCGTGTTCCGTTTCGCCTGAGCCGACGGCTGATTGTTTTATATATTGTATAAGAAAATATCCTAACATTTTACAATTTACGTCTCCACTGTTGGGATAAACGCCTGCCCTCAATATGAAGACGATGGGCCATAGTCACCCAACGCGGGCCTAATGCGCATTGGTGACTAAAGTTCACAAATGTACATAAATATTAAAATCATCGGTAGATGCCGAGATTCGAAGCAGCGACCTTTGGAATGACAGCCGCATGCTCTAATTATCATGCCAGCGAGCTGCCTAACGTTAGTAACCATAAATTTCCGTGGGTGTTTAATAAGGACAGTTAACACTGATTCCAGTACAAACTTCATTAATTAGTGCTTTCTGCTACTGGAGACTGACTAGGTAAATCCCAATGCAGCTCTCATGTCTACCGCCAAACAGCATCATAAAAACCTTACAATGTTCCGGATTGAAGGATATTTTAGGTGGTAAAATTACTTGGGTAACGAAACTGGTATCATCTCTTCCTTACCCATAACAATGTGAGACTAGGATGATATGCACTGCACCACATTGGACTTTTCGCCTTGAGATATAAGATGTTAAGTCTCGTTACCCCAGTAATTTCACTAGCTACAGTACCATTCAAACCAGAAGACAGTAATGTTTGCACACTACTGTTTGGCGGTTGAAATAGGCGCTGCGGTGGTACTTACCTAGATAGACTCTGGCAAAAGAGACCGCTAGTAAGACCAATCTTTTATTTTGGGGTCTATGAAAGATACCCTCCTAATAGGAGATACCACCTGATACGAGAATTGACATCTTTTGTCTCAAAGCGATGAACACAATGAGGTGCAGGTTTATACCGTCTTAACTAGTGCCACATTGTTACTGGCGGTGGTATCCCTTACCATCTGGTGAACGGCCTGCTCGTTTTGTCGCTTCACAGAATAAAAAGAAAAACAAAGACTTTCGCCATATATCCTCATACATTACTTGCATACATACATACGGAATGCTTCGATACAGATGTGCGATTTTTAATAAAAAAAAATATATGTTAATTCATTAAAAGGGGTGTAAGTGGTCCTGCACAACAACTTACGGGACCCAGGCCAACTTCACCTGCTCGTGGTGCAGCCTGCTAATCAACAAACGAAGCTCTGGCTTCTACCAACCCGCAGTGGGCCACCGTGATGTGATATGGCCTAAATCCCACCCTTAAGAACCGCTACAAACCACGGCTCCTGGTGACCGGCAGAAGCCGTGCTGACTAAACTCGCAGGAAGCCGCTGGGTGTGGGCAGAGCGAGACATATCCATGTGAGGATCTTTGGAGAAGGCCCACGTCCAGCTGTTGACGTCTATAGACTGATGATTATGATGAATAAAAGTCATAACTTAGAAATATTTATAGTTATTTGGAGTTATTCCAAGACTTTTAATACTAAAGAAATATTTGACGTTTATTTATTTACAAAGTTTAAGCGATCCCCAGGACATTAAACAGATAAATCGACCAATTTTCAGTTAATAAATTTTAAAACCTAGTTCTCTTGATCTTTTTATAACACTTAGTCGTTTGTGAACATTAGTTTACTTTTTAATTATTTTATAATTTAAATCGGTATTAAAGATTCATTCGTGATTATTCAACACCTCTAATAACTAATTTTCTCTATTTAACATCAAAACGTAATAAGGTATAAGAAGCAAGTTTTAAGAATGAAGAATTCATTATTATTGATCATACGAACCAATAATATAATAATTTTTTTCTTTACTATCATTCAAGGAAACGAGACGAGCGGGATGTTCACCTGATAGTAAGTGATACGTCAGCCCATAACGTGGCGCCATATAGACTGATATATTAAATTATCACATTATGCTTGTCGCCTTGAGATGTAAGATATTGAGTCTCGTTATCTTAGTAATTACACTAACTACAGCGCCTTTCAAACCGGAACAAAGTACAGTTTGTCGGTAGCAATGTTACCTATCTTGACGGTCTCCAGCAACAGAGCCCTTTTTTCCTTTGTTTCGGGGGAAAATCCCTCGAAAGATACCCTGCTTCTGAGGGGTAGTCAGAGTTATATGAGATTTTTTCCTCACAAAACCTCTGGATGGTCTACATCAGTACATCTGGAGAGGCTCCGGGATCTCTTATGGAATGCACCGGTGCCCCTCTTTACGTTGTGCTACGCGTCTCTGAGGAGGGGCTTAACCCTCCTATGTTGTCCCACAGAGGTTCGCTTGCTGAACGCTAAAGGCCCCCACCCTCATGGCCCGCAAAACTCCTAGACTCTTTTAGTTCCCTTCTACGACAGGCAGGGCTTACCTTAATCCTATTCTTACTAGCCCGAGACTACAGGGTTGCACAGGCACTTACAAGTAATTTGTAATAGAAGCAACTAATTCGCCTTATCATTTGTTATCCAGTAGTTATAATCAAAACGATAGTATATTAACGAAGCATTTAAATTCACTAAAACAATATTTCCTTCGTTCGGTTCCGGCGTCGTCAGACTCAATAGTAAGTTGAAGTTAAAAATTATAGCATGAGCCCCACAAAGGTACTTTGAGTAAGCAAATGAAGTCATTCAGCGGACGCGAGCGCAGCCTTTGGACGCGTACCTACTTTTTGTTTATCGCTAAATATGTTTAATCTCGCGATTACGTCCCGCGGGACGGCCGCGCCGCGATTCCGAGCACTGAATACTACCGGTTCCTTTTTTTTTTCTTTCAATTTTTTTATTTCGAATGCAACCGTGCACATTAAACTAAATACGCAGTTAATTGCCTCTGCTCAAACGCTGAGGAGCTCTTTGTGCACCGCCGCTGCTCGAAATCGCCAATGAGCAAAGACTGCCGAACAAGTGCCGGGGTTAGGTAGAGTTGCGTTTTATCCACGTTAGAGATAGGTAATGTTAGTGAGGCTAATTCGTCAAAGGCAGCGCGGCCCTTTGTGCCAGCTTATGGTAATCAGCGCGGGCGGTGGGGTAGGGTGGGCGCGCTTTAAATTTAATGATGAGATTTAACAACTATAACTCTCTAAGGTAATTTTGTCACATACTAAACGTTACGCGTTTATGTATTTCACTCACTCGAGCATTCGCTTAAATGAGTTTTAATCAAAACGTTTGAAACAGCTCCGGGATATATGTGTATAGGTATAGGTAGTTTAAGACTTTCCTCTCCAAGGGCTGTGCGCCGCCGTACATGTCTTACACGCAAATGTACTACACGCAAAAGACAATTTTATCTAGGTATATATATGAAGTTTCATTAAAATTGTATATGTTTAATATAATATAATATTAAATTCATCATAAACTCGATCGATGAAAACTCTGTACATATGTCTTGCATTGTTAAAATCTATTGGATTTCAACGTTTTCCAAAACATTTTGACGAGACAAGACTTTAAATACCTTAAATTGAATATTGAACAAGTTATTTAAAAAAAATACGTTATGAATATTATAGATGATGTATTTCAAAACAGTATTTTTCCATATAACAAATTTCGTAATTTTGATAAGTAACAGTAAACTGTAACACATGAAAGTGATACATATCAACAAAGAAAAAACTATTTAAAAGAGTTCGCTATGAAAGCAAAATTTTCTCTTTTAAAGTTGTTATGATGCAAATTAGTTTTATTATGCTTGACGATGGTTTCTACTTACATTTATGCCATTAAATTTTAACATCACCTTTTCGCTTGGATGTCACAGAACCAATGCTGCTATCTATGAATTCGAAGTAATCACAGTAAGTAGTTATTGATTCCATCAGATAGATTTGATCCGTCGGATTTCGTTTTGTATCTGTATGTTAATTTGGATATATAGCGATTCAACTTATTTTGTAATTTTCGCTATTATATAAAAATAATAGTAAATCTATGATTTGATATGTAGCAATGTGATTGGCGATAACTAAAAACATAACCAACAAAGAAATAATATTTGTATTAGCACTCAAGTATTGTTTTATAACAAATTTTGAACATATCTATAATATCCGTGGTAGTATTGCTGTGACAGAGATCGTCTAAAAGTTATCCTAACAACAAACATTATTAGTATTAGTCGGTGTGAAGGACAGTAATTAAATAGTCCAATTATCATCAGTGTATATTAATTAACCTCAAAATATATGTTTAGTACATTGTTGATTATAATCTTTATAATTAGTTGAACTACTGTAGCCTCATCTGAAAGCAAGTAACAACAAAAAGCATAACAAATATTTAGACGTATCAATTTATATATTCCTCCGTCGGAAGGATTCAAAGATAAACTACCTCCAACAATTTAAACGATTTATTTACATATAGAAAATAGATTTTATTTAGAACCTAAGCTTCACGTCACAATATTGACTATGTCAGTGAATATTAAAGCAAACTCTATCCACTTCGGAAATTAATCAAAACAAACAGACAAAGTTTTAAATAGAGTCTTTGTAAGTATTGTATTTTTTTTTTATTTAACGTAGCGACGAGACTGTTTCACCGGATGGTAAATGGTATACACAGCATCACATTATGCTTGTCATCTTAAGACATAAGATATTAAGGTTCGTTACCCTAGTAACTACACTAACTAAAGGGCACTTCAAACCGCTTCACAGTAATGTTTGCACAATAGTATTTGGCGACAGAATTCAAGGTTGCGGTGGTATTTTCGGTCACCAGCAAAAAACACCTATCACCAATAACAACTTTATTGTTTAAAAATATAGATACATGTCTATTTTATTTATTTATATATCATTATCACCGGTCGATAGCCGATTATATATATTTTCCTTCTCCTGCCCATTTCCCAGTAATATGCTGTCGGCACAGTATGTACTTCTCTACCATATCCGTCTATCAGCCCTCATATCTGAATTCACACTCTTCTGACACATGTCATCTTTCACACAATCCATCCACACTTTCTATGGCCTTCCTCTACCCTTATAACCATCCACGTTAATTCTAATTACTTTCTTTGTTATATGTCTTTCATCCCTCCGCATAACATACTCGTACCACGATAGCCGATTTTGTATATTAATAGTAATTGGTATGCGTAGATGAAAATATCTTTTTCGACGATGTAGTGAAAAGAGTGCGGCCGATTGAAATTCACGTCGCAAAGCGAATGGAAAGTCAATTACAAAATGAACAAACGGATCGCAGAATTGTGTGATATTTTGCATTTCACCCCCCCACTCGCGGCGGCTGTTGCCAAGTCATCGATTAATGGATGACTCGGGGGCGCGCCTTCAGCCCGGCTAGCGGACTACACGGACTACACGGCCGCGTTGTTATAGGCGAGCGTGTCACTTACCATCAGGTATAAATCCAGCTCGTCTCGTCGCTTTATTGAATAAAAAAAATCTGAAAATTAACTTCGCATAATATTAACGCATGAGTACTAATGAAAGCACTATTACTGCTTGTATCTTCATGTTTTGTACGGCGTCAAATTTGAAATAATTAGGTGTTTGTCAATGAGGGGGTAAGATGGGTAATCATGTACAATGAATACAAAACGATAACGGATATTATGTAATATATTTTATATGAATGCGGCCGCTTGGTAACCCTCGCAGCGATCGGAGTGGGGGCGAGGTGGTGCGACAATCGCGACGGTTTATTGTCCAAAGCGCAGGCGGTGTCCGCGCGTCAAAGGACGCCGACAAAGCTCCGCCGCGGCGCTGCGCGGCCGGCATTAGCGGCCCGGTTTGATGCCTCCACCCCCTGGCTAGGGTTGCGAATCGCTACACACTACGATTTATATTAAAACGAAACATATATTCGCAATATTTAAACTCTGAATTATTGAAATACAAACAAATAAAATTAAACAAAGAAATTGTTACTTCAAATCAATTTTTGATATAAATTATTACGTACTGATAGGAGAATTTTTTGGTTAACTTTATTCGGTATTTACAGAATTACATTTTAAATAATTTTATTCAGCATGTATCCCATATCCCATTCGTATCGCCAGCCCTGCCCCCCGCGGCCCCTGCTCAAAGTGAGTGTGTTACTCTTTAACCTGCGCGATTCGCGACCGGCTAAACTTACCACTCCGCTAAATAAAGTTAAAAGGCTCCTCTGGCTTTGTCTCGGCTCGCCTTTGATGTGCGCTGAGAACGTATCCCTCCCTCCCCTACACTTACCTCACGCCGCCCCTCGCCTCCTCGGCACTCGCAAACAGTTCACCGCAAGCTGAAACTATTGCCTGTAATGTCTTTTCCGATATACCCTCATACGATTGATTAGTACGTTGCGTAGGTATTTTCCAGGAATCGGCCCGATCAAAGTGGTCGCCTCCTTTTGACGACGAACCTCTGAAACTGAACAACCCTTATCGTTTTGATCTGTTAGAGCATTGACTGTTGGATTGAACGTTGCCTTGAAGATCGATGTCAAAGACTTGCGTTACATACACGCGATACTTACTAATCCGTAATTTAATAATCAAGTAATCTTATAAAAGTTCTTTGAATACGTAACGATATCCATACAATTATATTATGGGGGTGGCTCTGATAGATGAATAGTTTAATGCGTGTTTCCCCCACAATCACCATTACCGATTAAAAAGTATATAGAAATTAATATATACCTGAAACTTATCTTTATAAACTTCTATTTATATTTACAACAAAGTTAATTGTGTTATAAAGTTGCAAGAGAAACTATAAAAAAATATTAAGAACATGTGTTGCTTTATCTGTTGTCTTCGCTCTTATGGAGGTGCTAACAAAATACAGATGAGACACAAAGCTTTGTAATAGTTAATTAAATCACTAGGCAGGAACGGGGGGAGTTGGATCCAATAACGTGCACACATCTTTGGAGGCTCCCACACGAGCCGACAGTATTTGTGTTAATGATACTTACATTTATTTTACGCCCTAATATTTAAAAGATCCTTAATTATAATATATTTAAACAATCATAATAATTTTAGCTTCCTGAAGCTAGAACGATTCCAGCTAAAGAGACCCGCCACCAATGTTATTAGACCTATTGCTTTATAAACTAATCCATTCACATAAAAACTATTTTAGTAAATAATACGTAAACTAATCGATTATTATTTAAATTTTCCAATTTACGTTTAAATAATCTGCTTAATAATATCAGCTTTTGCACGCTAAGGCTCAGGAATCCTTTCATTATAAGGGTGCACAAAGCGCCCAACCTGGTCCCACCACTCTGCTCCCATGATTGGCATTGATGACAAACGAGATTAGTATGTATACACATAATCAATATTATCTACATTAACGCGGCAAATTATAAGAGTTAGTAGTAATAAAAAATATTGTATTCTGACAGTCAAACCCTTATACCTATTTCATTTTTACGTTATGAACAACTCGGTTTGTTTAAGCATCATTATCCCTTGTTTCTAAGACTGAAGTTGATAAACGAGACGTATTGTTCGATTATAATTATAAACAATAACTGATCGATGTGGAGATCTTTGGGGAAGGCCTATGTCCATCTGTGGACTGATGATAATATACAATAACTGCAAAAATTTATTTTTAATATTATATAATTCACTAAATGGACTATCAACTACTTAATCTTTAACTCGTTTCTATTAATATGTGGTTAAATTCTTGACCAGTTAATGATGTTAGTCTAAACAAATGGATAAGTCGGAAGATAAACGGAATTTTGTATCGCAATTACTGATTAATGTTTTCGGAAGTTGTAATACTGGAAGATCTCACAAGGATGCTCAGGTAAAATACTCTGAAAGCCGCTGAATCTTCAAAGGAGGTTTAAAACATCTATAGGTCGTTGATGATATATGAAAAGTTGGATCGTATAACTTCGAAATGTATAGGGTCTGGTGGTTACCGAGATTTAACATCACGTCTCAAGGCGACGAGTTAAAATTTTGTAGTGTATATTATCTTATGTAGCGCTACGTTATGGGCAGGTGTATCATTTACCATCAAGTAATTATCTGGTCTTGTCGTGTTCGTTGAGTAAAAAAATTATATTAAAATCCTTTACGTTCGAAGTGAGAGCGTGTACCCGTGGTAATATCGGCAGGTATTACCACCGTCCGAACGACCCCAGTGACGCGGCGCGGGCTTTGCGAAATTCAATTAGTGTAATAACAGCACAGTTCCATTATAGCAATCAAAGGAAAACGGGAAAGTTTGCGTACATCAAAGAGTCGCTTAGTGCCCGCCCGCTCCGGCCCGCGATACCGCGGCACCGCCGCACCGCACCCGTCCTATCCACCCACGCGAATCGCATTACCAACCACCTACCGCCTTTTGCAATTCCCTCTCCACTGTATGTTACTGTTCATCTCGATCACTCTTCCGGAGCACCATCGGGAAAACAAAAAGCTCAAGATTGTTAAATGATGAAGATGATATGAAAAGCAAGGTATTTTTAGGACTAAAACGTATACTAAATGTACCGTAAAACGCTGCAGACTGTGGCACCAGGTTGCAGGGTAATGTAGTATTTGTATCTCTAGAGGATATCGAACGATGACTTTTGAACAAACCTTTAGCCAGAATGCTAGATTTTCCATCATTGGACATTTCGGCGAAGATGGATGTATGGGTTTATATCCATCTACGTTTTAGCCACGGTGAGGCCGAGCCTCTGGGTGTGATGAAATTGTCAAGGCATGTCTTTGTTAGTTCGGTGAAAGCGGCTTGCAGTGCTGCGAAAGTGGCGGCTGCACGCAGTCGGCGCATTTCTACCAAACTTCGATAGTGTGCTACGACACAGAATTCCCGGCGTGGGATACCAAAGCTACGAATCATGGTCCACAGGAACGAGTAAGAACTTTCTCTGCCGGTTGCAATAACGGCATAAGCAAAGAACAGCCCTCACAGCTCGATTAACAAGCCCTGGGAGGACGACAAATGCGAGGTGATCTTGTATAAGCCGTCCCATAGCGAACGTGCTGAGCGATTTACTCTTCCTGGGGATGTGCTTTCAGAGTGTATAGGGACTCTGGTACATTCCGTAGAACAACCTCGAGCCCTTAACCCACTGAAGGAGACCAGTAATGTGGTTTTATTAGTTAGAAAACCTGCATAACCCTGAATTACATCCAGAAGCAAAGTATCATCAGAAAGCATACCCCTCGATTAAGATTCGCATGCTGTACACGTCTACATCGGTGGCTACAAACGAACTAAAACCTTCTTCTCTATGTGGAGCAATGTAACTTTGTATCACCGCGGATGTGTCAAATAAAAAAAAAGGTAGGCACCGCAGCTTCTATTTCTCTGGTATGATGCAAACATTTCTGTTCCAGTTTGCCCGCTATAGCTATTAAAATTACTGGGGTAATGAGACGAAGTGCGCAATGTGGTGCAGTGCATGTCATCCTAACTAGCGCCACGTGGCTTTGAGCAGACGTCTTGTTTTCCATCAGTTTCCCCCGTCTCATTGGTTCGTCCAATAAAAACATAAAAATCCGATATTTACAAAGTTATACTTTTTCTTTATAAACGTTTGTACTCGCCTTGTATGAAAATTGTCGTAACTTAGACACATGGGAATTTTCCCATAAACACACCACCTATTGATTACTCGGCTGTGAGTGAGGGTAATTTGATTAAACGATTTCTCGATTCTTTCCTTTTATTTGAACGGAGGAGTCAATTGAACGTTTTATAGTGTCTTCATTGGGAATTCCTTTTTATGGAGTGTTGTGTTGTGCCGATGGTGATGGTGGGGACCGCTAAGTGTCATTCGTGCTTCGATGCTAATGATAGGTACGCGTGACGTGATAATTTTGTTAACGAACCCACCCAGTCCACGATCAATGACTTATATATGTACGTTAATTTGTTATTGTTTTCTTACACTTTCTATGAAATCTCTTTCGTAAGACCAAATCTTATAATCAACGGTAACTATAGGTTTTCATGGAGACAATTATTGTTTGTAACACATCTAACATAAAAATTCATTATATCGTAAACAATCTAGTAACTTACGTAGATATGTTTTCATATTTTTATAATTTTTCACCCACTTCTTTAATTTTGAAGAACCTTCACAAATACCTCAGCTCAACAAAGTTTGATCAGAGAGTGCTCTTTGGCATATATAATGCCAGGAGAATTCCTACCCCATATACAAAGTATTATGCATTATTGTATCTAAATAAATTGTTGATTTAATTATTCATTTATGTAGCTTAAGCATAGGTTTAATTTAAACTTTATACTACGTACTACAAACCAAAATTATACTATTCACCTGATGAGGTGAAAAATTACCTTCGATCTTGCTATTAAGGAGTTTCAACATAAGTTTGCATATATAGAGAAATTCAATTACTAGTAATAAGTACGTGAAAGCAGCACCGAATGTTTTGGTTCAAAATGATTTAAATAATTTTCATAATCATGTTTTCCTATTGATGATACGATAAATGTAGCACAATTCGGTTTAATATGTAACTTTGATTTCCTTTTAATTTATTCTGTTATACGGATCTTGAGCCGATGAATGTGCATTAACAACAGTTCATAAAATATCAAAGCCATACTTTACTTAAAAATTATTAAATATATGTTTCTTTATGGTACACACATTTCACATACTCGTATATCTTCTATACTGACGCTGATGTCAGTGGTGATGTCAAATATTGTAATAAATAAAGTCTAAATTAATGTATTATTTCATGTGTTTGTATTGTACAGGGGTAGTATCAAATACCTATTCCAGTTACATATCAGTTCTAATTGTTTTGACCGACTTAACATTATTGCGTACCCCCTCGTCTGATCTTCGCCGAAAACCAAACACCGTTGCCGCAGCCCGTAGGCCTCTTTGATATAAATTCCATTCATTTGTTAATCGGAAGGGTTTCGATCTAATTTGCTCTTCCATAATTCAATGTCTTACTTATTGCCTTCATTTTGAACTTTATTTGATCTAAATATCAAAACTTTATTTAAATATAAGATGATGTTATCGAATATTCTATAATCAAGAAGTTATAAATACCAATCGAACATTATCTATTATCCATGTAGAGTTTAGAAGACAATGAAGAACATACATGTCAGAGGTACCTTTAAAGAAACACCAGTTCAAGAGAAAATGGTAGAGACACACCTGCTCTGGTACGGCCATGTTATGCGAAGACCAACAACGCATATGGTTAGGGTACCACTGGATCCCGAAGCTAAAAAGAGAGGCCCGAGGAGACCCCCGACTACTTTGTTGACGACGATTAATAAAGATATAAATAATAACAAATTGGCAGAAGCTATGACACAAAATAGAGATAGATTTAGAAGAATCCATCAGGAGGGTCGACGGCCCCAAGTAAAGATGGGATATGATCTAGCGAGAAGATCTATCTATAGTCTAGTTGAATTGACAAATGAAACAAAATTTAAGTAATTATGTGTAAATAAATATTTTGTTGTTGTTGTTAGAGTTTTTGACGTTAATATATTATATATAATCAATAATCTATTTTTCTTATTGTTTCAGATACACTCCTATTAAATATAGTGAACCGACAAACGAAAATGCAGCGGCAGTAATCTGCCAAACAGGTATCTACAACATTATATACCTTAACTGTTTAACATCATCATCAGCCGACAAACGTCCACTGCTGGACATAGGCCATTAACTATTTAATTTGGTGACTCCTAACTACGAGATAACTAGTTTGTCGGTTACCTGCCCTTGGCATTAACTATAAGTTATCTTGCAGCTTCTTTACAGATCAATTTTGTACATCAATGACACAAAATCGAAGAAAACTTAGGGTTGGCATTAATGAATAGGTCACCAATATGGCACTAAGAATGGCTAGGTTTAAGTGGTAAATGGCCGGGCATATTGTACGACAGATTAACGGCTGATGAGGCAATAAAAGGAGTTAAGCGACAATAGCGACCGTGTACCAGCAGACGTAGTGTTGGATGGCCACACACGTGGTGAACTGGGCTTTGATGAAAGTATGGGCAAATTGCTGGAGGCGGGCAGCACAGGATCAGTTAGAGTCGAGATCTTTGGTACAGGTCAATGTCCAGCAGCAGACATTTGTTAACTGGTTGTGGTAATAAAATGAATTGAAAATTTATTAACACTCGGTGAGAATTGACGTCTATTTGGTACTTCCCGCCATTGAACACTACACGTTAGCGTCGTCTGCTGACACCTAGTGACGCATGACCGCATTATGCAAATCGCTTTGACTGCCACGCGCCTGTGGTTGCTCTGCGCGGGACTAGGCGGCGCTAGTTCCGCACAGAGCCCTACTGTCATGTATTAATCCATCAAGTATGACAAGTGTCAAACTCGTGTCGCTGTTGTGTACAAAACCAAACCGAGCCAAGCTAATCTATTATTTATTTCCAAGAAACTTTTCGTTTTTATGTCCTCGCCTCGTTTGTGAAACAGAGCGCCGTTCTGCTGCACTGGAGTGAGTCCGTCAATTTTTGTGTTGTGTTTCACTCATTAATGTTCCATAAATACGATCCTTCCGGGTTTCCAAGTAAGATATCTATGTTTACAACAGTGAGATGTACCCAGAAACTCAGGGCTCTTATGAAATTTTGAGAGGCGTCGTATGACCATAACTTCTCTGTCTTTTCGTAATTATTATTCCGTTATTCGGAGGAAACTTTTTACGACTGTCGGCCTTTGTTTACAACTTGTTTCCGTCTTTTTTTACGTAGCCTACAATACTTTTAGTCATTCCACCTACGGTTACATTAAACGTTTTCAATCTTTAAATTATATTACACTATTTTAAACAGCCACAAATATATTATAATTAAAACTATTTCTAAAATGAATTATTTAAATAATTTTTGTAACTACTAAACATGTAATGTATAAAATATATTAAAGTCTTATTTTTATTAACTTTCTTATAATATATAAAAGGTATATAAAACTTTATAAAATGTCAGTTACAGTATTGAAATATATACATGAGCCATTAGATTTGCTTCGCAGTATTGATTTTGTGTTTATAATAAACCCTATCATAAATACAACCACCGCACAATATGAGAGGGCTCGAGCAGTGTTCGATCCGAATCTATTGTATTACACATTCAGCATCCAGCTCCGGATCCTTCACTCGGATCACTGGCAGTGCATTGCGCAGTCGTGCTTTCTCAATTTAACTTTTTCATTCTGTAAAATATTAATAACCCATATCAAACCATAGTTTTTTCATTTATAAAATTCCTTCATATTATTGTTTGTTCAAATACAATGAACATGGTAAGGTCTATTCTTAAAAATCTTTGCCCTTTTTTTTATAAATGGTGTATTGAACTGTGAAGTTATGATTTGATGTGTTATGACATGTTCTTATACCAGGCCGTCCCTTTTTAATGTAAAGCTTTATGGTTATTTTTTGTGCAATAAATAAATGTTGAATGTGCTATGAAATATAATATGTTCTTAATATAAGTGGATTATGTTTTGTGATTATGATTGTTGAGAAGTTTTAACCGAGGCTTCTAATGTGATGTTTGGTTTGGATGCCGATCGATGACGGAGACTCTTGACTTTGGGCTGCTATCTCATTTCTACTCTCTATCCTTTTCCAACTTGTGCAAATCTATGAATGGAGAGTATTTTTCCCTTTTTATTTGCTGTATTGATTTTTTTATACTTCTCCGTGTGCTTGTCCCGTTCGTTGGTTTTGGCTAAATTGTTAAAGCGATGTGCAAGTATTGTTCAGTCATTTTTGAAGAAAAACTATCTAAAATGGATATAATAAGAATGGTATTCAATGGAGAAGATATTTATAATGTATTTAATTATGCTCTTCCACCTAAAATTCTCATAAGTAAATTTGTAATCCTAAACTCTTTAGTACTTTCTTCTTATTGAATATATAGTGTAATTTTGTTTTCTTCTTAACGGTTATTGACAATAGAGAAGAAAAGACCTTTGTATATTGTGATTTACATAACACAAGTATTAAATAAATGAGTATTTTTAGAAATTATTACAGCTAATGTATTATGTCACCACCATGTACCACATAATGTCTTATTTTTGTTCAGTGGAGTTGGTTATATTTATAACTATTTTGTACAGAAAATGCAAATTTTGGGAGTAGATTGATTAGAAAAATGTTCAATGATTATAGCTAGTTGAAATTTTTTTTATGTGACAGTTGGTGTCTCGCCATGCAGCGCGCGGGTGGGAGCAGGGCCTGTGCGCCATGAGCCACACTCCTATAGGCGGCCACCCGCAAGGTATTAAACACTTTTATTTTTAACCACTCATGACAAAAGAGGATTGCATTTATATCATCTAAACTGTTGGCTAAATGATTTTATTTAGGAAAAGCGTATTTTATAGTTATCTTAACTGTAATAAAAAAAAAATCGTTGCCTGTTTGAATTCTATCAGTTTTTAACTTTGGTTTTCAAGGTTATTGTTTTTCTTATATATTTGTCTTCAATTTATTATATACAATTATTGTGTTCTTTAGAAGAACAAAATGACATACACGTGACAGTACATCTACTTGTTGCTTTGTACACTTTTCCATATTTGCTATGTATATATAGAACCCATATAGAATGAGACCCATGTATAGATTCCACACAAGATTATCAATGTGCCTAACAATTGTTAATATGGTTTAGGTTTGAAAAATAAGATATGTGACATCTATACTGATAATCTCAACTATACAAGTGTCAATCAAGTGTATAACGAAATTTTGTGTGAATGCTACTAATTACATCGAGCTTTATATGATATAATAGTTGTTATTTTCAAACAAGGATATTATTATGCAACTAAGAAAAAAAAGAGGCCATCATAAACATCACTGAGAAGTTCTAAACTTGTACGGTATTATTTTAGCGTATTTGTTTTAAACAGGTTGGGAGCACAAGCTTGCAGATAGGTCGTCGCTGCCGCCAGCTTCTGGGGAGGAGAAAGGCAAATCTCAATCCAAACATGTTTTCACCCACCCACATCTGTCTAAGTGAGCATCAGGGATAATATTAAAACATAATTTTTTTATGCCTATATTCATAGTTTGTTGAGTTTATTATATATAGTTATAATGTATTTAAGAAAAATTAATTTCCCTTTTAATGTTTCCACTGTTAGGACTCGAGGACAATGTGGGAGTCAGTGATAACCACAACGATGGTTTAATATAGGTTGGCGTATGGTCACATATCCGTGGTAGCTGTTATTTTAGCATCTCGTTTTATAAAAAATGCTTCCATTGGTAGCTCAATTTCAATGAGGATCTAACCTATGCCTTCGTGAGTTGTAAAGCACACAAAACATACAAATTGAACCATCACCACTTGATGCATAATATCTTATGCATGAAGTGGTGAGTGTCAGTTTGTCGCCGATAGTTTAATGGTTTGTTGCATAACAGTGAAGTGGCAGCCAATGGAGTGAAGTTAAAACGGTATTCAAATAGTCCATATACATTGATACCATGCTGCAATTATCATTTCTAAATAAATTTTCTATAACAATTAAAATTGATAATAATTGGAAGATTTTAATGTAATTAGAATAGGAGTAAATTCTGTTGATTGCCGGGCTTTTACTAGTATGTTATAAGCGCGAAACAAAATTTTTAAAGGCGAAAGAAAAATCCTCCTTTAAAAATACGCAAACGAAAAAAATTATGCTAGAGAAAAATTTCATATAAATGTAAACGTTTTATAACCCCAATTTCCAATAATATAAATAGTTTGATATACTGTTTGTATGTTGACTATCGGCTTTATTTCGGAAAAAATCTTCTGTAACAAATGTATGTTTGTCAGGATGGGAGCGGCGGCGTGGCGCGAGGAGACGGAGGGTTCTTCGGGCAGCTCGCCGCGCTCGCCCGCCTCGCCTCCGTACATGCGCTGGGCGAGGAGCCTGCACGAACTACTTGAGGTAAATAAACACACTGTACTACCTGATAACATGACGAAAGTGTATGTTGGGGTAAAGCGTATTGCATTTAAAATACCATATAACATGCAAGTGCACCGGTAGACCATTATAATTTACAGCCCTATTATCATGAGTAAAAATTGGAGTGAGGAGACCTTGCCTATCGTAGAAGGCGACTAAAAGGGTCTACTTAGTTGGGGCCCTTAGCGTCCAACATGCCGACCCACGTTGGAAAGCAAATGCGATATGGTGGATAGAGGGGCACCGGTGCGTTTCATAGTTGATCTCTTCCTCTCCAGGAGATCCTCTCCAAATGCACTAAAAGTGAACGACGACCGACGGACATTTAATTTGTAAAATTCACACGTAAACCTGACTTCTTATTAGAAACGGGATATCTTTCTAAAGTTCCTCCCGACAGCAAGAAGAAGACCATTACAGCCTCATGCAAATCGGTTTATGAACAACGATGCAATATATATATTTTTTGGATTATAACAAAAGAATTAAGTAATATATGCATGGAACCATTATTAATTATTGTTAATTCTTAAAGTAAATGTTTGATATAGAGCAAATATATACGTTACATAACGCGGTGTGTTAACTGAGTGTGCGCGTGCGCAGGACGCGGAGGGCGTGCGGCTGTTCCGCAAGTACGTGTCGAGTGCGGGCGGGCTGCACGTTGACCGGCTCAACTTCTACTTCGCGGTGCAGGGTCTGCGCCAGGAGGCCGAGCCCGCCAAGATACGCCAGGTCGTCTCCGCTATATATAAGTGAGTCTATAACTCCTACACTCATGTAACGTGTTAATTATAACCATGTACCTGGTGGTTAGACTTAGTTACCGTTTATTTGGTTCGCTAAATGGCATATTAACGATTTCCGGTTAGAAAAGAGCGGCGGTAATGAAAGTACTGGTGAAACGAGATATAACATCTTCCCAATGCTATGACGCCCAATGTGGTGCAAGCCATAATCTTACCAACTAGCGCCACATTATTATAGATAGACGTATCACTTACCCTTATAGGTGTCCATACCGATCGTCTTGTAACTTCGCCTTGTAAATAAAATGTACAAAAATAAATTTATTGTACTTCTCTCTGGCAGATGATTAGGCTTAGTGCACTGAGGGATTCGGATGGACATTTTATAACGCTATGAAATTATATTTTGAGAGGATTTTAAGTTGGAATCTCTCATAACTCCCAGACGATTTCATTCGACTTTCTCTCAGATAGCTGATTTTTGCGATTTCTCCTGATTACAAAAACGTCCACCCTTGCTATGCACAAACTGAAATATTTTTCGTTTAACTGTAATTTTAAATAAGTTTAAATTAGATTGTAAAAAAAAACTAATTTCTTGTTGTCCATAATTCACTAACTCTGCTGCACGATGCGACAGATTCCTGCGGAAGTCGCAGCTAGCGATGTCGGAGGAGCTGAAGCAGCGCGTCAAGCAGAGCCTAAAGGATGGCTCCAGCATCGAGAAGACCATCTTCGATCATATGGAGCAGGAGGTGAGGATGGTGTAATTTATTTAATTTATTCCTATTTATAATAATATTAAGTATCTAAACAGTAATAAATACAAAATCAGCGTTCAGTATTTTTAATTGTTAAATGCTGCTTTTTCTCAAAGAAAATCTTGTTCGTTTGCATTAACTTTTTTGCTATAATCAAAGAAAACAAAATCAGTATTTCTGAAAATTGTAACAATTAAGTTTCAGCTTAATAAATTCTACTATTTATGTCTTTGTATTGTTTTGATAAATTTCCTACAAATACTTAATCAAAATGTTGTTGTTGTGGAGAACTTAATACCTATGATTTCTCCTTTCAGGTGACGTTAACGATCACGGAGACTACGTACCAGGCGTTCCTGCGCTCGGACGCGTACGTGTCGTACGTAAGCGCGGCCACGCAGCCACTGTCCTCGCCCGACACCGAGCCGCATCAGCGCGATGTGCCGGTCAGTTGTACTACTGCTACTACTACTAGTTCTAACACTGTGTGGTATGTGCTCAGTGAGTTACTTCTCTCTGTGATCTAGAAAACAACTGTAGCAAAACAGGTCGTGGCGTGAGGTTTGTCTATCAATATGTGATAAGTTCCGTTATAAAAATGAGATGGTAATTAGGATGTGTGATCTCTGTTTATTATTATAAGTTTATTAGTTATAGCAACTATGAAATGGAATAGAGCAAAGGTAAATTTAAAATTGGTGGAATTTACTAAGATGCAATTGCAGCTAGCTGGCCTAATGGTGAGAGCGTGCGGCCTTCATTCCGAAGGTCACGGGTTCGAATATCGGCATGTACCGATGACTTTAATATTTAGTTATGTACATTTGTGAACTTCAGTTACAACAGCGGAATAAAAACGGTAAAGGAAAACATTGCGAGGAAACCTGCAAATAAATTAGAATTTATGCTGAGGTGTGTCTGAAGTCATCAATCTGCATTAGGCCCGCGTGGTGATTATGGCCCCATCACTCTCGTATTGATGGTAGGCCTGTGCTCCAACAGAGGGGGCGTATATTGGTTGTTATGGCAATCTGTTAGAGAGAGCCATCACTTGTTATATAAAGTGATATGTGTACAGTCGCTGAGTTGCGGCCTCGCAACTCTACACGAGGGGCAGGAGCTGAGCGCGGGCGCGCCGGCGCGGCTCACGCACGACGCGTTGCTCGCGACGCAGACGCGCCGCCTGCACTCCGACGCAGCACCGTTAGTACAAACACACTCGCACACATACGTAACACGCGCACCGCACATGCAACTCATGTCGCACATGCTGTGATGGTCAGGACACACGTTTATATACACAGTACACTTCACACACACATGTGCACCAGTCACTCACGCATATTGACGGCGCTTTTTATGTGTGAGCATAAAAGTTTATAGACATTTTAATTATTGCTTTATTTAACATAATATTTTTTTTTCATATTATTTTTTTAGATTTAGTTAACGTTGTTAGAAAGTAAAGCGACACTATATTACTAAATATATTATGGCTTATAAAATTCGTTTTTGTCTCTGCACTAAATTATCCATTTACCTTTAACTTAGAATTAGCTGTAAAACGTTTCATTGCTGGTCCCCGTATTGAGTTATACGTTTTTATGATTAATGCGTGACCCCACATTGCATGAGCGTCGTCCCAGCGTGTAATGCCTTTCATTTAATTTCTTTTGTTTTAATATTTTGACCCCCTAGCGGCTTCACTGATGTTTCCGTGTATTGTTTTGCCCCCATGATTGTGTCCCCGCGCCTGCCTGCATGTTCGCTGCACTCGACGCAAATTGTATCCACGCTACACTGTTTTTACCACCTGAAATTAATCCCCTAAAAATCCACACCCCGATCTCTGATACGTGGCCCAATCTTTATACCATCAATATGACCTACTTTTATCTCTCCCGAATTTATAAATATTTATTATATCGTAAATTCTTATTCGTATATATGTACATTACTCACCTATCTACTTACATATGAGAAATACCAACCTAAATATATTTATACTTTTACGATGTAATTATCTATTTAACCTTACCCGATCGTCCAACTGACGCATCCACCGCTCCCTGCATCCTGTCCCGGTGGTAAGAGCAGGCACCGCAAGCGGTCGGTGTACAGCGCACACGTTTCGTACGCCGGGTACTGTCCTGCGTCACGGCAGGACTCGGAGCGGGCCAGCTTGAGCAGCGGGCGCACCGATAGTGACGCGGTATCTCTCTCCGGCAGCAGCGTGTGAGTATGCCACCGTCCGCTGATATCTATCTCTGAACCAAGACAGTTCGCGATCTACTCGTCGCCATATGATTGCAGATGTAGTGGTCTTCGTATGTCAATGTTGACTTAAAAAAACTACTGGAGCCGATGGTAGGTTTTTCTTTCAGGAGTTTGTCTAAGCTTCCACGGTACAGTATCATGTATTTGTATTCAGATTTCAATATTCACTGGGTAACGGGAAAAGCATAAATATACTTACAAACCTCCTCGTTGTTACGGGCAGGTGCTATCATCAGGTATAATATGCAATTTTGGATGTCTAATTACAATAAGAAATGTTTGTATTATGGGATACTCTACTACTAAGCTACAGAATTGACATCCCTAAGATATTCAAAGAAAAACAAATAAAAAAAAATATTAGTCATCAGAAACAAGGTAATTTTTAATGTAAGCCAAAATCTACATTGCAATGTTCCAGAAATGCAGTAAGTACTATCTTTGTAATAGAAGTGAGCTTAAATAGTTTAATTTTTTTCTTTTTTTTTATCCTACTAAGTTGCATTTAGTTACTTTTGTTCTCACAGCTTCAAAATAAATATTAACATAGTGCTATCCATTATCATGTAATAATGTAATATAATTGTTACATTCATCATTATCAGCCGAAACACGTCATTGTTGAATAGAGGCCTTCCGTTGGAACCGCGTCCTGCGCCTCCAGCGACATCTCACCTTATTTGATGCATTGAAACAAATACACAAACTTGCATTACAAATTATTATTAACGATATGCTGGTGTACCTTAGGTTTTATGCATAATAAATGATTTCATATGTAATGAAAAAATCTACAGCCATTAATGGAGTCCGGAATTGAATATAGTTACAGGTATTACAAAATTAGGAATTGTATATAATGCGATAAGTTATCAACTCGTAGTTGTCGTGTGGACTTTTATTACCAATGAATATGATGAGGCTGAATAAGTGAAAATAGTTGACAGTACCAAATATCGTCAGATGGTGCATTGTTCTGATAATATTCGTATCGGTTTGCAGGGACGGCATGTCAGTTCGCGCGCGCGAGCCGCGAGAGTCGCGTCATCGGCCGCGCCTGCACGGCCTCGACCGGCACGCGGTGATCAACAAGGAGCAGGACACTGCCATGGTGAGACCGCATCGCTGTATTACAATGCCTATAAACCCCTTCCTTGTATACCCAATACCATGTAACAATTTGGAAAGCTGTCTTTCCAAATTGTGTTTACCTTGATTCCGTTCATTTCGTATGAGTAAAAGATGTTACCATATACGAAAATTAAAGCGTTTTTTTTTTGCTATTTTGAATCTACTTTAATTCTCAATCAAAACTGATATCTCAAACATTGTTTCTAAATTAAACATTAATAATCAGTTCATTGACTTATTCTGGTGAACAAAGGCCTCCCCTAAAGATATATAAGATTGGCAAATATCTCCCTTCCGCCTTTTTGTCTTTTGAATTTCGCGGCTATGTACAAAGCGCTACAGAGCTCGTATCTGGCAATACTATACATAATTTGAAAGGTCTTGACATAACCTACAAAACGACGCTATGCATAATTAGTTTGGATATTGCGTTCAACAGTTATAGACGTGTAAACATTGAGTTCACTAACGCCGAAAACGCGCTATTTTAAAGTTTTCCTTCGTTAAAGGCAAATCCGCTAGAGAAACGTTCCGTGAGATTAATGGTGTTTTGGGGGATGGTACTCTACCACTTCGAACCGCGGAGAAATGGTTTCGACGATTCAGAGCCGGTGAAAACGACACCATGGATAAGCCAGCCGGCGGAAGACCTGTGACGACAAATACCGATCAAATCATGGACTACATCGAGTTAGACCGGCATGTGGCATCTCGTGACATCGCCCAGGAGATGGGAGTTAGTCACCAAACCATTTTAAACCATCTGCAGAAGGCTGGATACAAAAAAAAGCTTGATGTTTGGGTGCCGCATGATTTGACGCAAAAAAACCTTCTGGACCGAATCAACGCCTGCGATATGCTGCTGAAACGGAACGAACTCGACCCATTATTGAAGCGGATGGGGACTGGCGACGAAAAATGGATCACATACGACAATATCAAGCAAAAACGGTCGTGGTCGAGCGGCCAAGCCGGGATTGACGGCCAGGAAGGTTTTGCTGTGTGTTTGGTGGGATTGGAAGGGAATCATCCACTATGAGCTGCTCCCATATGGCCAGACGCTTAATTCTACCATCTACTGTGAACAACTGGACCGCTTGAAGCAGGCGATCGACCAGAAGCGTCCAGAATTGGCCAACAGGAAGGGTGTAGTGTTCCACCAGGACAACGCCAGACCACACACTTCGTTGATGACTCGTCAGAAGCTACGGGAGCTCGGATGGGAGGTTTTTTCGCATCCACCATATAGCCCGGACATAGCGCCAAGTGATTACCACCTGTTCCTATCCATGGTGAACGCCCTTGGTTTTGTAAAGTTGAACTCAAAAGAGGCTTGTGAAAAGTGGCTGTCCGAGTTCTTCGCAAATAAGGAGGGGGGCTTCTACGAGGGAGGTATTATGAAGTTGCCGTCTAGATGGAAACAGATTATCGAACAAAACGGCGCATATTTGAACTAAATCCGATCACTGTAACACTTTTTATAAAGCATTGAATAAAGAGCAAAAAAACGGAAGGGAGATATTTGCCAAACGAATATAATCCTATCTGTTATTAAAAACAAATATTTGAAAATCATGTGTCTCCACTTTCTTAACATAAAAGTTGTTAATACATTAATTACGAGAACAAGAATTGGAAATCAATTTATTTACAGAGTTAACCGTGATACTGTTCCAGATGATACCGCGTACGCAGCGGGTGCAGTCGGAGCAGCTGCGCGCCTTGCCGCCGCAAGAGTTCGCGGCGTTGCTCACGGAGAAACTGGAGCGCGTGCGCAGAGACCTCGACGCCAAGGAGCGCCTCGAGAGGAGGCTTGCTGAGGTACGCAAAATGGATAAATTGACTACGGTTTTTTTTTGTTTCTGCGAGGACAGCAGCAATCAACAGGACATTCTCCGACGGCTTATTTCAACACTTTATTTAGTGTATCCATGATACATATCGATAATCCAGAACACATTTTTATATATATACGCAGGGTGACGGAGAGGATGCGTCGAGTCAGGCGCTGCCACCACAGCTGGTGGCAGCTGCAATCCGCGAGAAGCTGCAGCTAGACGACGACAACGACCAAGATATTCTAGGTGAGCGGTCACGGTGACGTAAACTATAGTCATGTATAGACAACAGCATTCATGTTGCTAATAATGATAATATATGATGAACAGGATTGAGTATTTTTATCCTTAACTTTAATATTATTTTCGTTATTTTACTTTCACTTCAGACTTTTTTTTGGATAGGAAGAAAAATACTTTTTCCAAGACTACTTACGCATGTTGTTCATACATATGTACGTTTATCATCATCATCAGTCGATGGACGTCCACTGCTGGACATAACCCTCCCCCAAAGATATCAGCTCTGCCCACATCCAGCGGTTTCCTGACGTTCAACAGTCAGCACGGCCTATCTTCGGTACTACCGGGCACCAAGAGCCATCGTTTGTAGGGAGTCATATGGGGGGATATATGCCATTTTCCACCACGCTGGCCCAATGCGGATTAGTGGGAGCCCGAGCCTTGTTTGTTAATTAGCAGGATGCATCACTAGCAGGTGAGGTTGACTTGGCTCTCATGAGTTGTTGTGCGGGATCCCTAATGTACGTCACTTACATATATATGAACTATTATAATGAAGCCTTGTAGTGTGTTAGTGGAAATATTCTAGTAATGAAGATATCAATGATCAACAATACAGATCAGCACGTATCGCGCGTGTGGTCGGAGCGTACGCCTGGCGCGTCACCGCCGGGTGGGCGGCGCACGCGCGGCCGCCACCCCGCGCACGCCGCGCACGCGACGCACGCGACACATCCCGCCCGACGTGCGCCCTCCGCGCTCTCTGCAGACTCCGGCCACTACGACGCGCCGGAGGGCCTGCTCCATCCGCACTCACTAACGCGACGGTACAGATCCATATACATATAAAAATAACTACCCTGGCCCTAAATTCCAAATAAGCATCGTGCTGCATCAGGCAGTAAAAGAATGGTCCCGTTGCGGAGTTCGGGGGAATAATGCTCCAGCAACAAGAAACTAGTTCTTAAATTGTACATAGATAGCTGTGCCTGTAATTTTTGCATCTTTCGTAATCGTCAAACGAGTAAGAACTATTTAAAACAAATGTGTAACATTTTGTAATGTATGGAAGTTGCTTCATTATTTTAGGCAGCAAACGAAAGGGAAAAACAATTTTACAATTATAATATAATTATGTATAAAAGACAATGCAGAAGTAACGAAATTGTCTGAGTATGCCTTTCACCAACAGCTATCAGCCGTAAGTGTATTGCATAGTATAGTACCTATATATAAATGAGAATTATAACTTCAGTAAGCTAGGAATAGAGTAGAATTAACTTTATCGCGCAACCGCAAAGAATAACCTGCGATAGCTCAATTTGTAAAGAAGTTGTATGTCTCGGAGAGACTAAGATTCGATCCCCCACAAAGCTTGTTTCAGATGAAAAAAGCCAATATGTGCTTAAATCGACAGCTTCCCAGGATATTATTATATTCATCAACTTACAATTGGCCGGTATGGTAGATAAAGTCTAGACTCACAAGGAGAGTGAAACAGTGAGTTCAAGTAGTGGTAATATCTCGAGGGTTGTTTATTTTAATAGTAATGTTAACTCGCATGAGCAGTATGATCGCCATAAGCGATTTTTTTTTTCAAAAAAATCCTTAGGTAGATTTTAGTTTAGGATGTCCACAAGCTTAGTTATTTTGATATGGATATAAACTTCACTACATTTTTGTTGTACTAATTTGATAACGCTCGCTTGTTAACACGAACGTAGCCTCAGCTTCCGTTTTAACAATTCTAACGAGTCTGTAAACTTAGATGTGTATATATCCTCCGGCTTTTTATCGATGTTTGTTTGAGTGAAGTGTAACTTGGTTATGGTTTGAGACAGCATCAGGGGTATGAGGCAGGATGAGTGTATTGATATGTAAAGACAGCATTACTCCTCTTTTTTCCAGCGCACTCAATTATTAGAGCGTCGTATGCGCCGCGTATTACCGCGACGATGTACTAACGCTGCTCTAAGCCGTACCTTCAACGTAACAATAGGTGACCCAAAACCCCAAGTGTCGTTAACGCAGTGGTTTTTTTGCAGTAAAACATTTCAAATTGTACCAGCTTAATGACGTTGAGGAGTTAACTTAGAGCGACGCGTTTGTTGTTTTATTTTTTTCTATTTCGTTGATCGCTTCGCGCATGCTCGTTGTCTTGTGTGTGTAGTAGTTATGTGTTATTGTTGTATGTACGTGTTGATTATAGGGCATCACAATTTATGAATAAATGGTTATTCATAAGACATGCAATCGTCATCATCATCATCATCAGCCGATACACGTCCACTGTTGGACATAGGTCTCCCCCAAAGATCTCTACATCGATTAGTCTTGCGCTGCCCGCAGGCACCAGAGGCGATTTAAGGTGGTTCATATGGAGGGATTTGGACTATTGCCCACCACTATAGCCCACTGCCGGTGGGAGTGGGATACTTGGAATGATAATGGAAAATCTAAAGTTTGTAATTATCATTTCAGATTAGATATTACAAACAAGTCTTTCTTGAATGGATAGAAGAAATAAATCTATCCCTTAGAGATAGATTTGTTCTGTATTCCAATGTGAAGCACGTTTTGATATCTGTCATTTAATATGAAGTAAAATTGATATAATGAAAAAACATCAAGATTATATTATTGAAACAATAAAATATAATTTATTAGCAGTTTTTAGCGGAGAAATATTTTATTGAGTGAGTTTGTTCGGTTGAGTTAATTTGCTGCTTCGGTATTTAAAAAACACTTATAATTTTCTTCCCTAACGCTTTGCTTGTAATAGGTACAAAAGTATCGAAATATTACAAAATATTTGGATTCATATGAGAAAAGTTAAAGAAAAACATATATAACTATTTAACATAGTTATGGGTTGTGGGGTGATATTACGTTATGATATTAGTTATTGATAAGTGGTTTCGGTGCGAACAGATCGTTCTCAAAGAAGACCGCAACGGAGCTGACGGACAGCGGCGTGTCGGTGGTGAGCGAGGGCACGGCCAGCGTCGAGCCGCGCATACTGCTCTGGATCGCGGAGGGCTCCGAGCGGTTGGAGCGGCTCGAGCGTCACGAGCGGCACGAGCGCAGCGACCGGAACGAGCGGCACGAGCGGCGGTACCGCGATCACTCCTCGCGCGCTTCCAGTGCCGATCGCGATGAATCGCGCCGCCGGGATCGTCAGATGCAACGGCCACGGTACTCACAATATTATTTATAAATACGGAGGTTAACTCTTTATCAAGTAACAAGGAGGTTGCTGTTTTAATGCTGGGGGCAAAAGTTGAAAATTTTGGGCAGCAATGTTTTCTCCACACACATCATCGTCATATTATATATATATATATAAATATATATATATATATGTATATACATATATTTTCATATATATAATTCAGAGCACTAGTAAATATCACCATCCACCGCCTAAACAACATGTGAAGTAGAATTCATTATATGTAAAAAAAATCCTATCCTGTAATTAACAACATAAATCATACAAGACCAGCTAGTAATAGCAAGTGGTGTTGCAGTGGTGGCGGCAAGTCCAGCGGTACGGTGGGTGCTGGAGCGGCGGGCGAGCACACGGTGGTGGTAGTGAGCTTCCTGGATGAGAACGTGCCCTATCGGTTCAAAGTGCCGTCCGTGCCGCTCACTCTCAAGACTTTTAAAGAGTATTTGCCTAGGAAAGGAAACTATAGGTAAGTTAATTAAATTAATTGTACTACAGGTGTTTTTATAATGAGGAAATTAGTATTTAAATATAATTTTTGTATAAAATATGAAATCTGTTTTATCCTCTATATTGTTCCGGTTTTTTTTTTAACATTGACAGAGAAGAGAGTTGTCTTCGTAAAAATTTATTAGAAAAACTGTTACATACATTATGTATTGCACAGACAGTCATATTTGTGATACGCCTGAAAGAAGAGGAAGGTCTAATCACTCTCTGAACTGGATCATCCGGTGAAGCAAAATGATCCAGATAAAAACAACATTTTAGATGTTTTCTTGGAGGTGTGAGATCCACCATTCATGAAAGACTTTGATGTAGTCATTGTGATGATATTTATTTATTTTTAATTTATTGGAAATTTTGTTTCAGATATTTCTTTAAAACGGAGTGCGCCGACCTGGACAACACGGTGATACAGGAAGAGGTGAGCAACGACAACGACACCCTGCCCATGTACGAGGGGAAGGTGATGGCCCGCGTCAAGAACATCGAGTGAGGTGGCGCATGCACCCTCATCGTCTGCCGCCATGTTGTGTACCGACACGTCCGGCGCCCGTGCTGCGGACTGCACGCGACCGATTTCGTTCATTCAGATTACGTCCTTGTGAATAATTAATATTAATAGTTTGCAGCGGATTTCCTGTTATAACTGTATAGTGCTGTGAGACAATTTGTATAAACAGTTTACCGTGTCAGTCTTTGTGCAAGCGGTGATCGCCTGTATAGGAGGTGGTCCGGAATGTATGCGCGTGTGCGGTGTGCGCATGCGCCAGGCGCCCTGTCTGTCAAGTCCTAGCGTAAGGCTGTTTGATATTGATGTTGAGAATAAAATGAGTTTAAATCGATTTAACAAAAAAAGTTTGTATGTTACTAATTACCAGTGATTCGCGGTCTTCGCCTTTAAATTTTTGGATTGTTTATGTATTTATTCGCTCTTTTTTTCTGTGAGTCTTGCCAGTTTCCGTAGTGTGAATTTTTTTTACTTTATTAACACACACATATCGAAAATCGTCAATGTAACATGTTGATAAGTTTATGTAAAGTTTTTTTACGGGAGCCCCGTAGCGTTGTATTTATGTTGTTATTTATTGAAGCTTTGAATTGTCGTGTTGATTTGGAAATAAATTTAATGAAGAATATATTTAAATCATGTCTACGTGACATGACGACTCTCCAGGCCACTGTTTGTAGCAATATTTTTTTTATTATTATTAAACAAATTTTGTTTTATATCGAATTGACAGTGACAGTAATAATCCTATGCACGCAGACAGGGCATCAGTAGACATTTTGTAAATTATTTATTATAAAGAATAACTACGATAGAGTTAATCGTAATAGTTATAAACAACGGTAATAATTGTAATATAAAATTGGTTCCTTCGCCGTCTGTTTTAGTCTATATTTTTTTTTATAATTATTTTCCACTCGAAGTACTTCAGTACGCTTACTATTGTACGATGTGTTTTTTTTCCAATTCAAACAGTACGCTGCCTCCGTTTAAATATTCCTAGTGTTATACGAATGACTGCTTAGTTTGTATATTTCATGATTAAATTAGGTGTTAACAAAGTTCTTTAAGTTCGAATCGAATCATTGTATACATTGATTGGATGTTAATAAAAATGTAATGTTTTATAATGAAATCTACGCCGGAAGTGAAAGTCGCGGGCGAAGCATGTATCTCCATTGGTGAATACTTTATTTCCTTTGACGCTTCCTAAAGAAATTACTAACTAAATAAAACACGATTCAACTAGACTTAGTGAAGTGAGTTTATAATAATATGAGTTTTTCCAGTTTGTTATAAAATTTTTATAATCTCCTAACTCATAATATTTGATGAACTCATTTCACTACAAAGGTAATTAATATAGGTGTCGGTAATATCTGCCAACATTCATAAAGTATAATCACATTTTTGAACATTATCTTCCACGATAAGACGAAAAATGTAGATTTATACGCTGTGAATTTAAGTGCGTTATATTTCTTTTACTTCCTTCCGTCTTGTCATGTTTCCAGAGAATCTTTCGTTAGATTTGCATCTCCGCTCAGCGTCTTCCATTTTCTCTGTGCGTATATCCGGAACTGTATAAATAAGCCTTCCAATGCATGATGGGATCTCAACAAATATTACTATCATTAAAGTTATAGTATAATGAAATGTGTAATATGTAAGTCGACAGTAAATGTAATTTCCGCTGTGCAGCTATGAATGAGTTTCTACCAGTTAGGGGGTAAAGGTTGTTTTTTACCTTTATAACCCGAACGAAATAGTTCCAACTGATTCCACTGGGCCTTATATTAAGATTTCTACCGCTAACGTTTTCACGAACAAACATACATCGATATTAAAATGTATCTTAACGTGAAGCTCAGTAGAGTTGTTGCTCTAATTCTAACATCTAGCCGTCAAGCTGGGCTTACCCCAACAACATCCAAGCTATATTGACTAGTCCGAATTCGTCCTGCGCCTGGTCCCGGCGGAAGCCGTCTGTTCCATCGCATTATGACCATCATCGAATGTTTCGCCGGAACCACGCGTAGTGCGTTTTGTCCATAATAGTACTTATTTCGTGTAACGTAAGGGTTAAATTAGCTCGTCGTGTCCGGTCCACAGCGAAGTGCAGAGTAGGGTTCAACTCCGGCGAGATGTGACGAGTGCACCAACGAATGCACAATATTGAGAATGGGGTGCGTAATCATGTGCCTTCAATGTTAATAAAGATTTCATAGTTGATGCTTCTAACTAGTTTGTAAGTTAACTCATGTAAATATAGTCTTATCGCGCTACCCACGATTCGAACTCTTTAATATTCTAAGTATTTAATTATACGTTTTATTTATTGCCTAATTGTGCGCACGGCCGGGCGACCTTGTCTTTGAAAGAGTTTTGTTATTTGCGAAATCTCATAATCGATTAATATCTTTGTAAATGTTGTTGCGTTGTCTGCCGCCGGTGCGCGTGTACCAAGAGCGTGCGCGTGCGTGCGTGCGTGCGTGCCGCCTGCGCCGTGCGACGTTTGTCCAGTTGTAACGTCTGACAGTGAGTGGTTGGTGCGCCGCCGCTGTGTATAAATAGATGAAATATATCGTTTTTAAATTATACCGTTAGGCACTTTCAGTACACAGTAGCGTCTCAAAGTACCTTACTTCGATGTTAAGTCAAAAGGCTCCACGAGGGCCCAAACTATATCAGAGTTAAAATTGCTTGTTAAAATTACCGAATACGGATAAATAAAATTATGTTTTACAAAATTAAGAGTGTAAACGTGGGCAAAAGTAATTGATTTGTAATAAATTTTAACTAGTATTACCTTCGGCTATTGTCAAATGGCTGCAGAGTTTAAATGCGATCGTCGATGTATAACAGATCGCTGATCGAAAGTCGCGCCATACAATATTTACAATCGTATTCAATGTCATTTCATAAAACAAATATTTATCGATTCTATTAGACATTAGAATATCGATTCTTTTAGTTCGCGTCGTGCGACTTTCGATGCGATTTCTGTTTCACGGTTAAAGAGTTTCACTAATCGGACTGTATTATTTTTTTATCTAGCACATGTAACATAAAAAAAATAAACTGGAACTGTGCCATACAACCGTGTATCATTCAGTAATGACCAAATCGCGTCACATTTATTTCACAATGATTCAGATAATGTAAACAAAGCTCGTGTGCATAATATTGTTGTATATGGCATATTCTAGAGACAGTACGAGATAAAGCCAGTATGATGTGGCGCTGGTTGATATACATATGCACGTAGCACTCTAATTGACATACAATGATGTCGTCTTACTGCGGTAATTTCTCTATAGCATCCTTCCTAAGTGGACAGATGACAAAACAATCGCTGGGAGATTCAAACAGCGCAAGACCGTGGCAAACATTGCAAGAGACCTATGTCCAGCAGTAGACATCCATCGGTTGAAATGATGATGATGATGATCCTTCAAATCGAAACACGGTATTCTATATACTACATTTTCGTCTCCGGCAAGAGAAATATATCATCAGCAAAATATATCATGTAGACCGGCTATACTCAACCTGTTGCCAGCCGGGCTTTTATGGTTGACTCATCTGGTGACCATTTTTCAATTACGCGTCCATTAGAAATGAACAATAATATACTGAATCTATAGACGACTTGAAACATTAACATTCCAGGAAGTTGCTTTCTGTGACTACTGTTTTAGGTCATCCCAACCACTATATCAGGTTTAATGGATCACGAATCCTTGAAAAATAATGCCGATTCCTACTAACCATGCTTCGTGAGGCTATTGAAATTAACAAACGTCCTATTTTCTTTAGAAAAGATGGTTGGGTTATACCACTTGTTTGGGATCCTATTGGTAATAAAATTAAATCAAAGACCAAGCACACTAATAGGACAATTCAAGACACGGTGGGCACATTTGGCGTAGATCGAACAGGTAATGATTAATTAGTTATACGCTGGGACATCTGCCCCCTCTGGTCATGGCTGCAGCAGATCGGTGTCGATACGTTGGGATAATAATACTCACTATAATGGTACGAGTTATATAAGTTAGCATTAGTGACATAAAAAAAAATTGCAGTGTTTATATTTTGTAGATTCATTAGTAGAGGGTATATATATTCTTCATTATAACCAATGGATGTTCATCATCAGTCGATCGACGTCCACTGTTGGACATAGGCATCCCCCAAAAATCATTAGGGGGAATTGGGTCGTTAACCCACCACACTGATCTAGTGCGGGTTGGACGATCAGTGCCTCGTCTGTTATACGTAGGGTGCGCCGCGAACATACAAGGTTGACTTGGGATCCGTAAGATGTGGGGCGGAACCCCTAACATCACTTGGAATGGTTGTTCACTGCTACGTATGTATCATGTTAGTGAGTTGAAGTAAAAAAAAAACAATGTTTGATAAATATTTTTATATTTACAAATTGCAAATGCAAAGATAATACAATTTTTTTATATCATTTACTTAAATTATACAATAAACTACAACTGAACAGAACACACAATTTATACATCAATACATTTTTTAATCATATTAACGTCCACAGCTGGATGTAGACCTTCCTCAAACTCAAGGTGAGACAGACAGCTAAAACTACGCAATAACTAGTTCTGATAACTGACACAATATTGTATTTAAACTTTCTATTGTTATCGAATTAAGTATTTTAAAACAAAGCTCCAGATATTAATTTTAGTAAAGGAAAAAAAAATTAATTCTTAGTGTAAATAGCTACGCACACAGGTGCGTCGAAAGTAGAATTGGATCACAATTAGAATAGAGTTACTAATTGAAAGAGAGAGACTAATTGAAACGTTAATTTTAAACTTCACTTCTTTTATTACTGATAATGTTGTATAGCCAGAATTATCCGCCTAGTGTGTAACATTACGCGAAGATGACCAGCTGCTTCTGATGTCTTTGATTGTCTGCGGTTCCAGTTTTCTTTTGCACTCGCGCAAGGTTTGTGTGAAAGTGCCTGGTCGACCCGGGGACCAATGGTACACTCCGTGCCGGTGTGTGTGAACGGATAGTTAACGTTCTTATAAAAAACCGTGTTATATTTTTTATAAACGCGTACAATATATGCAAATATCGTAGATACGAAAGGCTGATGATCGCTATCGGTGGAAGACATTGGGAAAGGTCTACATCCATTCGGGGATTAGTAAACACGATGACGATCACAGTGCGGTGCGTAGAGCGCGCGTAGGCCTGCTACGGCGCTTCGTAGCCGCGCGCTAGCTGAACGCGTCGCGCACGCCGCGCAGCAACCGCGTCGTCACCGCGTCGCGCTCCTCGTAGCCGGCGGAGCGCATGTGATGGGACATGCTCGATATTAGCTGAAACGTCACAACCACGAGGTGAGCAGCACGTGAAGGATGGCATATGATACACGATGATAGACAATTTACAACATAACTCTCCATCATCATATAGAGAAAAAATGTGAAGCCTCCTAACAATTTCACTAGCTACAACCCGCTTGACACCGGAGCACAGTAATGTTTGCACACTATTGTTGGGCGCAGAAATAGGAGCTGCAGTGGTACCTACTTAGAAGGTCTCTCGGACTCCAGCAACAGAAACCTTGCATTTACAGTAAAAAATCTAGAAATAAATATGGTAGACCTTCAATTTACTAAACATTCTTTTTAAAAAAAACGAGTGAAAAAGTGCTTCATATTCATCAAGTAAATGATTTGACGGTATATAATAATAAGGTTCTAATATAAATATATACTCAACAGTGTAGTACTGTATTGAAATATATACTTTATATCATGATGGACATTCGTCAGGTCCACTGCTGATTATAGTTCATGTATCACACTAATTTCACAAGGTAAAGTAGCGAGATACCCACAGGAAAAGGTGGTCGAGAAAAGATAGTTCCAGTATCATTATGTAAGTGTATATATGTCCATAGCTGAACAAAAGTATCTCCATAAATGAGCATTTTACTGATGGACTTAATAATGATAGGCTGAGCAGGTTTGAAAGGTTTATGATAAATACCTTCTCTAAATAGGTCATACCGGCCTGAGGACAAACATCTCTGGCCATATCTACACTCAGCTCATTCCTGTCCATGTCCTCCAGCAATATTGTACGCAGTTCCGATAGAAACTGATCTAGGTTTTCCGCGCTGAGATCCGCTCTCAATTTAACGCACAGCTGATAGCCAACCGGCGGGTCCGATTCTTTGCTGCGGTCGTCCTCCTCCACATGGAAACATCTGTAGATAGACAAACAGTAGTAACATCTTTAGTACAGTGGCTAAGCACTTGTTCAGTAACATGGAGATTATACACAGTATCAGATTGTTGAAAAGGCTTAAAATCGCACAGAGAGTAATGAAAAAGGGTTTCCTGCGTGATCGAATCGGTAATGAGCAAGAGATTGCTAGCCTCAAGCGGCAATGGGCAGGACCCTTCACTCGAAGGATTGTCAGCCGGTGGGGCACCAAAATCCTCGAATGGCGACCGCGTACCGGAAAACGTAGTGTTGGCAGACCCCCCACCAAGTGGCCCAACGATCTAGTGAAGATTGCGGGAAGCAGCTGGATGCGGGCAGTGCAGGATCGATCGAAGTAGATTTTTGGAGGAGGCGTATATCCAGTTGTGGACATCTGTCGGCTGATAGTGATGACATTACTTCCGTTGCATTGAGACAAAATATCATTTCTTGTAACCCCAGTAATTTCAATAGCTAATGTGTTATAAACCGGAAAAAAAAGTTTCCACACTACTGTTTGTCGAGTGCAATAGGCGCTGCTGTCGTACTTACATAGATAGTCTCCGGCAACAGAGATCTATCACTCTTATGCAATAGCAGTGTTACTGTGTTCCAGGTTTCAATATATGAGAGTCAGCATATACTGACAGGGCACGCATCCTTATGTAATGCTTTATGGGAACTGAAGGAGTCTGTATAATCGCAAAATATATAGGAGCTCTTGTGTACCTGTAGTGCGAGGCGTCGCGGCCGGGCGACCAGTGCTGTGAGGTGATGAGTGCGAGGAATGGTGCGCCCCGCTCGAGTGCGGCCTGCAAGGAGCGCTGCGTGCGCAAGTCGAGAGCGGAGGGCGCGCCAGGGAACGCGGGGTGCGAGTGGTGCCAACCGCATACCGACAGCCGCTGCGCCTGCAGCATCTCGGCCGCGCGGGCCTGCGCCACTGACATACGTACACACACTCATAAACATTTTTTTCTAAAATATGCCTCTTGATGAGGAGGGCATTAACTTGAAGGTCACTGATAAATCTTTCAATAACTATGTAACTATAGTAGGCTATAGTTGTATTAAAACAACCCGCATCGTTGGAAAAACGAGGGCTTTACGTCATTATCATTTAGATCTCCATACAGAATATCAGTCACCTGGATCCATGTCGCAGTGGGTGCGCGCGTTGGCAGCCGCGGCGCGGCAATACGCAGCGACAAGCAGGCACGGTGCGGAGGCGTGCGCCTCCCGCGTCACCACGCCACCCACCAGCCCCATCACCTCGCCGCGCGACGTGTGCGCGTGTGCGTCCATCGCCAGCAGCGCCGACACGTTCAATGAAACCTCACAGGGCGCCTAGGATAAAAATAACTGCCACTTAATAAATTATTTAACTGTTTCAAAAGTATAGTTATCATGGAAATTCGATTACAATCGACGATAGAACACATTATGCTAGTTTAGACCTCAACCAGTGGTTATTAGCCGATTTTTAGATATGGGGAAAAAATTATATATTTTTACAGATAACAAATAACTTACAGGTTTCTCGGAGTTGTAGACCCGACATTGGATCAAATGAATGGGTGCTTTCTTTTGAGATCTCTCACGCTTTGGTTCAGCAGCCACTTGATACAAGTCTCCTGCTGGAGTGTGCATTATTGTACAACCACCACCACCATCCTGAAAAATAAAAGGTATTTTTAGATTCAATGTTCAATAAACAAAAAATATATTGTTCACATCATAAAGTTAACATACTCACCAAGTTAATTTTCTTTTTTCTTTTAGGCATTGGTTCAAACTTTCTTAGTGGCACTGCTACAGGAGCATAATTTTTGACAATATCCAATGTACTTAAATTTAAATCCTGTGTAATATTTTTTTTTCTATTTTCTTCTATGTCACTGTCAATATCTATCTCTATGTCACTTTCAGGTTCAGAGTCATTTTTCTTTTCAATCTTGATCTAATAAAAAAAACAAAAACTAGATTAAAAGAAAACTACTACACATGTCAAATTAAAAGCACTTTAGACCTCGTTGAAGTTTAAATACAGTAGAATAGTCTATGGTATAAGATTCAATTTGCACCTAATTGAACATGCTGTATAACCGACCGTGTATAAATTGCTATGTAATCAAGAACCACTACCACTTCTTAACATCAAGTAATAAATATCACAATATTCTGCTTGTCTTTCTTCATCAATATGATGAGACAAGCAAACCCATCTCATCATCAATTCATATGCCAAGAGCACAAAGATATGTTTAAAAATTATAAGCTTTTTTTTTCATGACTTCTAAATAAAAAAATATAACCACAAAGTATAATTTTCTGTTACTTACAACTTGTTCCCCTTCTGAAACAGGCAAAGCTTGTCCTGAACCTAAAATAATCTGCATTTTTGGGCTCTTTGCACTATCTTCAGATACACCCGAGTCAATCCTTTTTCTTCGCAGTGGTGATTTTAGTATTTCTTTACTTTTATTCCTAACATTACTTTTATCATAATTCCTGGAAACTTTCCTTCTATGGTTGCCCATGTTCTTTCCTTTTATCTTCTCTCTGTGCTGTTTTGCCAAATTCTTTGACATAGCATCACCAACATCCATTTCAGCACCAATAGATTCAGTTGAACCAATAATAAGATCATCATCATAGAACAATTCTGTTGGATTTATAGCAATTAAAGCTGGTTCTTTAGCATCAATAATATTTGGTTTTAAAAGACTGTTTGTTGATTTGCTGTTGTAGTTTTTCTTTTTCAATGGAGTTCTTTTAATAACATGTATGGTTGGCTGTGCAGTAGTCACCAAGTTCATAGTTTCCCTTATGGTTATCTTATCGTCCGTAACAACCTCCTCTTGCACAACTGCAGGTATATTGTCATATTCCTCATTTTTAAACATTCCAAAGCTAGGAGTATCTAAGTTAACTCCATGCTCAGCTTCAATTAAAGCCTGAATTTCAGCTGGTGTTTTTGTTTTCAGATTTTGTGAAATTTTATGAATGTTTCTCCCATATTTCTCCTGCATAGAAGTATATTTATCTTAATTTTATATAACATTAAATCATTTCAATGTTTAAAAATTAATTAAATTTTGTACTAGGAATTACAGTATGAATATTAATATAAATAATATAAATGTACAATTAAAAAAAAAATTACTAGAAAACTTATTCTAGATATATTTAAGATTTATCTGTTTAAGTAAATGGGGAATAATACAAATCCAATAAATTTTTATTGATTTTATGATCTATAAATGTGTGGTCGGGAAGACAAGTACCTTTTCTCTATCCTTTTAACAAAGAACATTTGTACTGGCAAAGAGCATATTTTATTATCCACACATTTTTCACATTATTCTTGTAGATATGCATGTGGAATAGGCAAACTTCTAAAAGCATTGGGATTATTGCAAAGAAAGATATATTGCTTACCATTTCCTTCTTAAGAAGGTCCCTTTCACCTTGACTCCATATTGTATGAATTTCAGTACATTGTTGCTTTGTCGCACTGTTTCCCGATAATTTTCTTGATGGTCCCTCATTTAGCCTACGAAATTTGGTTTTCAAATCATACCAATTTTTTTTTCAAGCAGTGTTTGTTTTAGTGTTTCTTGTTCATGCAAGAATTTTTTTACTTCGAAAAGAGTTTCTAAAATAGCTCACCTATTAATATACTTATTCTGTGTATCATACCAATTCGTTGCTGTAGAATCTAGCAGCCACTGTGGATGAACTGTATCTTCTCTGTTGGAACAAGAAGGGCTATAACAAAATATAACATTGTTAATAGAACACAAACCATTACAAATGTTATGAGATAAATTGCATTAATTATTAATTTGACAATAAGTGCGCTATAGTTATAAAACTATTGTCAAACAGATATAAATTAATTAATTGGAATTAAAGAGTACGGATAGGCAATATTGATATAGGGTCTGCTAGGTGTACGATTCAATAAACTAATAAGAAAAACATAGTTCTTACATTCCTTGATTGTTTTGAGCCAAGCATGAATTAAATGAGAAATCTCCGAGAATGTCAATTTCGTCTTCATCCGCCATGTTTCGTGTTTATTATTATCGCATTCAACCACAGATTATTAAAAAAAAGTTTACAATTCACATTTTATTTAAGACAAAAGAAAAACAAGTTGATTGCTATCCGTTATACAATCTTAAAAATATTGATTTAACTTTAGATTTTAATGAAACATTTTCAAAGTAAAATTTACAGCTATGATTATCCTTAAAATTATAATTAGAGTACAAGCTTTTACATTTTTTCTAATAAAGTATTCATTTGCTCAGCTGGTTGATTACAATGTCTAAAATTAAACAAAATTATTGCCCATATAAGCAATATTTCCTTTTAGCATAAAATGTAATAAATATTATCTGTTTTAATATTATTTGATAACAAGTTGACATTGACAGAAAAATATCAACAAAACATTGGTACTAATTGTCGGTAATTATCACTGTCGATATCTACTTACAGTATTCACCGCGTATTATAAACTCACTTGCATAACATTTTTCACGCGGTACGTTACGACAGCGAGGTGTATTCCTGATGTTCTTATCAATTTACGTCTAAATATTGATTTTACTTCTACAAGATGAATAATGTTTTATTGCGTCTAAACGGTTTAAGAATCACTTCGGCACCCCTCAGATACTTATCTTTATCGGCAACTGTTAATAAAAATTATTCGTGAGTATTTTTATTATTAATCTATGTATTTTATATTTTATTTAAATTGACAATGGTTATTAACTTAAATTAATAATCTTGATTTTATTCTCATATTTTGGTACACTTTTAAGATGTAAACTTCTTGTGGTTGGAGGAGGGTCAGGAGGCTGCACAGTTGCTGCTAAGTTCACCAAACGGCTTCCCAAGGATTCTGTTATAGTTTTAGAACCCAGTTCAGTAAGTAGTCTTTAATTTTGATTTGTTTATGTTTTAATATACTGTACTATACATATGATTTAAAAAAATTATGTTTTTAGAAAATAAAAATATGAAAGAAATTTATAAATAGTTTGTTAAATTCCATCTTTATTTTAATTACAATTTATAACTGCTACTACATGGACAGCTAGAAAGGGAGTGAAAGACTAAATGTAGATGTACAGAATTTATATTAAATATATTGATTAATATACACTAACAATACAAACTGTTATTCACAGAATTGTTCTAAAGAAAATTTATAGAATTTATATAGCTTGTATAATTGTGTTTACTGTTTGTTATAATTACTTGATAATTCATATCTTAGACTGCTATACTAGTACATTTTATTTATTTTGTTTATGATATCATTAGAGTTTTCTGAAAATTATTACACTTTATTCAAGTATGTTATTAATCATTTTCAAAGTCTGCCCTTAGAGAGCTCTCAAATAGGTCCAGTCAATTTTACAATTGATCAAGATGAATAATCAATAAACTTTTTTTTATATAATTGATTTGGTGATATATATTAATTAATTGAAAATTGTTTTTTTACATTGTTTCTCTAAAAATTGTAACTCTGAATGGATTTGTTTTTCAAAAAAAATTGTATATGTTGCTCAATTAATATTTTATTAAAGAGTAAAAGTACAAAAATTACTAAAACATTTTACCATATCAATAGTTAAAATAAAAATATGTTCTATCATGTTACATAATCTCTGAGTTTGAGTATATGCATCAAAAATTATTGCAATTAAATGTACATTAACTAACATTAAAATTAAACATGTAGGGTTTTCCCTCAAAATAATTAGATTATAACAATGTAGACTATAAGTAAAATAAGTACTGAACAGAAATACTGTTGATTGATTGTTTTCTTGCATGTGTGAAGGTCTTATATTTAATGGACTTATCATCATGAGAATGCATGTGCATGTGTGTGTGTTTGAAGTTGTACAATATTGTTTTATGGATTCTAGTACTTATAAAGTAATCAACGTTGGCAGCCTGGGTAATTTTTACGGTCATGCATGTTTCTACATCACACAATATAGTTTTGCAAAAATGTACACATATCCAATGCATGAAATCTGTAAGCTGAATATTTTTAGCAGCATAACTCAATTGTTAAGCGACTCATTTGCATACGAAATTATCGACAGCAATATAAACGTTTAAGTGAGGGTTATTCATTAAATTTATTACCAATTGATAGCTTTATTGGGTAACTCAATTAATTTTATCAGTTTTAACTTTAAATGCCTAAAACAGATCAAAGAATAGTCCGTTATAAAATTGCTATATTTATACAGCACAAGAAATGGTTCAATGACATTAAGGAATGGACTGAGTTTAAATATCATCAGTGTAAAAGAATAGCAGAGGATTGAGTTGGTTTTCTCCATCTGATCGCCAAACTGCAGTTTGAAGAGGGCATCTAATTATGATAACATTTATATTGCTCAAAATTTATAAACAGCCTACTCTTTTTCCTTTGAAAGTTATAAGACTAGGGAGACATTCATCAAGTTGTTAATAGTAATAACTCTGTCAATAATGTGGTATTAGATACCACATTCTGCTCTTAACTTTGAAATATAATATATGACTCAATATGAGTATCATTTTTAATCGTACCACTAATTTTAATAGCTACACCGCTTTTTACATACACTACTGTTTGGCGGCAGAAAGTAGTTGCGGTGGTGTACCATTCATAGATACCACCAGTCTTAAGAATAACACAACTTAAAACGTTAGTGTTGTAGACCTCCAAGATGTTATAATCATTCTAAGTAGTATATTGTTAATGGTTGACTTGTTAAATTCCACAATATTGATATCTTACTCATCTAGACAGTGTATAAAAACTCTTAGACTAAACATCTTCACGTATAATAGGCTGTGGATGCGCGTCCACGAGTGCTGTATCAGATAAGCTGTAAGAGTCGCAATGGCTTGCAAGCGCTTACATCATTAGAATCTAGCTCTTTACTTATTCAACGTGGAGCAGATGGCTTACAATTGCGAGCATGTGCATTCTGACGTCATTATAAGAATCCAATCGAGACTAGAATATGTTATTAGCTAGCAATACTCTTCTAGTTCGCTGATAAAGATTAATTCCTGTTTTTCCTCCAACATCAAACCTCACTTTGATATGAAATGTTTTTAGACGCACTACTACCAACCACTGTTCACGCTGGTCGGAGCCGGAGTCAGGCCAGTGTCCGCCACGTGCCGCTCCGAGAGGAGCGTGCTCCCGTCGGCTGCGATTTGGATCCAGGACTCGGCGCAGTCCATCGAAGCCGACAAATGCCGCGTTACCACCGGGAAGGGTGACGTTATCGACTACCAGTATATAGTTATAGCAGTGGGCTTAAACAATGACTACAGTATAGTAAGCATATAACAATACGAAATAATATACATAGAATTAAATTATGGACAGTAATCACTAGTAATGTTCCTCAGTCTCTCTTGCTAGACACCATCCATTTGTCTTCTTTTCGAATGTAGGACATGTAGTGGAATTTGCTGGGTGGTAGCAGGATTTTCTTGAACTGCATAGCTAGCTAGTTACCATTCTAATATCGTAAATTTTCCACCATAGAAACTGTGTTTCAGTTGGATAGCTATATAATTTACGTTGACACATATTTGCGTCCGAGCTGGGCGAACACGCTATTGATCTTCAGCCTCATATGACATTTAATGTTAGGTTTTACTACCGCACTGGCTATTTTTGCATCATAGCAGTAATATGCAAGTGTTACTTTGTTTCAGTTCGAATTGCGTTGTTACTAATGAATTTACTGTTCAATTTTGTTATTTCATGTCTTAGAGTGAAGATAAGAAGCAGATATAACATCTACCGTTTCATGAAAGCCCTCGTTAAAATTTTTAGGTCCCCGGTTTAGAAGAGGCGTTGGAGGACGAGAAGAGCGGCGTGTCGACGATCTTCGATGCTGCGTACTGCGAGAAGACGTGGCGGGACATGCAGCGGTTCAAAGGTGGTAACGCCGTGTTCACGTACCCCAACTCGCCGATCAAGTGTCCTGGGGCGCCGCAGAAGATCGCCTACCTCGCCGACTCCTATTTTACTAAGGTAACATTATTTACAATGTTTGAGGCTAAAGAGTAAATTGTTTTTATCATCATCCATGGTATCATTTTATATATATTATCACGGCAGTCGCGACAACGACTGCCGTGATAATATATATAAAATGATAACTTGATATAATTTTGTAGTTGATATGTAAGTAGCTCAGATTTTTTCCTTTTGAGGGTTTCCATCGAGTATTAGTAGATGTAATAATAAGCGGGCAGTTTGTTTACTTTAATTAACATACATAAAATATTAAGAATTCTCACGGACAGTATGTATATTTAGTAAACATTAGCTTCAGATGTCCAAACAATGGGTGAAGTATCGCGAGATGTTTGTAGGAAACTCAAGCTTTAGTTTATATTTATAATAATTGCGATATCGTCACGAGCTGTGTTGATATAACACGTGGTAACTGTAAATGGATATGTAAAACGAAAACCTGACGACGGAAAATAAAACATTTCTTTCTAAACTATACCGTTGAACATAAACGTAATTGTTGTTAAAAGTTAATAAAGTATTAGTCTTGTATTCCTAAAACTCAACTAACTCTCATGAGATACCGTCTAGGAACTACCGTAGGGCCAATTTCTGGCGCCAAAAAGAGTTACATACTCCTCATTACTTAGTAGGGCAAGATGTCATCATCATCATCCGATAGATGCCCACTGCTGGACATGGGCCTGCCCCCAAAGATCTCCACACACAGTCAGCATGGCCTTCAGTACCGCTTGGCATTAGGGGTCATCGTATGTAGGGATTCGTGTGGGAGGATTTGGGCCAATTCCCACCACGCTGGCCCAATGCGGGTTGGCGGGAGTCAGAGCCTCGTTTGTTAATAAGCAATGTGCACTACGAACAGTTAAGTTTAGCTTGGGTCCTGTGAGTTGTTGTGCTGTATATCCGGGTGTAAAGGGTCCCTTACACCCGGATATACAGCATCTTATATTTCTTGCAGACCAGCGCACGATAGTTTACTCTATCGTGCGCTGGTGTTAAACATTACTATTAGTTATTGACTAAAATCTCATCTGCTGTCCCAATTGCGGAGGTGGTTGAAGCGCACCAGGCTGTTCATACGCCAGGCATTATTTCAGGCGAACGTGCGTTCGAAAGCTGACATCTTGTACAATACTTGCCTGCCGGTGATATTCGGCGTGAAGAAGTACGCCGAAGTGCTGCTCAAGGTTGCAGAGAGGAAGAAAATCAAGGTCAACTACCGAACAGTGCTCAAGCAGTTGGATCTGAACAGGAAAGAGGCTGTGTTCTATTGCTCCGCAGATCCGAGCCAGGTAAGCAATGTTGAATGAGGCATGCAACAAGGCATAGGATCAGGAAGAAATTACCTAAAGTCTTATTATTGACAAGTAAAAGAGATCACTCATATCCTTACTACTACATAGTATGTAATTTGAAGTAAAAATTTAAATTCTATCGCCACACAGTAGGTGTGCACAAATTACTACGTTCCGGTTTGTAGAACCATGTAGCCAGTGAAATTACTTGAGTAAAGTTACTTATCATCCACCAGTTATAAAAGTAAACCCATGTAATATTGTTTCCTTTCAATCCTCATCAGGAGATGACGATACCGTACACCATGATGCACGTGACTCCGCCCATGCGCACACCGGACTTCCTGTTCGACAGCTCCGACGTAACCGACCAATCAGGCTACCTCACCGTCGACAAGTACACTCTGCAGCACACAAAATACCCGAACATCTACGGGCTCGGCGACTGTACCAACACACCAAATAGCAAGACGGCTGCTGCAGTCGGTAACTACACGAGCTTCAACTACTTTTCTTTTTAATTACAAATATCATGTCGTAATGACTTCCTGTACAAGGTTTCTGGTACATGACTCTTATTAACCACTTAAAATATTTGCTTATTAATGGGAATTCCCCTATTTAACAAATAGAGGAATTCCATGTACTGTCATTTTATACTTATTTATTGTTTGTTTCTTATCTTATATACATGTTGCCTGCATCACTAATATCTGGCGCTAAGTCATGATGGGGTTAATAATAGGAATAGCAGCCTTCTTGTTTTATTTTTGAAGACGTCCATCAGTAGAATCGGATGGAGATGTATAAGTTGGTATGTCGATTGAATCTCGTGCGATAACCAATTCTATACCTAAGGGGCAGATCTACAAATCAACGTAAATGTGAGTAACCATGCTACATCTAGATTCCAGATCACGGAAATGATTCAATGCATACTAGTACATAACTGATACTAAATATCAGGAGTCAGATTTTTTTTATCGGTTAACAATCATAATTTATTTCAGCGAAACAGAGCTACGTACTGGAGCAGAATCTCCTGCGCACCATGAAGAAGGACAAGCCGTCAGAGGTTTACAACGGCTACGGCGCGTGCCCCTTGGTCACCTCGTACAGCACCTGCATCATTGCGGAGTTCATTTACGACGGCGTGCCTAGGGAAACGTTGCCCATCAACCAGGTAGAACTTAAACCAATCAACCAGATAAATATTGGTAACGGATAGAACAAGTGTGATGAAGGCATTTGTCAACTACACTCCATACTTCACATACCGTTAAGGTTAACTCAGAATCCTATGGCTTTCATATGTTGACATTTGGAACACAGCAATGCTGTCATGGTGGCGAGGTTTAAGTATAACTGGTAACTGCCTCGATATCAAACCAGGAACCTCACAGTTAATAGGCAAGTGGTGAGTTATTGCGGAGATAATTAATAACGACTTATATATTAGTTTGCGGTAGAAGTTTAATATGACCGGGTACTGGACGATGGACTGAACATATATATATTTTTGCTGGCTTTAAATGGGTTATCATGATAATGTGGAACTTGATACAATTACTGGTAACAAAATATCACAGGTAACAACGCATTTATTGCCTAATTTTTAACCATGGTTGCGTTGAAATTATATGAGTAATGAAAAAAATCTTCATTCCCAGGCAAGGGAGAGCATAATGGCATATTACATGAAGAGAGACCTGTTCCCATTCCTGTACTGGCACTTTATGCTGAAGGGCAATTACAACGGACCTGATTTCGTGAGGAGCATCATCAATCCGTTCGCTAAGTGACCACTTGTTAATAATCCACACGTCACTAACAATTACAAATGTAAATAACTGCTATTGTTAGATTTAACAATATATGACATAAACACACACATATATAAATAAATATATACAATCCATATTTAACACGTGTCAACATTTGATAACGGTTTCTTACCCGGATGGAGCATATTTACCTGTTATTTTTTATAAGTAATAATTTCTAATTGTCGCTAAGTAAACACGTAAGTTATTGATATAAACAAAAACGAAGTTTCTGCCCAATATTGACATAAAAAAACTGTAGTTTTTTTTCATATTTGTATAGAAATATATAAAACAAACAAATTGGGGGTTAAATTCAACACTGTAGTGCAACCGTTTCCTTGTTCCGGAAATGAGATTATTGGTAGTGACACTTGACTATGATCTTGTCAAAACTACGTACAAGATGTGGTGATGAATATTTTTACTCACATATGAGAAATTAAAACTAGTAAATGATGAAAATCCCTCAAAATTAGTTTACGATGATTATGTTTTAATATGGCTTTGTTTTAATTAATTCATGATATTTTTATGAAATTTTCTTTTAAAGTAAAAAATGTTAAGATTGTCGCCAATGAAATTAATTAGAGTAAATACTCAAAAAAATATACTGATTATTTATGTATAGTAAAATCGGAAATATATTGATTTGTAAACACCGCTTTGAAAAGTCGGTTTGGAAGTGTGATCGCAGGTGGTCTACATGTCAGGAAGTCGTGGGTTCGATTTCTTGTGTAGAAAACTACATGTTCCAAGAATAACTGCTTTTGGGTACACATAACATCCAATAACTCGCTCTTGGCGATGACTATTCAATAAAATGTCTTCATTTTCTGTGTGGAAGGCCCCGAGTCCCAGTAGTGGGAACATTAAGATGACTGTTTATTGTATATTTTTAAATTAAATGCGTTAAATGAATGTAATCGTGATTTAATAAAAAAATACATATTTGTTATTTTAACAACGACATCTGTTATATTATTTCTACACTATACACTTAGTTTGATACAAACGAAATTAATGTTTTAACTCTGATCTTTTGTATTTTTATTTTTTATATTCATTTCTATTTATAAGCATACTCATATGTATTATGATATTTAGAGATTTATTTTATGTTGACAGTTGATTAATGTTACCTATTTATAAATAACTGGGGTAAAACTTCCTATATGAATGTTGTTTTAACAAATGCTTTTTTTAAATAACACTATTGCTATTATATAAACTACATGTTATAATGTATATGGTATGAATACTAGGTATAATACAAATTATTAGGAAATTTTTAATACATTCGAGTCACCTGTCTAGCAATTTGAAAAAAATATGTTAGCCTATCAGCTCTACAGATGATAAATATTTATCAGAAATCAGTTTGTTTTAACCTAATTTGTGTTATTTTAAACAATTTATCTAAAATTGATGTGAATTAATATTGATATTATGTGATAAGATATTGTTATTAGTGTTATTTATAAACTTATTTTGTTAATTAATTTGTCGATGTGCATTGAAACTACCAATTCTCAAATGTATATGAAAAATTTTGTAATTTATTATCGGAACGATACCATTGTGGGATGTTTTTTTTAAAAATCATGATGGTTTACGTACATGTCAAAAATTTTATCAAAATGTAAATATTTATTAACATCTAAAATATATTATTACTAAAAAAAAACAGTATTTCAATATTCCTGTTTTACTAACTAATATCATTTCATGGACACCAAACAGAATACAAGGAGCAGTAATGTTGAGAACTTCAAGTAAGGTTTAAGTTAATAGGCGTTGTTAATAATATTTATCTAATTAATTGAAATATTTGATTTAGACATTGAATACTATAGAGCTCGTTAGGTCATGTCAGGGTATGTGTTTAACTGCTTCCGAGGTGCAGTATACTTGTCCTGTAATATAGGTTCCTGGTTTGAATCCGGAGCTCCATATTAAAATGTTTGGTGGGAGAACGGTTTGTATCGGACCCAACAATATATGATATTAATTCCTAGTATCCGAAGGGAAATCTTCGAAAGATATTGTTTTCTGGAGGACTGTAGAATCGACCAAAGTTCATTGTTAAAAAAAAGGATTTTAAAGTTACAAAAGAAATCTTTACAAGACTAATTTTCAGAGGTTCTCAAATTAGACGAAGTCTGTCTTTTAGGAAACTAGTAACATTAAAGTTACTTTTACATAAATGACTAAAATTTATCACATAGATGCAAAGTATTGATAGTTGGCGGCGGTGCTGGTGGTTGTAGCATAGCATGGAGATTATCAAAAATACTAAATGGCAAAGATATTATCGTGTTGGAGCCTTCTGATGTAAGTGTTTAAACTAATATGAAGTTTTGTCATAATCTTCTATTCCCATAGAAAACCTACATATTCTACGATTACCTTCTGCGTTGTATACGTAACGTCTATCAATCCTCACTTGGCCAACGTAATGACTAAATGGCCTTAACTTTTCAAAAAAATTCCTGAGTTTCAGTAGGAGGGACATTCAGTGGGCATTTTATTATATTTATTAAAGCTTAATATATTTCAGCTTTTGAGGAAATGAAAGGTTTATGATTAATTTTTAATCACCAGGTACACTACAACCAACCCGTGTTCTCACTCGTGGCGGCAGGTATAAAGCAATTTAATGATTGCCAAAAATCTCTAAAGTCCATACTGCCGCAAGACGTGGTGCGAGTTAAAGATCACGCCGTGGAATTTGATCCATGCAATAACTTAGTGCATACAGAACAGGGTGATAAGATTAGCTACGACTTCATGGTAGTGGCGGTTGGCCTGAAGAATGATTACGATAAGGTACGTTTGCTACGTTAAAATATGTTCTTGAAAAATCTAAGCTTTTATTGCATAGTTTTAAGTACGTTCACATCTTCTTTATTTACCTCGGATAAAAATAGGGATTTTTAATATAATTTAGCACATGAGTTTGTGAAGTTAGTACCACTCAAAAGAGATTACATAATGTTTGATTGTTAGTTCTATAGTTTTAAGCTTAAAAGGTGTAACGTTAAATAAAAAAACACTTCAGAGAATAATTATTAGAAGAATTTGCAGATTCCAGGTTTACTTAATGCACTAAACAATCCTCGTAGTTGTGTGACGACGAGCTATGCACCGCAGTACTGCGAGAAGACGTGGTGCTGCCTACAGAGGTTCCGAGGTGGCCACGCACTATTTACGTCTCCGAGTCAAGTTGGCAAATGTTCGGGTGCAGCATTGAAAATCATGTTACTCGCTGATGATTATTGGAGAAAGGTATTATTTTATTAAAATATTGATAGTTTTATCCCATGGGTCTAATAATCTCCGGCAACAGAGAACACCTAACGGTGAAAATGAGCAAACGTTCTACTATCAAGATTAAAGAGAGATGCACCTATAATAGTGAAAATAATACACTTTGGCTCACTGATATTTTACTCAAAACTATCGTTAAACTTTTGGCTTTTTATTGTAACAACATTAAACATTTTTAGTATTTTTTAGTATACATTCCGTCACTTATTTTAATCAGATAAATATTCAATTCAACGAGCAGTTATTGCATCTTATCTTTATTAGCGCTTCATTGTTATGGTCAAATAATTTACTATAAAACAATTAAACTCGTCTAGTCGATGAAAAACACTGATGATTATTTTATGTGCTGGATCCCTATAATGTGCATTATTTACAACTTTATTTTTAGATCTCAGTATAGGCTATTAAATGTAATATAATATATTCTAATACAGCAAAATTTACGTTGCTTCACCAACATAACATTCCTTACCGGCGGAAGCGCTCTGTTCGGAGTTAAAAAATATTCAATAGCTCTAAATAAAGTTACCATAAACAGAGGTATCGCAGTGAACTGCTGTCTGGATTTGATCGAGCTAACTCCTAGAAGCGCAAATTTTATAAATGTTAATGGACAGGTGATGTAGATTTTATATTCTTACTGAACTTTAAATTTTTCACGACTTCCCGTCCAAAATGAGACTTATTATAAAAGAATAAAATCATATATTCTAGGTCATAACCATTCCGTACAATTTCCTACATGTTACGCCGCCCATGTCCCCGCCCACTTGTCTCACGAAATGCAAGGCACTGATCACAGAGGCCGGCTTCTTGGACGTGGACAAATATACATTGCAGCACAGGGTATTCCAAAACGTATATGGGATAGGAGATTGTACGAGTACACCAAACAGTAAGACAGCTGCTGCTGTTGGTAAGGATGCACCGTAAATTATTTAGATCATACCAAGATCAAAACATATTGTTAATTCATTAACTACTGCACAATATTTAGCAAAATACAACAATGGAGAATTGATCGGTAAGTAGTAAAATAAAGGATTAGGATTTAGAAAGTAGACGCTTTTATTCTGAACATACTGTGAGGGAAATTGAGTACATAAAAAAACTGACGTATGGCGTTGAGTGGTTATGGTAACCTATATTTTGAAGCATACGTAATCTTTACCACTAAATATGTAAAGTTGACATATTTCCAACAGGTCGTCAGAGTTACGTAGTTGAACGTAACCTAATAAGCAGTATTGAGGGAAAAGAACCTCTTATCGAGTATGAAGGTTACGGCGCGTGTCCCATCATGACGTCCTACAGGAAAGCCATACTGGCGGAATCTGTGTACGACAAGAAGCCTTGCGAGTCATTCCCAATCGACCAGGTTGTGTATTTGAATGATATTTATACACAAAAATAACCATCTCGCCTTTGTGCTCGCATTGCGCTTGCATTGATATGTCCCAAACACTCAAAAATACGTATAAATTCTGTAGGAAAAATTTCGTTAATATTTTTCCACTGATAATGGTGATGATAAATCTCGTAGAGAAATTAACATTGTGTGGACTCGTAGGATAGTGAAGTAAAAAATGAAGTGATAAATATTTTCAACAGGAAATATGTCTATAATTCCAACATATATATTTCGTATAATAAGCTGTAAATATAAGCCAACTGATGACCGCTAAGATACAACCCCTGTCCTTCAGTCCTGCGTTGCCGATATTCAATTGTTTCTTGAGATCCTTACCAGATCGTCGTACAACTTTCCTTTAATTATTTATATCAATTAATTCTAGTGTAAAGAACAAAAGCTGCTCGGATTCCTGACCAAGAATTACTTTCCATATTTCTATTGGAATAAGTTAATAAAAGGAAAATGGAACGGGCCTCTAAATATCCGTAAACTAATCAAACGTTGAGATAATAAACAAAAAAAATATCCATTGAAACTGTTTTATTTAAATATAATTTAAATTTAATATTTTAAAAGCTCTATTTACAAATGCACAGATGATAAAATTAATTACATTAGTCTGTTAAACAGAAAATTAAATTGTTGTACACCATCTTTATTAATTCAACGAATTCGATATAATGATTAAAATTTACTAGGAACAGTGTTAAATTATTTTATTACAAATAAAAGGAAGCATTTTTTGTAACGAAGTAAATTTTTGCGATTCTTTACCATCAGGTGCCCATTTTGATATTCATTGCGAGCAACAAAAGTTTTATGGTAATTATTATTGTACACAGATAAGAAAATATTTTAATTAACTAATTTGCAACTTTTTAATACATTTAATAACATTTTCTGCCTAATATTGGAAATAAAATTTGGTAAACATTTAAGTGACAAAGGACAGAAAATTTTATATTTTTAACTTTTTCAATTCACTCCTCTTCATATATTATCATCTCTTACAGACATATATTATAATACAATAAAATAGCATTTTTTATTTGTATATAAAAAAAAATTATAACAAATTTAATTTGTGCTAATTATTTACAAGTATACCAAGAAATATAATCAACTACTGTTGGATCATGATATTTATTTTACATCATTGTAGTAATTTAAACTTTTAATATGTAATAATCATAATTACATTATTTAAAAAAACATAATTTAAAATAAACACAATAAAGGAAATGGTTTACAAAAGCAACGATTATAACTGTAGCAGGTGTCTGTCTCCTTTTTGTATTCTACTTCCTCATGATATGTGCACGAGGTCTCGAAGCCGACATATTTAGACGTCGTTTTCAAATCATGTATATATGTGTTGTTACTGGTAACTATTATAATAATAATTTAGTAATAAATTATAGTAATAAAATCAGATATTCTTATTTGATTAAAATATTAACGATACATGATACAGTGCGAATATTGGGATTCAGATACGAATCAAACCATATGTCCAAACCAGTAAAAATCTTGTTGGAAGATTTACCAAAAGAACTTTTGAAGAAATTGGTTTATAAATAGTTTTTTTTAAAAAACAAGAACATATTTCCAATTTAATTTACTACAAATCACAATTTAGAATTGCTATTTTCCTTCTCCTTGTAAGTAAGACAACCTTATTAATTAGCTTTAAAATATCAGTGCGTGAGACCACCGACATCCTCTGTGAACACTAGCTTTTGTAACATCAGCTATTTCGATAGCTAAATGACTTTGCGACTGATCAGCGTTTCTGTAAGGAGGTTACTTACAAAGGACGCTGTATATAAGTTATATATTGGCTGCTTGAAATGTGTCTCATACTAAGCCTTATTCAACGACGCGAACTGTTCTCTTTGCATACCATTACTAGTTTTAACATCGGAAGCACTCTGACGTTTGCGTTTCAACGCCGCTTGGCGTATCCTGTGCCGCCTCCTGTTCCTTACCAGGTAGACTGAAAGTGCTACCGCTATAATTAACACTACTAGTATACAGCCGGCTAAAATGAACGTCAGAGAGCTGATCGTGGATCCGGAATTCGCTTCTGTTGATGGTTCCAACTGAAACAGAAGAAAAGAGGAATTATCTTCTAACTTATTTTTTATAACGTTATTATTCACACGTGGTAATAAATTTAAATAGTATGAGTAATTTTAATTTTATCTTATATAATTTTATTTCATATAGTAATATAGTAACTCATTCCTGTTGAAGTTTTTGTCAATGATAATTGACAAAAAACACAATAATTAAAAATCAATGCTTTATGCGCGAATGTATCATAAAACAGTCAAATTACCGTCCCCATGGCTGGGGTACAGGCCTACCTTCAATATGAGAGCGATTGTACCATAGTCACCACGCGGGCCCAATGCGGATTGGTGACTTCACAAACACCTTACAATAAATTTTAATTCATGTGCAAGTTTCCTCGCGATGTTTCCCTTCACCGTTTGTATTTCACTGTTGTTACTAAAGTACATAACTTAAATATTAATGTCATTGGTACATGCCGAGATTAGAACCCGCGATCTACGGAATGCAGGGCGCACGCTGTAGCCATTAGGCCAGCAAGCTACTATGCGAATGTACACCGTATAGAATGATTTTTTTTGAAAAATGTATTATTTTCATATGTATGGAGCACTTACGATGTAGGTGCCCCGCGGGCCGGAGCGCCGCATCATCTCGCCGCACATGACTTGGTCGGTCCAGTTGTACCAGTGCACCAAGCGCAGGCCCTCGTACGCGCGAGGAGATCCACACCTGCAGCATCAACGTAACCATATATAAATCTCTAACTGAGTCCATGTAAACTATGTCCATATAACAATTGTGTGAAATTCAACTTGAAAATTCCTTTTTCTCCGAATGAAAATTTAATTCAATCACATTTAATCATAGTACATACTTTCATTCAACACACCATTTATTGAAAAGAAATTCGAAGAGGTTTAAAAAATATCAAATCATACGTTTGTGTTTACAAATAAAATTACATGGAAAGTTCACCTGATGGTAAGTCACACGGCCGCCCATAACAATAGGGAGCTAGAAAAGATGATACATCTATCACCAAAAAGGTCTAGTCGCATTGAGCTTGTTATCCGAGTAATTTCATTTATACAGAATTTATATAGGAACAAAGTAATGTTTGCACACTACCGCTTGGCGGCAGGTACAAGCTATGCAGGGTGGTAGATCAAGGATCGAGGAATATATAATTTTCTTGATCTTGTAATAAAACAAATTCAATACAGTCTATTACTTCACCTAAGTTCAGTTAGCAATCTCGAGTTGGTCTTATACAAAACGGGCAGTAAGTCATTCAACATCCATTGCAGTTGACAGGAGCACTCCCAAGGATTGTACTGTAAGTTAGCACCCTCGCTCAGTGCGGTCCACTCCAGCAGGTCCTTGGATAGGTGAGTCAAATTGTTCTTGCTAATGTCGATCTGCAAGCATTTATTCTAAGTTTATTAAACAAAATTTAAACATATAGTTTTTAGGATTATCAAAAAAGTTATGCCTCCTCTACTCTCCCGTCTATCGAAAATATTTATAAGAATAATGGAATGATTACTAATATGTTTAATAAATACTTCTTTAATAATCAGATAGAGAAAAATTGGCCATACAATTCGAACTCAAAATACAAATCAGTGGTTTGGGAAAAGCATCCGATAACTCCGCATATCCGCGGTAACTAAAGTAGAGATGGCCTTAATGGTTGCCGTTCTTCGTAATAAGATGGCACTTTAAAAAGAATAAGAATAGACAATTATTACCATGCACAGAGACGTTGCATCGAAAGCACCTTCTTCTATTTCGCTTAAGGAACCGCAGTTATTCAAGTATAGATAGAAACAATTTTTTTCATTGCCATCCTCACCCCTTCCTATAACATTACTGAAAGCCTTATCTTTCACAATAACTAACTTATGCATATCACTCAAATATAGACTCTTCAGAGACAAAATGTTTTTGAAATACACGTCTTCTATCGGGTTACCGTCTAATCTCAATTCCTCTAACTTAGGTAATATTTGATTATTCAAACACTTTGGTATTTCGGATATTAAATTATATGAGAGATCTAAACTGAACAGTTTAGGTAGTTTCTTTTCCATGTTAACGTCTTTTATTTGATTGCCTCCGATATTAAGAACCTGTAATAGAGTACAATATAAATTAATATGTTGAAGTAAAACCCAAGTGGAGAGATAAGTAAGAATATTTACCTCTAAGTTATCAAAATCAACTTGATTCTCATTGTACATATCCGAAAGACGATTGTACGATAAATCGATGTAGGTGATACCATTGGGGAATGTAGGCCAGTGGTATAAAGTGTTTATTCTTAATATGGCTATCTGGAGTGACGACGGCAGAGCAAAAGTGAAAGTTATGTTGTTCTGAGCAAGGTTTAGTTCCCGTAAGTTGACACAAGTGAGAAACGAATTCTCTTCTACAATCTCTATCACATTGTTGGACAGGTCTAGAAGTTCGCTGCGAATGTGAAAAATATAATTGTATTTACAATTACAATATACAGAAGAAGTAAGGGTACATTATGTAATATCCTAGTCTAATCTTCAGTATGTATATATTTTTGACTAATTTAAAATTTTTTTTTTGTTTGAATACGAAATATTTATGATGCAAACTGTAATTTAAAGTTGCCATAATGAAATGAAGAAAAATCAATTGCCATTTTATAACAGTAGTACACACCGAACAAGGGCAAATTTATTTCATCTACTCTTAAAATAACACAACGTCTTCGAAAAGTGTATATTATCGTAACGTTAAATGATTATAAAGAAACCTGTAACTATAACCATTAGCTATATTATATCAAGTATTTGTTATAAAGATAAAAAGACGTGTTCTATAATTCTATTTTTATAAGCTTATTAAATATTTAAGTAATGGGATTCATGTAGTCCCGGATATTCGCGAAATGAAACAGGCATTACGAACGAGCACTTACATACTATTGTCAACAGGAAACGACTCCTTGGTCACGGATCTTATTCTGTTGCCGCTTAAACTCAATCTTTTAACAACTTTAAAGGGTTCACTCTCAGTCTTCTGTAACAACAGATCATAGATTCCATTCTTGCTTAGATCCAAGTCTTCTAGCTGTAGCATTGGGCTCAGCGCTTCAACGGGTATCTTTTTCAGTAAATTATTTTGCAAATTTAATCTTTTTAAATTATTTACATACTTAAAATCTAACGGATTCAAATGTGTCAATTTGTTATAAGAGAGATCCAGTTCCTCCAAACTTTCAATTTTTGTAAATAAATCGGGCGTGATCTCGATCAATTCGTTTTGGGCGAAGGAGAGCCTCTTTAAGTTGGGTACATCGCTGAAAGGATCGGGCCAATAAGCTTTGATGGCGTTATTACTGAACCTTAAGGTTTCAACTTGCAAATTGGCAGGTAATCTGAAAAATAAAACATTAATATTGTTAGTTTGTTTGGCTTCATTTGGTCGCAGAGGTCGATGTAACTCGGGAACCACCGTGAAGTTATCATTGAGATATGATCGATAAGAAGATCACTTCCGGTGGGGGTGAGATTCGCAACACAAACACTTGCGGCACAGTTTTCGGCTTTGATTGATGTGAGAGCGGCGTCGCGGCGATAAAACGGCCATCGACCTTCAGTGCAATTAGATACAAAAAGTAAGATATAAAATTTTACAAGATCTTTTTACGCAAATGAAAAGAATAATACAAATCAATGTCGGTGCGATTAGACAGTGTTTGATGCATGTATTAGGGGGACCGGAAAGTAATGTCGTTTTCTTACGCTAAATACAAACACATACATTTTTAACGAGTCTTTATTTTTAATCAATGATGTATTCCCCATCATTGTCAATAACCTTTTGCCATCTAGTGAGTAAATTTTCAATCCCTGATCGATAAAAATTAATTGGTTTTTCGGCAAAATATCTAAAGATGGCATTTTGGATATCATCCAAATTTGCAAATGTTTTGCCACTTAAAAAGTGTTGCAGCGCTCGGAATAAGTGGAAATCCGATGGTGCAACATCGGGCGAATATGGTGGATGAGGCAGCACCTCCCACCCCAATTCATTAATTTTTTCTAGAGTTCGCCTTGCGCAGTGCGGTCTTGCATTGTCATGTTGGAGAATGACGCCTTTTCGGTTGACAATCGCTGGCCACTTTTCAATTAAAGATTGATTGACTCGCTGCAATTGTTCGCTGTAGAGGTCTGCAGTAACAGTTTCTCCAGGTTTCAGTAATTCAAAATGAACAATGCCGCGAATACTCCACCAAACACACAAAAGCGCTTTTTTGGGATGTAAACCTGGCTTAGCAGTACTCCGAGGGATTTCATTTGGAGAGAGCCACTGCCTTTTGCGTTTTGGGTTATCATACAGGACCCATTTCTCATCTCCTGTGATCAAGCGATCAAAAAACGCTTCTGTGTTGTGTCGTTGAAGCAATAAGTTGCATGTGATTGATCGGTTAGCCTTATTCTGTTCGGACAGATTATGCGGGACCCAAACACCTGCTCTGCTTACTTTTCCAATCTGCTTCAAATGTTCTTGGATGGTCGACCAAGGTTTGACAATTCCTCGATCGTCTGACACGGATTTGCTTCCACTTCCGCCCTTAACACGTCGTTGTCTAACGCTGATGGTCTTCCTGATCGATACGAGTCGGAAAGATCAAAATTACCCGATTTGAACTTGGAAAACCACCTTTGGCATTTACGAATGTCCAGTGCATTTGGATAAACATCGCAAATGTTTTTGGTAGCAACTGTTGCGTTATTTCCCTTGCGAAACTCAAAGAGCATGCAATGCCGGATGTGTACCTCTTCTGGTATTTGGCTGGCCATTTTACCCAAAATTACAAAAAAAAATTGTAATTCAATTGTCTATAAGTAAAGAAATCACTATAACCTCACAATGTCTTTGGTACGCCTCTGAACAAAACAATGAGCTTACAAATGACAATCAAGTATTGGCATGCGCAGATACGACATTACTTTCCGGTCCCCCTATTATTTGGTGAATGCACTTTTGTTAATCAATAACGATATAACAGGTTGTACGGATTTCGCATGTAAAGAATGTATAAGAGAAGACTTTTCTACCAACAAATTATTCACACCAAGTTATCACATCTAGAATAGTGTGAGTATTTGTAGAAATGATAGAAAAAAAATTATGGATTTCTAGAAGACAGTAATTAAATTTGGCTGTATTGTTACTTTTAATAGGTATTTCTTAATTTTAAATAAACTTTGTCAAATTCAGTACTCTTGCTTAATGAATAATCTGAAAGTGTACGAAAGTGGATAAAAATAAGTAATTAAACAGCAAATCTTAGTGCTCATACAAAAGTACTTCAGACTTTACTCGTAATTAATCTCAGTTGCCGAAGATCCTCTTCTAGCTAACACTAACACCTCAGCGCCTATTTTTACCGCGAAATAGTAGTGTGTTATTGGGATCAGGGTTGAACTCCTCTTTCGCAGGTGAAATTAAAGAGATATTACACAAATTTTTTTATCTCTAAGCAGTGAGCAAAATTTGATGTTATGCTTACCATCGTTACTAGTGACGTACTGATGGATAGCCGAAATACTTATCATCAGGTGACTTCTAAGAGTGCGTCTACATAATACTTTAAGTGCCGGACTGAATTCTTTTTTAAATTTTCGATTTTATACGTTAGAGAAATTCTCATATAAAATAGCAATTTTTTATATAAATATATAAACAATAGTTTCAATGACACAAACATTTGCTTGTTACTAAAAAGTAAACAAAGGGACGGCTGATAAAAGTTCCATGATAAAGGTTCTCGTGAATAGTTGATACGAGCGATATCTTGGATCGAAGTGCATATGCGTGATATGACTGTTGCGTTGATTCATATCTACTTCGAACATCTCTTACTGAGAAATTTATATGAATCAATCGAATACTATTATTTCATAATTTTATTTTTTAAAATGATAACAATGTTTTATCAATTAGTAGGAATACAATCAGGTAAAAAATTTAAATAGGATAATTAGTGGCTGAATAGAGAAGAAAGCATTATCTCGCCACAAGTGGTACATTACGTATTGTACTTGTATTTCTTAAAGTACATACGTAACAATTTTTACTACTTTCACAACAAATCTTTACTACTTTGCGCAGAGACTCGACTTGTGGTTAACAAACAACCATCAAACATGAAGAACAAAAAGCAGAATATCCAAAAAAATCGTCCATGATTAAGTAATTTTCAAAATTTTTTATTTCATGTTGATGTTCATAGGAATTGATAAGAATTTGCATTAAATATTGTAACAAAAATTGTTTTACTACTCTAAAAGTATAAACTATGATGACGGTTTACAGTAATTTAAAAGCCTTAAAAAATTTTAAGCTATAGTTATAGTAGGCAGGTAATCTAATTAACTAAAAACGCATAACTTATTGCGAAGTATAATACAATAGTACTATTTTGGCGTTATTTATAGATTTTTAAAAATGCAGAAAAAGAATCGAATTAATTTTAGTAAGGACGTTTTAATTGAATCTTTGGATATTCTTAGTATTTTTGACCATTATGTTCAGTTATTACTGTGACGAAGTTTTCTCTTTAATTTAGGCTTTAGAAGTTTTAAGGTTTTATGTAAACAATGATAACATATCAAGGTCTTTTAGTTAATCTGTATTGAAATTAGTACCAAACCCCAAATATTGTGTAAAATATTAGAAAAAATTAGAAATAATATTGAAGGAAGAAAAAAATCTTAATAACATACACTTACTTGCCAAGAGTTGTTAGTCCTAAACCTTCAAACGCGGCTGATATTTTCAATCCATTAGGGTTTTCGGGCCACTGAATTTTGTCCAAATCGGCTACATTCTGTAACCTATCCAATTCTGAACACAGTACATTGAACACTAAATGAGTGCCATCAATATCAGGGATTTCACTGCACGTACAGAACGAACACAATTTTATTAACTTTTGCACTTCAGTGACACCATCCTCCACGATGCCTTGGCCACTAACATCGAAAATTAAAGAGTAAAACGTCAAAACTAATATGGCGCGCATCTTTCAAATTCAAGCGCAGCTCAAACACAACTACATTTGTCGCATAATCGTGAAGGAATGATAAAATTCGTTATCACTGTATTATCACGGCATTGGTGGTGATGTATGTGTACATTGCTGAAAATGACGCAGTGTAAGATAGTGGCGGATTAAACTATAAACTTTTTTGTAGTTTAATTAGCAATCAATAAAACGTTTCGGCGAACAAACTTATTACTAGATTTTAGGGATTTCTTCATTAATGCACATCTAACATCACATCACATAAAAGTAATATAACCATTAATCTATAAGGAATATTGTTAATGAAAATAGTTTTTAATGGTATACTTTAAACAAAGAGGAAAATTACGAAATTAGAAAATAATGTTCCAGCCTCTTACAAATATGTATGCATAACCATATACACTATAGTTAAGCTCTTTAAGCCAATCCGCACTTGACCAGTGGCATGAATATATAGCCTTGCCTCTCCTTGTAAGTTCTTTCAATAGTTAATGTTATAATTGAATAGTTTAACGGTCTAATGATAATAGTAAAACCGATTGAAGTACAAATAAATGAGACTTTTCCACTCTAGCACCCAACATAAACTAGCGGGTTATTGTTTATTAAAAAAATATGTCGTAGGCGTCGTGAAGCGGATTTTGGACGATGAGCTTGTAATTTAGCAACGCTTGTTTAGGCAATTGCCTAAATCATGTGTAGTTTCATTCAATATATGAGTTTATGAGACTAATAATTTCTGTAAATGTTTTATATTCAGTCTTTTAAGCTAATTTTTGTCCGAGGGAACATTGGATATTTGTTTTGTATAATGTTTTGATTGATATAACAGGTTCTTTTATTTCATATATAAAATTAATACTATATGCTAGGGTTCGTATATGACTTCAAGTGTTATTCCCAATTCATTTTTAAAATATATGAGTAAGTTAATTAAATATTTTCATAACATCACGGATACATGTGTAAGGAGCACAAGACTTTGTTTTTTTTTTTCTTGTTATTCGCCTACGTAGGAACTTATTTAATGCAGCACCTAAATACTTATAGTTATATCTTTCGTAATGTCCTAAATGTCGATAATATAAATTCATGTAATGATTATAATACTTACTATAATTAATACAATTTAATTAATATGAACATTAAAAAAATATATTACAAGTTGAAAATATAATACTCCCTTAAATTTAACTCTCGTCTGAAAAAGGCGAGTGATTAAATGATTTTTAGGTATACGATGTCACGAAAGCTAATGTATAAAAATTAATTTTATATAATTTAGATTTTCATTTTATCAGGAACCAATGTAATAGTGAAAGGGCCTTTGCCTATGCGGGTGACAATAACAGACAGTGCAGCGGCTGCCTACACTGCATACCGCCAACAGCAATTTATGCAACGGCACTGGTCCGCTGATCCGTCAGTTAGTTTCACTTCACACACTTTTCTTATCGCCATTGTATCCGTTAATTACAATTTAATGCGGTTAAATGACTTTACTAATATTAAAACATCCAAATATAAATGTTATTTATGTATCTTTTGTTATTATATAACTTGTTATTATGATCTAACTTTCAGGCTTTAAGTCTGCTTCTTGTATCTTTATTTACGACAACAATAAACAAATAAAATACTAACTAGAGACGGTATACAAAGTTTAGATATTATTAACTATGAAAAATAAAATTTAAGAGTATAATTCAAGGGATGTGACGTAAATGCAATGTTTAAGATGTTCACCTGATGGTACGTCAGTCGATAACTATGAGGTGGTAGTCAGGATACTAAATACTACGCTACATCGCGCTCATCGTTTTAAGACATGTTGTTACGTTTCATTACCCTTTTTTTATATCGCGGGGGAAATCTTAAAAGATACCCTGATTTTGGGGGGAAGCCAAGGTTATTTGGGGCTGCTACCCACTAAAATCTCTTCGGTGGTCTCCTTGATTCCCGGTGCCCCCCGACACTCTAACTAAAACATCCCACGGAAGGGCAAAGCCCTCCTTAGCACTCACGCTGTGCTACGGCAAATACAAAACCACCATGCATTTGCCTAAGGCTCGCTTATTTGGTTTTGAAGGCCTCCACTCTCTAGGTTGACGAACCCGAGGACCCTTTTAATCGCCTTGCACGACAGGCAGGGAATACCTTAGTTCTATTCTTAATAGCCGAAGACTAGAGGGCTGAAATCTTGTTACCCTAGCAATTTCACTAGTTACAGCATACTTCAAACCGAAACAATAATGTTTGCACACCGCTGTTTGTTAGTAGAAATAGAAACCTGGGTCGTAGATGACCAGAACCAAAGGTTTTAGTATAGCCGCGAGAATAATACATTTTATTTAAATTTAGTATAAAAGATTGTTAATTTTAAAATCGATAATTGTTTCAGAAAAAGAAGTAATGTTCAATAAAAATTTAATTTCCATCGGTGGTCAAAAATATTATTTATATATGTGTGTAAATGTGTAAATAGTAATTTTGCAACCAAAGACATCGATATTTAATATTCCTTGTGATTTCTAATAGGTATGAATTATCGTCGTCTTTTAGCCTACTATTGTCTATGTTTCCGCTATACTAATAAATATGAAACATTAAATCATATTGACCAGACAGACCACTACTTTAATAAAACGAAAAGTTAAGTGAACGAACAAAAATTATGTGGAGCAAAGGGTTGGTAATAAAAAGATTTTTTTATAAAAATATTCTTTACTTGTAAATAAAACATAACAAAATAAAGTAACATGTATATGTATATAGTGAGCAGAGTAAAATTATTTTTATGCAACATTTGATTATTGTCGATTTTTCATTTTTTTTCAGTCGATTGAAAAACACACTACTTAATTTTTGTTTATTTACGTTAGTAATACATAACTAATAGCTTTACTTAAATACATTCGAATGTTTAAATAGCGATCACTTTCCACTATATGCTTAAAATAATAAAAAGCAAAACTCGTAAGAAAAAAAATGCAGTTATACAAAATAAATACATTTAAGGAATAGTTTTAAAATCATTATCATTAACAGATAGACACAAGCACCAAATTTTCACACCAACATTAACGATATGGAATAAGAGTTAAGTACACCATCAGTATTACGAATACGAAATAAACGCTACTTTAATTGTTATAAAAAAGTTGTTGACAAATGTACAGATTATTCTTTTTTGCTTCAAAAAATTTTATTCTTATATAATCTGTATTATATTGGATATATGTATACACAAAATATACTTACTACTTAAGGTTACTTTACAACTTTAAATTATTATTGACATATTAATAATAAAACGTTTACGTTTGTGCTGTTTTTACATTAACGCTTTTATATATTCTAAATGAAAGCGGTTAACAAGTAATATATAAAGAACTATACATACAATGATAGATTGTTAAACTGAAATAGAAGACAGGAAGTGCCAATTTGTGAACGCAGGATCGCGTTATAAAATATTAAATTATATTAATTTTTTTAACATAAAAATATCTAATAGAATAGATTTTATTTGTTAAAATGGCACAGAAGTTATATAGGTTCAGTCGCAAGTGATTCACATAGCAAAGGAATTTCTTTGAAACCATTAAAAGCTAAAATTATTTTGAACAGATTTTTTTGGCGTAAATAATTATTTGTAAATAAAATAAAAAAAAATGTTTATAGATCATATGAATTATATAAAATGAAATCTTCATAGTATAATTTGATTTGTTTTAAAATTTACTATAAGCGTTATAAAGATTTGTGTACCCTTTAATATTTAAATGATATAGAAATATTAGCTATTCATAGATATTTTTTAATACAGCGGAAACACGCATACATATGGGAGTCTTACTTTTTCTTTGTTTTGTGAAAGGCAAGTGTGCTGCAGCCATATTACAGAAAGTTGTGTTATAACATGGGGAATACCCGATCTAAATCCAGAGGGCTCATTCTGATATTAGATATGGTATTCCCCATATTCGCACATTAACATAATTTTTCTTAATCAAGATATAATTCTGTTATTATGAAGGAGGATGTATTGTAATAGTCATGCTTATAGAAGACCAAATAAAAGCTGTGTGATCTCTCCGTGTCTTGAGATCTTCTTGATCTGATATATCAAATATGATTTATAATTTAATAATATTGAGAGAATGAACCTAGCTCTTTCCGATTAGAGTCGATACCACTACTTGTAGCTGTCATGTTTTTAAGCAGAACAATGAAACAGCTGCTGTGAAACAGTATTCAAACATGGGCGAATAAATTATTAATTTGACCGCAACCATATTCCAAGTTTTAGATTGACAATGAACGTTTTAAGTTTCCATAAAATCAATATTAAAGATATGTATCGATTATATAAATAATTTGGCCTCTGTGCAGTTCGCCGACTTCTTCATTAGATTCCGGTGTAAGCGATCACGAGTCACTGCCTTACAGCGCGTCGTGCTCCTTCAGCAGGAAATGGCCAACGAGACGCTTCTGGATGTCGGTCACTCCGCCATATATCTGCGTACCCCTCGCGTCTCTGCGAAATAGATTAAATACAGTTGTAAATCATACAGAAATTCATCTTCGGGATCATACATTTTTTAATCTTAATTTGCTATGGTGTAAGTGAGGACATGGCCGCGGATGGGGAAGAATATTAGCACAGAATCTGATTCTCATAGTTCACAGTCGGAATACAGCAATGTTGTTAAGTCGGTAGTTTTACAGTGTTAGAAAAAACCTAGCTATGTATGTTCAAAAAAACTCACACCTACTAACATTAGCTTTGGAATAGAATCTATTCTACATAGTAAAAAAAAAAAATTAAAATCAAGACTAAACAGAATTATTTCAAATTTGCCCTTTATTTTTAAGATGGATAATCACACACGGATGAACTTAAAACTATCGGAGACTTTTTTTCACTCACAACATTCTAGATGTTGTCACCTTTTTACGAAAGAAAATAAACAAACGACTATTCTCCCTTTAAAAGTGCCGATGACTTCATATTAAATACGCTATATGGAGTTGTGTACACATCCTGACCAGAGCAGTTCACAGTAATTTTATTTTTATATAAAATGTATAACGAAGTTCTCACTAGAAATATGAATGTATGTAGAACTATTGTTATCTTTTATGTATTGAACGTTGAGCTGGTGACCTCATTAGCAGGGTAAACTTAAGCAGTCCTACGTGATACGAAGTGATTACTGTCTAATTTATTTTTGACGATCACTATAATTAAAGTTACTTGACACAATTATAAGACGAATCTAAGTGATGGCCTATATCCGGCAGTGGATAAACAAAGGCTGATAATGATGAATGAATGCTGACACTCATTCATCCCTGAGGTGCAAACCATGGCGATCAACAAACGAGGCTCTGGCTCCCATCAACCCGCATTAGGCCAGCGTAGTGGGGAATGACGAAAATCTCCCCATGTGAACCCTTACAAACAAGGGTCTCTGGAGCACCTGTAAGGTCACGGGAAGTCTCTGGATGCGAGCAGCGCAGGACCGATCGATATGGCGATCTTTCGGGGAGACCTATGTCCTGCAGTGGACGTCTATTGGCTGATGATTGTAAGTTCATCACCTATAATGCCTCTCCGCGTCGTAGTCGGTGGAGAGACCGCGGCCGCCCAGTATCTGCACGCAGTGGTCGGCTACTGCGGCCGCGTTCCTGCTCGCCACGTACTTCGCCATCGAGCTGTGCTTGGTGCACACGTCGGTGGCGGCGCGGTGCGTCAGCAGCCGGGCGCTCTCGATCAGTATGCACATGTCAGTCAGTCGGTCCTTCCGAGTTAACAAATCACAATTCATTACACCATCACAGTCATTTATAGATTGAGGTTCAGAAGAGTCTTGTCATATCATATTTATGTATGTATATATAATGTATAGTATTAATAGGTCATAGACCTTCAAATATCTGTTCTATTGGTCGTCACAAGGGACTTTAAACTCACCATTCTTCAGTATTGCCGCTAGAAAATGCTTATTAAGCATCAAGTCCACCTTGTTCTTTGAATCGAGGGAATTCTTCGGTCATATACTCTACCATTCATCGGGAAGTCAGGGTTATGAGAAGAATTTTACCAACTAAAAAAACTCTGGGTGATTGTCTTTAGCGTTCGCAGAGATCTTAGTCGTTAGTCTAAGACGACCAGTAAACCTGTCATAACAGCAGCACCAGCAACTATAGCCTCATGTAAAAAAAAGCACGTCCAAAATACTTTGTGAATGCGCTCTGACCACTGCCAGTTAACGTGATGTGAAGTTAATATATACATTGCGGATAAGAAGTATACTATTAGTACTATTGTTACAGTTTCTGTGACATTCCCACCTTGACTGAAGACAGTCTTGTCAAACTTTTACCGAAGGCTTGTCTTTCTTTCGCGTAGCTCATTGCTGTATCCAAAGCTGCCTGTGATATCCCTGCAATATACATTATTAATTTTACATTCTCTCCCACCAAACCGTATTGCGCCAGCGTTGTGGTAAACGGCTCAAATCCCCACCATATATAGCGTTTAAATCGATCGCTTCTAGCGCCCGGCAATGCGGACAGCGTGGTACTCAACGATGATGGGATCTTTGTAGGAGGCCTATGTCCAGCAGTTGACGTCTATCAATGACATGACGTCTATCAAAATTCAGCAGCAGTTGTTTGAATTACACACTGGGTGAAGTTCTTCGTAGTCTTGTTGCTTTGTCGTGTAACAAATGTCGCCTTACCAACGGCGTGAGCGGCGACACCGATCCTCGCTTGGTTCAGCTGCTCCATAGCGATCTTGAATCCTTCTCCTGGTTGGCCCACCATGTATGAGCTCGGCACCCGCACCTCCTGCAGTGTCATGTCGCACGCGGTCACCGCCCTGTCACAAGCCCTTCACTTCTGCTTTATAGGCTCTCTTTATAAAGGCACTAAAACGGCTGCCTTGAAAATAGTCTAATTAGAGATAAATTATCAAAAATGATTACTCCTTAGCAGTTAATATAGAGGATGTTGCCAAATAAAAATGTGGACGAGACATCACGGGAGGAAATATGGACGCGGTTACATTTCATACCGTCTTTGAAGATCGATACTTTAGAATATTCTATAAGTAGTATTAAAAAAACGAAATAATATATATTTTTGATTTTTTAAATAATAAAACCTTTTTGTTTATATTCTAGTGCATTCAAATATTAATACTGATGAAAATAATATTAGTTTTTAGTATAACCCAAAAAGAGAGTTGAGTTTTATTCGTACTAAAGAAAGACAAAATTTAAAAAGGGTAAACGGATATTGTTCCTAGCGAGCAATATTGAAAATACTTTAAAAATAATGGAACATAATGTATACCTGACGCCCATCAGAGGCTCTTTTTTGCCTCTGAACACTCCTTCGGAATCCAATGGAACCAGGAAACCTGTTGGTTAAAATATGGTATATATATATATATATATACCTATATTATGTATGTATATATATAATATAGGTATATATAAGGTTGGCAAATATCTCCCTTCCGCCTTTTTGTCTTTTGAATTTCGCGGCTATGTGCAAAGCGCTACAGAGCTCGTATCTGGCAATACTATACATAATTTGAAAGGTCTTGACATAACCTACAAAACGACGCTATGCATAATTAGTTTAGATATTGCGTTCAACAGTTATAGACGTGTAAACATTGAGTTCACTAACGCCGAAAACGCGCTATTTTAAAGTTTTCCTTCGTTAAAGGCAAATCCGCTAGAGAAACGTTCCGTGAGATTAATGGTGTTTTGGGGGATGGTACTCTATCACTTCGAACCGCGGAGGAATGGTTTCGACGATTCAGAGCCGGTGAAAACGACACCATGGATAAGCCAGCCGGCGGAAGACCTGTGACGACAAATACCGATCAAATCATGGACTACATCGAGTTAGACCGGCATGTGGCATCTCGTGACATCGCCCAGGAGATGGAAGTTAGTCACCAAACCATTTTAAACCATCTGCAGAAGGCTGGATACAAAAAAAAGCTTGATGTTTGGGTGCCGCATGATTTGACGCAAAAAACCTTCTGGACAGAATCAACGCCTGCGATATGCTGCTGAAACGGAACGAACTCGACCCATTCTTGAAGCGGATGGTGACTGGCGACGAAAAATGGATCACATACGACAATATCAAGCAAAAACGGTCGTGGTCGAGCGGCCAAGCCGCGATTGACGGCCAGGAAGGTTTTGCTGTGTATTTGGTGGGATTGGAAGGGAATCATCCACTATGAGCTGCTTCCATATGGCCAGACGCTTAATTCTACCATCTACTGCGAACAACTGGACCGCTTGAAGCAGGCGATCGACCAGAAGCGTCCAGAATTGGGCAACAGGAAGGGTGTAGTGTTCCACCAGGACAACGCCAGACCACACACTTCGTTGATCACTCGTCAGAAGCTACGGGAGCTCGGATGGGAGGTTTTATCGCATCCACCATATAGCCCGGACATAGCGCCAAGTGATTACCACCTGTTTCTGTCCATGGTGAACGCCCTTGGTGGTGTAAAGTTGAACTCAAAAGAGGCTTGTGAAAAGTGGCTATCCGAGTTCTTCGCAAATAAGGAGGGGGGCTTCTACGAGGGAGGTATTATGAAGTTGCCGTCTAGATGGAAACAGATTATCGAACAAAATGGCGCATATTTGAACTAAATCCAATCACTAACACTTTTTATAAAGCATTGAATAAAGAGCAAAAAAAACGGAAGGGAGATATTTGCCAAACTAATACAACACAACATAGTAACAAAATTACACATACAATTAAATAATAATAAAGTAGTGGATGGTGTTGCGTGTTCGTCCAGAACACTGACCCTCATATGTTGACAGTCGGAAATCATCAGTGCCATTAGGACCGAAGTTTAATAGTATGAGGTTTGTAGTTAGCCAGACGGGTTTGAGGAAAGCCTTCCGTCATCGGTACTCCACGACTTATGGTTCCGGAAGGCTGCACCAAAAAGTCATCAGGGTGTTAAACACATACACTATTGATTGAAAAGATTAGAAGGCGTTGAATTGCTGATTACCACCATGGTGTAAAAAATTACGTCTGTTGATTTTAAAATACAACAACGTGACCTCCTCAGAACTGGATCAGGGATCTCTCATCGTGCGCTGTTGGCATACTAATAATGCGCTCGACATACTTTCATTGGAATTTGATACTAGTGAGTAACGGCTTGCACGAAACACGGAGGTCTCTGGTTCGATCCTGGGAGCATGCATGGCTGAAGGATTTTTTTAATCCGCTTAGCCGGTTTACTGGAGGTAAGTCCTTATTGCCGGAAACCGTCTAGGTAAGTACCGCGGCGACTATTCCTGTCTCCAAATAGTAGTGTTCAAACATTACTGCGCTCCAGTTTGAAGGGCGCTGTAGTTTGTCTCAACATCTTATATCTGAAGCCGACGAGCGCAATGTGATGCTGTATATCATCCTAATTAGTGCCATGTTGTTAAAACTTCCCAACCAAGCTCCCGAAGTTTCTGGCGAGTCACGGTAGACGTGTGTGGCCAAGCGTTGTCCTGGTGGAACACGACACCTCTCTTGTTGGCCAATTCTGGCCGTTTCTGGTCAATTGCTATCTTCAAACGGTCCAGTTGTTGACAGTAGAGATGATCAGATCAGAGAGAGATCAGTCCCACCAAATGCACAGCAGAACCTTCTTGGCCGTTAGTCCTGGTTTGGCCACCGTTTGAGGTGCTTCACCGCTCTTTGACCATGATCGTTTTCGCACAGGGTTATCGTATGTGATCCATTTCTCATCTCCAGTCACCATCCGTTTTGGAATGGGTCTATCTCATTCCGTTTGGCCAAGGCTTCGCAGATGGAAATTCGATCCATCATGTTTTTTTCTGTTAATTGGTGTGGCACCCAAACATCGAGCTTCTTTTTGGATCCAGCTTTGTGTAAATGGTTTAAAACTGTTTTGTGGTCCATTTTTAGCTCCTGGGCGATGTTACGGCTGCTAACATGCCGGTCAACTTCGATCATTTCTCCGATTTTATCGACATTTTCGGCGACCGGCCTACCTGTGCGAGGTGCATCTTTAACATCAAAAATTCCTGAACGGAATCTACGAAACCAAAATTGCACATAATTGGCTGTTACAGTATCGGGTCCATAAACACCATTCACAATTTTAGCCGCCTGGCTTCCATTTTCGCCTTTGTCAAAGAAAAACTGTAAAATGTACCGAATTTTCTCTTTGTTCACTTCCATTTTTAACACCCTGTAACTCACAATTGAATGCACCAAACAAAAAACAGCAAGAGAATTTTTTTTACTGCGAAATGTCACCTTTCCAACGAGCATAAATCTGAAACTGTTTGATCGATACTTTACGAGAAATTTATCACTACAGCCATCTACCGAAAAAATAATGGATTTCTTTTTCCGCAACCTAATACTATATATAGCTTACATGCAAGTCCTTTGTGACGAAGTTCAGGATCGAAGGTAGCGAAGACTGCAACAGCTGAACCTTCCATAGCGGAAGATAGCCAGCTCTTCTTGCCATTCAGCACCCAGTGGTCACCGTCTAATGTAGCAGTCGTTTTAATGTTCGCGACGTCGCTGCCCGCGTCTAGAAAGAATCTCCATGTAAATGAAAAGATCATATAAGGCATAAAAAGTTAAAGAGTAGTTGGGGTCGGAGATGATGTGGTTGTAATATATTTTTAGTCCAAAGTAGGTAGCATGATATTATCAAATCAACATCATCGCCGTCATCAGCCGATAGACGTCAACTGCTGGATATGGGCCTCCCTCAAAGATCTCCACATCGATCGGGACCGCCGGGCATTATGAGACGTCATTTGTAGGCGTTCATTTTGAGGACTTTGGCCATTTTCCACCACTCTGGCCCCATGCGGGCTGGTGGGAGCCAGAGTTTCCTTTGTTGATTAGAAGGGTGCACTATGAGTAGGTGAGGTTGGCTTGGGTTCTGTGAATTGTGCGGGACTGCTTTCACTCCATATTTATAAAATGATTTCATACATTCTCTTGCCACAGACTGTACATAAAACGATGGTATACCACCGACGAACTATTTTCCATCATTGGATGGAGTATTGGGTTTTGGGTGCCGGGGATCAATTCAGCCGTCAAACAGTAGTGTGCAAACATTACTGTGCTCCGGTTTGAACGGCACTGTAGCTAGTGTAATTACTAGGTTAACGAGACTCAACATCTTAAGTCTCAAGGCTACGAGCACAACTCGGTCCAGTGTATAACATTCTAACTAGCCCCACGTTTATTTTCAGCAAAAGCAAAAGTGTTCGAGACCTGACAAGGCGACGGCGTCCTCACCCACGTGCGGGAGGTATGAAAGAAGGAATGGAATGGAGAATGTAAGAAAAGAGGAGGAGATATTAAGAGAAGAAAGATAAGATAAGAGTGAAAGATTGAGAGTGTGAAAGAAGGAATGAGGAAATTAGAGTTAAGAAAAATAGATTGATAAGTGATGTAATCGAAATGCTTAAAAGTGCACATAAAGGCTCTGACCCGCCATACGCAGAGGAATGAATGAAAAAAAAAAAAACTAGCCCCACGTTTGCAGGCGTATCACTTACCATCAGGTGAACGTCCGGCTCATTTAGTCCGTTCGTAGAAGAAGAAGAAAACCAGTGTTTTTTTTAAGTAGTTAACAATTTCCTTATGGCGAATTGTCAAGTGAATGATAAATGGGATAAAGTGGTATTTGTGTATCAAGTTGCATTGATACACAAATATCAAGAATACGATAAAAGCATCACGCGAAAACCGAAAAAACAAAACCTCTCGCGATAACAAACTTATGAATATTCGCTTTTTCTTATTATAAATTATATACACTTTAAAATGATTTATAAATACAACTAGATACATATCTTTTGGCCACTGTAGACACACGTAACATTATTACAGAAAGTACTGAGACGGTCATACCGAAATATTTTGTTATTTTTTGTTAATCCAGTAATTTCACAAGCTAGAGATTTCAAACTAGTACACAGTAATATACGCATAATTCTATTTGGTGGTAGAAACAGGACCTGTAGTAAACTGTCTCCGGCAACAGACACCTACAACCTTTTGAAGCTCTCTAACAGACGGACAGGATTCCTTATAAAATACAATTTCTTTTTCGCTTTCACGTAGTCTATAGAAAGAGCCTTAGAGATGTATAAAGGGTCCTGTACAACAACTCACAGGACTCAAACCAATATTAGCTGCTCGTGGTGCACCCTGCTACTCAACAAACGAAGCCCTGGCTCCCACCAACCCGCATTGGACCAGCGTGGTGGGAAGCGGCCCAAAACCCTCATATGAAACCCTACAAACGCCGGCCCCTGGTGCCCGATGTTGCGAGCGGGACAAGACCGATCGATGATGGGATCTTTGGGGGAAGCCTTTGTCCAGCGGTGGACGTCTATCGGCTGATGGTTGTGGTCGTGGTATACATGTGGTAAACAGGTGTGGTAGTTTTACAACTATAAGGTGGCAGGTTTCAGCAGTTAGTCGTAATGAACATCGCTAAAAACATTACCATCATCCCAACAGCATTGCAAGTGTCATCAAACCAGATACTTCCTGTTTTATATAGAACGTCGTTAACGTTGCGCAAATGTATAATTTTTTTTTTATTACATATTTACCAGGTTCACTTAGGGCAAAGCATCCAATGGCGCCTTTGGTATAATCGCGTAGAAATATCTCCTTCTGCTCGGCTGTCCCCTTCTCATTGACCAAGTTGGCGTAGAGGAAATTGTGGAGACACATGATCATGCCGGTGCTGGCGCATCCGCGCGACAGCTCCTCCACGGCGACAGCGAGAGAGAGGTAGTCCAGAGCTCTCCCACCGTACTCTTCGTCGACGCAGACGCCCATCATGCCTAAATCAGTGAGGCGCTTGATCTGAACAACAATAAGCTGTTATTAGAACAAAAAAAATTGTTGGTGCAGGGGGATAGGAAAAAAATATATTATTAGAATTCACTCTTCTATACATTATCTGTGGACAAATGTCCACAGCTGGACATAAGCCTCCCTCAAGGATATCCACATCGGTTTGGAGTTCTTTGAGAGGAATTGGGCTGTATCTCAACACGGTGGCCCAGTGAGGGTTGGTGGGTACTTAAACTCATATAAACGAATAAATCATCGGGCCTATGTCCAGCAGTGGACGTCTATAGGCTCATGATGATGATACGAATTAATTAAATTTAATGTCTGTATAATCAAGATAATCTCCTGAAGAGTTGGACGGATCAATGGAGATTTTCACTTGAAAAAATTAAAGGTCTCAAGTGTAATGCTGGGTTTTCTTCCTTGGCTTCAGAGTAAGAGACCTTATTCCTCAAAAAGAGAACCCGTGAAGGTTCCTTTTACGCTTTATGCTTCCTTGGAACGTACTGAGCCAAAGTGTAGAGAACCCTGGAACCCTTTTTAACGTACTGAAGGAGATCATCTAAAGATTCCACATAACTGTACATCCCCTAAAAGAGAGGGTATGTTTAGTAGATTTGCTTTCCGATACAAAGAGGAAGACAAGTACATTCGATATGAGTAAGAGTTAGTTTAAGTAAGCGCCTCGATATTGAAAGGTAGTGGGTTCCATTCGAGCTGGTAGTAGTTCACATCACGTCACGGCGGTGTAACCGGCGTAATTACTGAGGTAACATACACAACTCGCTGGCCTAATGGTTAGAGCGTGCGGCTTTCATTCTGAAGGTCGCGGGTTCGAACCTCGGCATGTACCAATGACTTAATATTTAAGTTATGTACATTTGTGAACTTTAGTTACAACAGCGAGATACAAACGGTGAAGGATTACAGCGTGAGGAAACCCGCACACTGGAATCATCTTTGTGTGTGTGCATGTGGTGGCCCCAATAAAGTGGCAACAGGCTCGCCCCCTGTTACATGGGACCTAATCTGACCACATCTGGCGAAAAGTGGTTGTTTATTCACCTCTGCCTACCCCTACGGGGAAAAAGGTGTGACATTATAAAAAAAAAACATACACAACATCTTATGTCTCAAAGCGATAAGGACAATGAGGCGCTGTGTATACAATTCTAACACCACGTTGTCATGGGCAGACGTATCACTTACCATCACGTGATGTGCCACTCGTCTCGTTGCTTGGTAGAATAAAAAAAAATCATATAAACGTACTGAATTCTTTGGTTTTATGTGTATAGCGGTAATATAATATTTCCCCTGTAACGCGATCGTTCGCAGATGTCGTTCATTGAACTACTCTCCAATTACTTTATTCATTGTAAATTTAACATACGTCTAATACGTTTGTTTTATTTACTAATAATCATAATAGTAATTATTATATTTCTTTTAAATACTGAGAAATTTAAGAAATTAAAAATCCTTACACGTTTTTAAAATAACTTTAATACTAACTTGAGTTATATAAACTATAATAAAAACCACCTATTATATATACATATTAAATCCGATAGAGCGATAATTATAATCACTATAGTCGGCGCATTTTAAACCGAGTCGTCGAGCAATAAATATAAATAAAAAAAAACTCGTTATCGATACTTAGCTACCTGCGCACGCAGAGTAACTTACAACGTGTTTCCGTTTTAAAAAGAATTGAAAACTAAACCCGAGAAAAAAGTTTCTCTATAATTATGTCGAAACAAACATTTTATCTTACAAATTAAACACTTTTATTTTCAGATAGCGAAATATTATTCCTATTAATACTTAACATAATTTAGCATATCGATCGTACCTATCCCGTTATCGATATGCACCTCTACAATTCTAACGCACATCACTACACCTCTCCATAAGACCTTTAAGTGCGAGCGAGACAGACAGATAAATATGATTTATTGCCCGACGACTCCAGTTTAAAATGCGTCGAGTAAAGATGCTTTTACTTTTGTTAAAATAATTTATTAAAAAAAAAAACCTTTACTAAAGGATACTAAGAAAAATTGATTATATTTTATAATTATAAATGTTTAAAGGGGTGGTAAGTAGTTCCGCACAACAACTTACGGGACCCAAGCCAACATTACCTACTCGTGGTGCAGTTTGCTAATCAACAAACGAGGCTCTGGCCCCAACCCGCATTGGGGCAGCGTGGTGGGATGTGGCCCAAATGAACTTATATAAACGACGCCCCCTAGTGCTCGGCGATACGGGCAGCGCTGGACTGATCGATGTGGGGACCTTTGGAGGAGACCTTGGGAGGGAGACCAGCAGTGAACATCCAGCGGCAGATGGTGATGATGAAATGCTTAGAGTACACAATTTTGGCGATTGTATTCTTTATTATTTCGAAGTCCAACAAAATTCCACAGCAAGGTTACCAGAACATAAACATTGGTTTATATCGAACGTATACAGAAGCTAATTATTATAACCTCTCACATCATTTACACCTCAATTTTATTTATTTTTTTACTTAAAAGATCGAATTATACCTGAAGAATATTTAAAGATTTTTTTTATTAGACAAACGGACGAGACTTGCAAGATGTTCATATACAACTGATGCGCTTGCCCATAACAATGTGGCGCGAGTTAGAATGCAACATCGCCCTTCAAACCGAAACACGGTAATGTTTACACGTTACTCTTTGGCGATAGAAATGGGCGCCGCGGTGGTACCTACCTAGACGGTCTCCGGCTAAACGACCGACGACCAGTACCCAAAGACCTACCACCAGTAATCGTTGGAACCTTGAATGAAATTCATTGTTAGTCACTGTCTGCTTTATGACCAAAGTATTGTATTCAAGTGTAACTTTGAAATCGACTTCAGTGAAGGTAACGGTTAGTTAGTAGTAAACAATTTGCATGACTGTGACTATTGTTTTGTCATTTGATGTCATGTTTGAAGACCTCTATAGAATCATTTCTAAAAGACTCGATGTATTATTAAATTTCAAGTCTGTAGGCCTTTGTTTCTAGAGATATCGTATTGAGTCGCGACATAAGTAGAAATCTCTTATATATACATAAAGAGATATTTTATACCTATGATCACGAATTGCAGGTAATTTTCTCAAGGTGTACGATGCGTACTATTTCATCCTAACAATAGCATTACTAAATAAGAATTGGAAAAAAAACAAAGTGTAACTATCAGATAAAACGTATGAAGGTCTTATCATCATCATAAAGAACGGGGCCATTATCTGTATTTCATATAAGATAGGAGACCTGTTGATAAGGCAATATGAATTTGAACTGTGCGAGCGATATCGAAATAAAGAATGAACCGTCCGTACTACAGACACAGAAGTTAATAGATAATTAGCACATGTTCCTACAAAAATCATTAATATACTTCTTACCAGAATTGTACAGTTGTTCTATGATAATTTATAATCAATAATAATTATACGTAAGTAGTTAATTTAAACAATCAACAGTCTGTCCTGTAAGTGACGACCGATTAGGGAGAAAAGTCTTGGAGTGGACGCCGCGTACATCTCGCAGAAGTGTAGGACGCCCTCAAACCAGATGGATTGACGAAATCATTAAGGCGGTCGGAAGTGGGTGGATATGAGAAGCTGAGGATAGTATTTGGTTGAAGACATTGGGGATGATCTTTATCAAGCAGTGGATACGCAAAGGCTAATGATGAGGAATTAAACATAATATAATTTGCATAAGTCGAAAAATTACAAAGAGCACCTAGAAATTTTCTCTATCAGTCAACTTCCAGAGTATGATGAGAATTCATTTGGAAGGTAGAGAATTTGTTACAAATATCGATATACAAGGTTCAACAGTACGCCATTTTATGATTATAAAGAAAAACCTTATTAGAAAAGAAAAACTTTATTAGAATAGGGTATTAAGACGAACATTGTTGAGGCTATTAAATATTTTTGTTCTATTCAACCAAACGACGCTATGAGCCTTTACTTAATGTAATTGATATGCCTAGGTGAGCGTTAGGATGATAAACACTGCAGCAAATTGTTTTCATCGCCTTGAGACTTAAGATGTTAACCAGATGTTACAAAGAGAAACACAGTAATATTTGTCCACTACTATTTGGCGGTAGTTATACGGTCTTCGACAATGGACGCCTTATTTTTTTAGCGATGGAAATCTTCTTAAAAGATACCTTGCTTCTGGTGAGAAGACAAGGTAATGTGGGGCTTCTACCCACCAAAACCCCCTCTGTGGTCTCCCTCAGTGCATTAGGAGCTCCGGGATCTCCTACGGAACGGTGTGCCCGTGCACTCTGGTTAAAACTTCCCACGGTAGGGCAAAGCCCCCCTTAGCACCCAAGCTTTGCTACGGCAAATACAAGACCACTATGCATTTGCTGTCCTCCTAAGGCTCGCATGTTGAGTTCTGAGGGTCCCCATCCTCAAGGCTCATGAACCTGAGGACCTTTTTAGCCGCCTTATACGACAGGCAGGGAATACCTTAGTTCTATCCTTAATAGCCGAAGCCTACAGGGCTAACGGATGCCTACCACCAGTAAATAGTCTGGAAAGATGTATTAGTTATTAAGTTATTAATAACGAATAATCCTACAATTCGTATTGTTTACAATAAATTAAGGAAATTACTACAGTGCAGGTAATCGCGACGACGGGTAGTCCCAATCAGGGCGTACGAACTGTGTAGTCTTCCCTCGCCGCCGGATTCACACCGCACCGGAGACCTCCAAGTGAGGAAGGAGACTATAAATAATAATATTAATGGCCGTCGTGAACAACATTATATTCACGAGTAATTAATATTATACTATAGACTAAAAAATAGTAGGACGCATTAAACATATTTAAATAATCACAATTTCTAATGTATAAACCTAATCGATATATTATGAACTTCGTAAGTCTGAAATAAACTGGTATTATATCATAATACTAACATTCGACAGGGGTTATCTGAAAATGGGTGGGCGACTGTTTCGCAGCACGTAATCATAGAAAGTTTATAAATAGTCTGATCATAAGAATTGTTATAAGAAACCTGATAAAGTCCCGGGAGCGGGAGGTAACAGCGTTTCAGGCGAGAGGTTGGTTGTTGTAAAACGCAATCATTCATCCATCATCATCACACATAAATAATTTTTTGAGGTCTAAATAAAGAAAATGTATATATCCATCTGCAGGTCAGTAATTATTCACGAATAAAAACCTTATGAATTTAAAAATTATATATTACAATATAATAATATCTATCACTTTTCGCGTGACTTGTACGTGGAGATAATCGTTCACAATTTTATAACACATTCGACATTTATGTAACATATAATCTAACTTTAGATATGTTATCAACAAAAGTGAAAAAAACTTATTAACATCTAACAAAAAATTATGGACAGCATATACACGTTAATTGAATTAAGTACATGCATAAAAGATATCAACAATACTGACAACATTGACCTAATTTTAAATAACCACAGATTATGGATGCGGTTAAAAACCAGTTTAGTAGTTTTAAATGCCACTCATATGTACATACCATATACATAATTGTATGTACATATACAACAGATTAAGCATATACATACATTAAGACAGTTCAAACATAAGTTCTTTTTATAATAATTTTTTGGAGTGAATATTAAAAGAAGTGGCTTTTAATCATCCTCTATTGCCTGACCTACTCCACGAAGACCAATTAGATATTAGATTATAACTTCTCTTTTTATCAAACTCATTTCTTAGTTGCACATATATTTTATAGGTATAATATAAAAATAGAAAACATTGTTATTAAAAATAATTACAAGTTTATGCCCACTTTTATAATCCGTGTTACTATAACTATACAAAAATTAGTCTCAAACTATTTATTCCCTCTTTATTTATATTTGTATATAGGTAATGCAAAAAATGATAGAATAAACATCTTTTTTTTAATTTATTCATATTTAATTAGTTAAAATATATATTGCTAACCCATGCAAAGTTTACACAAACACCAGTGTAAGAAATATTATATATTAATGAAATTGTAATACTTACATGATCAAATGGGAATCTTCCGTCCAGATCCAGTTTTCTTGCAGTTGGTTTAAGCCGCTCATCAGCAAAATTTTTTGCTAGTTCCTGAATTTCCAGTTGCTGTTCATTCAGCTTACTTGTGAATGTTTGCACTCTGGATACAGAAGCCTTTGCACATTGCAATGTGGACACTAGAAGTATAAATGTGCAATAAATATATATTTATAATTTGTTGTATTTTTAAATCATAAAACCTTGTAGGATGATATGAAAAAGTTTACTTTAATTATATAGTCACTAAGTATTTTAAGAAAATGTTATGTCAACAACACACATTTTTTTCAAGTGATCTACATTAGAAAAAAGGAATAAGCATTATGTTGCACATAGGATAACACTTTAAAAAAGCAATTGTATTAAACATGGCTAAATTTTAGTATGAAATAAATTTAAAGACACAAAAGTAACTTAAAAAAAGTTTGTTACTTAATAAAAACGGAATAAAAGTTAAGTTATTAAAAAGTGATTATATTTTTCACGAACACGAAACTAATTATGAATTAAATAAAAACTTTAGTACTTAAAATAAATAAGTATTTCTATTAATCCCAGATTCATAATGCTAAACGGTAAATATAAAAAAAATTAAACTTACAAGAAAATTTTGTAGTTTTTAAAAGCACACTCGCTGCCATGATAAAGTTAAATTTGTAAATGAAGGCGTATGTCGGACGACTCCAGTTAAAATATATTGAAAATTTATACACGAATCGCAACGATTTCAAGGTTAAACAGCTTTTAAGAATTTTGAAATTTACTGCTTCCTAAATTACTCTAAAAATAATTATTTCATATCTTTAATAAATACTGTAGTTAAATTTCTCTTCCTATATAGAAGTGCTCTTAATACTATTTCTCCAAATTTTCATAAAGTACTTAAATAAAATAAAACTTTTTGTACAATCTCCAATAAAACTTTTGTTAAGCGTTCTTAGCCGTTGCAGACTGAAACCTACCGAAACCGACGTATATTTAAAAACGTCACATTTGTTTGCCAGTGACAATTTGTTATATTTATTTGCATGCAACTGTGTATAACATTACGTAGACGTTTTAATAAAAGTTATGACTGCCTCTTACTAATTCTGGATAATTATTTATAGTTTCCTATAATTGTTTTTTAATGCCAATTAAGTGCAAATGTGATTTGTATAACTTGGTTTATTAAATAGAAACTTGATGGTTTTTTAACATTATTTGGCTCTTCATGAATAAAATTGATTTAATTTAATAATTAAATATTTTTTTTTATTACATCGATACTAAATTTCATAACTTTTTTTTTAATTAGTGGCTGTAAGATTATAATTTATCATCAACATTGATAAAATAAAAACTACGTTTGTCATAGAGATTCCAATTTGTCAAAAAAGTAAATAGTTATTGTTTAGTAATTGGACATTAAGTATTTTTTTCGTTTGCATGTCAAACAAAACTTATATTCAATTATTTCTGAATGCTAAACAAGAAAATCAAGAAAAATATATGAAATAATCAATAATAATAATAGTTGTGTAATTAGTGCGTAAACAATAACATGACGTCCATTTTCGATCAATTTGAACAAGCATCCCAAATTTCACACCGGGCAGCTCCTGTTTCTGAACCCATGACATCTTCGGGATATATAAACATGCAGATGGATGATAATACACCCATGTTCTCAAAGCAAAAAATGAACTTCAATCCATCGGATCTCATCACGCATGTTGCCGTTGCTAGCGACTATTTGGTACTAGCCATGGCTAACGGAAAACTTTTTCGATTGGACTTAAAAATGCCAGACCATCATGAAGGTCGGTTTAGCTCTCAGTGTCAGAAAAACAAGCAAAACCATTTAGACCTGTAGTTTTAAACCTTATTAATTTGTTGTTTCCTGGAACCTATTTCTTAATATTGTATCTACATCAGTGTTAGCTAAAGAGACCAAAATAAATGATAAATAAATATGATATAAAAACTATAAAGACTTACCATTACATCTTAAGTTCTAAATATATTCATGGTATTGTACAATAATGTCATTGCTTTTCAATCTGAAGACAACATCTTATCTGGTAAACACATATGCACATGTACACTTTTTACAATTTTTTTTTTAGAACAGTTTGTAGGTTCATTAACACTGAATATAGTAAATAACAATTATAATATTGTTCTATATTTTTTACAGAAATCCACTATGCCAAATTTGTACAGCCTAATACAAAGCTTTCTAATATTTTTTTGGACCCGCTCGGCTACCATTTGCTTCTGGCATTTGCTGCAAGAAACAAAGATGGAAACCCAGAGCTTATGTATTTACACCGAAATCGTAGTAAGCTGAAATCTGTTAATAAATCTAAAAACTATGAAGTAACCGAAGTGGGTTGGAATTATGAAAATAAATCCAGCTCTGTCACAGGGCCTATACTACTGGGCACCTCACAAGGACATCTTTTAGAAACCGAATTAGAAGCAGATAATGAAAAAATGTTTTCAGGAAGCCAGCAACATTGGAGACAGGTACTTATTACAATTTATACATTTTTACTAATGTAGTGGTGTTAATATTACTACAATTTTTGTTAACTGCTTCATTAAAGCTTTTCACTTGTGTTAGGAAGTAATTCATAAATATAGTGAATGGAAGATTTATAGTGTTATTTTAACTTTCAATTCAAATTAACATTATTTTTATCACCTTTATGCCAGAATACTTGTTTAAGGTATATGACAACTTTTTCTAGAATTTGTAATTCATATATAGATTAAAAGTTATATTCAAGTTATTTTTGCAGGAATATAAAAAAGAGTTCTTCAGGTAATCAAAGTCCTTTACTGAACATAAGCCTTTTTAATGGATTGATGCCATGATGAATTTAAAGCCCAGTGCTTTCCTTATTCCCTTTGATTTTTAGGCCTTAATCACTCTATACATCTACTGTGACTGGTAGCCATCCCAAGTTAAATTAGTTAATTAAAAACTTCTTTATAAATCTCTAGGTCAATTGCTATTGGGGCTTGCTTTATTTATCACAGAAAATATACTTATAATTTTAATTCTCTAAATTAATATTTTTTATTTATATCACTTTCTTTTAACATTCTAATGATAGATAACATTTTATCTTTCCTTTGTTAATTCAAGCTGCCCAATTACTTGCCTCTTTATGGGGGTAAAGAAGTTGACGGACTGGTAATTTTTCTTTCGAGTTTCTTACTAATATTATTATAATTTTTAACATAATTTTATTACTTTAACATTTGAATACTTTAATGATCCTTTTTAATTGTTTAATATTAATCATATATAACAAAATACTTTATTTTATTTCCAAATTTCTCATACTGTACTGGCCTTAATCTGCAAAATTTTTGGACTGTATTCAAAATCACTTAAAATGTTGCAATTCTCACAACTGTTTTCTCATTAAATATAATATGAAATGATATATGTTGCACTTTACCATTTTTACTTTTAACAGACTACAATAAAATTTTTTAACTACAGGTTTTCGATATTGGAAAAGGAGCGGATACACCTATAACTGGCATCCAGTTTCACAGAGTTAATAGTACTACAAAATATTTTATATTTGTTACTACACCAACAAGGCTGTACCAGTTCATAGGCCATGCTGTGTTCACTGACAACAAGCCTTCACTGCAGACAATATTCTATTCTTATCTAACTATTCCTGAAACAGGATTTCAGGAAATTCCATCCACATTAAAGTATTCTAAACTTGAATTTTACTTCGACAAGAATAACATGCCGAAGACATTTGCATGGTTGACAGAACCAGGAATATTCTATGGGCAGGTTAATATTTTGTTAGTTTATCTTACATTGAGCTGTAATTGATTAAAAATTAGAAAAAAAATGTTAAATTTAATTTTCAGCTCGATCCTACATCTCAGCAAAACTCAAATTCACTCTTCACTCAAGGCGAATTGATAAATTATCCACCTGAAAAAATTGATGCAAAAGATAAAACACCTGAGAAAACACCTGAAGCATCTGAAAAAACTCCATTGGCTTTCGTTTTAACAGAGTTCCATGCAATTCTTATGTATTCTGACAAAGTGAAAGCTGTATCACTTCTGAACCAAGAACTTGTATATCAAGATACATATTCTGAAGCGCATGGAAAATTAAAAAATATTGTAAAAGATCCGGTTCGTAGAACAATCTGGGCTGTAACTGACAAAGCTGTCTTTAGATACAAGGTTATTCGTGAAGAACGAAATGTCTGGAGGATCTACTCTGATAAAGAAGAATTTGATCTAGCCAAAGAATATTGCTACAACAATCCTGCCTTTATAGATATAATTAATGTCAAACAAGCTGAGTTGCTCTTCTCTAAAGGAGAGTACGAGAGAAGTGCAGAAATCTTCGCAGATACCCAAAGCAGTTTCGAGAGTGTGTGCCTCAAGTTTTTAGAAGTGGATCAGACCAATGCTCTTAAAGTTTACTTGAGTAGGCGATTGGAGGCTTTGAGTGCTGATGATAAGACATTGATATCAATGATCGTGATTTGGATGACCGAGTTATATGTGTCCCAATTGGGCTTGTTAAGACGCACGGGGAAGGAGGACACTGAAGAGTTCCACAGAATACAGAGCAACTTTGAACTATTCCTTCTGCAACCTAAAGTTATTGCATGTATGCAGCACGTGAAATCGGTCATATATGACCTTTTGTCTTCCCACGGTGATAAGCAGAACCTGATCAAACTGACCATAATCAACGAAGATTACGAAAACGTTATAGAGCAGAATATTCATAAGAAATCATACTTGGAAGCGTTAAAAATCTTGCAGGGGCTTCAAAGGCCAGACTTGTTCTATCAATTCGCTCCGATACTTATGGAAGAGACCCCAAAGCACACTGTCAACGCTCTGATATCCCAGGGGCCTAGGCTAATCCCTTCAAAGTTACTACCGGCGTTCCTCGCCTGTGACAACGATGAAGATCACGTTACTGAGATAATAAGATATTTAGAGTTCATGTTGCAGAATTTCAATGTGAAAGATAAGGCAATACATAATTATCTATTGACACTGTACGCGGAGAAGAACGAACCAGCGCTGATGCGGTATTTATCAAGGCAAGGACAGGATCTGGCCATGGTTAATTTTGACGTCCATTATGCACTAAGGTAAGTTTGTTTTCAAATCATAGAATTAAAATTTAGGTAATATATGAAGACAATGTTATGAAACTTTTACACAAGTGTTCTGGTGACCGAGAAAGTGTCAGTTTAACAAATTTCAAAGAGATGATGTTACAGCAGCCTCTATGTCAAATAATCTTAAAAGATATCGGAACAGAAGGCACTGGGAGACCATTGATAATATATCTCTCTCAGAGGGTTATGTAAATGTGTAAAACCAGATGATATGTGATTACCAGTAAGACGTTATTGATTAAAAAAAATATGGTTATATGTTGATAGACTGTGCCGCGAGAAAGGTCTGTCGGAGGCTTGCGTAAAGCTGTCAGCGCTGTTGGAGCTGTGGGAAGCGGCGGTGGAGCTCGCACTCGACGTGGACGTGACCCTGGCGAAGAGCGTCGCCAGCCTGCCGGAGGAGACGGAGATGCAGCGAAGGCTTTGGTTGACCATCGGTACGTATCGACGTAGAATAGTTGAGATCCCAAAAATATTTTTTTCTAAACTATTAAATTGCGCAACACCTATTTGAAGGGCACCATAGTGGAATTACTCCAAAAAGACAACGCGTTGACCGCTGGTGATTATTATCACCTTACTATTGGAGGCAAGCATATCACTCGTAACATTTTACTCAAATTGTTGCTTATTCACAGAAAAAAAATTGTACAACGCACGCTTAATGGTAAGAAATCTAATACCGGTTTACCTAAAAGACTGTTGTATCAAAAATTTTGGTGCTAGGTCTTCCTTGCGGACTTTTGTCTAATTTGTATGACAACACTTATTTCATTCCTAGCTGTATTCTGTAAATATTACCATTTTTTTAATACTCGAAGCGACATTATAAGTAAGACGTCCACTTGATGGAAAGCTGTACATCCGTTCGTAGCACTGGTTAAAATGGCATATGTTGTGTTCGTCGCCTTGAGGGAAGTTGTTATCAATAAATTTAATCATTCCTTCTAGCTGAACACGTCATTACAAAGAATCAAGATCTGAAGGAAGCTATGAGTCTGCTGCAAGAATGTCCACTCATAAAAATCGAAGACATCCTTCCGTTCTTCAGTGATGTAGTGACCATTGATCATTTCAGGGAACCTATTTGTCAATCTCTTCAGGTAATACGGACAATTTTTTATTCATCATCAGTCTTCGTTAATCTATTGCTGGTTACAGGCCTTCACTAATGCCTTCCACCACGTACGATCCTCAGCTTTTCACATCCGCTCATCTCCGATCACCCTGATGATGTCGTCTATCCGTTAGGAGGCAGGGCGTTCTAAGCTTCTGCGTCATGCACGCTGCTTCCATTCCAATTTTTTTATTTTTTTAAAATGTTTATAAATCTATTTCCGCTGCTGGAACTTGTCTCATTAATCAGTGATTGTGTTTGATATTTAAAGAAAGAAAAAGTTCTATGATTGTCTTGTTTTATAAGAAATTTGGATATACATTTTCTTGTCTTCATTCCAGGAATATAATACACAAATAGAGGAGCTCAAAGCTGAGATGGAGGATGCTGCGAAATCAGCTGAATGTGTAAGTGTAACATTTCGGGAAAAAAAATACAAAACACAACTGATCATCAATCTTGTTGCTAACGTACAATAACTCCAACAAGCGATTTGGTATCAGTTTCTAAAGACTTAGTTACTTAAAGATGGATACCATCGCTGAGCCTTTTTCTGTAAATACTATAATAGTATGCACGCATTACTGTGTTCCACTTTGAAGAACACCGATTCTAAAGAGTTAATGGTTCACAGATTTAACATTTTTGGTCTCAAACCAATAAGAACAATTGTGTAGTGTATAGAAACCTATAAAAAATATATTTTCTAGGTACGCTCCGAGATCCAGTCGTTCCGCAATCGTAGCGTTGTAGTGTCGGTGTCGGACTTGTGCTGCCTGTGCGACATCGCGCTCCTGCTGAGGCCATTCTATCTGTTCCCCTGCACGCACCGTTTTCATTCCGACTGCCTGCTCACCGAGATACAGCCGGCACTCAGTAATTATAATGAATACAAAAATTTATGTTCTCGCTGCAGAAATTTGAGGCTTTTAGTCTTAAGTAGAGATTCAATGCTTTTCATCCACAAAAAGTAGTCAAGGGTGCCTCTTTAAACTTTCTTTGAACGTGTCTTAAGAGCTCGCTCGTTCAGCGATAAGGGCCCCACCTTCAATACCCGCGAAATCCCTAGACCGTTTTAGTCGCCTTCTCCGACAGACGGCTTACCTTAGTCTTATTTTTACTAGCCCAAGACAAAGCGCTGATCTAAACACAAACCTGGACAGGGATCAAAACTTGAAAGCAATTTCAGCATCGAGTATTATGTATCAACTTTTGTGGCATTAAAAGAACAAATGATCACTTGTCTTTGCTGCATGAGTCCCTCCAGATGGGTTCCACTGCAGACTAACAGTACTGTGTTCTTGTTTTATAGATGCTGTAGCTGGTGCAACTACTAACAATTACTAGTAACGAGAGTTCTATATTTCAAGACTATGAGCTCAATGTGATGTGGTGTTTATCATTCTAAATAATTTCTTATCATTGGGTGAACATCCCTCTTGTCTCATTGCTTCATTGGATAATAAACACGCTTGAATCTTCAATATCATACATGGAAACGGGTTAAATTAGTGGATTTTATATCCTTCAGGTCCAGCACGTCGCAACAAGTTGAGCGACCTCCAGCGGCAGCTCTCGGTACTAACTAATATAGAGCTGTCCGTCGTCACATCCAACGGCCTACCACTACGCGAGGTCTTGAAGAATGAAATAGACGATATCGTCGCAAGCGAGTGCATCTTCTGTGGAGAATACATGATCACCTGCATCGACAAACCGTTCATAGCAGATGAGGACTGGGCCAGAGTCATGAAGGAGTGGGAGTAGCTAAGGGCTTTACAAGTTGAATGTTTATATCTGTACATATGTCTCTGGCTTTGTAACTTCCAAAGACTTAAACTTGTTTCAATATTTCCAGTTATTTGGTATTTTTAAATGTTACCTTCTTGTTTGTTTTTTTTTTAATGATATTATTGTAACAGTTTCTAGAGGCCTATGTTCAGCAGGTTATCATGATGATATTGGTTATCTTCTTAATGTCCTGTTTCACATTGTTCAAGTAAATTCCTGAATAAGCCACTCGCAACTTATCTGACTATTAAAGTTATCGTTTGCATTTCACAATGTACAAATAAGCTTAACTGGTAAAAAAGGGTTAAAGTTAATGATATGTTACATATGTCTGCCAGATAAGGAAACAATTTGGTGGTTTAACTGACTGTAAAGATTATTTTAAAGAAGTAATACCATTTTAGTATGCTAAGAAATATTGAAAATAGATCTGCTTAATGCCCTAGACGAAGAATAAGATGATAAACTCAAAACGTCAATAGACTATAAATACCAAACATGGTGTATGGTTTCGTTTTTTTTCTTATATGTTTGATTGCAGATAAAAATAATACATTTCAATAAAATGTTTTGTTTTTATAATATTATTGTTGGATAATATGCTTTTAAATTATATTAATATGTAACAAAAAATAAAAGTTGCATTTTAAATACTTTTGAGTGATTAAATTAAAGAAATATGCAATCACATGTTCCGTAAATCGAAACGTCAAAAAGAGAAGTTATCTCTAACTTACAAATAACCAACTGTTACATAGATTTAATGCTTAAGCAACCCATAGTATTTTAACAGGCAGATTTAAGTAGCAGTTAATTTGTTTCCTAATTAGTTATCGAATAATTGGACCTTGTGAAGCAGGACCTAGATAAAACAATCTTATTCCGAATTTAAGCTTGAAAATTAACGTGCGGAAGTCGAATTTACAAATCATTTATCATTGGCACTACAAAGAATTGTTTTTGATGTATAAAAAAAAAATTATAAATACTTTTTTAATGTGTTATATTTTATCTTTTATATCAGTCAAATAATTATTATTAAATGATATCTAACAGTTGCTTATTAATGTTATATATATACAAATTATGAATAATATAATTTGTTCCTATGATAAGTATAAACCCTGTGATGTTTATTTAAGCACGTGTTTATTTATGTATAACTTGAACGTGTACACTTAACTGAAGAAATAAAAGTAACGATATTGTGAAATGGTATTTGTTTGTAATAATTGAAACAGCCGAATCGATTGATATAGTTTATTTTTAGAGAAACTTGTTATCAGTACTGATAAACAATAAATTATTAAATATTAGGATTTAAATAAGAGGCGATTATCTCGAATCCCAAGGACAGAGTCCTTTACGCGAAGTGCGGTGTTAAAATCCTAAATTTACAAACAAACAGTAAAACATGTCAACACGCTGTTATTAGACACAAAGAATTAACGCGAAGAAGGAGTAAGAGGCAGAGACCGCGAGCCCCGTGCGACGCTTCGTAGTAGAGTAGTAGTAGTGTATCTACATTAAACAATTCACTAATGCAAACTATATTTATTGACTAGCAGCGCAATCTACTTCCATCGCCTGTGCTTCCATTTTCTCACCTTTACAACCACTTTGCACAGCTTCCACTTTCTCATCTTCCTTTTGTTCAACGTCTTTATTCTCCGTATCTTTCTTTTGCTCAGCTTTGGCCACGTTTTTCTCCTCGCTCACCTCACTTTTCTCCGTTAATTCATCTTTATTCTTTTCCTCTTTAATTTCATTGGTTTCCGTTTTGTCGTCTTTTTTTTCAGAATTTTCTTCCTTAATACTATCGTTAGTGGCATCTTTCTTATCCTTACTCTTATCTCGTTTCTTAACGTTTTTCGTGGCCTTTTTGGGGCTTTTGTTTGCTTTCTCTATATTTTCATTTGGTTTTTCATCTGGTTTCAATTCAGGAGACTTCTCTTTACCTCCTTCCGGTCGTGTGTCAGTAATTTGTGACTGTGCAACTTCAGCGCTCTCTGAAGTTGGGGTTGATTCTACTTTCTCCTCCTGTACCTTTTGATCTTTTATTTCTTCTTGTGGAATTTCTGCACTTTCTGGTTGCTTTTGGTGTTCAACACTGGAGTGTTCATTATTGACATCTTTCATTTCTACCTCCCCGTTTTCAACAGATTTATCATTATTCGAAGGAGTTTCATTTGCAGAATTTTCCATTTCAACATCTTGTGGTTGAAGCGTGCTGCTGCCTTTCTCAGCTTTGGCTTCCAATACACTTATGCATTTTTGTATACACCTAATGGCTTCCTTCCTCGCTTGTCTTATATTCTCTTTACCATCTGTATCAATATTGTCTAATTTTATGAGATTCCGGGTAAGCATTTCGTCCAAGAACAGATATTTTTTGTCTTTCTTTGTACCAGTGAAGTTTTCAACTTCAGACATGAGATTTAATACGTCAGTTTGTATGTTAAGTATCTGTGTAATTGGATCGTTCATCGTCGGTTGGGGTTTAGGTTGTGGTGGAGTTTGCTGTTGCGGGGGTGGTTGTTGAGGAGGAGTATGCTGTCTAGGAGGAGTAGACTGTCGCGGAGGCTGCTTTTGTTGTGGTCTGGACGGAGTCTCAGCTCTAGGCGAAATCTGCTCATGATGGACGGGCACTTTTACGTAATGCTCTTCAGGAGGCATATGTGGTTTCGGAGATTGGGATCTCTGCGGAGATGCACCACGAGCAAATGCTGCTTGAGGGTAAGCTTTTTGTTGTGTAAATGGTTGTGGTCCCTGTCTAAAACCCTTGTTAAATGGTGTTCCAAAGGCCCTAGAGAAATTAGGGGGATGGTGGAAATTGACTGGGCCATCGTCAGCGAAATACTGGTCCCTGTCAATATGCGGTTGCGGAGGAGGTACATAGGTAGGCTTTGTGTCGCCGTAATGTGCACCATGATCTACTGATTTATTGATCACGGGTTCATCCCTACCCTCCACGAATATGGGTATGTGTCTCACATTAGATGATTGCTGTTCCTGGTGAGGATTATTCGCATGTTCTTGGTGGTTATGTCCACTCATTTTTCTTGTGTTACTTTGACTGCCAGAAGTGCGGTTGTCGGGAGGAGCTGACATAGACCTCTGATTTCTGTCTTCCTCGTCAACCAGACTGGGATCAGCTGGGCTTTTCTGTCCAAGGTCTACCGTGTTCCTAAGTCCGTACTGTGGTAAATTACTTTGTTGATCGTCCTGAGACGGTCCCGGCTGTTGTTCAGTCTGTGTAGCTGTAGTTTGTTGTTGTGGGGATTGCGGTTGCGGCGAAGACGGTTGCTGTTGGTGCGGTTCTTCACGGCTACCGAACCTGCGGTTCCAATGTGAAGGGAAATGCTCTCTGAACTCTGAAGGTATATCGTCGAACGGGAATCTATCGAACCCGCCGAAGTTATCGTCGAAATCTGCAAAAAACATAAAATAATCTGTAAAAACGTAGTAGGCAGATGTTCGACGAATGTACAAAAAACTTTTAGTCGAAATTCTGGCGTAGCGTAAGAGTTTTCAACAGCCAATTTACGTCCCCACTGTTGGGGCACAGGCCTGCCCGCAAAATGAAGGCGATTGGGCCATAGTCACCAGGCGGGCTAATACAGATTAGTGACTTCACACACACCTTAGAATAAATTCTAATTCATGTGCAGGTTTCCTCACGATGTTTTCTTTCACCGTTTGTATCTCGCTGTTGTAACTAAAGTTCACAAATGTACATAAATATTAAAGTCATCGGTACATGCCGACATTAGAACCCGCAACCTTAGGAATAAAGGCCGCACACTCTTACCGTTAGACCAACGAGTTACATTAACAGAATTTTGATATACTGTACGTTAACATATAACTCACAATTAATAAAAAAAATCCCTACAGGTTTTATGGAAAAACTATATCAAGAGTTTGTTAATTTGTCGTTAAAATTAAAACCATTGGATAGTTTTTTTTATTTCATTAAGCGACGAGACGAGCGGGATTTTGGTCTTATGGTATGATACTCCCGTCCATAACAATGTACGCTAGTTAGAATGGTATACACTGAGACATAAGATGTTGAGCCTTGTTACGGTAATTACACTAGCTACAGCACCCTTCAAACCTGAATACAGTAATGTTTGCCGGCTGCAATAGGCGCTGTGATGGTACCCACCTAGACGGTCTCCGGCAACAGAGACCTACCACCAGTAGTGGTCGTCTTAAAGATAACTTGACTTTGAATTATATTTTCTGCAAGAAATTTCTATCTAGGGTATGGTACAATTATGGTAACACTGAATACTACACCTTATCGGGAGACAAAGTGTGTTGTATTTTTGTTTATAAGTGGTAAATTAATATTCTTTTAACATGTATACTAATTATAAAGAAGGTACCGTCGGTGGCGTCTTGGCTGGAAGGGCGTCGCTTCCTGGCCCAGGTGGCGGGGCGCTGTCGGAGCCTCGCCGCTATGTCCGGATGCCGCGCTGCGAGCTCGCTCCACGCGCCTGAACCCTCCTCCTCATCAAAAGGAAAGCCGCGCTGCAAAAGAAAATATCGTCAATTAACAACTGAATACTGGTGGCAGGTTTCTGTTGCCAACGATCATCTAGGTAGAAACCATCGCAATGTGGTACTGTGTATAACTTCAGGTGAACGAGTCGCGCTCGTCTCGCTTCCTTGAATAAATAAATAAAAAAAAACCAACTGTAACAGTCTCTGGCAAAAGAGAGCCTTTTTTTGTTTCGGGGAGGAAATCTGCGATAGACTCTTTCCCTGCTTCTGAGAGAAGTCAGGGTTATGCGAGATTCTTATTCACTAAAACCACGTCGGTAGTCTGCATCAGTGCATTCGGTGAGGTTCCGGGATCTCTTACAGAACGCACCGGTGCTCCTCTCCACTGTGTTAACACGTCCCAGAGGAAGGTCCAAACCCTCCCAGAAACCATCGCTGTTCCACTCGCGTGCACTTGCTGAGCGATAGGGGCCTCCCCATCCTTAAGGCCTGCGAAGCGCTTACAACCGGCAGGGCTTACCTTATTCCTATTCTTACTATATATATTCAACTTTGTAGTACCAGTGCATATATTAATTAAGTGTAGTTAAGACAGCACATAAAAATGAGTGGCGACGAGTGCGAAAGGTTTATCACCATCCGACCCCATATGGTCATTCCATAAACAATTATACAATACTTAATACCGCTTAATGCTTTCGTATAAGCCACTCCGACAGAAATCACTATAACAATTATCGTCATTCAATTTCACGGCTGAGAATTTTTTTTTCACAATATAAAAATAAGTGCTCCCTGTACTGGAAGGTCACCAAAGAGTTTCCACTAAAACTACATCCATTGAAACCCAACGCGGACGTTGTGGGTAGTATCTTTAAGATCTGTTATCGTATACGCAATTGCGAGTACTGTGCTAGAGTCGTGTTGGCGGCGCCATGAGCTGACCGTATACGGCAAGGACGTTCGGTGAACGACCTTTAAAACACGCTTTCGTGTTTTAAATGATAAAGGTACTTCACACATAGGTTTATGATCATACAGAACACAATACGGCTGCGTGCTTCGGACATTCCGTTCGGAAAATGCGTTTGGAGTTAATCATTTCACATCAACATAATATATATTTTTTTTTTATCTATAAATGTACATGATTTTGGCTTATCTGTAATATTATCTATGTAAAAATCTCTGAATACCCCCGTATGACAGATGGAGAATATTTACACCGTTACTCTACCCTTCTGTTGCCGGAGATCGTCTAGGTAGGTTACCACCGCAGCGCCTATTTCCGCCGCCAAACAGTACTGTGTAAAAGTTAGTGTGTTCCGGTTTAAAGGGCGCTGTAGCTAGTGTAATTACAAGGGGTAACAAAACTCAACGTCTTGTCTCACTTGAATAAGCTTTTTTTTTATTTATTCAAGTAAGTGACTAGACGATCGGAACATTCGCCTATTGGTAAGTGATACCAACGTGGCGCTAATTAAGATGTTATACACTGCACTACATTGTGATCGTCGCCGTGAGATATAGGATCATAAGTACAGTTACCCTAGTTTCGACTCTCTTTAATGCGGAACATGGTAATGTTCGCAAATTACTTTTTGGCGGCAGAAATGGGAGCTGCGGTGGTACTTACCTAGACGGTTTGCGGTAACCTGCCTATATATGTAACCTACCACCAGATATTATGATGATGGATAATAATAGATTTCCATGACGAAGCTATGTTTAATGTCTAAAAGATCTGATCACATTTGAACAACCGCCTTTTAACAAGAAAAAAAAAAACCACAACCTCCTTTTACAAAGGGTTAATTATACTAATAATTTATGTCTGACTATCATTTATTAATAATCACAAATTAAAAATCTACCCTCTCTAGTCAATTTATAGTAAAGCTCCAAGACCCACTGGGGGGTGATACAACCTCAATTGGGAATCGTAATGTTTAGAATACAGTTGGGGTGTAAAGGACCTGCATAACTCTCAGGACCCAAGCTAACCCTGATCTGCTCGTAATGCGCCCTGCTAATTAATAAACGAGTTTCTGGCTCCCACCAATTCTGATTGGGCCAGATGGTATGACATGGTCCAAATGCCCCATGGACGTGAGTCCAGCAATGGATATCTCTCGGCTGATGATTGATTGATTTACTAATACTACTACTTTATTAAAATTGGATCCTTGTTTAACATTTCTCTAATAAACAGGCCTCTTATGCTACAGACATAGTTTTTGTTATTTATAAGATTTTATCTATGTAGGATTATCGTTAGTAATATAGTGCTGCGAAACAATTTTAAGCTGGCAACGTTCCTAGCACGATGAGATAATAAGAACCGAGGCAGACGTCCACTTCTTAATACTTTATGTACATACAGACGTCTCTCTATCCATGTAATTTTCCGCGCTAACAAACTGCTAATGTATTTATTATTACTACTAAAGTCTATTAAAAGTAATGTATGTTAGATCTAATATAATTTGCTGGTGAAAGTATCAAGAAAGGTCATGCCGTTTTAGCGAAAAACGAATTACATATAGTCTCTTGGTATGCGATGCTGTCTTATCTTTTATATATATATAATAGGGATTTTCCATCTATGTAGAGACTCATCAGATAACTCTGATTTTTAAAGCCTGGAGACTGGAAATTTGGTAAGAATATTCCTTATGCCGAGTAGAGGTCAGCTAAAAACAGATATTATAAAATTTCTTCCCCAAAAAGTTGCGAGGGTGTACAGCCAGCAACGCGGGTGGAGAACAGCTATTATAGTTTGAATATTTAAAGGCCTAATGATGCTTTGTCTGTCTTCTAATTACTCCCTGTTTTAGGGAAAATGGAAGTGATATAATATAAAATTAAGATAATAATGTAGTTGTGAAGGGTTAATTAGGGCAGTAATTTTTATTACTCGTTCTTTTAGAGACCGTCTAGGTTGGTACCACCGCAACTCCGAACTCTATGATGAAACATTATCATACAAACAATCGTGTTCCGTTTTGATGGGTGCCGTAGCTTATTAGCTATATGTTAATTGTCAAGGCAACGTCCATATATTTTTTTATTTTTTAAAGAACCTTTTACAATATTATATAATTTTTTATAGATTTGCATACTGGAACTTGTAAACGGTTAACTGAGGAGATGACAATATATCTCTACCTATTTAAAGCAAATAAAGAATTTATTTAGTGTATATCATCCTAGGTAGTGCCACGTTATGGGTAGGCGTATAAGTTACCATTAGATGAACGTATAATTTATTCATATCTATACATTAACACCCAGCGAATATTGTGTATAACATTTAATCCAGTTCATAAAGTGTTGGCTTTCACAGGTTCTGACTCTGGCTATGTTGTCACTGTGTAGGTAGATACCATCACAGCTCCTATTTCAAGTGCTGTACAGAAATTACTGGGTTCCGGATTAGAAGGCGCTATAGCTAGCCAGCTAGCCAAATTACTGGGGGTAACCGGACGTAACATGTTTTGTCTCAAGGCGACGAGCACAATGCGACGAGTGGTTGCTGTGTATGTCACCCTAACTAGCGCCACGTCGTAATAGGCAGGCGTAATACTTCCCCATCAGATGAATGTCCTGTTCGTCTCGTCAACATGTGGTATCATTCGCAAGTACGTCCCAAATGCCGTACCAATTACCTCCGCCAGATGGTACGAGTTTTCCGCATGGCGTGCCTCAGACGGCTGCATGCTCTATTTGCATTCAAACGCCGACGGTATGGGCGGCGCTGCATACCTACATCCTGAACCGGGAACCGCCCGCCACTATTGTGTCACTGTTGCTGGGCTAGATAACTAAACCGTCAGCGATGCGCAAAATTACATTACTAAAGAGGACAATGAAACAATTGAGAATATTTAATCTTAATTACAAAAAAAAAACTTTACGTACTTAACGTACTATAGGAATGATCGTAACAAATTTCAATTATTGAAAACTTGGTATGTAAAATTATCTCTTACACCCATTGTGTACGAGGTCCCATAACAGCCAATTTACGTCCCCACTGCTGGGGCACAGGCCTACCCTCAATATGACGGCGATGGGGCTATAGTCACTACGCGGGCTCAATACGGATTGGTGACTTCACACGCACCTTAGAATTAATTTTAATTCATGTGCAGGTTTCTTCTTCAGGTTCTTCATCGTTAGTATCTCGTTGTTATTACTAAAGTTTATAAATGTACGTAACATAAATATTATAATCATCGATACATGCCGAGATTCGAACCCGCGATCTACGGAATGAAAGCCGCACGCTGTAACCATCAGACCAGCGAGCTACGTAAGAGGTCCTCTGCACAACAATTTAAGGGACACAAGCCAAACCTCACCTGTTCTTACTCAGGAACGCCCGGGCTACAATCTAAATGCTCCTTGGCTCTATGAAATAAGTATAATACATGCCGAGCTCCCGCCGCGCCCCAGCTGCTCTTTGATCGGAGCATCAGCTGTTTTTGTTTTTTTTTTTTTAGTAATGTACTTTTTATAAAACTATCGTTTCATTTAGCTGTATTAACGAGATGGGGCGTAAATAATGCTAATAAAACGTTTTAAAAATATGTATTTTTTTTTTAATGAACATCGTTTTATTTCCCCATCCCATCATCACAGGCGTCATTACTACTATCGTCAATCTTCGTTTTCAGAAGCGGTCTCAACACCCAGTATACGAAACAACGAAACTAGGAGCCTAAGTATTAGTTTGGCAAATATCTCCCTTCCGTTTTTTTGCTCTTTATTCAATGCTTTATAAAAAGTGTTACAGTAATCGGATTTTGTTCAAATATGCGCCGTTTTGTTCGATAATCTGTTTCCATCTAGACGGCAACTTCAAAATATCTCCCTCGTAGAAGCCCCCCTCCTTATTTGCGAAGAACTCGGACAGCCACTTTTCACAAGCCTCTTTTGAGTTCAACTTTACACCACCAAGGGCGTTCACCATGGACAGGAACAGGTGGTAATCACTTGGCGCTATGTCCGGGCTATATGGTGGATGCGATAAAACCTCCCATCCGAGCTCCCGTAGCTTCTGACGAGTCATCAACGAAGTGTGTGGTCTGGCGTTGTCCTGGTGGAACACTACACCCTTCCTGTTGGCCAATTCTGGACGCTTCTGGTCGATCGCCTGCTTCAAGCGGTCCAGTTGTTCGCAGTAGATGGTAGAATTAAGCGTCTGGCCATACGGGAGCAGCTCATAGTGGATGATTCCCTTCCAATCCCACCAAACACACAGTAAAACCTTCCTGGCCGTCAATCCCAGCTTGGCCGCTCGACCACGACCGTTTTTGCTTGATATTGTCGTATGTGATCCATTTTTCGTCGCCAGTCACCATCCGCTTCAAGAATGGGTCGAGTTCGTTCCGTTTCAGCAGCATATCGCAGGCGTTGATTCGGTCCAGAAGGTTTTTTTGCGTCAAATCATGCGGCACCCAAACATCAAGGTTTTTTTTGTATCCAGCCTTCTGCAGATGGTTTAAAATGGTTTGGTGACTAACTCTCATCTCATGGCGATGTCACGAGATGCCACATGCCGGTCTAACTCGATGTAGTCCATGATTTGATCGGTATTTGTCGTCACAGGTCTTCCGCCGGCTGGCTTATCCATGGTGTCGTTTTCACCGGCTCTGAATCGTCGAAACCATTCCTCCGCGGTTCGAAGTGATAGAGTACCATCCCCCAAAACACCATTAATCTCACGGAACGTTTCTCTAGCGGATTTGCCTTTAACGAAGGCAAACTTTAAAATAGCGCGTTTTCGGCGTTAGTGAACTCAATGTTTACACGTCTATAACTGTTGAACGCAATATCCAAACTAATTATGCATAGCGTCGTTTTGTAGGTTATGTCAAGACCTTTCAAATTATGTATAGTATTGCCAGATACGAGCTCTGTAGCGCTATGTACATAGCCGCGAAATTCAAAAGACAAAAAGGCGGAAGGGAGATATTTTCCAACCTTATATTACGCCTGCACCGTAACATCATGGCGCTAGTTATGATGGACACTGCACCACATTGCGCTCGTCGCCATGAAACAAGGTATTTAGAAATGTTACCGAAGTAATTACTAGCTACAGTGCCCTATAAACCGTTAAACAGTAACATTTACACAGAACTGTTTGTCGGCTGCTATAGGACCTGTGGTGGTATCCATCTAGACGATCACAGTGTAGACACTAGTGTACATAAAACAGCCGTGTAAATTCAATTAAAAAAATGACAATTTCTTTAATCGTTCTTTCATTGAGAGGCTGGGGTTACCGCATTTTAAATAAAATCGGACCGCGAAGCTCAATCGATTACGATAAAGGTTTCATTCGATTTAATATCCGAGTGCAACTTTAATAATATAATTACTCGGCTATAATTATTAAACGAGAGGCCCGCCAGCACTAGTACTGATTTGTATCGATAATTATGACATTAAATAAAATTTATTGACCGGTAGCTCATACGACAATAATTGGAAAATTATAGCAGTTATTTAAAATTAACAGCGGTTAACGCATAGTTTGAGGAATATCAGGGCATGAACTGGCGTATCTGAGGCGTCAATATTGTTCCGCCGAACCAGAGACAGAAAGGACTGTATCACGCTGATCGCAATCAACACTAGTTGGAGAGGCACTTTAAGAAGAAGAACAACGGTTCATCCGAAGTGTTCTTCTGGATCTTTAGATGCCTTTGCAACTGGAAGAAAGTCAAATTCGCAAAGAACTTTAAAACAATTAATTTATTTATTTAAATAGTAATAAAGTCATTTAACATTACTCTATACCCAACTAATGATATAGATAAACAATTTAAATGATTGAATTTTTATCTGGAAGCCTTCACATGGTGTTTTAGTGACAATGAGGCTGTCGATGGTAAAACGTGTTCGTCCGGAATTCACTGCTTCAATGTTGACAGCCGAAACAGTAATGGTGATACAATTGTGCTAATTAGCCAGGTTTGGTCCAAAACAACCCTTACATGAATTAAACTACCAACATGTGAAATCGAAGCATGCATAACTGTTACTAGACATGAATAGACCAGCGTTAGACTACGATCCCATCTTATGGTAAGGCGTTAAACTCTTTGAGAGTATAGCGCAATAATCTAAAAATAGCTTATTCACTCTTAAAGATATACACGTCATAACTGGATGAAAACAAGTCGCAGGAAGACTATTCCAATCCTTCAATAAAAGCATTGTTAAAATCGAGTCCGAACACTTTGTCCATATGCGCGGGATGATATCTACAACGAAGGGTTGAATGTCAGCTGTCTACACATCCGATGGTCAAGAGGCGAAAGCGGTATCAAATAATGTAGTACTTGCTGCTTCTGTTGTTCAGTTACAAAATACCTTACACCTAGAAATATATTGTACACCTATCCTACAAATTTTAAGGAGGATACTTTCCGTTTGTATATCTTTTTGATGATGTGTAGCACCTGGTAGTCAATTTGATTTATCTTATCAGCTTATCTGATACTAGGCTCGCGGATTTCGAGTAGGGTATGCAAACTACATCCGAAATCTATGCGCTTATCCTATACTTAAAAATAATTTTATTAATTTAGCAATAGTCAAAGCATAGTTGTGTACCTTTTGAGTAACTTAAGACATTAGTAACTTAACTAAATTAGATAGGTTTTGGATGCTAGAGTAAGCAGTGCTTATTTGTTTGTATTTACCGTTTCACACAGCGTTTATATTTAATGTTTTTGAAATCGATGTGGTTAGGTTCGAAAGGATTTGAATCTCTTTCCCCCACATTACGTTTGCCGTACCACGTGCCGCCGCCTTCTCTATTATAATTTGTTGTTCACGTTCGCTACGTTCCGTCTCCGCAATGTCGGGTGACGCAAGGCTGTGTTCTGTTTGTCCTCACCTCAGCCCACACCGCGATGACATCATCGTACCGATTTACAATCTGCATGATTGTAGAGAATTAAAATTATATTTTGGCACTGTTATTTTCATGTATGGCTGTTTTTTTGTCGATTACGTGATTTGCGAAACGACCGGCTGCGTTTTTTCGGTTTACATTTATCGCCAGTAATTTAGTCGTTACATGTTTTAACTTTTAGTCGTCTAATATTACGCTTAAACTGTTATTAGTTCGACGATAAATAACATTAAAAGTAAAGAGATGCACTTGTTTTGAGGGCGGTTAAGTAGAAAAGTAATAACGCAGTGAAGATAACAAAAATGGATGAATAACAAAGCATTTATTTGTACACCAAAACCAGTGAAAGATTTATTACTAGTTACACTAGACCTATACCTGGTGGTATAGGTCATAGTCATAAGTCTGCTACATTAGTCTGAAAACATTAATGGTTACTTACTACTGTTGCTACGGATACAGCTGAAACAGGAGCTGCGATGGTACCTACTTATATAGTCATAGGCAACAGAGTCCTACCTACTACGTAAACGAAGCCTCTATTTTGATCTATATACACACATTCTTTTGTCGCTCACAACGCATTAAAATAATAACGAAATAAAGTTATTCACAAAAAAAAAACAACTGTATTTTTAATGCTGTTATCTTTACAATAGTATAACAAGTGGTTTACTAAAACTGCTTAGGTGACAAGATTAATGTGTCCGGCGATAACTCAGCTATTATAGCGAACGAAGCAAACAAGTCATTGACCGCAAAAATAGCTTTCAACTAAGTACCAAATAACAAACCGACAGATAAGTAAACCATATTCTCGGAACAAAATGTGTCAATAAACAGAATATTTTTTGAAGCTTCAACAACAAAGAGTTCTATAACGATTCAATTGAGTAAATGTAAGGTTCAAAATGTAGATTAGGATTTATCGGAATCCGTGTCTCTTATCACCTTCCCATGGTGGCTGTGAATATTTGTTAAGATCAAGTTAATGAATACCAGTTGCAATTACACCAATGACCTACATACAACACTAATCATGTCCACTACAAGTAAATTCATCCGTATATGGAACATGTCTTTCCGTTAATTTGTCCGACAAATAGTTCATTAGTTTCGTACAAATTACTTATTTCCACTAAGATTATATTTACAAATATTATCATAAGATGATATATAATTAAAAATAGATATCATATATAAGTATATGATTTGAAATAATTTTAGTTTCCATATTTACTATTATAAAAGGCTCTCTTTGAGGTAGAAAGAAAGTAAATTGGTATTGAGATAAAAACTTCTCTCTTGGCAAATAACAAAGCTTGTTATATATTTTTGATATGTTATATATCCAATGTTCCTTATATAAGTGTTGTTATTTATTTTATTTATTTGTTTGACACAAATAGTGTTGAATCTTTGATGAAATTTCGCAGCTTACACGTTGGGATATTGGACGTAGGCGGAATGCCGTGACGCACTCGCCCAAGGAGGCGTCTTGGGGCCGCTTTTGTATCCATTTACGTCGCCGTCTAAACCCCACCAGCGGTGACATCACCACTCACTTGCATGTTTACAGTGTCGAGGATTTCTCGAGCCGATTCGTTATTAGCGTGTCGCAAATCCGTGAACTTGTACAGAACAACAAATAAAATTAATAAGTTAAGCTTGTCTCTCCACTCACCAATGTTTTAACTTGTTTTAATTTTTTTTATTAAGTATATAACTTAAATATTGAAGTATTAATGTCATTACAAAACTATAAATGTAGGAAATATTAAAAGATAAAAGACACCGTGTTTAAATGGACAGGTTTTGTCTGTTACGTAAATTTAAAAATTCCACAAAACGGAAGTGCACTTTCCATATGTCGAATTTTGTTACAAGAACGCGGATGTCGACAAACTCCTTTCACATATACAATCAGAACTATGAAATGCACTAAACTGAAATAATTGAATTGATAATACGCAAAATAAAGTAATGAACAAAAAAGTCGTGTTACAGAAGGTCAAAAGGAAGGAAAACAATGCATGCACTGACCTCGAAACTGTTTAGACAATAGATAAAAACATTTAAAAAATAAGTGTTTCTGGTTGAGACGAGGACAAAAGAAATTCATCGGCGCGACCTTAAATTATCAACGCATCATACATACTAAAATACATTAAGAACATCCATCCATCAGCAAGTTGGAGCGTGTTCGTTCATCATCATAACAACCGATGGACATTCAATGCTGGACAAAGATAACTTGTAATATTCTCCACAAAGCATGATCTTGCGCTGTTTCAGTCCAGTGGCTCCTAGCGAATATTTTTATGTTTTCTGGGCATCAGGTGGGGGAGTATCTGCTAACGCTGCGCTTTCCTATACGGGGTCGTCATTCCAGCACTTTAAGTCCCTAAGAACTATGTGAACCGCCCATTGCCATTTCAGCATTGCGACTCGTAGGCCATGTCGGTAAACCTGGTTCTTCTGTGGATGCCCTAATTTCTTTCTAATTGATCAAGCAGATATAGTCTTTAGTTGGAGCATTAAAATATTTCGTTCATAGTATAAAATTGCGAAGCTTTCGCTAATATCTCCTGGTATGAGATAATTTTAAGTAGAGAGAGTATAGTTCCGCGAGGCTCAGGTCATTTCGTAACGCGAGTGTGTGGGTTATTACCGAAGCCACATTTAAACCGGTAGCCACTTCAGCGATAAAATAACGCAGACACGAGTGCATTATCTTCCGCAGGAGAGTCTTCAAATGATCGCTTACGTACCAGCATGCGGAATATCTTTGATATTGTGAATGATTCAAATTCCGATACAAATCACATAATGCATGGATTCATGTAATATTCTACGTTTATATCATATATTATATAAACATATATAACAGTTGAATGTTATTATACTAACCTTTACAGCTCTTATGGATTGTTTGTGTATTAGACTTTCATTGACTAAATAACTCGAAAAGATTTACTGGTGGTAGGTTTCTTTTGCCCGAGACAGTCTAGGTAGGTACCACCGCAGTTCCTATTTCTGCCACCAAACATTAGTGTGCAAACAATACTGTATATTACTTCCGCAAGGGCGCTGTAGCTAGTGAAATTACTAGAGTAACGAGACTTTGCATTTTACCTTAAGGCGACGATCACAATGTGGTATTGTGTATATCATTCTAACTAGCGCCACGCTATTATTGTCAGGTTTATAATATACCATCAAATGAACGTCTAGCTCGTCTCGTCGTTTTGATGAACAAAAAAAGATGTTTTGAAAGTAAATGACATTTTCTATTATTTTTTAAAAGTATCTACAGCCTTGTATTTATGTATGAATAATCGAAATGTCCCGAAGAAAACTTTGAAGCGAACATTCCACTCGAAGTGTTTGAGGCGAATTTTTTTTATTCCGATTTTATTCACCCACGCCATTCAACGCCAGATTGTTCGGGACTGCAAAGAACATGCCTATAAATGGAGCTCTGATTAATAATTTCACCGGCACTGCTGACTCATGTTATTGAATATATATAAATACAGATTAGGTAAACAATTTACATTGGAAAATTTGATATATTGCATACAAAAATTAAACAACTTGGCTTACATGTTATTACGTGTTGTATTACAAAAAATATTATAGTCTACTGTTCGTTGAACAGGTGACGAGTGAGAGTTATAATACATGGGTAATTACTTTGAATGGCATAGTAAACTGGTTTTACGAGAATAATGCTACGAAATTCTCATATTTTTTTTCTTTTATTATGATATTGTTGTTATAATTATGTGTGTGAAAAATTAATTTTCTCATGCTTCATTGTATCATCACGGAGGTACAGATTACATACGTAAATAGATATGCAACACCAAAAATATTTCAACAGTACAGTTTGTGGCTTTTGAATTCAAACTAATAAATTTGACTAATACCATATATATTTTTTTCTTGTTAAAAAAAACATCTGTCATGATTGTAAAAACAAACATACCTGATTATTTTTAGCAGCCCTCCCATGATATTCGGGTGGCTTATCCACAACTACAGGCGATTCCATATTTCAGTGTTTAACACAAAAATCTGTCACAGGTAACACTTCACTATGTCGCCGATGTACACGCGAACGATCAGGGTGCGGTTGTCAGCTCTCGAGCGATTCGTTTAGTACTGAAGCGGCCGCGGCCCGCCCTCTTTATTTATACACGCGTGGAAAATGTACGAGAAACGTCTACATTGTTCCACAACAGCACGGCTACGTCATGTACCACTACATGAATAAAAGAGTCTCTCTTCGACGTGTATATATATATATATATATATATATATATATATATATGATGGTTCAGACACTTCATAAAACAAAATTTATCGATTTTGGAAGTTCCGACTGAAGTAATAGAAGAATCTAAATTGTAACCTATTCTTGAAAATAAACCTACTAATTAAGTCAATTTAGCACTATTTAGTAATATTTAAAAAATAGTTATATGGGGTTGTAGTTATAGATAGGGATTGTAAGGATGTAAGGGGTCGCCGCACAACGTCTTTGGGGACCTAATCCAACCTCATTTGCTCGTGGTGCAACCTAAATCCTGAAACTAGGCTCTGACTCCTACCAATCCGCATTATGTCAGCGTGGTGGGAAATAGCCCATATCCCCTCACATGAATCCCTACAAACGACAGCCCCTTTGGCCAACAGTATCGGAGGTCATGCTGACTGTGATCGATATTAGCAAGGCGCCGGAACAAAGGTAGCGGAGGACCGATAGATTTGGAGATCCGTGGGGATCCATAGATTGGGGAAGGCCTATTTCGAGCGGTGGACGTCTATCGGCTGATGATGAAAGCATAGTTGAGAGTTTATTATTTAGATAGGTTTAGGGAGCTAGGCTATGCCAGTGGTTATTTGTCTGTATGGAATGCACGGCTCCAAAAACCCATAACAGATGAAGGTTGATGATGAGCAATTTATTAGTTTATTAGTATGAATAGAAAGCGTATATTATTGTATATACAATGTACAAAACAAGTTTCGATGTATTGTCAAAATGGCGCGGCTGTGTAAAGTTTTTGTTCGCGGGCGAGTGCGGGAGCATTAATCGATTACGCCGACGACAGTTTTTCTTTAAACGAAACGTTACATTTCGTCCTCGGGGTGTGAATCATTAGTGCCTTAAATTATTTACATTGTTGACAAGACAATGCCATTGTTGGAATCGCATTCCGCCATTTACTCGATCCTTTCCTTAATAAAAATTTCAACGGTCCGTATGAACGATGAGCGCGAAACATGTTCCGATAATTCACTAGCTCTTGAATTAAACATTAAAAATAATCAGATGCTAATGATAAAAATAAATAAACAAAAAATCGTACACATGTACACTTCTTGGTATTTACAAAGAGGAAATAAAATGCTTGATGTAATATTTTCATTATTAATATATTACTTGTGCTTAATGTGATTTATAAAACATCTAACAGTATTCTATAATACTTAAAATAATCATAAGTATTGAAAATTTATGATAGAAAGAAAACAGGTAAATTCTAAATTTATGACACATTATCATACTTTTGGAAAGAAAATTAAGTTTTCATAATGAACGGCTAAATAAGTTTTTAAAGTTGTAATACGACTTCATTGATTTCCTTTAATAAATATAAAGTTCATGTGTTTGAATTAGTGACGAGACGAGCGTGACGTTCACCTGATAGTAAGTGATACCCGCTCATAACAATATGCTGCTAATTAGGATGATATACAAATCACTGTGTTGAGGTTGCCATGAGGCAAAAGGCATAAGGTGTTAAGTATCGTTGCTTCAGTAATTTCACCAGCTGCAGCGCCCTGTAAACTGAAACACAGTAGTGTTTGCACAGTACTGTGTGTCGACTGCAATAGGCGCTGCGGTGGTACCTACCTATATTCTTGTTGTAGACAGGGCTGCAAGCCACAGCGGCTCTTACAGCTCATCTGACACTGGGCTCGTGGACCCGGATCTACGGTCTGAATACCTACCTAGACGGTCTCCAGCAACGGTGACCTACCACCACTAGTTTATCTTTAGCTAGGTCTTGTTGAAGAACTCTTTTTAAAGCCAACGCTCGCCTACGTTCAATGTCCGAACATATTTTCCTAAATATTGTTGCTGTGTGTTTATAAGTGTCAGTGTACATGTACATAAAGAAATTAATCAAATAATCATTGAACAAATTACATTTCTACATCTGCAAGTTTGTATAAATCAAGTACAAAGGAGGGGCAACATCCAGATGCAGACATCTGCGTTCGTTTACGAGAGCAAAGCTCTCAACTTGTATCAATCATTATAATGGTATTACTTATTGCCGAGCGCTAAGTACATGCAGCTTCGGAGAGTTTACACACGCATATGTTATAAATGTTGCAGTAAAACAATTAATGATTTTTTTATTATTTTTCATATCGCAATCACTCATCTAAAAGCGATTCTAAAGGATATTAATCAAAATAATTACATTTAAACTACGAACCGACGAGACTAGCATGTCGTATACTTAGTTAACTAATGCTACTATCATCTGTAACTATATAGGGCTAGTTAGGATTTTTATACAGCAAAACCGTATTTTATAGGTGCTAGGTCTCGACCATCTCTACTTCTATTTCTACCACCAAAGAGTAGTGTGCAAACGTTACTGTGTTCCGGATTGAAGGAAGTTGTGGCTAGTGAAATTATTGGGGTAGAGAGATTTAACATCCAATGTCACAAGGCAACGAGAGCGATATAGTGCAGTGTATACCATCCGAACTAGCACCACGTTGTTTTGAGCGGGTGTGTGACTTACCATCAGGTGAACATCACCGCTCGTCTCATCGCTTCATAAAAAAAAAATGCTCTACGCCCTAAAAGAAAATACTAAGAATGTGCCGGTTCCGAAACATATTGTTTTACTCGATGAGACAAGCGAGACGTTCACCTGATGGTAAATGATACGCCTGCCTCTAACAAAATGGCACTGGATAGGATGAAATACACAGCATCACATTGTGTTTGTCACCTTGAGACATGAGTTATGGTCTCCTTTTCTCCATAGTTTAACTAGCTACAAGGCCTTTCAAACTGGAACACAGAAAACCGAGATTAACCACTGTAAACATACAACTGTCAGTAGTTTTAAAGAACCTGATTATTCAAGAAAGAGATAAATTGAATATTTTATTTGGAACTTTGTATAAATACATATCGAAACTTTATCCATTGACTTTCAATAAGACAGGATGGACGTTATGCTTCCGCTGGATAAGTTATACTTCCGGTCTAGCATTTACATTGCTGCGGGCATATCAAGACTTACCATAATAATATTTATAAAGGAAGTTAAAGCATTGGTTAAAAGTTACAAACTATATTGCCTTTCAAATTGAAACGAACATATTATTTATGTCATACTAAAAATAGTTTCGGTAGTGTATATTCATGTAATAAAAAAACTTATCGATAAGAAATGTTCATAATAACAATGTAAAAAACAACCTTCTTTCACAATGAGAGAGAGTCAAGGCTACTCCACTATGCCAGACAAGTGTGGGTCGGTGGATTTCGCAGACATGTAACATGGTCACGAAAGCTGTTCTTGTAATATGTCGGTTTCCTCACGATGTTTTTCTTCACCGGCGACTCAAGTCCGGTGATCGAGCCCAAGCCTGTGATCAATCACGGCTTCGGAGAGTGATCTCGCCGTTGCAACGTTAAAGTAAACTTAAGTATAGTAGTTATAATAATACATTAAACCTTTAACCGCGACACGGCGGCGCGGAGCCGAGGCGCCGGTGACACGTCAGAGCGATTTCAATGCATATTACTCCACATCGATATCTCAATTATGAACATGTCATCATCATCATCAGCCCGTAGACCTCCACTGCTGGCATAAGCATCACCCAAAAAACTAACGTACCGGTAGTCACAGGTTACAGGAACTGTGACTGACGTTACCAGTCCGCTTCACTGGCTGCACCGCCTCCGCAACTTTAGGATCGACCTCTAAACGACAGCAGCAATATCTCGACCAATTTTCGAGTGTTTACGTATAATAGTTTCGGAGGTCTCGTGATGAGGCAATGAATCTGTGGTTATCTGCTATATACAGATAGATATGGATGAAGATTTATGGAAAACTAGAAAGTAAAAGCGAAAAGAGGAGTTAAATAAAGTAAGTTAAATAATGTTATTTAACATTAATGACACTTACACTCAAAATAATTATGAAAGAAGTAATGAGCAATGACGACAGGCAAATGTGTGGTCGACTTGTCGGCGGCAGTGTTCCCGTGCAAATATGACGGGAGTCTTCAAAAAAAATAAAAGAGTGAATAGCCTGCTTCTAGGCTAGCACGCCTCTTGCCACCACAGATCATATAACCACTTAACATCAGATGGAACTGTGGTCAAGCGCTGACCTTGGTATATAAAAATAAAACGGTTTAAGTCAAATAAATTACCGTTAAGTACATTACCGAAAAGTGTTTTAGGAAATGTTTAAATTTTTATGTATGTAATTCGACATATTAAGCATATCGTGGACCATAATCCATCCAAGGTCCATAACCGTGGTCGATGTTTTAAGTATTGCATGTTTTTGGATAAATAAAGAAAAAAAAAATGCATATACAATTCGTGTATTTGTGGATTCCACAAACGAAATATTTAGATTTGGTGTTAACTTTGTTGCTGTTACCGTATACCAGTAGACGTGGTGTTGGGAGGCCTCCCACAAGGTGGACCGACGATCTGGTGAGAGTCGCGGGAACCCACTGAGGTTCCGAGTAACACGGGACCGATCGACGTGAAGATCTTTGGGGAGACCTATGCCCAACAGTGGACGTCTATCGACTGATGATGATGATTGTTGCTATTGAATCTCTCACAAGTGTTTCAGATTGAATGAAGTATTAAATTTTAAATCATTAACAATTGTGAATATTTATTAATAATTATTACTTAGTGTCCTTCTAGTCGTGACATGCCTCTACAATTGTTTACAGAGTCGTAACACATACGTATAATACATTATTACTTCATTGCTTATTGGGACTGCAAATAAATAATTAGTAAGATTTGGATATCCACAACTCTATATCGAGATGCACATCTCTCAGGTTTATCGTAAAATATAAAGAAAACCGAATTTGTGTTTTCGGATTTTGTAATAGAATCATATGAACATAATGGTGTGTTCATTTAATTCTAATTTACTCTCTTCCATAAGGAAATGATTGGAAACAGTGCGCGATAGATCGACAACTTTTTTATTGAATGAAGCAGGAAACAACAGGTAATTGAAGAAGATACGTTGAATTACTTGAATTGATTTTTAGTACAGTTACAAATCGTCCGATTTACGATAAAAAATATTTTTTACGATTTCCGCGTTTATCTGACCGTGTGCGGCAAGCTCAGTGGCTACGAGCTATTGATTAAAGAAGAAACAAAACAACGTAGAAATACAGTTATAGTAGTCTCTGTCGTTACACTTTTTCGTTTCAGCAATCCAATTCCATATTCCGTTGACAATTCTGAACCAATCTAATTCTAAAGTTTAATATCATGATATAAGAACGGTACAAATCTGTTATAAATTGAATATATATAACATCATTATAATGTTTATGCTTTAAGCAACATTAAGTAACTGCGAAGGTATGACTCAAATACAAATGAGGCAACGATCAATAACAAAAGGTTCATGACCCACCAAACCGCCGTGGTCGTGGAACTTGCACGATACATAATTTAGTCTCGATTGTAACACATATTAGTTTGGCAAATATCACTCTTCCGTTTTTTTGCTCTTTATTCAATGCTTTATAAAAAGTGTTACAGTGATCAGATGATAGTTCAAATATGCGCCGTTTTGTTCGATAATCTGTTTCCATCTAGACGGCAACTTCATAATACATTCGTCGTAGAAGCCCCCCTCCTTATTTGCGAAGAACTCGGACAGCCACTTTTCACAAGCCTCTTTTGGCGCACCACCAAGGGCGTTCACCATGGACAGGAACAGGTGGTAATCACTTGGCGCTATGTCCGGGCTATATGGTAGATGCGATAAAACCTCCCATCCGAGCTCCCGTAGCTTCTGACGAGTCATCAACGAAGTGTGTGGTCTGGCGTTGTACTGGTGGAACATTACACCCTTCCTGTTGGCCAATTCTGGACGATTCTGGTGGATCGCCTGCTTCAAGCGGTCCAGTTGTTCGCAGTAGATGGTAGATTAAGCGTCTGGCCATATGGGAGCAGCTCGTAGTAGATGATTCCCTTCCAATCCCACCAAACACACAGCAAAACCTTCCTGGCCGTCAATCCCGGCCTGGCCACTCGACCACGATCGTTTTCGCTTGATATTATCGTATGTGATCCATTTTTCGTCGCCAGTCACCATCCGCTTCAAGAATGGGTCGAGTTCGTTCCGTTTCAGCAGCATATCGCAGGCGTTGATTCGGTCCAGAAGGTTTTTTTGCGTCAAATCATGCGGCACCCAAATATCAAGCTTTTTTTTGTATCCAGCCTTCTGCAGATGGTTTAAAATGGTTTGGTGACTAACTCCCATCCCCTAGGCGATGTCACGAGATGCCACATGCCGGTCTAACTCGATGTAGTCCATGATTTGATCGGTATTTGTCGTCACAGGTCTTCCGCCGGCTGGCTTAACCATGGTGTCGTTTTCACCGGCTCTGAATCGTCGAAACCATTCCTCCGCGGTTCGAAGTGATAGAGTACCATCCCCCAAAACACCATTAATCTCACGGAACGTTTCTCTAGCGGATTTGCCTTTAACGAAGGAAAACTTTAAAATAGCGCGTTTTCGGCGTTAGTGAACTCAATATTTACACGTCTATAACTGTTGAACGCAATATCCAAACTAATTATGCATAGCGTCGTTTTGTAGGTTATGTCAAGACCTTTCAAATTATGTATAGTGTTGCCAGATACGAGCTCTGTAGCGCTTTGTACATAGCCGCGAAATTCAAAAGACAAAAAGGCGGAAGGGAGATATTTTCCAACCTTATATTTCATTATTTGTACAGTTACAAATATGATTTAACTTTAACGTGATGGATAATCTAATAAATATAATCCATTCCTTCAAAAGACAGAAAGTTAACTAAAATAGTTAATATGTTTAATTATAAAACAGCTAATATATTTAATTATTTAGTTCAATGTTTAAGATTTAGGTGTAGTTGTTACAAGAGTTAGATTCTTAAATACATTCGTCATCGTTGTTACCACGAACTAAACTAAAACTATTATGTTATCGCTTTATTGTTTCCTTTATCCTTTCACTTTCCTTATTGGTTTGTTATTAGACTGTATCGTCTCTAAATGTGCTATTTGTTTTGGTCTTTGTTGCCAAATTTCATAACTCTAATCGAAATGTTAGAAAACATTACTGATTCTTTGTTCTCTAAGATATGTATTTAGATCGTATAGATATGAGTGATGAAGCAGACAGTTAATTAATTAAAATGACATTAAAATAAAATGAAAGTAACCTCGTCGGTAAACAAAACTCTTAAAATACATCAGGGTTAGTAGCTAAACTATAAACAAGCTAACTGGGGCAACGTAGGTGGCAAAGCGACTGTATCCAATAAAGTTCGCGGTTCACTTATTGAGCAATAAACACTAAACTCTCATGGACACAATCTGACAAAGTGACCATTACATGTACCTGGTCACAGGCCACACACGTCTATGTGCGTTTTACTTGGAATGAAATGAAAATGTTTCGATGCAATAGACAAAACACTTAGGCGCTCTGGCAACTTTAGCGATGTTTGAAGATGTTCTCTTGTACTTACGTTTCGCTTCATCTTCAACCAGTCATTGCGCAACTCCGTGTCGTCGCGATGAAAGTGGTGTTACAATAATTTCAACACTGAATTTAACGTGACCGGTTGACTCCAGCGCTCAGCCGCACGGCTCCCGGCGCACTTGCACGTACGGGTGGGTGGGTGAGGCGCACCACAGAAATAGAACTTTTGGAATCTCAACACAAATTATATTCCTTGCGTCACCGCTGACGGGGCGAAGATCAAGAACGGCCACGCGTCTAGATATCTTTGCGTCTATGGAAAACAAATGTATGTTTTCGTTTTTATCTTATACGATCATTCTGTCCGAAGAGAAACAATGTTATTTCACTACTAACATCAGTTGTGAATCAATTTTCATCAACAACGGACAATAAGATGAGAAGCTATAACATTTTTATATATACATTTAGTATCACTGAAATTTTAATTACACCTGTCCCTCGCTTTGCACAGTACTTGAATTACAAGCTTGTAAAAAAAAAAAAAATAGCTCGCTGGCCTAATGGTTAGAGCGTGCGGCTTTCATTCCGAAGGTCGCGGGTTCAAACCTCGGCATGTACCAATGACTTAATATTTAAGTTATGTACATTTGTGAACTTTAGTTACAACAGCGAGATACCAAAGCGGTGAAGGAAAAACATCGTGAGGAAACCCGCACACTGAAATCATCTTTGTGTGTGTGTGTGTGGGGTGGTCCCAATAAAGTGGCAACAGGCTCGCCCCCTGTTACAATGGACCTAATCTGACCACATCTGGCGAAACGTGGGTGGTTTATTCACCTCTGCCTACCCCTACTGGGAAAAAGGCGTGACTATATAAAAAATAAAAATAAAAAAAAAACTTTTTTTTGTCTTATTCTGATAGTTTTGCATTGCCGTTTATCAATATTATATTGATGAACGTATTCTTTTAAAAGCTCGTTATCGAACGCACTCTCTTCCAAAACAATACGGGACTCTTGCTTTTTTTTTTTTTTTTGGAAGAAGAATCTTCAAAGTCATATGTTCTGATCTAATTCTAATAACAGGTGGTTAACAAACCTTAATCTCGTTTTACACCATTATAATGAACATATCTCCGATTATTCTTTGTCTTCTTTAAAACGATTTACAGTTTTGAAGTTAATTAAACATATCCGTCTATTTTGTATGAACTATGTATCTCGTTTTACACGGTTTCGTATTGCACGATTTTTCCAAGAACGTATCTACCGTGTAAATAGAGAGATAAGTGTTTTAGTGAATTTACAAAATTTATATAAACTTCTTAACTGGGTCCTATTCTAAATTAATTTCAACTATAATTAATAAAATAATAACTCTAGATCCATCTTTAACCGCTTTTCAGTTAAAGGATGACCAAACAATTTTAAATTCGAGAAACGAGTATTGTTAAAATGTTTTTATTTCCATACATACAATATATAAAAGGAAATTGTCCGCTGACCCTAAGATTCAAGTCTTAATAATGTTGTATACAATAAAGCCTACGAGTGCAAAAAAACCTAAAGAGAAATATGTTGTAAAGGAAACGATTTAAAATCCTGTTCCGAACTTTACTTTCAGTTCGTCAATACCGCCGCTCCATAGTTGTGCCGCGCCGTAAATGGGGCCGTTTTATGATGCAAATATGATAATAAACGTTTAATATGGTATAACAAATTCGACAGTGAGTTATTGGGGAGTTTCACGTTATAAATCCGTAACCAAGGCAACGAACGCAACGTACAATTTATACGAGACTTATCCGTCGAGTCCGAGTTTCCGAATCGAATAGAATATTGAGCTTAGACAATCATCGTCGTGTCTGTCTACTTAAGATGATGTGCACTGCACCATATTGCCCTCATCGCCTGAGACATTAGAAGACGAGCCTCAATACCCCCAGTAATTACACTAGCTACAGCGCCCTTCAAACCGTAACCTATTAATATTTGCACACTACTGTTTGATAGCAGAAATAAGCGCTGCGCCAGTATCATCTTTTTTTTTTCGTGGGGGAAATCTTTTTTAAAGATACCTTACTTCTGGGGAGAAGACCAGGTTATGTCGGGCTTCTACCCACTAAAACCTCCCTCGGTGGTCACCCTCAGTGCATTAGGAGAGGCTCCGGGATCTCCTATGGAACACACGCCCCCCTGCACACTGGCTAAAACATTCCACGGAAGGACTAAGCCCTACTTACCGCCGGTACCATCTAGACGAACGACATTAACAAGAATACACAATTGACATACGCGAGAAAAACCATAAATAATAGACTAAGCTAAAGAAAAAACTAAATTATGAGCATACATTGAACGTATCATAACAACAATCGTTATTTTTTTCGTCGTAATTTTTTTTTTATCCAATTAAGCGACGACACGAGCAGGACGTTCACCTGATATCAAGTGATACACCATCCCATAAGAAAGTGGCGCTACTTAGGATTAACACCCTGCACAGTATAACTACACTGCACCACATTGCACTCGTCCAGTCATTACATTAACTACAGCATCTTTCAAACTGGAACATAATAAGGTTTATGTCTACGGTCTCCGGCAACAGACCCACCGCCAGTAAAGATTAAATACAAGGATAGTTTAGGAGGAAGCAGAAATCAGTTTTTTATCTAAATAATTCTAGGTTTGTTTTTAGTCTTCTCTGCCATGCTGTGTGTGCGTGTGTGTGTGTGTGTCCCGGTCTACTCCCTGATGTTATGCAGCCACGTTGTAATACTGATAAAACCACTTAGAAAAAAACCTAGCTTGTTTCTCTATGAACGTCTGGTTTTTTAACTATTGGTGGTAAATCGAAGCATAGCCTTTTTTATTTATCTCTTTAATGTATGACTGATGATTTATTACTTTGATTTTTACACAATACTTTGGTTTAGACTATTCTTTTCTGCTGACGCCTTTTACAGCTATAAAGCGGTGTAACCCTTACAATAACTGACCAACCAAACTAATCTCACCTGCTCGTGGTGCATATGGCTCAAATCCCTCTATATGAATGACTGCCCGATCGATGTGAGAAACATTAGATGTCTATGTCCAGCAGTGGACGTCTATCAGCTGATGATGATGATGACAACTATGAAAAATAATAGGATGGTAAAATAGGTATCAAATTTTATAACGATGGAAGTTTTTATTATCTTTGTATTTGTTGTATGCAAATCGATGTTGAAAATTTTTGGAGCGATATTAAGTCTTTATAAGGCATCAGCAGCGATATGGTGCACCGTGTCATATGTGTAGATCACACGGCGAGGCACGTGTCCATTTCTTTGTCGGTTTGCGCAGTAAAAGGGAAGTCCTTGGGCCCACTGCTGCGCGTTGAATCATTAGCGCCCACACGAGGCCGCCGCGGCAAATCGCAACTAACCTATTGGCCGATACGCCGGTGCTGTAGCTCAGCGCATTTGACAGCAGGGCTGCCAGCAACCACCGAGACATGACGGATATGTAACCTTGTTATAGCGGATGCGAGATCATTATTTCCTACATATAGCCTGACTGAAAAAAAAAATATCATGTTAACGTTGAAAGGATGTTTATTCTACGATAACTGTTGAAGATCCTTGTAACGAGTGAAGTTAATAATGTAATTTTTTTTATACAAAAAAGCGATGAGATGATCGGAACCTCATAGTAAGTGATATTCCTGCCTACAGGATCATAGTGTCATTTATAATGCTATACACAGCATTATAGAGTGGTCGTAGTCTTGAGACAAAAAGTTAAGTCTCATCCCAGCAATTTCACTGGATACAGCGTCCTTCACACAGGAACACGGTAATGCTTGCACAGATCTGATTGGCGGTGGAAGTAGGCGCTGCGGTGGTACCTACCTAGGTGTCCGTCAACAGAGATCTACCACCATCTAACAGTATGTAGCAGGATAATATCTATGTCTGGCATGAAGCACAAAGCGGTGCGGATTTATCATTCTAACTTCCGCTTTAAGAAACCAGTTTTTATTAAAGGCTAAACAAAATCCTGTTCAAGAAACTAGTATCATATATTTAACTGTATTTTAAACATATTAAATTGTTTAGGATTCTAGACAATAGGTTCGCAACAGGGTGGTCTCGTCCTCTACCTCTAGCTGGTGCCGTAATTTTATTATAACACCATTAGAGAGAGATATTAACACATAGACAGACATCTAAAATTGGTATAATTAATTAAGATGTAGGTGTGTTCGTAAAAGTTTGGGAACCTATAAGTTGTATTAGTAAAGACATGTATAACTACCATTATGTTGAACTTCTTGCACGTGACGGCTCTTCGTTAAACAATAATGTCTTCACTGCTAACAACTATCTGTGCTATTATTTTCCTATTAGGTATAATATATAAGTTTGGCAAATATCTCCCTTCCGCCTTTTTATCTTTTGAATTTCGCGGCTATGTACAAAGCGCTACAGAGCTCGTATCTGGCAATACTATACATAATTTGAAAGGTCTTGACATAACCTACAAAACGACGCTATGCATAATTAGTTTGGATATTGCGTTCAACAGTTATAGACGTGTAAATATTGAGTTCACTAACGCCGAAAACGCGCTATTTTAAAGTTTTCCTTCGTTAAAGGCAAATCCGCTAGAGAAACGTTCCGTGAGATTAATGGTGTTTTGAGGGATGGTACTCTATCACTTCGAACCGCGGAGGAATGGTTTCGACGATTCAGAGCCGGTGAAAACGACACCATGGATAAGCCAGCCGGCGGAAGACCTGTGACGACAAATACCGATCAAATCATGGACTACATTGAGTTAGACCGGCATGTGGCATCTCGTGACATCGCCTAGGAGATGGGAGTTAGTCACCAAACCATTTTAAACCATCTGCAGAAGGCTGGATACAAAAAAAAGCTTGATATTTGGGTGCCGCATGATTTGACGCAAAAAAACCTTCTGGACCGAATCAACGCCTGCGATATGCTGCTGAAACGGAACGAACTCGACTCATTTTTGAAGCGGATGGTGACTGGCGACGAAAAATGGATCACATACGATAATATCAAGCGAAAACGGTCGTGGTCGAGCGGCCAGGCCGGGATTGACGGCCAGGAAGGTTTTGCTGCGTGTTTGGTGGGATTGGAAGGGAATCATCCACTACGAGCTGCTCCCATATGGCCAGACGCTTAATTCTACCATCTTCTGCGAACAACTGGACCGCTTGAAGCAGGCGATCGACCAGAAGCGTCCAGAATTGGCCAACAGGAAGGGTGTAGTGTTCCACCAGGACAACGCCAGACCACACACTTCGTTGATCACTCGTCAGAAGCTACGGGAGCTCGGATGGGAGGTTTTATCGCATCCACCCACCAGCCCGGACATAGCGCCAAGTGATTACCACCTGTTCCTGTCCATGGTGAACGCCCTTGGTGGTGTAAAGTTGAACTCAAAAGAAGCTTGTGAAAAGTGGCTGTCCGAGTTCTTCGCAAATAAGGAGGGGGGCTTCTACGAGGGAGGTATTATGAAGTTGCCGTCTAGATGGAAACAGATTATCGAACAAAACGGCGCATATTTGAACTAAATCCGATCACTGTAACACTTTTTATAAAGCATTGAATAAAGAGCAAAAAAACGGAAGGGAGATATTTGCCAAACTAATATAACGTGAATCAAACAATGGAAATATTTCTCAATGTTGATCCTAATTCAAAACGAAGCATTATGCAGCCCTGAGATAAAAACTTGTTCCGCGAGTAATATGAAGCAGTCACATTATTCATGAAGTCTATTCATTTGATGATCGCATTCAGTCGGAACAGTTATTTTATACTGTGGACCTTGCGGACGTAATTTGATGTAGATTCTCTAATAGCAAGCATAATTTTATTTATATACAATTATTAAGTATGTATGTATAGAAAAACTATACGTATATTATCTAGTACCTTCTGTTTTCACACCTATCTCTGCATCTCCCCACAACCTACGTTCACAGGTAGAGAATGCCTATAAACATTAAATCAGTCTATAGTAACTAAATTTTAGATGTCACAATAAGGATTTTAAATAAACAGATAGTAATAATAAACCTGATTGTTTACTATGTAGTCATTGTCTTAATTCAACCATGAAACAAGATATCGCTTTATTTACCGCCACTTTAGGAAGATTACCTTGTCGAGACAAAACTATTGATTGTACAATTAATATATAGATATATAACCGGGTCCGGTAAAATTTATATGGATAAACGTATAAGAACTTAAAAATACGAAATATATCGCAAGAAGTTATGAGTTGTATATATATTTTAATAATCGTCCATACGTGATAAATTTAAGACTAGGTATAATGGTCTCCTGCTATCAAAAGGTCACCTAAACACAGAAATGACCATATGGCGCCGAAACATTTGTAATTAATAATTTTAACCGGTTGCTATTAAAATTGTATAAACTAATCGATACGAGCAAAAAAAAAATTGTTTCCTTTTATGATGGCATTTTACAGTAAAATGGTTGGACACGACATACTTAATGCCTATTAGCCTTAATACCAATTATAAATAGAAGAATACTGATAGTGGGTTAAAAAAATAACTACTTCAAATACTGAACAAATAATATGTCTTCATACATTTATCTCATAATATTTTCGTTCATCTATATTGATACATCTTACCACTAGATAGCGCTTATAAACTTCAATTCCGTCCAAACAATTTTCATGACGACAATTCATTTACGTATACTAAAGATCCTATTTTTAGATGTGTAAGTATAAAATGTAATACGCAAGCATCCTGTTTCCGCGTCTTCTAGATTCAACCTGGATACAAAACAGTTACAAATTAGAAAATATATTACTAGCAATAATAATGAGAGGATTTATTGGAGCGTACGCAGGACCGATCGATGTGAAGATTTTTCAGGGAGGGTTATGTCCAGCAGTGGACCTCTGTCGGCTGATGATAATGAACAATAATGAAAATATGAAACCAAATGGTAAGATTTGTTAGGTCTCTGTACTTGCTCCGTCAGTACATATAATAAAATTGGAAGGATACTGAGAAGATTAGCATAGTCCTTGCTCAAGGACGACACGCAAAATAGTGAACCTTTCGACATTTTTCAGCCCTGTAGTCTCGAGCTATTAGGAATGGGTATTCCCTGCCTGTCGACTAAAAAGGTCCACGGGTGCTTGAACCTTGAGGTTCAGGGCGCTTAGAACTACAAATGCATGTTGGTCTTGTATTTGCCCGTAGCACAGTGTGGGTTCTAAGGAGGACCTTGCCCTTCCGTTGGATCTTTTAGTCAAAGTGCCGGAGGGCACCAGTGCATTCCGTAGGAGATCCCGGTGTCTTAATGCACTGAGGGAGACCACGGGTTTCAGTGGGTAAAGACCCCACATAACCTTGTTTCCTCCCCCTCAGAAACAGAGTATCTTTTAAGAAGATAACCATCGCGATATAAAAGAAAAGATCTCTATTGTTGGAAACCGTGTAAGTATCACTACAGTTCCTATTTCTGTCGTTATACAGTGCGGCGAACATTTACATGTTCCGTTTTGAAGGGCGTTGTAAATAGTAATTTTACTGGGGGTAATGAGACTTACACATATTATCTAGAGCCGAGCACAATGTGGTGTTGTGCGTCGCATTGCTTCTCGCTCGTCTCGTCGCTTTGTGGAGAAAAACAAGGTAAGAAAACGGAAATATTGTTCTAGTATTTACTTATATGCTCACACATCAACTATGTCATAACATTCCAGATGCTTTGAAACAATTCTTAATGACAACACAGTGCTATATAAAACATTACTTCAAGCTGATATTACCATGATGTCATTCCAGTATGACAACTGCTAGTATTGTATTACCTTTAACATACATATATTTTGCATGTTTTGAATTCTATGTTAATGGTTGTTATGTTTTTAAGTCCTTTGTTACTAACTATAAGAGACGTCTCTCTCATACATTCTCATATGTTCAACGACCGGAAACGACTGTAGGTTGTACTGGATTGAAAGGAGCTGTAACTAGTGAAATTACTGGGTTATCGAAAATTAGGATTTTATATCCCAAGGCGAGGAGAATAATGTGCTGCAGTGTAAACTAGCGCTACACTGTTATTGTGTTACTAACTATCAGGTGAACGTCTTAAATAAAAAAAAGTATTATTCACAAAGGATATTTATTAATCTTTTAAATACTTATGGTACTAGATAAAGAAAATCTCGACATTTCTGCATTAGCCAAAGTAGACTGGAAGATATTGCCAATGGCATTAAGTCCAATTTTACTTGATGTATATAAATAATTAAAGATATAAACAATCACTTCATTAGTGATGAAGAGTCTAGAAATTTAGAAACTTGTTTAGAAATAGACGCTGCCGTGGTACCTACCTAGACGGTCTCCGGCAACAGAGAGCTAATAAATCTGTCCAGAGCGTGCCACTAAGAACCTGATTGACGCGTTTCTGTTACTTGTTTTTAATTGATTCATTGAACTTACTTGAATAGTAAAAACAATTATAGATAATGTTGGTCGGCAAAGACTATGGTTTAATAGAATCACTAGGATCATCATCATAATCCTCAGCAGGTGGACGTCTACTGCTTAGCAATCTCCCTCAAAGATCTCCACGTTTGTGAAGGTTTGTATGAAGGGATTGGGGCAGTTTCCCCATCACACTGGCTCAATAGCGGGTTGAGCCTCGTTTGTTGATTAGCAGGGTGCATCACGAACAGGTGAGCTTGGCTTGGATACTGTGAGTTGTTGTTGGGGACCCCTTACACCCCCAATATAATAAATCACTAGGATGAAATTTAATATCTCAAGGCGACGAACGCAATGTGGTGGAGTACAAGCATATAAGTTGCCATCAGATGTACGCCTCACTCGTCTCGTTAGCTCTTCGAATGAAAGAAAATGGCAGAAAGAAACAAAAAAAATATATTTTCATTCGATAAGTAACAGTTTCACGATAACAGTCTAACGGCACCGAATTTATTGGATACTTTCACATCAGCCTGCCTATTTCCGCGACTGGATTTCCCGTACAATTTGTCAAATCTGTGCAAAGCTGTCGCCGTTAATTTACCACAGACAGCTGGGGCCGACAATACACTGCATAAGAGTTAACGACATTTACATATATTTTTGTTCTTATTTCAACCCGTATCTATGATGAAACTTGGCATGGATAATCAAAATCTTTATTACAAAAAGTTTTTCAAAACTTTTCGCGTTGATTCTGCCAGACTGAAGACGAAGCTCTTGCGTTTCGTTCGTGATAAAACTAATGTGGCACAACAAACGCGGTTGATGCTGCATTATGTGAATTTATAGCTAACCGTTTATCACTCGTAAAAGTAGGCTGTAAGTTGACAAAAAAAAAATTCTAATAAAATATATTGCTTTTACAAAATTTTAAGAAAAGCAACGCTCTGCTCTTCTTCGGTCTAAATGCTGACGTTATTTTACTGCTGTGTATTTACTATGAATAATATATGTATCAACATCAGCCGATAGACGTCCACTGCTGGATATAGGCCTCACCAATGATCTCCACATACAGTCAACATGGCCTGCGGTACCGCTGGTTTTTTTTTTTTTATTTTTTTTTTTTTACAATAATTCCTCTGCGTATGGCGGGTCAGGGCCTTTATTTGCACTTTTAAGCATAATTTTATCACTTATCATTATTCCTTATTTCTAGTTTCTACGTTCTCTCCTTTCGTCCATCTTCTCTGTCATACCTATTCTTATCTTTCTTTCTTTTTATTCTCCTCCTCTTTTCTCTCATACTCCATTCCATTTCCTTCTTTCATACCTCTCGCTAAGTGAAGACTTCGTCGCCTCGTCCGTTTTTATGGGCATTCTCGCTCCTGAAATTAATCATCCTTTCTAATTTTACATCTTTTGATGACATTTTGTTTTTACAGTTTTAAAATTTTTATTTATTTTTAATTTGTTTCTTCAATTTCTTACTTTTATTTATTACAATTGCGATTTACTTTTCTTTAGCGTCTCTTCTACAACTTTTCTACAAAATGTAAGGAAAATATGGCGACTTTCGTCCTCACTCATCAGAGAGGCAACCGCTCCTGTGTCTAATCTTCTTCCTATTTGAATTTCTAGATCCACCCTCTCCCGCCCGAATAAGGGACAGGAGAGCAGGATGTGCGCCACGGTCTGGTCCACCTCCGGGTCACAGGGGCACGCGGGACTCTCCTTGAGTTTGAACCTGTGGAGGTACTCGGAGAATCCCCCGTGCCCGGTGAACATCTGGACCAAGACCGTGTCGAGCTCGATCTGGCGAGTCACGCGATACGCTGACTTGACGCTCGGGAAGAACATCCTCGTTGTTGAAGCCGTCGTACCTTGCACATACCTCCTGTTCCATTCGTCGAGCGTCTCCAGCCTTAGCTGACGCTTGACGAATGAAACGGGGCAGTCCTCGTATTCAGGTCTTCTCTTGCTCTTCAGGCGGTACCGCTGGTTACTAGGGGCTGTCTTATATAAGGGTTCATATGGGAGGATTTAGGCCATTTCCCACTACGCTGGCCCAATGCGGGGTGATGAGGATATTGTATGTATGTATACCTCAATAACTAGTCGGGACCTGACAAACGTACTTGCATTGGTTATATTGGTTTTGTTTATATTTGTTTGATGCCTCCAAAGTATAATAGTTCTCTTAAATTCATGTATATGTAAGTAAAATTAATAAAAGCGTTGTTTACATTTTTTGTGACATTTATCTTTTGCAAATGAAAGCATATTGTATTATACTATACATTAGTTCTTAAAACCCTTATTTACGGCGCAGGGATATAGTACCGAACTATCGGGCTGGTCCATCGATTCAAAGTAGCACACTGAGCGATGTAGTGAGCTATGCTTGGCATTTCACTAAGGGACACAATCTGGAACGAAGAGATTCGACGAAGAACTAAAGTCGTCGGTGTAGCTCTCAAAATCTGCAAGCTGAAGGAGCATTGGACCAGACATGTCTGTGGTATCAGTGACTGCTGATGGGGGAGAAAGGTTTTGGAGTGAAAGCCGTGTACAGGTCGCAGAAGTGTACGACGTCCTCTCTCCAGATGGATCGACGACATCATAAGAGCGGTCGGAAGTGGACGGATGCGAAAAGTATCGCATTTCTTGGCAGACATTGGAAAAGGTCTATATGAAGCGGTGGATAAACAGAGGCTGATAATGATAATGATGAATCATTAAAAATCGCCATAAAGACAAACAGGTAGTTTATTTCTATTTGCTTGTAGTTGAACTTGAGTTTGTGTTAGAGCGCAATTGTCGCATGAGCTGTGGAAAATCGATAGTACCTGTAATCGCGACATTGCTACGTAGGATTGTAATTATGACCGCACGTCCTTGTGTACATAACCTTGCTGCTTGAAGACTTACTTCATAGTATACTTCAATATGTTTATGTTAGACGTTAAATTGTTATTGACAATCACATCTTTACAGAATATATCTGTAATATATTATTGCTCAACGATTTTCTGATGATATAAATTTGAGACACTCGAAATCAAAAACTATTTAATATGTATGTATAATAGATATCTCACCTATGTATTTATTACTCAAGATATCTTTGGAACTATAAGGCCTGGGGATTTGACATTTTGAAGGAATGTTCGTTTTGCCAGGTTTGTATTTAACAAATTTATACCCCTACAAGAAGCTACGCGGGTATTAGTAAAGGGTGGGTCCTGGATGATGGCGGGAATATATCTAACAAATTTCAAAGTCAAATTCTATATTACAACCCAGCAAAGAGGACTGGGAACAACTAATTATATATGAGCTAACAACGTCATCAAGGTTTAGTAATTTTTTTTTGGGTATATGTCGAAAACTTAGCACCGATGATCATTTGAATTGTGTAGTAGCTTTATTACTATTTTCATGCTTATAAAGTAATTAATGTATTGAATTAGCATTCTGCCAAAAACACCCTAAACGCAAAAGTTAACAAAATTCATGAACATTAAGGAACAAGAAAAATCAGTGATTCTTAAAAAAAACTTGTTACGGGAACTGAGCTCTGCTGTTTCTTTACTTTTCTGTCGAAGTCGACACTTGTGGGATAGAATTTCAATTTCAATTCGACTTTGGTAGTTTCTAAGATAACACCTAGATTATTTGCTTGGTCGAGTTTAATGGTAAGTTTTTATAGATGTTCTTATCGAATCGCAAGAAAAGTATGTATAACAAGTTAGCATGTTAAAAAAACTAAGATCGAAGCTGTTCTCTACAAATGTGTGATTCATTATCGTCTTTTCTAATGGTCTAGCACGAATCTATAAATATTTGGTACAAATACCGAGCTGCTATAATAGCTAGTAATTGTTTAGAGGATTGTTCAAGAAAATCTACTTTTTACTCATCGTTAGTTATTATTAATTATAAAAACGTATTGTTTACGTTGGCGCTGACCCGTCGCAAATTCTGCCAGAAAAATGTTAAAGCGGTTGCCAATATCTCGTTAATGTATATTTTACACGCATACTTGAGACCAAAGTCTTCGAACAGTGCGTGTTGCCAGTGATGGACTACGGCTCTGAAACTTGGTCGCTAACTATAGCGGGCCTCATAAGAAAGCTCAGAGTCACACAGCAGGATGGAGAGGGTGATGCTTGGAGTATCTCTGCGCCGTCAAATCAAAAATGAGGAGATCCGCAGAAAAACCAGGGTAACCGACATAGCCCTATGAGTCGCGAGGATGAATTGGCAATGGACAGGACACTTAGCTTGTAGAACCGATGGTCCTTGATGTCTTAAAGTGCTGGAATGGCGACCCCGCACCGGAAAATAGCATTGGCAGACCCGTCCATTTGGTGGACAGAGGACATAAAAAAAATTGCTGGTAGCCACTGGATTCAAACAGCGCAAGATCGTGGTTTGTAGAAAACATTACAAGAGACCTGTGTCCAACAGTGGACGTCCATCGGTTGAAATGACGATGAAAACTAAAAACGCTGTATTTGTTGATCACAATATTGACTTCAATGTGCTGCTGATAATAAATTCAATTCTCATTATAATGTTCATAAAGCAAGCATTACATAGTATGTTACACTAATAATAGGTAGGACTAAGGTAATCTCGACTTGTCGTAAAAAGAGAATAAAAGGGTGTAAAGGTTTAGTAGGCCTTCAGAATGGGGTTACGTGGGTCTGCAAATGCGACGTGGTTCAGTACTTGTTGTGAATGCTGTAATACTATAGATGGTTTGGCCTTCTTTCGAGACGTGTTAAACTGAAGTCAAAGTACATAGAGCACCTCTTAAAGAGGATATGTCGGGGGCCTTCGTGCAATGAGTATACCAACGATTGGGTTTTACCGGGTAAATATCTCACATAAACTTTCCCAATTAAGGTTATCTTTACATTTCCTGCCCGACACAATAAAGGTACACCACAAACACTAAGCGACTATTAAACTACAAAAATTATTAGAGAAGGAACTACATATATATTATATATAAACAAGTTATGAAAGGAGCTTAGTAAAAAAGTAATCCAAAGTAATCCCAACAACGAAACCTATCTTTTTTATTGTATTAGCATGGTGATGATACCATCTAATAGCATGATGCTTAAGCTATGACCGTTAATTTCATGAAGCTAGTACTAATTAATAAAGTACGTTATGAAAAATGACTATCTGGATGTGTTTGCACAACCATCTAGATGATTTAAATATGTTTCTTACATAATATGCAAATCGCTACACTCCCCGATACGTGGAGCTTCCGGCTAATCGACGTATAGGTGCCTCCTATGCTAGCGACCCTGGAAAGCAGAGTTGAAACAGATGCGATTATCGCACAATTATATATTAAATCTTGCATGCAGCTTTAATATTTATGCTAAAAATTACAAAAACATAAGTTTAAAATCCAATGAAATGTTTGATGTACTTCCAAACACTATTGTCGAAGTATATCTAACAAACTTCCGTTATATTGGTTATATAACAATTGGTGATTATTTATATAATCCTTAGAAAAGAAATAACATATTTTTTAATCGCCAAAGTTCATACTTATGTTTCACTACAGTTTCACATAATGTTAAGGGAAAACGAGGCTGAGATAGTGAAGCGTGCTCGTCCAGAATCGAGCGTCTGTAATGTGCTGCCAGCCGGTACAGCAATGTCGTTACGGTGACAGATTTAGGTTCGAAATAACCCTTCCATCAACCGATCCCCACAATACGTGGCTCTGGAATCTAACCAGGTAGTATCGTATTACATAGCAAGTGGTTAACCACTGCGCCAAGGAGGCAGATGTAATTTTATATATACATTAGTTTGAATTGTTTCTTAGAAGATAATTGATACAAACCATGTATCTACAACTTCAAGGATTAATTCATGAGCTGGATCATTTACAACTAACTTAATGGTGCGTTCATTTAATTATTTCCTAGTAAAAAAAAAAAACTTATTTTACCGTCCAAGTCGGATCATAATTTGTATTCTATTTCTTCCCTGGCTATCCTCCAAGAATAAAAAGTGAAAGACAATTTCTAACAGTCGCAATATAATGTAACGAATATTAGTCCAAAGACAGTTTTTCTTTTTTTTAAAGAGATACACGCAAAAATCTTTAAAGCGTTGGATGGTGGGATATCAATGAAGCAGCGTGTTTTAAGTAAACAAGTGAGTAACACTCCATTCGTGCCAAGTCCAATTTTACGCTAACACAGTTTGTTACAGAGACCAGACAAAGGATACGCTGTTAATATATATTTACATCAACCAATATTTTCATTATACTTTATATGACAATAGCCCTCCTTAAAGCGGAAGCCGGCCTGATCTGGTGAACATTCTGTTCTCAATGCGTTGTCTCTCACCTCTGTCCTCAGTTGTAGATTTAATATTATGCTATAAGGCTAGTCTTCTAAGGTTTTCTGTAAATCTATAAATATTTATAATCCCTGTTATAACTATGGGAATACTGTAAAAGCCGTAAACACTAGCAACTTAATCAATGTGAAAAAAAACTTCACATGTAAACTGAAATGGCGTCGATTGAAAGGCGATCAATTCCGTATTAAGTATTGCCTTTGCAAATTATTTGATTATTATGTAGAAGGTATATCAAAATTTGGAGGAGGCTTAGGTCTAGCAGTGGACATCTGTCGGCTGATGATGATATCAAAATATTGATATTAAATACGTATTACAAATAGCTGTTTCCCGCCCTCTTTGTTTGTAACACTCCAATTTTGTAAACTTAATTCTTAGCTAATTTATACGCAGCAAAAGGAATATTCCTCACAAAAGTCAAGGTTATATGGACAAAGAGATATCGTGATGTAGAGATATAGGTTCAATTATATGTATAGATAAACTGACGTCAATGATTTTTACAGTTCAAGAGTTGCTGTTGCAATATCGTAATTGAATCCACATATTCACTCACTATCTACATCTTATATCCGTACTTCTCGAGCCAGAGGTGAAAAGTAACCAAGATTGTCACTTTACACCTCGTGTGGTTTATTGTTGAGGAAATTCTGTAAATAAAAAAAAATCGTATCCTAACATTAGACAATTTAAATATCTCATAACAAACATATCTATTATTAGATAATTTTTTAGACGGAATGTGATGAGGGACTTTTACGATGACTATCAAAATTACGCTTAGGTTAGTGACAATAATTTATTATTTATGATATTTCTAATTACTTCAACGCAATCGATCGCTTTACGAGAAGGAATGAATGGTAAAAACCAAAACATTTTGATCTTTAACGGTCTCGAATAAAAACCTTTTAATGGCTTAACGCGGTCAAATAGACAACGCTATCAGTAATGACAAGCATGAACTATATTTTTTATCTACATTGGGCTAACACTTGACTTTAACTGCATATGGTGTTAGGTGACCACGGGACGGTTATAAATCCACTCATACGTCCATGTTGTAACAGTTTCATATTTAAAATATGAAGGGAAAAAGTAAGTATAGTATTTAAAAGTGGGTGTTTATTCACCACTACCTACACTACAGGAAAACATCGTAAGGAAATCCGCACACTGATATCATCTTTGTGTGTGTGTGTGGGGTGGTCCCAATAAAGTGGCAACAGGCCCGCCCCCTGTTACATGGGACCTAATCTGACCACATCTGGCGAAATGTGGGTAGCTTATTCACCTCTGCCTACCCCTACTGGGAAAAAGGCGTGACTATATAAAAAAAAATACCTACCCCTAGTGGAAAAAGGCATGATAATATATATATAATATGAAGGTTCCACATAATTGTATTATAAAATAAACATACATATGACACCGGAATCGAACCTAGATCTTCGTATTATCAGACTATTGATTAGCCACTGACTCCTCACAGAGGCAGTTTTCAGTTTAGTTGTTGTCATAATTCTCGACGAATTTTATACAATAAGAATTAACATTTAGCTTAATTAAACCATTGAGTTAATGAATAAAACCGATGCGGTTACACAATGTACCGCAGCAAGTTCTATGGTCATCCAACACTCGTACATTGAATGCAAAAGTATTATTACCACCTATTGATAAACTTATCACATACGTATTTAAACGATAATGATATGCTTAATCTATCTACGGTTGTTGTCAAATGACTGATTGCCTTGTAGCATTCGTCATACCAATTAGTAAGATTTGCAATTTAATTAACAGTATTCGTATGTAATATTTGACAGAGAATTGTATCCTAACTGTAGAGGTTCCTATTTAGTCACTATATTTAGGAGACACCTTCGCAAATACTTTAAAAAGACGTGTATAATGTAAGGAGACACGGAGATGCAAATTCGGATAAGTAAACTGGAGTTGTTATATAAAATACTTGGTATTATCCACCCCCTGCTAGGCTTAATATCACACTATCCCTTTAAGGGAAAGTATTTTGTAAAATCTATTCTGAGCTGACCTCTTAAATGATAGAAGCAATATCTCTACCAAATTTTGAATGTTTACGTCTAATAGTTTCCGAGATCTGGTGAGGAGTCAATAAATCTTTAGATATCTCCTATACACATACATAGGTAACGTTTTAGTCACTCAATTTTATTATTTATTAGTCTGTCTTGTCGGAAACCGTCCAGGTCCTCCGCAGCACCTGCTGCCAGTCACAAGGTAAGCTAGTATAATTATTGCAGTAAAGGGATGTAAAATATTATGCCTCAAAGCGAAGAGCATGTGTTTATTATCCTCTCCAGGGCCACATATTATGAACAGACGTATCACTTACCATCGCGTGAATTAAACTTTTATTGAACCTAAACGAAAAGATCATACAAAGTAATGAACAGTCTAAAAATATTCACCTAGTTCTATAATAACAAAACTTTCATATAGTGTATTGGCGGTGGTGAAGAATCTAAGACTTCGAACGACTCTATATCAAGTGACTTTAAAAAAATCCTTTATTGCTATCAAATAAAACCTTGTAACGGCGCTAAAAGCATTTTTAAACTAATCGTACGAAATGAAATATATCTTTCAATGAATACCACAAGTTGCAAGGAAGGTATCAAAGGTAGTAATATTTTATTGTAGTGCTAGTTAGGATAATAAGCACTACGCAACTTTATGCTCGTCGCCTTGAGTAATATGATGTACATACATACATATATATCACGCCTCGTTCCCAGTGGGGTAGGCAGAGACCACCTCTCTCCACCTGCTACGATCCTGGCACACCTCTCTCGCTTCCTCCACTTTCATAAGCGTCTTCATGCACGCTCGTCGGTTGCGTGTGTTTATATAATATGATGTAGTCTCGTTATTTTAGTAATTTCGCTAGCTATAGCGGTCGTACCTACCCAGACGATCTCATTCATTAGACATCTATTTGGTAAATCTTTCTTTTTTGGACGATCTGAATAAGAAATGTAGAAAATAACTTTTCCCGTCACCTACACATTAGGGTGATCTTAGAAGTTAGTACCATAAAAATAAATAAGACCCTTATGGGAGGAAGAATTTTGAACTTATTAATGATGTATGTGATTTTATTCACAAAAAAGTATCTGCAAATAAAAATTCATAGTGTAACGACTGGTGACAACCATGTTAACGTTATAATACAGCTCGCCTGATACTGGATAACACTAATGAATATCATCATCAGCTCGCGGCAGTCCCCTACTGGAGATACTGAATATAGCAACTGTTGTTATGAATGTTTATGGCGTTTCATGAAGAAAAACCTATATTTTTTTGTTGGAATTGTGGTAAGGTATTTTAATTTTTTTTTAAATAATTCATACATCAAAAATTTTGCTTCATTTCTTTATTGATCACATACATCAATTATCATTCTATTAATAGATTTTAAATACAATTGCAATAATTAGTTTATTATCATTACTAATCATTCAGTTAATTAACAGACCTCTAGCTTAATACATATTAGTGAAACGACACAGAAATAACGATTTCGTATCCGGTAACGGTATGAGTTGCTAAGGCATATCGATCAAGGATCAGTACATAGACACTACTGGACGTCTATCGGCTTTCTCCCAAAGATCTCATATGGAGGGTTTGGATCATTTCTTACCACGTAGGCTCAATGCGGGTTGGTTGGAGCCTGTCTCGTTTGTTGATTAGCAGGGTGCATCATGAGTAGGTTGGATCCCGTGAGCTGTTGTACGAGGCCTTTTACACTCCTAAGGCATAGCACAGTTATTATTATGCCATATGGAAAAACATCTAAGACACTTAAATTAATGCCATTGTAATTTTTTTATACGTGCGACACAAATATATGTCTGGTCTTTCTGCAGCTTGTCCGGTGTATTTTTATTACTCGTATCAATAACTACGTAATGTTAACATTTTACGACTTGTGATAATCAACTTTGTAAGAAATGGATGTTGAATATTCTTGACGGAATAGATGTGCTGTTAGTCCGATCAATGTACACGCTCTAGTTTTTAATCTAAAATAAATGCGAACCAATAATAATTTTTCTTAAAAATATAAAAAAAGAACATAGCTACTAATTTACTTAGTCTTCGTCGAGGCAAAGTTTTATCACAATCGTGTGTCAATGTTATTTTTATCACCTTTGTTCTTAGATAAGAAAAGTTAAGGTGCTTAGACATACCTATCGGAAACGCGAATTACAAACGAAGCGAAGAATTGTTGAAGAACAAAGATTTTTTTTTATAATAGTAATCTATTTTGAGGAACTTAACTATTTGTTGCTAAGAGTATCCCTGGCACTTCCCTTTATTGTTTCCACCTTTAACATTTATAATTTTTTGTTAGAATACCAACATCAAAGATAAATTGTTCTTCTATAGGTAATAACAATGGAATTCAATTAGAGATAAAAGTTTTATTTTAAGACTAAGATAGAAATTGTGAGTACTAATACTGAATTAATTTTCATAATTAATGTTTCTAAAATCGAAAAATGTTAGAGCTTACTTATTCAAGTAAACAAAAAGACTTTTGAGTCTTTAATGTCCTTGTTAAATCAATATATATATTCTGTAACTGAAGAGCCCGACATTTCAAAAATTGATTGGCGATGTATTCTATTTGGTTGGTCGGCTAAGACGAGGTGTAAGATATAAATAATAGATTACATCAATTTTGTTATATACGTAATTCAATGCTGAATATTCTGAAATGATTAAACATTTTCTTCTGTATTCACACGTAACATATAACTACGTCGAATAAGTAAATTCATATATATGTGCCGCATACACACAGGTCGTTTCTCGCGACAGTTTCGAAACAGCTATTGCTCCATTTCCATAACAATGCATACCATTGATTAGTGTATAATGTATATTATCCAGCGGTAAACAATGAGACTTCGGAATCCGAATGACACAATCACCTCAGCGGCGATTATTCTTAGAAAAACGTCAACCAAGGACAGATGCGTGATAAATAACAAAGCATCTAAAACAAGTAAAATTACCCTTCTATTGCACATTTGTTACATTATAGAAATTAAGTGTTTGGCATTTCCTGAATATAATTTAGATATGGAAAAAGTCTATGAAATCTTAAGTATTAGGTTTTACATTTGTTATATAAATGTTATTAAATTCTGTAGGACTGTACAATATAGTTTAAAGACTAGTCAAATTGAACACCATGTAAATTATAATTAAATTTATTTTAAAACCTTAAATCTCATCCCTGCAATTATTTGCATCAAAAAGTAGTAATAGACAAGAAAATTTAATCTTGCACATGAGTTAAAAATTAACCCATAACCAATTTTTTACTTGCAATTAAATAAACAAACAGGTATTAACAAAAACCAAGATTTTTTTTTAATTCCAATAATATTCATTCATTACCAATTCTCCTCATGCAAAAATTATAATTAAACAATTTTTCTTTAACATTCGAAAATAGCTTACACTAATATTTGTAAGATTACAAATTCAACAGGATTTAAAAATTCTGATACAGATTTTCATTATTTACCATAGTGCAATATTTTCTATTTCGGCTAATATATTAATATTTACAATAGAACTATCAACATAGTTCCTAGTCTAGTGAAATTTTAAATCCTGGATATATATTGTACAACATCATCATGATTCAAACTAACCTCACAAAACAGGCTGTTAGGGTGCACTCGACGCGTGTTAAATCAGGCAGGCATCAACTGTCCTGTGGAAGACCACCAAATCAGACCACATGGCGATACCGTTAAAACTCCCAGATTAGTATAAAATAATTAATTGCTTTGGGTTAACACAGTCAAGGATACTACACTTGGAATAGGGCCAAAAATGTACTGCAACTAAAGCATGCTATATTGAAAATCATTTATGTAGTATCACGTTAGTGAAACATATAGAAAAGCAGAGTAAATAAACAAATAACCTTTAGAACAACCAATATCCAATATTAAGCTAAAGTTTAATTAGTACCTAATCAATATTACCGATTTCAAAATTCTAACAAATTATTCTTAAATGTAATGCTATTATTAATAAAATACTTACAAAACTGCGTCCTCTGAAGGGCATTTCACTTACGCGCACTAAATTTCTACAGTTCACACACTATTTATTATGTAAATTAAAAAAAAGCACTTGTCACTACACTAGCACAATTTGCAAACAATTTCTTTCGTACTATACTCAGCAGATTAGAACATTGACAGAACAGTCCGATATTCTAGAACAATCACAGCGTCATCCCGTTCCACGCAAGTTTAAAACTAACAAATTAAATTTTTCAGAGGTATGCCATATGACGGGTGTGGCGAAGTTTATTAATAACAATAATGACACATAAAATCGTTAACCGAAATTTTTCAAGTCGTTTACATGTTGTAGTAGGAAGATTTTTAATTTACTACAGCATTTTTTTTTATTTCAAAGTGCTCAGGAATCAATTATTGTTAATAATAAATTAAAGGTGTTAAAGTAATAAATTACTAAATGATAACGAGCACAGCACCGTAATTTTAACTAAACGTTTTAATTTTGAAATATTAATTTATTCATTTGTATAATAGCAGGTAATATAAACATTAACTAAGTTTCGTAGCAAAACCACTGTTTCAAACAAAATGTTGCTATATTTGTCATCAAAAAGCATAATTATTTTTATTTAAATTGTACATTATAATTGTATTGTGCATGACAACAATCGATTTCATCGGTAATAACATTTTATACTGATTTCGGATTGTGACAACACTAAAGTGAGACAAAATAAAACATTACTTGCTCTAGTTTAAAATCTTGATCGACTAGATCACGATATTAAAACAAGCTTAAGTATCGTGAAATGTGATTAATAAAAAAATTTATATGTTAACATAACATATAACATAAATATAACATATAACAAAAATGGAAAATGTACTTATACAAAATAAAGTTAAGCTATTATTTCAGAAGATACTTAAACCTGGTTATGTATTGGATAGTTATTATGCAGATAATTTATTTATCAAAATAAACGGCACTGACACTGGTAAGTGTTTTTTATTACTAATATATTGTGAAATAATAATATTCTATTTATGTAGAAATAATTGTTAGATATTTACAAAAATAACAATGTTATCTGTACATGTGGCTTTATCAACTTTTTCTTATATTCGAAGTAGTAACTTATTTAAATACCTCAGAATGAATTTTGTATTCATCATTTAAATGTATTTATGTATTATTAATTGAGTGTCAGCATTAATTTATTTAAGTGCCTAAATTTCTACCCAGTGTGGTATGAACTAAAGATTGTTTTAAATAGTGATAAAATAATGACATGGCTCTTGGTGTGACATTATCTTCAAAGAGATACCCATTTAATAAATTGTTTGGTTGATATGGTTAATATAAGTTGTTGCCAGAGTTTTATTAGTGCTGGTGGTTTTATTTATTTAATTTGTTTTTAATATTATGTTGGTACTCATGGGGTATTACATAGATTTGTAATTTTTATTAACAATAATAATTTATGTACAGTTTTGGTACTACAATCTTACATTTGTATTAATGTTTACTGAACTATTTGTGTATAATATACAGTTTAAAATTTAAATAGAAAATAGAATATTATACATGTTCCAATTTTGGTACATGTTGTAGTTAGGTAAAATTGTAAAATAGTCATGTGAATATATATTATGATCTAGTATCAAATACTAGGCGTTTTTAAATCTTATGTTGGTACCTATGTAGCATTTTGAAAAATATGTTTATCGTCTATATCTTTGGGTCACTTTATTATCTTAATGGAAGCTTATTCTCCAATGAATTGTGGTGCTTGGTAATAATTTTGACTTTTCCAGCTCATCTCATTCAGGGCTCATGGATCTGGGTCCACAGATAGAAACCTGTTGTTAAGATGGATTGCTTCCTCCTCTGTAATCAGTTAAAATAATGTTTGTTTATGATATCAGGTTATCAGTTTGGAAACAGATTATGTTGTGTTTATGTGTATAGGTAAGATTTAGTAATCTTGGTATAAGCAGTTACTTATATATTACATAATTTTATAATAAAGATTTTATGACAAAAAATATTTCAAGTTATAGTATGAACTTTCTAGCAATAAATGTAAAGATGTTTTTATAGAATGTCTCCATAACACACTTTGTACACGAGACATAAGTAGATAGGTCCAATTTTTCTTGTAATAAAGTTAAAGGGTTAAAGTTTAATGTTGCCCTTCTTCTTTTATAAAATGTACAATACTTGATTTTCTACTTTCAATTGTTTATTTTATTCCGCTTACACTAAAACTGAAAGATAGATACATCTTAAATCGGAATCATATTTGAATATGAGTTTTTTAGTGGAAGTAATGTGGGAAAAACTCACAGCAATATCAACACAGCATTTGAATAGGAAACTGTTCATGAATGCACCATGTATTTTTGTTTTACACATGCTCTATGAGAAACTGTTGTAACTCTGCACGAGTTGCATTTAGAAACGATATATCATTCTCTGTACTCACTAAACTCAGGTGACTGCCCTTTTTTCGTGATTTAGACAATTTTCTATGTTATAAAAAATTGACTTCCCAGGAGGGACTACAGACTGCTGTCACACAGTTTGTTGAATCTAGACCCCATAGATTTATCCTAAAGACATAAATGATCTTTCACTTAGATGGCAGTAATATAAAGATAAAGATGGTAAATATTTTACACCTTGGAAGAAAATGAGTTTCAAATTTACTGTATAAATCGCCAATTTCATACTTAAACCTCTAATATTATTAACCATTGGAACATTTTAGGCAGAAAATGATATCTCATAATATTGAATAGAAATAGATGCTGTCACAGTATCCTTACAAAATTTCAGCATAAAAATGCTTATTTCAAGAATTAAATATAATAATATATTATGGAGGTGTGTACTTGTTTCCACACACCAACAACTCACAGGATCCTTGCCAACCTGATCACGGTGGACCCTGCTAATCTGCAAACAATGCTTTAAGACCTACCAACCTGCATTGGGCCAAAGTGGTGGTAAATGGCCTAAATCCCTTCATATGAATCTCTACCCGATCAAGTGGAAATCTTTGGGGAAGGACTATGTCCAGCAGCGGAGGGCTATTGGTTGTTGATGATGACATATTACATACAATTTTTTTAAATGTACTCTATACTTAGATATGTGTTGCATTATCCTAATGCTGTGCCAGTTTTGATTCGGTAAACGGAAGTAAACGTACATTTTTACTTTAACCATTAAATCTAGTATCATCGAATTCACAAAGTGCTCAATCATCATTTGTTTATTGATGACGCGGAGATGGTCAATGCCAAACTACTTATTGTATAAGTATCCATACACGCACACGTCAAGGTTTTTATGAGCTCTAATATTGTTTAAAAAAAATGCTACTATGTTACGAGCACAAAGATGTTCATCTTAATATTAATATATAGTTAAGTTATGGTCAATATATTTTTGTTAGTGTCACGCGGTTATCTGTTTACTATAGTCTTCTATAATATATTTTTAGATAAAAACGCTTTCAATCTATATGTTCACAACTATTAATATCAAGTGTATAGTATAGTAGGGGTTATATATAATCTCATTTTCTTTTTGTCTTCTTTCTTTATTCGTACTATACGAATGAATTTTACTGCAAACGCTAGTTAAGTGAAAAAAACCTTGACTTGTTCTAAATATAATGTAACATTATCTCAATTGTTTCAGAGGCAACCTACTTTAAGACACTGCCGTTTCTCCCTGACCTGATAGTCGACGCACTGAATGGCTTCGAGGGTTACGATAATACAGTTAAAGTCTTTCTCATACGCTTGCTCGCGGTTGTCTGCGACAGAGAGGTTAACTTCGCGAAGATATTCTCTAGAAAAGGCGAAGCAATTGCACATGTATTTAATCAAATAAACTCTCCCATTATAAACCCAAGCTTACGCGTAGCTTATATGGATGTCGCATTGTCTCTTGTCAATCACGACTCTGGCGTCAGTTGGTTATATGATAGCGATGCATGGAAGCAGATCCTATTGCTTTGTAATGAGAAGAGAACAGTGTTCGTTGTTCGTAAAACTTACAAGTTCGCGTCAACTTTCCTCTGGGAATTAAACAAATTTGGAGATACTAACAAAATACGGGCTGTCCTCGAGTATATAATGAAGCCAATATTAGAAACTGATTACATATCCATCGATTCGATGACAAGCGAAAATGAGGAAGAAATCAGTAAGACGCTTGAGCCGATGTTGCAGATGCTGTTATTAATAATTACCAATGTGGAGGAAATAAGGAAAGAGAACAATTTGCTGACAGATTTTCTAATAAAAGAAACTAATATCATACAACATTGTTACGTTCTATTGGACAAATTGCGCAGGGAAGACTTGACGCTATTAATAACTAAAATACTGTTTTCCGCGTCTGTTGCGAGAGTCCTGGGCACGCAACCTGCATCTGCTGGAAACGACACCTTCCTAGATCCGGGCGTTACATACTTAAACATCATTCAATTCCTTATTCATAGACGATGTCCTACGTTAGTGTTTGACTTCTGCAACGCTTGCAGCGCTGTTTGGTCATCGGCATGGCAGGGTACACCACCAGCTATATCGGTCCTCGAGGGAAAGAAAGTGGAATTAGATAACCAGATAGTAGTTATCATATTGATACCGTCATTGGTGTACGCCACTCTAGGCAAGCCTAAGTCGATGCCGTCCAACGAAAGCATCGACGAGTACGTTATGAAACTAATGGATTATTCTTGTCAACACACGTGCAGGGCAGCGTATGCGCTGAGGGATCTAACGCTGCAACTGGACACACTCTCTATAACTTTACAGAGTATAAAGAGATTGAGTTGTTGGAAGAAGCGCTTTAGCAATGAGCAAGCGAATTTAGTTTTTCAAGCATTGTTCTTTGTGCTGAAGCAATACGATCCGATAAATGACGATGGCGAAATGAGCTGTGAACCAAATTACGAGGACAGTCAAGATAAAATTCTGGTCATGACATACGTCCTCGATACTTTATTAAATTTGATTAAGATGTACAACATAACATGGCATGAGAGCTTCGAAGTACTGTGTTTGTATAATCTAGTGTATCACATTCTGAAGAGACCTAATTTGACTTGTAAGGTGAGCTTTATTCCGATCGCACGATTACAAAATTTGAGCTAATATAAAATGGTCTTCCTTCGGACCTGAATATTCATTATATTCTATTAGGCTATATGAATATTAAAGAGTTTATTATCACATAATTAAATTCTTTCTCGCAGAAATTAAGCTCATAGTTATTTTTTTTAATTAACGATGCAAGGAAAATTTTAATTCTGACTTTCTTTAGATGACACGATATCTTTATAAGACGTCTCCTTTCCTTATTTAAGACTATCAAATTTCAATAGTTTAGTACAACTAAGGTAAATTAACATAATTTTATCGATGAAAGAGATAAATGTAAACTATTTTTCCTTTCTTATCGAGTCAAACCTTATGTCTTATAACATACAATTTTTTTTGTAACACAAGCATAAAATAATATAAATAGATAAAAGGAAAGTTTAAAAAAAATTAAGACTGTCTTTCACTATTATATAACTCGGTCATTAATTTACAGTTCGTGGTGACAGCGTTAAATGTGATAGCGATGACGGTCAAGAAGTTCCTGCCGCCCAACTTGTCGCTACTGATGGAGTCGAAACCCGGTTCCGCCATGCACGCTTTGGGCAAGCTGATATACATGAAGCTGCACGATTTTCACTGGGAGATTCGGGACTCTGCACTCGAACTGCTATTGGTGTGCACCGAGATATCATTTATAAGTGAGTATTTTCAATCGAGAATTGGTTAGAAGCAATGGGATACTTGACTTTGACTCTATCCTTATAGAAAATTTTAGCGACGCTTTATCTGTGAAAGTTGAGAGTTGAGAAAAGAAAAATATATTAAACTGCCCTATAGAATTTAAATGAAACCTGAAATAATCACCGTTTTCCCCTGGGAAAGTCATGTTTATCTCAAAATATAATAATAAACACGCAGTCTTCTGTCACAAGAAGAAAATCATGTAAATATATCCACAACGTTGACCAAGTGTGGGTTTATATCTCAGTTTCCACGCGATGACAGAACCCGCGCTTCTTCAAATCCTCACTTCAGAACTAAGCTATCATGACTTCATAGGACTGAAATAGATATTTAACATTTCAAGACTTATGGCGTTACTAATAATAACCCAAATCCTCTTGCAGAGTTCCCACCGTTTCAAAACCAAATAATATCGAATAATCTGATCTCGGTGGCTGCGACGATCGCTCAAAACGACCATGAGTTTTACGTTCGTGCATCAGCACTCAAGTGCCTTGGTGCCGCCTCCAAGGTCTCCAACATCTGGGAGCAGTTAAAAACGGAATATCCTAATATACAGGTAACTTGACAGCAGATAATACAAAGACCTTTTTGTGATTACATAGACCAGTGCGTGACTACTGTTTACTGTTTCACCCGATGGTAAATGGCTATGTAATTTCTCGTGGTAAAACGACTAATCCATAAAAAGCCTATTCACTCTATTTATTAAAACTTCAACCTGTTATTAGTTTTCAGTGGACTTACCGATTTTAATCATATGTCCTTTTGAGCCGTTCAAGACTAATTACTAACAATGAGGTTTTGAGGCCGTGGATAGTGAAGCGTGGTCGCTCAAAACTGTGGCTCTAATATGTCGAAAGCCAGACATGAACACAGTAACGCTGTTATGACAAATTTAGAATATAGGGGTAATAGCCGTAAACTAGGAGGGTACGAAATAACCCTACAGCCTATTAAACTCTACAATGTGGGGCCCCGGTATCGAACCAGGGCCACCTAAATGACTGGTCCTCGGAAGCAGTTAAAATTTTATTTTATATTATACTACATCATTACCATACTAGAATACTTTATAGTTTTAGAGCTTTTTGAATAATTTCAAGTCTGATTGTTATTTTTAGAATATTATCCTGTCAATAATGGTTGACAATCCGGAAGGAATTGTTAGAAAAGAGGCGTGCAATGTACTAAATGAAATTTACCAAAACATTAAAATAACGCCCGTTTTCAAACAAGTGTTGCACGAGCGCATGGTGTGCACGGCTCTGAACGACTTTCACTGGGAGGTGCAGTTGAGCGCGCTGAGATTTTGGAAGATCGTAATCCAGCAGTCGTTAAACACTCAGGGCATGTTGGACGGCACTTTTCCACCGGTGACATTCTCCAAGGAGTCAAGAAAGATTGTCACTTTAAACGAAACGGAAATACAGAGAAGATTACATAAGACACTAGAAGATCTCGCTTCGGTCGGCTGCCTCACAGTCCTCGTCAAACTATTGCAGGACGAATCCGAAGTTGATATAATGGAATCGGCCCTCGCCATATCTATGGACCTCTACGACATACTGCAACGTTACAAAGTCCCCGAAACATTGAGACCGAGTGATGGTGAAACGAGAAGTATTGATGAACTATATTGTCGGATTAAATTAAGGGATTATAGTAATAATGAGAATTTAAAAGAAGAAGAGTCAGACGCGGTGAAAGCAGACAACGTGATAGAGGGTATAATCAACGTGGACGACATGAACCTTCTGTCCATGATGTATGAAAGGCAGATGAGGCTGCAGAACGAGGATAATCAGGAGATCGACCATAACGATAGACCAAAGCTGCTCAAATTTGCTTCTCCCTATCTCTTCGTAACTTTCCTCAACAGCAAAGATTTTAAATCAGTGATAGACCAGAAGAAGAATTGGAGAGAAGGCATCAAAAGCCTGTCGTCTCTTTTGGACGATGTGCTTGGAATTTATGAGATCAACGGGGATATCAATTCGTTGGACTGTTATTGAAATTGTACGCGTTTTTTTTACAATATATTGTATAAATTTTATTGTTATTAACGTTTCATAATTTTAAAAAAATGAGTTTTAATTTCTGCGATCAACCTTCAAATTAGTAAAAAAAACCTTCAAAGGCTGTAAATAAAAAAGTTGTTTGAAATATCAAGTTATCTGAAATTATTGGAAGATGTTTAACAAACAAGAAACATTTATCTTTCTTGTATTTATATGTTTATACATATTGATATATTAGTTTGGCAAATATCTCCCTTCCGTTTTTTTGCTCTTTATTCAATGCTTTATAAAAAGTGTTACAGTGATCGGATTTAGTTCAAATATGCGCCGTTTTGTTCGATAATCTGTTTCCATCTAGACGGCAACTTCATAATACCTCCCTCGTAGAAGCCCCCTTCCTTATTTGCGAAGAACTCGGACAGCCACTTTTCACAAGCCTCTTTTGAGTTCAACTTTACACCACCAAGGGCGTTCACCATGGACAGGAACAAGTGGTAATCACTTGGCGCTATGTCCGGGCTATATGGTGGATGCGATAAAACATCCCATCCGAGCTCCCGTAGATTCTGACGAGTCATCAACGAAGTGTGTGGTCTGGCGTTGTCCTGGTGGAACACTACACCCTTCCTGTTGGCCAATTCTGGACGCTTCTGGTCGATCGCCTGCTTCAAGCGGTCCAGTTGTTCGCAGTAGATGGTAGAATTAAGCGTCTGGCCATATGGGAGCAGCTCATAGTGGATGATTCCCTTCCAATCCCACCAAACACACAGCAAAACCTTCCTGGCCGTCAATCCCGGCTTGGCCACTGTTTGGAACGATTCACCGGCCTTCGACCACGACCGTTTTCGCTTGATATTGTCGTATGTGATCCATTTTTCGTCGCCAGTCATCATCCGCTTCAAGAATGGGTCGAGTTCGTTCCGTTTCAGCAGCATATCGCAGGCGTTGATTCGGTCCAGAAGGTTTTTTTGCATCAAATCATGCGGCACCCAAACATCAAGCTTTTTTTTGTATCCAGCCTTCTGCAGATGGTTTAAAATGGTTTGGTGACTAACTTCCATCTCCTGGGCGATGTCACGAGATGCCACATGCCGGTCTAACTCGATGTAGTCCATGATTTGATCGGTATTTGTCGTCACAGGTCTTCCGCCGGCTGGCTTATCCATGGTGTCGTTTTCACCGGCTCTGAATCGTCGAAACTATTCCTCCGCGGTTTGAAGTGATAGAGTACCATCTCCCAAAACACCATTAATCTCACGGAACGTTTCTCTAGCGGATTTGCCTTTAACGAAGGAAAACTTTAAAATAGCGCGAATTTCGGCGTTAGAGAACTCAATGTTTACACGTCTATAACTGTTGAACGCAATATCCAAACTAATTATGCATAGCGTCGTTTTGTAGGTTATGTCAAGACCTTTCAAATTATGTATAGTATTGCCAGATACGAGCTCTGTAGCGCTTTGTACATAGCCGCGAAATTCAAAAGACAAAAAGGCGGAAGGGAGATATTTGACAAACTAATATTTGCAATCAGGTGAACGTTTCGTTTGTCTCGTCCCTTTGTAGAAAAGATTCTTTGGGCAAGGAACACGATGTCATAGACATTAAGTAATGCGCCGTTGAGGATTTTGTATAGTCTTCGGTGATTACGTCTAATTATATTATAGTTTATGATTTCGCAGCGGGCATTGCTTGGCGATTATGGACAGGGGTCATTTAGTATAAACTTAAAACCGCAGTCATCGGACGTGTTTTTATACTTTTCCGACACTTAATGTGCTAATTATCCGGCACAAACATCTTTAATTAATGTTGACTTTAACCAAAAAAAAGTTGTTTAAATATAATAACAAAAGTTCATATTATGTTTAAGAAAAATTATATAATAAATGCAATAATCAATGTGTGATGTTCAAAAAAGATACAACAACAGAATTTAAGCACAACATTAAATTGAATAATTTACATCAGTTACCAGTACTGTGGAACGATAACAGTTATCTTGTGATAAAAACTGCGCACTGATTATGAATGAATGCACTGAATAAATAAATATTACACAGATCGGAAAGCAATAGGTGGAATAAATGTCGATACATAACTGGAAAAATAAATTATCGCTCGTCTTTTCGAAGATCTTTGAGGATGATTACGAACTAAACTCTTATCATGCGGAAATGATTCTGAAGTACTTTGAAACGGCCCCGGTGAGCGGTGAGTTGTCTGAATTTTTTTTTTAGATGAGTATTGTTGACCAGGCCGTTCTCCTGATGATATGTAATACTTGTCGACATAACAATGTGGCGATTATTAGGATGATAAAAATTACTTTCAATAGATATAACGTTCTTTAAACCAGATGCTAGTAATGCTTACACATTACGGTTGTACCTAGTACGGTCTTTATGTTATTGCTCTAATTTGGTACAATCATCAGCATCATCATAATGTCAAAGCTTCTATAGTTAAATTTTCATTTAATAATGTTTTTTTAATATGAATTTGAAATGGTAACATCTTTTATTTATATTTCAGGACTTGAGAAAACTTTACTTGAAACGTCGTTCTTTCCTGATGTTATTTTAAAAACATTCAATAAATACGGAACGAAAAAAAAATCAGTAAAGATATTTATAACTAAAGTGTTCACAAAAATATATAGACATGAACTTCAGTTTAGTAAATTAAAGGAAATTATTGATCCTAAGCGCCTATTAAATTATTTGTGTAATGAAGAGTCGTGTGCGCAGAGTTCTAGTATACTCTTGGAGTGTATACACATGCTCACTTCACCAATAGCACATTACACGGGTATGAACTGGCTTGTGGAAAACAAGATGTGGCGCTTCGTCCTATGTTCTTGTACCCATACCAGACCGGTGGAGGTTTCACGAGCTGCTTACAATTTTATCACACAATTGTTGTGGAAGTTAAATGAATTGGAAGACGAATTGGTATTGATAGAAATTTTGGAGTTCATCGTTACTCCTATAAGACACAATCGTTATTACATAACAAAAGTAATAAAAGAGGGTGAGGAGAGAGATATTTACGCACCGATGATATCCTTTTTGCACGCGCTGTTGGAGGTGTTAAGTGACACCGAGGAACATACCGTGAAAATGAATAAAATAGTCCCAATACTCACTCAACAGTTTCATTTAGAGTTAGGACTGCAAGTGTTATTGGATGTCACCAGAGATCCGAACTTCGCAAGAGTACTATGTGAATTATTATTTAAACTGCATGTGGCTTCTGCCAAGGACGAATTTTATAAATATAGGAAAACAGAAAATGAGATTTTAAATGAGGTCACTTCAATATACATACATGTTATCCAAAAATTGATAGTCAAGCAAATGACTAAAGCAGTTGCTGACTTCGTCGTGAATTGCAACTTGTTTCTGGTTAAACTAGGCGCGGCTAGACCGTTAATATTTGAGAAAAATGGAAAGAAGTTTGATTTCCAAAACCAATTTATAACGCATTTAGTGGTACCATTGTGGTCGTATGCGTATGCGTTAAATTGTCATAACGAATTTAAATTAGACCAAATAAATAATTATTATTTGAAGCTAATAAATATAACGACGGAGCATATAGTACAGTCAGCTAATTGTTTCTACACCATAGTAGAAAATAACAGCTGCTCCATTAAACAATTAACGATACATACAGTAAGAAATATTTTTCAATTTAGGGGAAAACTGAACAAAGCAACCGCTGGAATCCTGTACCAAGGTTTATACTACGTTTTGCAAACATTTGTTATTTTAGATAATGTTGGAAGCCATTTAATTTTAAACGAAAATCCAGTGAAAACACCAGACGATTTAAAATTATTGACTTTGGTACTCGATGCAATAAAAATGCTTTTAAAGGAACATCACATAAATTGGTACGAAAACTTAGAGATCATATGTCTCCAGCAAACTCTGTTAAATTTGATAAAGCAAAAGTTTTTATACACAAAGGTTAGTTTCATTCGAAAATGATAAGGACCACATGATCGATTCATAATCTATTTATTTATTTACTTTATATTACTTTCAGGGATTAGTGCAAACGATAGACTTAATCAATTTAAGTGTTAATAAATTCATTTCGCCCGACATGACCCTGTTGATCGAAAGCAAAAGCGAAACCTCATTGACAGAGATTGGCGCTATGGTCAAGGAGTTCATACAACATGATGACTGGGAGGTTAGGGAGTCGGCAAATAGTTTATTACTTACCTGTACGAATGTTTCGTTTGTCAGTATGTGTATTTTACAACTTTATACAAATTACATTTTCATCATTATAAGTACGATACTTCATCATACTTTCAGAAATATTTAAAAAAAAAAAAACTCTTGAACAATTTGAACCGTTAAAACTGCTTCTTTCTAGTTGTCCTATTTGAAAACTATAGTTTCCTACGAGGCTATATGAAAAATTAATAAGTTGAGTAACTGGTTAGTTTTCAACATCGTAACAACTAGTATTTACAGTAATAAACTAAAAGGTGATATTACACCCATTTTATTAACAAGTGATGGTTTATTTGTTTTCAGAATATGTGCCGTTGCAAAAAATAATTATTAAAAACAATCTTATGCCAATGGCAGCTAAGTGCGCGTTGAGCGATTCGGAAGTTTACGTCCAAACTACGGCTTTACAATGCCTGGCTGCGGCAACGAAAATCGATAAAATATGGCGAACTGTTATGAACGCAAATAGTAGTCTACATGTATGTAAACAAAATTACTATGTTTATCATTGTACAAAAAAAAATCTTAGTGTCCTGCTGCGTCTTATTAGAAATTAATTTCTTTTTAAGCAAAAATACGACGAGACGAGTGGGACGTTCACCTGATGGTAAATGATACGCTTGACTATAACGACGTGACGCTATTTAGGATGATATATACTGCACCACATTGTGCTAGCGTCTAAGACAAGATGTTAAGTCTAGTTACCCCAGTAATTTCACTAGCTACAGCTCCCTTCATTTGGAACACAGTACTGTTTGATGGCAGAAATAGGCGCTACGGTAGTACCTACGTAGACGGTCTCCGGCAACAGAGACCTATCACCTGTAAGACTAGCCTATTATCTTCACTTCTGAATACAACGCCTCTCTACAATCGATGCCATCTCCATTAAACTGTTAACTAGGTTCTTCAACAATATCTACATTTCTGCCCAGTCCAGAACATGCTGAACGACTCAAAGGTCATATTTATTATATTCTCATGGGCAAAGGCTGTACTCTACTGGATCGCAATATGCGTACAGCTTTAAGTGTTAACTTTTTTTAATCTAATATCATAAAATCTTTTAACCAGATACAACTATTTAATATGGCGAAAAGACATCAAGAAGAAACGATAAGAAAAGAAGCTATCAATGTGTTGACCGAAATTTATTTCAGACAAAATGTAACCCGCGAATTTAATGATAGCATGTACAGGCTCGTGGCCAGCGTGGCCTTAAATGATTTGAATTGGGAGGTACAAATAGTTGCACTTAACTTCTGGCGTTATGCGATAAAAAAACAATGTGTCGAAGGCGGAATGATAGATGGCAAATTTCCTTCAGTAACATTTTCCAAAGAGAAGAGGAAAATTATCGTATTTAATGATTGTGAGATAAACAGACAATTAAGTAACATGATGGGCGACCTTTCTTCAATAGGCTGTTTAACGGTTTTATACAAATATTTAAATGAGGAACATAACGTAACAGTAATGGAAGAAGCACATAAAATAGTTAAAGAATTAAAAATGTTACTAGATGATTACAAATTCGTCGCTACACGAACTTCCACGGCCGTACCGAACTTTTCTGAAAGTGAAGCACTCAACAGAATGGACGTTGTTGATGAATCAAATGGCAAATTTTATGTGCCACAAGATCCAATGTTTGATTTCAGAGACATGATTATAGATGAAATACTGAACACAGAACAACACGATCTCATTTTAGATGTTATTAACCGTACTACGGGAGATGAAAAAGAAATAAAAGCAATAGATAACTATAGTCTTGGTACAGATCTGATTCGGCCATATGAGTTCCTAGAGAAATTTAGTTCAAATGACTATGCAACAATTATTGAAAATAAAAAGAAATGTAACTTTGATAAATACAGTTTAGACGATATTATAGGTGAAATCATTAATGTCGAAACTACCATGGCACATCAGAATTTAGCAGATATGTGCAATATGTAGAATTAATAAATAATTTATACAATATTGATTATTAATGCCAATATATACATTAAATCTATTTAAAACCTAAATTCTTATTGCAGTTTATCCCTTTTTGCAGATGTTAACCTATTAATGATCAATATAGGGTTGAAATTTTTTTCAATTGTTAACAAGGATAGTTAAACAGCTGGTCAGTATTAGTTTAAATAGAAACATTATGACTAGAGAGTCAATATATAATCACCCCTGCCAAATAATGCTTGGATAGTAACAACCCCAATGACTGTTTTTGCAGCTAAGCATCATAGTGAAAATATAATTATGGACAGATTTAAAATATGTCCTAAAAATTTAAGAAGTCTTTATAAACTATAATATTCTATGGAAATACATTATCAGGGAAAATAAAACTCTTCAGAGGTATTAAACATCTTTATATTAAACAAACTAAAACTAAATGACTTAAATAGATCTACTCAATTTCTATAATAGCACCAACTTTAGACAGAGCCTCTTTTAATTTCTCTGCTTCATCTTTAGAAATGTCAGCCTTTACAACTGTGGGCACACTTTCAACAAATTTCTTCGCCTGAACTAAATTAAAACCTTCTAAAAGATTCTTCACTTCTTTTATTAATGCCACCTTTTGTTTATCATCAAACTTTGTCATTTTGACCTGAAAAAAATACATAGATTTAATCATAATAGTAATGTATAATATATAAACTGCACCATACATAGACCCTGGAATCAGAACAAGTGTATTCTTAATCTTTATACTGATTCCAGGGTCTGATACATGGTGCAGTTTATATAAAAAGGTCTTATTAAAAGGTAAAGTAGCTCGCTGGCCTAATGGTTAGAACGTGCGGCTTTCATTCTGAAGGTCGCGGGTTCAAACCTCGGCATGTACCAATGACTTAATATTTAAGTTATGTACATTTGTGAACTTTAGTTACAACAGCGAGATACAAAAAGGGTGAAAGAAAACATCGTGAGGAAACCCGCACACTGATATCATCTTTGTGTGTGTGTGTGGTGGTCCCAATAAAGTGGCAACAGGCTCGCCCCCTGTTACATGGGACCTAATCTGACCACATCTGGCAAAACATGGGTGGTTTATTCACCTCTGCCTACCCCTACTGGGAAAAAGGCGTGACTAAATTAAAAAAAAAATTAAAAGGTAAGCAATAAGCCATTATGTCATGAAAGCTGGTAAATATATGTTATTTGAACTAGTTATATTGATTTACACTCAACAAAATATTTTAACACATACTGTAAAGTTCGTTTTAACAGCTTTAGGCGCCACATCTTCCTCTTCTGGTGCTGCGGGTGCAGCCATAGCAAATCCACCCATAGGCATTGCTGGAGCATCAGGTAGATTCAATCTCCTTTTCAAGACTTGACTAAGTTCAGAAACTTCTAGTAAGTTTAAATTACTTATGTCTGCGGCTATTTTTTCTATTTTGGGAGACACAGGCTTATCAACTCCTTCAGGAGGCGGAATTGTAAGAGGGCTAATAGCTTCGCTTACTTCTTGTTGTAATGTAGAGCTAAAATTTTAAAAATTGTTTGAGAACAAGACACTTTAAAGGCTGAATCATACATTAACAATAAATTTAGAATATTTTTTGTTCTTAACAAATAATCTTAAATATTTTTTCACAATTTCAACATTAATTTACATAACCTATCTAAACATGTACAGATACTTTTTATTACCATCGAGAGAACGTGCGCCATTGGCGAAGAGGAATATTTCTTAGTAACCTGACTGTATTCATTGTGCAAGTCAATATTCAATGTATATTTAAACAATTTTTTTAAGTTTATTACTCTTTGATTAAAAGGTTATTTGAACAGCCACAGACAAAGTTATTTTTCCATAAAGAATAATAGAGAAACAAAATTGTGGAAATGTTTATGATTTCAACAGTCTATAATAATTTGTTACTTAGAAATTTCATTGTTGTTTTTTGTATCATCCCAATAAGATTTTAATTATTAAGAACATTTAAATAATTTCAGTGTTATAAACGAGTCTGTTGTGTTGAGATTATTATCAACACATGTCTTTACTATGAAAAATAGGCTCTGTGTATAAAACTTAATCCTTTAATATCATAATTAAAAAAACAGTTTCTGTTTGTCAATACCAAATGGAACTTTTTTATTGTTATAATGTTTTTTTAATAAATTATACAAAGGAATTTATTATTTTTCGTCCTATAAACATATAAAAAATCATTAACTAAAAATATATTAAGTCGCTTAAACAGTGTATTGGACGATAAATTTACATTATACTTCACTTTTATCGTTTATAGGTAAGTGAACTCAAAACTTGTTACTGTTAAAATTTAAGTGAAAATCGACTCCTTTTTATACTTGTAAAGTAATTAAATAATATTTAAACATATATTAACAACTCCTTCATACTGTTAAGATTTATAAATTTATTAAACGCCTTATACATTTTTTTACGTTTTAAGTCTGAAGGTCATTAATATTAATAAAAAAATTTATATGTAGTAAAAAAATATTATTGCCATCGCCCTCATTGTGAGGGAAGGCCTGTACTCCAACAGTAAGGAGGTATTTACCTCTATTGCTGTTGTAAAAAAAAATTATAGTACATGACAAAAAAAAATATAAATGTATTCTGTTGTAATATTCTTATGACCTAATGTCGACATTTGTACACATTCGCATTTGAATATAAGATTCACATACTATTCTAGTGATTGGGATTATAAAATGGATGGATTGCAGAAAATAAGAATTAATAAAAATATAATGAAAGTATTGTGTTTAACCGAATTTAATAAATTGATGAATTATGTTAATTTTGCAGATCAAATACCCTACACATTATTCAATCTTGTTAAACAGAATCAAAGAAATGGATCAAAATTACAATGTATGTAATGAATATTGCACTATCCAAGAGATATGTTACAAATAATGACTAAGCAAATAATGGTGAATAAAGTAATTGAGTAAGTTTCGGGGATATAATTGACTGTATAAGTACATAAAATGGAAGCTTCAACATCAGAAGCTACTGCCCCAACTAAAACATCCACCGCTAAACTGCCAATCGATAAAAAAAAACACATCCTGGAGACACTAAGACCAACAAAGAATAAAAAATATCCCACAAGAGCATGTTTAGTTTGCAAGGCAAATGGGGGAAGAAGCGAAACTCGTTATGTATGTAGACTCTGTGAAGTACCATTACACAAAGGAAACTGTTTCACAGAGTATCATAATAAAAAACAAACTCATTCATAGTTATGTTACATTTGTATTAAATTTCAATTAAATATACCTATTATTAAGATATGTATTGCAGATTTTATACATTTATATTGAATTTACAATTAGTTCAGTATTTTAATATTAGTTTGTATGTGTATGTAATATTGTTAATTTTGTTGGCAATCCTTAACAAATAAAATAGAAATAAATAAATTGGTTCATATTAAATACTAGTAAATAAATATATCTTTTAATTTTTAAGTTTTATATTCTGATGTGAATGTGTTTTAATATATAATAGAGATAAACACGGCAATGAAAAGACAATTCTAAAACCTCCATACCATACCATTTTTTTTTTCTTTAACTCTTAAATGCATAAAGTAGTAAAACTGCAACATATCATTCAAACGACTATAAAATTATTAGTATGAGTTCAATGCATGCTGTTGCAGGATTATTACTATATATATGCATAAAATCATGCATTTAAGGGTTAAGAGATTTTAGGATGAGACATATCTATGTTCAGCTTAAAATAATTTATCTCAATTTTATTACATTAAGTACACCAAAAATTTTATTTGAATGAATGTAGAAACCAAACTGGAACTAATATCTTTAATAGTAATGTGTAGGATGAGTCAAAGCAAAATAGGTAAATAGTAAAAGTAGAAAAAAAATATTTGAATACTCAATCTAGACTGCTTTTGTGAACTATATTGCAGTGAAGCAGCCTTTATTTTTAAGTATCTCTGCTTATAATTCATGCAAATTAATAAATTATTATTCTTATTCAAGTTTCTCCATTGTTGGTAAAGAATGTAATAATAATTTTTTGTTTTGATGAAGAGATAAGATGAGCAAGACCTGATGCTAGGTAATACGCTTACTTATAACAACGAGGCATTAGGATTTTACTCGTCGCTTTCAGACATAAGGTATTAAGTCTCATTACCTCAGTAATTTCACTAGTTACAATATCTTTCTGATCAGGACAGTAATGTTTGCACATAGCTGTGTGGCGGTAAAATAAGAACTGCAGTGAAGAGGTGGAGGTGCTCATGAACAGATAATAAAGCCCGGGCGGTTCTCACCGCCCACGGCCCGCGATACAGGCGAAGGTGATCAGAGGACGGGCCAGAGCGATGACCCCATAGTCCTCGCCGCCATCCAACTACTACGCACTAGGCGCGACTTACTTTATGATTTCATATGTATACTTATTAATGTATGTATTAGTTTACACCCTCCTATCGAATATTGTCTCACCCTTTCTATTCCTACTTTATATACCAAATTATTTATATATGTACATGTTTAGGATTGTGTTTGAGTTTCTTTTGAATTACAGTTCTTTTTCTTTTCTCTTCATTTTTATTTAGCTCGGATACCAGATTCGGGAGCCTTGTGTTCGATCAAGCCGCTATGGTCGTCAGAGAAATTAGCGGCGCAAACTTCATTAAAAATAAAGCGATTAATATAAATCAATACTCCTATAGCACTTTACTCTTATTACGCGGGGATTCCTCACGTTATATTACTGTTTTTTGGAATAGTATTAATATTCGATTTAACTACTTTACCCTTCAATGAGAATGCCCGTATAACGGCTATTCTATTAAATCGGAACTTATATACTGTGTTATAGGAAGAACTGAGTAAGTTATACGTTTTACGGATAATTTGACTCTAAATATTAATGTTTGGATGAAAAATATATACGAGTGAGATTCATCAAAATACTGGATAGGGGAGGTTTAGGCAGATTTTACTTATCTAGTCTGTTTTCATTTCCACTTCCCCTTTGTAACCAAGTCTCGAGTATTATACATTTTAATCCAATTAAACTTTGATGTTAACGAACGTAGCAGACCGTTATAGTATTAATCCCGAGCAACGGTTAATTTGAAGGTAGTCATAACCATGATACAAACAATACGATAAAGTATACATGTATATATATATATATATATATATGTATGTATATTTTTTTATTTATATATATAAGACTAGCTGTTTACCGGCAGTTTTGCTGGACTTAAAAAATCTTTGGTATATTCCTTGAGAGCAACCGTAACCGCAAGTGATTTTCTATATCAATCGTTAATATAGCAACCGCATAAATAACACGAAATGAAAATGTTTATAAAAGTTCATTAAAAATAAAATGATTGAGGATCTATGAAATTAAAAAAATATATAGCTTCCAACCATCTACAAATCATTTCGCGTCGAATGGCAATGTTCCCATGTCTTCACAAGTTTTCACGTGATCGCTGAACAAAAAAAAATCCATTTTCATTATATGCATATATAGAAGACAGACATAGATTCCCACCTATGTATAGACGCATCACGATATTTATGAAACCATAAGATCTGGAAGACTTGAAAGTTGGTTGGAATATTCCTTTTGCAGAGTATAGGTCACCTAAGAACAGATTTTACGAAATTCTTTCCCCAAAGGGGGTGGTGTTACGGCTAGCGAAGTATACGGGGAATGGGTAGTCTTGTATATCTAAGTCTAGCCATACCTGATGATGAGGCGAGAAAGAAAGCGGCCCAAGCACTGGGCAAGCTATACCCCTTGCTGTGTAAGAAGAGCAAGCTCTCTCTCGGACACAAGGTTCACCTTTACAAGGTATGCGTAAGACCTATAATGTCTTACGCAAGCGTTGTCTTCGCCCATTCGTCCGAAGACCGTCTCAAACCTCTACAGACTCTCCAGAACCGTTTCACCCGCACCGCGACTGATGCCGAATGGTTGCAGCGCAATGTGGACATCCACAGCGACCTTAAACTCCCAACGATCAAGGAGCACTTTTAGAGAGTGCTCCGTGATCTACTTCGCCAAGGCGGCAACTCATCCCAACCCTCTGGTGGCCAGCGCGGCCAACTACGCGCTACCTCCAAATCCCAGGACGAAAAAGCGCAGACCGCGACACGCGCTTATTCTGACATCCCAAGGGGTCCCGCAAACCACACACATACCCTCAGTCACCGACAGCACCGACGTCACCACACACACTTCGGACACTACCAACACGCTCCGAATATCAGCATCATGCCGCCCTCGCTTCAGAACGCGGCGCCGCAGCTACTCACACACCGCGTACACTAAGTACATCTGCGACCGTGGGCGGTCCTCGCCGCCCAGAGATTCCGATACAGGCGAAGGTAGTCGGGGAACGGGCCCGCGCCCGGCCTCGACGACCGAGTAGAATCGCCAGATAAAGCACAACAAGAACCAGACACACAATATACATAATCATTCGCCAGATAGCTACATCCCGCGTAGCACTTTTTAGTTTCTAAAACCTCAGGCCGTGGATCCGGGTCCACGAGCCCAGTGTCAGATGAGCTGTAAGAGCCGCGGTGGCTTGCAGCCCGATCTACATCAAGAATATAGACTTGATGATGACGTCAAAGTGTACACCGGTAGTAGGTTTGTTAAAAAATTAATTTGAAATCTAATCAGTTTCTTACTGAGCTATAATCGTCGCTATTTCATCAGTTAAATGTAAAATGTTCCGATTGTTAAAGTTAAATATTCTTTCCAAGTTTCCAACAATTTTTCCGTACAAATTTAGTTTTCCCTATTTACGCAAGAAAACGTTTTCCTTTCATCAATATTCATGACGCAGCTGTTTTCTGAGGAAATGTTGAAAGTATTGTGAAATACAAATTATTAATAACGTTTCATTAAATCACTTAATTAAATATAGGGTGTAAGGGTTCCCGCTCAACAACTCACGAGATTGTGGTGTCCACTGCTAAGCAACAAACGAGACTGACTCCCACCAACTTCCATTGAGATAGCGTGGTGGGAAATAGCCCAAATGTGGATGTCTCAGGGAAAGGCCTATGTCCAGTAAAGGACGTCTGTCGGATGATGATTAAAATTAATTACAACGTTTTTATAAATATTTCATCATCATCATAATATTTCTCTTCAAACTGAAGTTTGGGGATCAGATAAACAAAACCAATTCGATCTTCAACTATTATTTTTAACTGATGGTATTTAAACCCGGTCTTCTGCTTCTGCTGTCTACCAGGTGCACGTTTTCCAGAAATTTTGTCCTCCAGGATCAACCTTGGCAACTCATTAAGAGATCTTCTTTAAAGGTGTCAGAGAAATGCAATCTTTCTTTGCATGATGATTGCCATCAGCATTCGTTTGCAAGGACTTAAGCATTAGATAAATATATCAGGTGTACCGGTATGAAGTGAGCATTAAAATACAAATGTCTCGATAGGGAACATTTGTTTTGAACGAGCCTTTATTTTTTTTTGTTTGTTTGCTATGACATCTGTGAAACATATTTAGTCTACATCAAGTCATTGAACAGACAACATAATATTTTTTCATCGTGTTAAAAATGTCGAATTTTGTACCATAAAGTGATGATTCGCGGAAACCATTAATTTTTTGTTTTCATTTGAAGAAACTGCTGCAGAGTCGCATGCGAGTCGAATGCTTGTCGAGGCATATGGTGATCATGCTCTATCAGAAGCAACATGCAAAAGATGGTTTCAACGGTTCAGAAATAATGATTTTGATGTGAGAAATGAAGAACGTGAAAGACCAACAAAAAAGTTTGAAGACGCCGAATTGCAAACGATACTGGATGGAGATGACACTTTGAATCAAAAGCAAATGGCAGAAATGTTAAATGTTGCACAACAAACAATTTCTGACCGTTTAAAAGCTATGGGAAAGATCCAAAAGTGTGAAAAATGGGTGCCACATGAATTGAATGAAAGACAGATGGAAAATCGAAAAAACACTTGTGAAATTTTGCTTCAAAGACACGAAAGAAAATCGGTTTTGCATCGGATTGTTACTGGCGATGAAAAATGAATTTATTTTAAGAATCCTAAACGGAAAAAATCACGGGTTAATCCGGGACAACGGACAACCATCAACATCGACAGCAAAACCAGATCGATTCAGCAAGAAGACAATGCTGTGTGTTTAGTGGGATCAGAAAGGTGTGGTGTACCACGAGCTCCTAAAATCTGGTGAAACCGTTAATACTGATCGCTACCGACAACAAATGATCAATTTGAACCATGCATTGATCGAGAAACGACCAGAATGGGCCAGAAGACACGGCAAGGCAATTTTGCTCCATGACAATGCACCTGCGCACAAAGCAAAACCAGTTCAGGATGCAATCAAAACACTTGGCTGGGAGCTGCTACCTGCTACCCCACCCGCCGTATTCACCAGACTTGGCTCCTTCCGACTACCATTTGTTTTCATCGATGGGACACGCATTGGCTGAACAGCACTTTGGTTCCTACGAGGAGATCGAAAATTGGGTGTCTGGTTGATTTGCTTTAAAAGACGAACAATTTTATTGGCGTGGTATCCACAAATTGCCAGATAGGTGGTCAAAATGTGTAGAAAACAATGGCCAATACTTTGAATGAAATGTTTTTTACATTCCCATTAATAATTAGTGTTTTATTTTGACAAAAAAACGCTCATTTCATACTGGTACACCTAAGTATATACTGGCAGTACTTCTTTATATTTATTAAATGTATGTATTTTACATGTTTATGTATAGTATAGTTGGACATTTATTCATATATGTATGTATTTATAAATAGTATGTATATGCAGCTTTATTTATTTTGTTAAATATTCATTCTCACCACAGCATCTCTTCACTTCCTAGGTTGACTGGTAGAGAATTCCCAAAAGCATTAAGTCCACCTACTGTAACCTAATTTTGTGTCAAAATAAAGATTTTGAATAAATAATCCCCTTTGCTATATAGCTTAGAAATTCTAGTTGTCTTTGTGGAGCAGCGCTTAGGCGCTATTCCTTCGATTCCTGGGTCACATATGGTAACTAAGACTAGATTGATTATTCTAGGCGAGAGTGTTTGACTATCTCCAGCGATTTAAAATTGAGGTCAACCGTTATCTTGTTGTATAGAGTATCTTATAGTATTTATAAAAGAAAACGGATGATTTCCTTACATATAATCATTACCATCATCAGCCTTGGTTTATTCACCAAATGTAGTCCACAGTTCATCAGACCGCTGTTTTAGTTTACTACCCAAACAAGGGAAGTACTCACAAGTAAATTTCCAATTAACTTATTTCCGGCATAAATTTCAATGGCTGCCCATTGTGCGTTATAGGTTGTTTGTTAAACGTTCTGGAAGTTTCGAACGGAACGGGAGGAACGGGAGGGCAGTGTGGGACGGGAGGAACGTTGAGCTTTCAGGTACAGTCCGCTTTCAGACAGCGAGCCGTAGCGACATATTAAGCGTACTCATAACTTTATATCTTCACTTTTCATCAAGTTAAAGTAAGTAATTATTTACTATATTTTGGAAACGTTATATGTTTTTATCTCTTACGCGGCCTTTTTAAATAAATCTACCGGCTTTTTTAATTCAATTGTATAGTTATTGAGATTTTTGTATAGTAATAGGATTTTTTTTATTAAATATTTCATATTAAGTTATTGTCAATATAAATTTTTTTATTCATAGTTTTTATATGTTCGTATCTCTATTTTCTGAGGTCTCAAAGTCCACGGCCGTATCTATACATCTAATACATATATCAATTTATATGTCTTTAAATATTTTAAAAAAATATATATAAGTCCTATAGGTCTTTTTTTTATTTCACGAGAGGAGTAAGCAATTCACCTGATGGTAAGTGACACGCTTGTCCATAACAATGTGTCGCTAGTTAGTAGTTAGTACCACATTGCGCTCGTGGCCATAAGACATAACATGTTGTCTCACCGCAATAATTTCACTAGGTACAGCGCCCTTTAAATCGGAGACAGTAATATTCGCTCAGTACTGTTTATTGGCTGCAATAGGCGCTAAGGTGGTACCTAACTAGACGGTCACCGACAACAGAGACCTAACACCAGTAAATTCAGTCATTGCCTAAGATAAAGATATAAATTACTTTAAATTAAAGACAAAACCTAAACTAACCTAAAGTAAACAATAACGAAACAATTTTTTTTGTTTGTCTTCAAAATTAATTGACAGTTGTAAGGCTTCGCAAAGGTTACCAACCCTCCGTTAAGCATTGTACTAATTTAATTAAAAAAAAAAACACTTGAACGAGTTTTAATTATTTTTTGTACGTTCCTTTTTATGCTTACTTTATTTATGAGATCAAATAATTTTAAAACGCAGTTAAAATTGTAAAATTATTTGACTATTTTAATACTTGATAAAAAAAAGTAATTTTACTCTATTGATTTTTATTTTTTATTAACTTTTTTTCTATTAGATGGTATATTAAAACATGTCTTAATATTAAATATAATGACAGGTTACAATATAATGTATCTGTTAAAAATGTTCTTGCCGTTTTGACGTATTTTTTTTTAATAATTTTAAATTATCTATATAACATATTCAATAGTTCTGTTTATTTAAATGTTTTATACAAATAATAATTTGGTCACATTCATCCGATTATTAAAAGCACCAAAGCGGTTCCAAGCAAAGTATCCAAAACTCTAAAGGCTTACATATTGATAAAGTTTTTATATCATAACTATATTCTCACTAACCCCCATTGAGTCAGCGTGGTGGGAAATGGCTCAATTAACTCCATACGACTCCTTTAGTTCGAGAGCTCCTAGTGTACAGCGGTACCGAAGGCAATGCAGATTGTATGTGGAGATTTTTGGGGGAGCCCTATGTCCAGCAATGGACGTCTATCGGCTGACGATGATGAGGATCATGGTATTATGATGACTTTGAATTCCGCTGTCGACAATAGTTTTTTTTTTTTTTTTATTCCGATGTTCATCTGATAATAAGTGATACGCCGGCCTATCACAGCCTAGGATGATATATACTGTACCACTTTGCGGTTGTCGCCTGACCACTTTCTCTTCCCTCATAGCATTATCCTACTCTTCAACCTTTCCACATCCAATATCTTCTCATCTTTCTCCTCCCTCTCATACATACTACTTTATCTACATATATATGTATATATCTAATTTCTATCGTTTTAGCTCGCGGATACCGGATCCGCGAGCCCTGAGTCCTATGAAGCCGCTATAGTTGTCAATAAAACTGCGGCGAGAACATCACCATAACAAAAAAAAAAAAGGTCGTCGCCTGAAACATAAGATGTCAAGTCTCGGTACTCCAGTGATTCCACTAGCTACAGCGGCCTTCAAACTGGAACAGTTATATTTGCACAGTATTCTCTTACTATTGGTAGGTCCCTGTTGCTAAAAACCGTCTAGGTAGGCACCACCGCAGCGCCTATTTCTGCCGCCAAACAGTAGTGTGTAAACATTACTGTGTTCCGGTGTTAATGGCGTTGTAGTTAGTGAAATTACTGGGGTAACGAAACAACATCTTCAATGTGACGAGCGCATTGTTATGGACAATCGTTTCGCTTACCATCAGGTGAATGTCTTGCTCGTCTTGTGCCTTCGTCAAATGAAAAAAAAACTCTTTGTAGGCTGCAATAGGCGCTGTAGTAGTACCTACCTCTTACCGGTCTCTAGTAATATTGACCTACCACCACTATATTATTATAGTTATTGTTATATCAAATATTCTGTAGGTATAACGTTTTATTACATGACACCGATATTCTGGTTTCTGTTTCTTGATAAAACGAGTCATGAAATCTATGTAAATTTTGTTCTCGTACACGTATTATGTTAATCATCACCTCGAGGTTCTCAAACATACGATATACGACATTATTCAAAGATTACTTTAGATTTGAAGATTATATTAGATTTGCAACGGTATAGAGCGTACTTCCATTTCTTTTCCTTGAGCTGCTTCAGGAGGAAAATATTGTCTATGGTAATCTGACAACCACTTTGTCCGAAATAACCAGCTGCGCTTCTTCTGGACAGTTTAATAAGCCCTAAAAATAGTTTCGCCACATAATTTTAAGGACTAGTCTCTTTAAAATCTTAATGCAGTTTCCCCCAGGGATCTCGCTCTGAGAGAATACGATGCTTTCTTACTTCTCCGACTATTTTCTCACATTCGTCTGTTAACCACTTCTTTTTCTTCTTCCGTTTTTTACTGCTTATATCTTTAAGCCTGCTCTTTGAGCATGCTTTTAATACAGTCCCAAAGGTCTTGTATATATGGATATACTTATATATTTAACTACCTTAAAAATGCTAAATTTTCTCTTGATTTCTGATTGGAACTGGATATTTATTGCTGGGTCTTTAAGCATTTGCGCGTCAAGTATTTTCTCTCTGTCTAACTTTGCTCTCTTGGTGTTTTTTTTACTTTAATTTTGATTCTTTGTTTGTAGTGGTCACTATCACAATTGGTCCCCTGTACACTCTAACATCCTCAAAAGAGTTCTTGTGTCGATCCTCTATTAGAATATGATAAATCTAAATCACAGTCCATCTTTGTGGGGATCCTTGGTGCTTTTAATTATGAGTGACTTGGACGATCCGATATTGATCAACCTCAAGCCATTGTCTTTGGACAAACTATATGTTTGCGGTGCCGACAAAGTCTCTTCTAATTTGGGCATTAAAAGTACCGATGAGTATAACATAGTTGTTGGTGTTTTTAATACGTCATAACTATTCAACCAGTCATTCACTGTTTCTAGGTCTTCGTAGAAACTCTTTTCCTGCGTCGCTAGAAGTTTTTGTTGGTGCCTACGCATTAATGATGGTAAATGATAGTTAGTTAAAGTAGGCAGATTCTATCCGAGACAGCATCGAAGCGAATAACGATTGTTAACAGGATATTTCGGATTAGGAAACCAGTTCCTTTCACACGGTGTCCGGTGTCTGAGCCGCTATGGAAAGGAGTAGCTTTGTTATCGATGTTACATTCACCTTCACGTCACGTCACTCACGTCTATGCCATCTGACTTTCTGTAACGCCGATATCCCTATTCTTGTATACCGTTCTTAGTCTATATCTCTGACTCCTGACTTTCCATCAGGCGGGTATCCGATGTTCCTCGCCAATGTTCGCCATGTTCGGGTCGATTTTTAGCCAGGCATCAGTTTAGCATGATTTTAAGTGATAAAGCTATTTATAATGAAGGATTTATATGTTGACAGTCGGAACACCGCGATGCTGTTATTACGGCAGATTAACAATATGCGAATAGCAGCTATGCAGTTTAAAAAAACCCTACTGCCAAATAAACTACAACGTGTGGCAGGGAATCTAACCAGAAACTATGTTACTGGGCAATTGGTAAGCCTCCGGTTTTAGGAGATTTTACATAAAGAGGTTATATATGATAATAATAAAGTAAACAAGAAACTTATTGATGTCGGTTATCCGTTAGATTTCTACAAACAAACAGTATGTAGACATGATAAACTTATGACTGTACTCAAATTTGCGTTGGGATGTGAAATTAACTTCAGTTCTTGATATATAAACTTTTGTAGTATAACTGTATACTATTTTTGATTTTCTGTTGAGAATTTCCTTTAATATAAAAATAACTTGGATGAAATACTTTGGAGTGGTGCTAAAATATTTAAAAAAGGTCACTCTATATATATAAAAGAAAGGTGTGTATGTGTTCCATATGGATTCCGAAATGGCTGGACCGATTTCAATAATATTTTCTATCCCTATGTATCCTATTCTTTTTTCTATTTTTCATCCCTAATATTCAGATCAGTCTTATTTGTTTCTATATCAATCACTACGATTATGATTAGGAAAATGTTTATGGGTGCATTAGATAATTTACACCTGCTAGAGAAAATGAAATTACTGATATTTTATACTGCGATGGCTTCATCCCTATATTTATTATAATTTGTTTATTATTTAATATGTAATTTTTTATTTATATCCGGCCTGAAGTTGCTGGTTGATAAAATAAGATATGATTGACTTTGCCACCCTCATTTATTCGGCTGAAAAAAAAGATTATTTTATGTTAAAATCATTACTCTGTTCACATTGTTTTCTTCGTAGTACATCAACAGCGTCATTAGAATCGTGTCATTGAAATAGGTACTAGGTAGTTGTCATTGCCATACTTTGCGTAATAACGCGAACACTGCGATGGAGCTGCGTTTGACGGGCATTGAAAACATGACGTTCATAACTGTTACTATTCACATATTCAATAAAATGTTTCATTGTATCCTCAATATAATTAAAGCTAATCTTTCTTACTAATACTTTAGTTATTTTAACCGTCGCTCGTCAGTACATTACTTGAACAAGAAAAATATGAAGATACGTTCTTCTTGTACTTTCCCAATTTTTTTTATTTGTTTTATAATTGTTATAAATGCATAGGACTATATAATATCACAGGTAGATACGGAATTAAGATAAAACTTGGAATTTTTATATTGTTTCTCAAGTTAATGTTTAATGATAAATATAATTTACTACCACGATATGCCACTAATGCTTATTGGATAGAGCAAAACGATTGATATCGATTCCGAATGATTCAGAAAAGTTTTCTCTAGAATTGACATCGACATAAACTGATCGTAGAAAGTCGACGAAGTCAAAAAATCTACTCCTATTAATTAACACAAGTTCTTAATTGAAACTTTGATACTTTATAATTTGTAATACTTAACCCACGTTTTTTTAAGAATAACTAATAATTTAGTAGAAAATATTGTTTTACTTTTAAATTTTTTTGAGAAAATTATATAATAATCAATCGCCAAATCTTTAAATTGGTTAATACTATGTATTAATAGAGAAAAAACTAGAGAATGGGCTATCTAAAATAATTTGGCGATAAGTATTTGAGACATGAGTTCATCTTGGAAAGGTTTTTTGCCTAAAATTGTTTCGGAATCCCCGAATTAAAATTATTACCGTTTCCATCTGAAACTTATTTTCATTATAACATCAAACATGTCTATTATCTAGTATATAACACATTAAATATATGAACTATAGGCGTATTAATATTATGATGGAAAGGATGTTATTACCATATATTTATCTGTTCTTGAGTAACCTGCTATTGTACTTTAAACTGTCTTCTGCATGTGTGTCTAGGTGTGCATGCAGTATTCATATCCGCAACACGTGATCCGCCTGATCCAATTTATGAACCCTTCGTTCTGTGCTGGCGTTGGTGTGAGTTAGTTATACGATCATAGTATACAATAACACTGCCCCAGTTAATATAGATGCCGCTGATTTTCTTAACAGATTCTTGTCTGCCTATGGCTTCCTGCCTAACAAATTATTTCCAGTATTTGAACGCATTAAAAAATTTAGCTCCATCGTTTCCCTAGCAGTAGATCGTCCAAGTGTCTTTCACTAATTTCCGTTTAATGTTAATAGTCTTTAATTCAGATATGATGGCTGATAGAGAGATATGGAAGAGAAGTACATTCTGTGCCAACTCCTATAGCTGAGAAAAAGGCAGGAGGAAGAAAGGAAGGCCTTCTTTCCCAATAGACCGTCATAATATCTATTAATAGCATTAAACAATACAGCGCCTAGGTAGGTACCACTGCAACTCCTAACCCTGCTGACAGACACTAGTGTGCAATAATTATAGAGTTCGGGCTTGAAAGGTGTTGTAGCTAGTGAAACTACTGAGATAACTAGACTTAATATTTGTATAACTTACCATCAGATGAATGTCACGCTCGTTGTTACCTCGCTAGAATATAAATGAATGTACTTTGAACAGGTTCACATCTCCATAGACTCAAACCTGTTGTTGCTATTCGAATTGTTCTATTGTTAAATATATTATTATTTCTGTATTACGTAGATCTTTTAAATTATAATGAAAGTGTACTAATAGGCAAACATATCAATATTATTGTGATTTGAAAACTATCCAAAACCCTGTAGATTTATTACTATTAAAAGTTTGCGTGAAAACATACCTTTCATGAAGCAGTATAATATATACGTTTAGTGTTGTTGCTTGCTGTCAGATGGTGCGTCAACTTAACTGTTCAATCTATGATAGTAGTAGGTAAAAGGGTAGATATCACCGCAGCGTCTATTTCTGCCGCCAAACAGTAGTGTAGAAACATCCTAACTAGCGCTACATTTTATATTGGTGAACGACGTGTTAGATTCGTTGTTTCGTCGTATAAAAAAATAGTTAATAACTTAATTAAAGTTTTTCCCCAATAAATATTGAGTAGGTGATATAGTCTTCTTCTTCTTGCCTTTTTCCCAGCTATATGGGGTCAGCACAGTATGTAATTCTATTCAAAATCTCTCTATTAGCCTTCATATCTGAATTCACTCTACTTATAGGTAGGTGACATAGTCTGTGGTGGTTATTAGTCAAGTTTTTGTAAGGAACAGTATGTATAATTGCTGCTAAGCAGTGTACTTATAATATTAAATAACCAAGACGTAACTAGCACATTGATTATCGTATGTTATTGTTATCGTATTTCCCAAGGAGCTTGTTGCATAAGCGGTGTGGCCGCAGTGGGTAGAAACTGCATTAGTTGTTCAGTACTACGACCTATATACTGCAGCGTACGCCGATAAGCCAGCTCACCGCGACCACACATACACATGTACTGCATTGTATTTACGTGTTGTCACTGCAAACTGTGTGTGTGCTACCGAGCAACGGAATTATGTAATAGATAAACTGCGCGCAGTGTTCAGCTATACGGTTCTGCTGTTTATTAGATTTCTCCTTCTTAGGGACTTATGTATTTTATTTCAAATACCTCGGTAGCTAAGCACTTGTAACACTTATACTTCACTTGTAACGGTTCTTGGTTCAGATCCTAAGGTACATATTGTGGAGTTTGTTTTATGATACAACGTTGTTTTGTGCTGCTGTTACAGCGTTGCTGTGCTTCCTCTCAATACGTGAGTAGTGATGAGCACAGCAAGAACAAGACAAAGATTTGTTTAATCTTTTTATTAGTCTTGTCTTGTTTCTTCGTCTTAGTCTTGCTTTTTCGATAGAACAAGGCAAAGACCAATTTTACTTATCACAGTATATGAGATCTGGAGCTTCAGTCATTTACCATGCAAAATCGGGGCCAAGTATTAGAACCATGACAGACAATAAAATATGCTTTGTTTAATTTATATATAAGTTCAATAACAACAACAATGGAGTACTTAATGTTACTACTTCAAGAACTCGGAGCGTTCCTCCATAAGTAGAGAGTCAAGGTCACTTATCCATAACGCTGGTTTGTAGATATTAAAGTCTACGTTCAGTTTTATATAATGAAATAAAAGGTTAAGTCCCAATGCTGGATTGGATGAAATGGAAATATTGTTTGTCATAATAAAAACATAAATTTTCAAGGTAGAAAGATGTTGGGCGGCAGTGCTCTTTGGTTCCGACATGGACTCCGTCTCCACGACAACCCGGCGCTGCACAGCGCGCTGGAGGACAGGTCGGCGCCGTTCTTCCCCATCTTCATCTTCGACGGTGAAACCGCAGGTGAGCAATGCTATTAAAGTTAGTATTATGAATACAATTTTATTAACTTTATATCTTTTATTTTTTTTATATTGTCACGCCTTTTTCCCAGTAGGGGTAGGCAGAGGTGAATAAACCACCCACGTTTCGCCAGATGTGGTCAGATTAGGTCCCCTGTAACAGGGGACGAGCCTGTTGCCACTTTATTGGGACCACCACATACACACACAAAGATGATATCAGTGTGCGGGTTTCCTCACAATGTTTTCCTTCACCGTTTTTGTATCTCGCTGTTGTAACTAAAGTTCACAAATGTACATAACTTAAATATTAAGTCATTGGTACATGCCGAGGTTTGAACCCGCGACCTTCGGAATGAAAGCCGCACGCTCTAACCATTAGGCCAGCGAGCAACTTTATATCTTAACTTAAGTAATTAAACGAACAGATAATTCACACAGTGGTAGTTACTTATTATATTACCATAATATTCTACTTATTTAGAATATTTTCACATCACAATTTTATGCTTATTGCCTTTAGCCAAAAGAGTCTACTGTTTAATAGTAATTTCACTAGCTACAGCTAAACTGGAATACAGCTAATATTTGTATACTGTTTGGCGGTAAGGACAATTGTAGTTTTTAGTTACTCTTAGTATAAATCTATTAACATTATTGTTAATTTCACATTGTCTTATACTAATAAGCTTGGTTTTTAAAAATCTTGAATTGGCTTATTGATGTATTAAACCTTTTTCAAAAAGATCATAAGAAAGCTTTTTCTCTAGAGGAAAGTTCCTCAATCTTTGTAAATGAATTGTCATCATATTGGTATTTCACATATTATATTACAAATTCTGAGCATCTGTCTAGTCAATTCGTCAGCAGAGTACATTTTAGGTTATGAATATAACTTTGACTTTAGTAATTCTTGATCTGAAAACAAAATAAAGATGATAATGAATATAAATTTAAATAGACTATAAAGTAAAACCTGTGTAGATAAGATTACGCAGTACAGACGTGTTGCATAATTTGTACTGTATATATAACTGTACTGTAGTAAAACTATTTTTAGGATTAAAGAATTTCTTTTATCTATTCAGCGCATCGTGTCACAGGTATGAATAGGTAACATAGAAATGCTTTTGTTCTGTAATAGACACAAATCTATATTTGGAAAATATTGACGTTATAACTCGATCATTAAAGTAGCTATAGACAGGTGAGAACCAGTACCATCTTCTTATCAAACTTGATGAAGACGGTAAACACAAAGCCGCATCATCAGGAAGGTAACAAAAGAAAAACAAGAAACAATGAAAGGTAACTGTTATACATTCCTTAGGAGAATTGGTATCAGAACCACTAGTATGTAGTATGGATACTTACTGTTGAACTTTTCAGGACTTCCATAAAGCACTGAGAATTAGAATAAAAGGTATCCTTTCAAGATTTCAACGTCGACAGACTAGTTTGTATTAGGACAAATTCATATCCATACATAATGGTTATTTTATTATAAATGATTTATCTCGCTACAGGAACGAAGGTTGTTGGTTACAACCGCATGCGGTACCTGCTGGAGGCTCTTGAAGATTTAGATAACCAGTTCAAGGCGCATGGTGGTCGTCTTATTATGTTAAAGGGCAAGCCGCACTTGATATTCAGACGTCTTTGGGAGGAGTTTGGTGAGATCATAATACGTTTTTTTATTAGTAATTAATTTTTATACACAAGCTATTGTTTATATAATTCATTTCTCAAAACTGATAATTGTGGGAGTTTTCAGTTTATAATCTACTTTATGATAGAGGATGGTCTTGTCTATGATGTCATTACCCGCCTGTCGCCATGTGTAAGCTAGGTTGGGGTAACGGAAATAAGGGTTGCGGTGTTATTCTAGTCAGGTACAGTCTGCAAAGGTAGACATGAAAGAATATATTTTTTTTCTATGAAGCGACGAGACGAGCGGTACGATCTCCTTATAGTAAGCGATACGTCAGCCTGCAACAACGTGGCACTACTTAGGATGTTATACATAGCACCACATTTTTTTATACCACTTATTCAGGCCGTGGATCCGGGTCCACGAGCCCAGTGTCAGATGAGCTGTAAGAGCCCCTGTGGCTTCCAGCCCGATCAAAAACAAGAATATAGGTATACCACTTACGTGACAAATAGGCATACGGCCCGCCTGATGTTGAGTGGTAACCGCAGTCTATGACCGCCAGTAATACCAAAGGTATCACGGCGTGTTGTTGACCCTTTCACGCCTTTTTTGAAGAACTTCATACCGTAGCTAGTAGTGAAAACCTCAACAGAAAATTCGTTCCACTATTTGAGTGTTCTCGGGAGAAAACATCTCTGGAACCGGACCGTACGTGACCACTGCGGTTCAAGGGTGTGAGGATAAACTCTCTACCGAGTGTGAGCAGTGCGCACGTTGCTTTGAGACATAAGAGGTTTAGGTTTAGTTAATCCAGTAATTTCCTTCAAACCGTAACACAGTAATTTCTGCACACTATTGTTTTTCGGCTGTGTACAATGATTTATATCCCAGATGGCGAGCACAACGTGGTGCTATTTACGCCATCCTAACTAGTGCCACGTCCTCCTGAACCTCTCGTTTTGTCTCGTCGTTTCGATGAATTGACAAATGGGATGATATAGTCTAGGTTCATAAAGCTCACTATTAATCTACTCACACTTATCTTATTGTACTACTATTTACTCATAAAAGTACATGTGTCAGGTATTCAAAAGCTGTGTTTCGAGCAAGACTGCGAGCCGGTGTGGCGGCCCCGAGACGACGCCGTGAAGGCTGCCTGTCGCGATATCGGCGTGGTGTGTCGCGAACATGTCTCCCACACCCTGTGGGAGCCCGACACGGTCATCAGGGTCAATGGCGGGATCCCACCGCTGACCTATCAGATGTTTTTGGTTAGTGCTAATAAATGGTATCATCAGTTAACTGTTTAGATCAATAGAAATAATATTAGCCTCTTCGAAAGAAAAGTTACTGTAGAAACAAACTAGATAATTTTATCCTTATCATCTGCAATGGGTAAACTTTAACCTCTATTGCTGAAGATGTGCGAATTTAAAAAGTGATAATGATGTCAGAAACGTCTCGAAAGTGCCAGAGATGGAATGGAGAATTCGGGATATATTGGGATCATATATATGAGGGGTATAATGAGGTCCCGCATAACAACTCACGAGCTTAAAGCTTCTTCTGCTTCACCTGCTCGTGGTGCATCCTGCTAAATAAAAAAACGAGGCTCTGGCTCTATCAACCCGCGTTGGGCTAGCGTGGTGGGAAATGGCCCTATAAACGAAGTCCACCAGTGCTCGGCTATAGGGGACTACAATGTAATTTTTGTTCATTAAATGTATTTCCGATGGAGTATCGTTGTAACTTTATATCTACAAAACTAAGTCTTTCTACAGCACACGGTGTCTACGATTGGCGATCCCCCGCGACCCGTCGCCGACATCAACCTGACTGGAATTAACTTCGGCGTGCTTCCGGAGAGCTTCTCCCAAGAGTTTACTGTCTTCGATAAAGTGAGATTTGTGTATTATACCTAACAATTACTTTTGTCCACATAACCTGGCTATTGATAGGTCTCTGTTGCAAGATAGCGTCTAGGTAGTTTTCAGCTCAACGCTTATTTCTTTTCTAAAACTAGTTTTTTTTTCGTATGAATATAACTAATACACTGATCACAGGTGCCCAAGCCCGAAGATTTGGAGGTGTTTTTGGAGAACGAGGACATCCGTATGATCCGCTGGGTGGGAGGCGAGAGCGCTGCTTTGAAGCAGATGCAATACCGTCTCAGCGTCGAATACGAGACGTTCTGCAGGTCAGGCATATATAATACTTCCATATTCATTATATTTTTAACCACCGCCGTTAACAAAAACATTGTGAAGATTTTGATTTCTGACACAAATATGTACCTCATCTGAATATTTATTGAGGACTATAAAAATTGCACTTACTATACCATCGTGTAATGAACAAGTGACGTCACTAAATATTACAAATTTTCAGGGGATCATATCTACCCTCGCACGGCAACCCGGACCTCCTCGGACCACCTATATCTTTGAGTCCGGCGCTTCGTTTCGGCTGCCTGTCTGTTCGCAAGTATGTTTTGCTTCATAACACATCAGAGTCAGCCCATAGACAATTCCTCGATGACAACGCACCCTAACCCCTTAAATGTGTCGAGTATTACCAATACGAAATTAGATATAGTTTATAGGAAGAAAAAAAAAGGTTATCTTTTAAACGCGAGTAAGAAGAGACAAGTAGATAAGGTTATATGGTTGCTTGGTTATTTAGTTTGTAACGTTAACAATAAATACATTAACTATTTCGCTAAAAATTGTACCAGGAATCCTTTGTCTATGAACCAGATTGATATTTTAAAAACGTTTTAGTTTTATTATAAGCTATTCTTTATATTGACAGGTTTTATTGGGCCGTTCAAGACTTGTACCAAAAAGTGCATCAAGGACGCCTGTCTGGTTCTCAGTTTATAACAGGTATATTGTAAATTCCATGGTATTTCTTCTGTTGCTATCATTGGGATGTACCATCTATTTCCGTCGCCGATGTTTGCTACGGTACGGTTTTAAAGGCTTTGTATACTTGTACTCAGGGAAGTTCCTTGGGTAAAGCTTTTAATAATCTCTGCAACAAGGTTCCAAGCAGCATGTGGTGTTTACATTGTAACTATCTTACATAGTTATAGGTGGGCATATTATATACTATGACGTCATTGTCCTACCCGCCTCCTTGTATCCTCGAATAAAAAGAAAAAAATTATATAAAGTATTACACTGGTAGCAAACGTTCTACTAGACATGGGTCTCCAAAATTCTCCACGTCGTGTTGGAGTTCGTTGAGGGGAATTGGGCCGTAACCCACCACACTCGCCCAGTGCGAATTCGTGGGTGTAATCAACTATAAATTATATAATTTTCATTTATACATCTAATACCTTTTTTTTTGTTTCGAGAGGAAATATTCGGAAGATCCCGCTTCTGGGGTGAAGTCAGGCTTACGTGAGATATTTACCCACTGAAATCCTTCGGTGGTCTGCATCAGTGCATTCGGAGAGGCCCAGGATTTCTTATATAATGCACCGGTGCTTCTCTACACTTTGTGTTATACATATCTGAGGAGGGGCTTAATCTTCCTAGGCATCATCGCTGAGCCGTACGCTGTCCCACGCAAGTTTGCTTGTTGAGCAGTGAGGAAAGCCTCAAGGCTTGCGAAAGTCCTAGCCCCGTTTAGTCACCTTCTACGGTAGGCATGGCTTACCTTAGACATACTCTTACTAGTCTGAGACTATAAGGCTGAAAGATTTAATACCTAGTTTTCATATGACTCGTATATGTTATCCTGCAGGCCAATTGATATGGCGTGAGTACTTCTACACGATGAGCGTAAACAATCCAAATTACGGACAAATGGCCGGGAATCCCATCTGCCTTGATATACCGTGGAAGAACCCAGAGGGAGATGATCTATCAAGGTATGTAATGATTGGGAATTTCTTTCGTTTCTCAAGCCTTTTTCTTTGGAATAATTATAGTGAACATATACTACATACATTTCTATGTGTATCTATTTATGTTCTTTTGGGGTAGGTTTGTATCGAGCAATGAATGTCTATTGATGATTTAGTTTATAAATTTAAAATAAAAGGTTGCTGTATATTATATATTTAATCTGTGTGAGTATAACGATCAAGATCTTTATTAATTAACCATTAAAATGTGCTCTCTCTCTGAGACGGGAGCATTTAACTCCAAAAGTGTAAGTTTGAGTCTGTATGCCCTGTAGTGGACTAACTGATGTTCATGTTACCGGGTGCTTCCATTATAAAATATAATAACTTGATATTTTCGCCTTTATGTGATTTATCATCGACGTCTTTAAATTATAATGAAGAGCTTACTTAATGTCACCAAGTAGGCCAAGTTCAGATTGTTGATTGTCATGAAAGTTGTTCGAAGAACAGATTTACTGATAATGTTTACTTCCACCGCAAAATGAATGAGGATCGAACTAGTCCTCATTCGATATGTATGGTGCTACCCACCGCCTTATATACTGAGCTATCGTGGCATTATAGAATTAATAATAAATAACCAATTTCACATCATTTCTTTCACGTGAATGGTTATACGTGTAGAGGAAGACCGAAGAAAGTGGATGGATTGTGTAAAAGATGACGTGTAAGAAGAGTATGGATTCAGATATAATGGCTGATAGAGGGATGTGAAAGAGAGGTATATACTGTGCCGACCCCACATAGCTGGGAAAAGGGCAGGAAGAAAAAATTCACATCATCTGTTTAGTAGGTGCGAGTAGGATTTTTTGGATTGTATGGCGATGAAGCATAGTTTTATTCTAAGGTGTATGTGAAGGCACTAACCTGCATTGGGCTAGCGTGGTGACTATAGCCCAATCGCCTTTATATTGAGGGTAGGCCTATGCCCCAGCAGTGGGGACGTAAATTGACTGTTATGGATAACTACCAATAACAAGTTCGTTCTATCTGATGCAGGTGGATAGAAGGCCGCACCGGTTTTCCGTTCATAGATGCAGCTATGAGGCAGCTGCGCACGGAGGGCTGGCTGCACCACGTCGTCCGCAACACGGTCGCCTCTTTCCTCACTCGGGGTACACTCTGGATCTCATGGGAATACGGTCTCAACCACTTCCTCAAGTATCTTCTGGATGCTGACTGGTAATGTATAGTTATTGTGCGCCATTTGCATCTTTACTGAATGCTAGGATAAAAGAATAAATTTTTTTTATTTGTGTTGGGTTAAAGTTGATTTCAATTTTAAGAAATGTTAAGTGAAAACCAATAATACTCTGACTGTTATATGTTGATAGCCTGAACAAGCAATAGCCGTGCGAGCTCCTTATATACTCAGGAAGGAAGCGTCTTTCAAATGATTCCCTATAACTTGGGGCTTTTGAATTGAAAAAAGGACCACACTAATCCAAGTAAAACAGAAACTGCGGCATGGAGGCAGTTAAATGTTGACATTAAAAGGATATTATTTAAATACCTTTCCATTTAATACTCAGTTTTAAAAACGCCGATAAACAGAAAAGGGCACTTATCTCCTTTTCGCTACTAATTGCCATCATTATAATCATGACGCAGAATGCATAAAGGTATAAAAAAAAAATCCTTTTTAAAACTCTCAGGTCTGTATGTGCTGGTAACTGGATGTGGGTGTCTTCGAGTGCATTCGAGGCGCTGCTGGACTCCAGCGATTGCGCGTGCCCCGTGCGCCTGGGGCGGAGGCTTGAGCCTAGCGGCGAGTACGTGCGTCGCTACGTGCCCGAGCTGGCGCGCGTGCCCGTCGAGTATATGTGAGACTTTTTTTTTATTCTACGATAGGGGGTTGTAGCTATCGAAATTACTGGGGTAATAAGACTTCATATCAAATCGACGGATGGTGATGTGTACATCATCATAATTAGCATCACGTCGTTATAGGAAGAGCGTATCGTTTACCATCAAGTGAACCTCTCGCTCGACTCGTCGCTCCATCGAATAGAAAAACCGGGTGATATAGTCTGTGGTGATAAAGCGCTCACATTTACAATTTGGCTCTACATAAATATTAATATGAAATTATATTTGATATGATAGATATGAGCCGTGGAAAGCTCCAATTGACGTGCAGGAGCGCGCGGGCTGCATCATCGGCAAGGATTATCCTGCTCCGGTCGTGAACCATTTGGACGCCGCGCAGAGGAACGGGAACGCAATGAAGGTGACAATATAAAACTACATCCGGAGTACTCCTCGAATATCAATATGACGTTTGGCTTTACTCCAACCAGTGAGACATATATTATGCATTGTAGATACAGGGTTATCTTATTGTCATATAATTACAAAAATATTTCAGGAGTTACGTAGAATCCTTGAGAAAGCGCCGCCCCACTGCTGCCCTTCGTCTGAAGAGGAGATCAGGCAGTTCATGTGGCTGAACGACGACAGCCAGTCGGATATCAGCACCTCTTAAGGCACAGGTGTCCTATCACTAGACGCAAAAAGAGATGTTACATTTTCGTTGCAAATATCTTTTCGATAATAGGAAGGCGGAGATAAATGTTAATTAATTTGAATGTGCAATTATAGAAATGTAAATAAAAATATATATTTTAGATTTCTTGCTGTTATATATTTTACTTTGCTGTACTTTCTTTTTCTTTATAAGAGAATATCAAAAATACTGATAGTATTCATATATAAGTCAAATTTTTGATGTTATGCCGTATATATATTACATATATTTATTAAGCGAATTTTTATATGCTTCTTATAAAATAAACACTAACAAATTAATAGAGCAGCGCCTGTGTTCTATTTACACAAAAAAAGTGTACACAGAAAGTATAATTGAAAAATCTTGTAATTTTATCAGAATACATTTTTCAAAAATTTACTGTCTATGGCGAATATGAACGACCTTCATGATTATTTTAGTCTAATGCTTTCTATTAATGAATCTAAGTCTTTTTATCAATCATAAAATGTTTTTATTAATTATAATTATTTAAATATAGTATGGATCAGATATGCAATTGAGAGGCAAAAAAAACAAAACAATCTATAATGGTAAGAATCTCATACGAGATAACGTAAATTTTTAAAATAGTGTATTTTTTGGTGAATATAATAAATTGTCCAACAAAACATAACTTGATTAAAAAAAAAAATGAGGAAATAATATAGATGTACTTTTTAATATAATCTATTTACTATACAGTAGCATCACACACAGCCTTAGAAATAGATTTTACTTAATGTGTACGTAGGAATATGCAGCTAAAGATTATATGTATAGTTAATCAAAAATAATTATATTTTATATGAAAAAATTTAAAACTATATATAACCTTTATACAGACCTAATTGATATTATAAATTATATATATATATTTTGAAAAGGACATTTTTTATAAATTTACGCCTCTTTATATTGCAAAATTATATACAGTACAATGATATATATAATTACGAGTTTTATGTTATTTGTGAAGCAAATAAATGTTGTATGTGATAATGTTGTTTTATTTGTGTTTTTTTTTATTCAACGAAACGATACGGCGAGTCATACGTTCACCTGATGGTAAGTGAAGCGCTTGCCCATAACAACATGGTGCTAGTTAATATAATATTATGTCTACAGTACCACACTGTGCTCGTCACTTTGAGATATAACCGATGAACGTCTATAGTTGGACTTAGCAATAAAAATCATTAACATCGTGTAATTAAATAAAATTTAATTTATTTTTATTACAATTAAGCGTTCAGTCGTGGGAGCCGTCCACCCGACGATAAGTGATACGCACCCCATAACAACGTGGCGCTAGGTAGGATACCTATCCAGCGCCCGGAGAGTTGCTTGACTGAAACCCGGGCGTCTCCAGTATGCGTATGGCGGGACAAGCGGTGGTGGTTTTAGTGGGTATGGGGGTCACGCACAACATCTCAGTGGCCCCGAGCCCCACATAACCCGGCGTCCCCCCCCTGCAAAGGACGCTGGGTATGCGGTAACAGCATTTCCACCACCGATAACAAAAAAAAAAAAAAAAAAGGATACCTATCCTACCATAGGTAGTATATCTATTCTACAATGCGTATAGTGCTTGTCGCTTGAGACATATGTTGTTTTATTACCCCAGTAATTTCTTTATGTACAGCGCCGTTCAAATCACACAGTAATGATGACACTATTGTTTGGCGACTGCAATAGGCGCTGCTGTAGTATCTACAGGGTGTCTGGTGGCAGATTTATGTTTTCAAATTTAAATAAAAAATAATATGTTTGTCATATAATTTTACTAAAAGTATTAAAAGATAGAGTACAAATGCAGATTTTATTTTTTAAAGATAATGTCATCCAAATGTCTTCCATCCTGTTGCACACTCTGTTCGAAACGGAGCCTCGTATTCCGTGCCACACGCTGCAGTAAACTTGGTTCAATTGCGCTGATTTCTCGCCGAATATTTTCTTTTAAGTCCACAACAGTTCGCGGATTGTTGGCGTAAACTCTCTCTTTGAGATAGCCCCACAAAAAAAAAATCCATTCGAGTTAGGTCGGGTGACCTCGGTGGCCACGGGATGTCCCCAAAGCGACTAATCAGTTTTTGAGGGAGATTTTCTCGCAACAAATCCATCGAAGCTCTGGCCGTGTGTGCGGTCGCACCATCCTGTTGAAACCACGTGTGTGATGAGAATGATGAATGAGCTCGCAGGTTCGGCAAAAAGAAATTCGAAATCATGAGCCGATAATTCTCACCATTGACATTCGTTGCTTGTTTACGTGTCCGTTTAAATGAAAATGAGCCTCGTCGCTCCAAAAAATGGAAATCACAGTGCGAAAACGCTCCAACATGGTTTCACAAAAAAATTTGCGTGACACAGTCATTTTTTTTCAATCTTGAATTATTTGAATTTTAAAAGGATGAAACTTCATATCTTTTTTCAAAATTTCAAGCACAATTGCTCTTTGAAGTCCCAGTGAAGCTGCCCTTTTCCGTATCGAAAGTCGTGCATTTTCACGTAAACTGCGTTCAACCAGTTCAATGTTTTCGGGGGTCCTTGACGATCGACTAGGTCCTGGCCGTGGTGTGTTCATAGCCGAAGCAGTTGCGCGGAACCTTTCCACCCACGAACGAATTAAATTCACACTCGGCCCATCGCCTATCCGTCGAATATTGAAATGTGAACAAAACTGTCGGCGAGCGAGTACGTAAGAATCGTTACTCTTGAAAAACGCTTCAATAGCGAACGCGCGTATGCTCACCCGACCACTGCACCACTGCGACATCGTGACTAAGAAATCCGCACGATCGGTGATTCTAATGACACCACCTTCACTGCACCCCCGCACTGTTTATAATTTATTGAGATATTCGTTTTTTAAAATATAAATCTACCGCCAGACCCCCTTTACTAGGACGATACTCAGCAACAGCGCCCTGTCACTAATTAAACTGTTTTAATGGTGCCAATATTTCACTAACCTCCAGCTTAAGTCTATATATTTCTTCTGTTGTCTTAGCATTTAGCCCACGTTCATCAGAGGAAATCCATCTGTTGAAACTCTAGTTACAGCGGTATTAAAACCGGATATAGCTTTGCTTGCGCAGTATTGTTGGTCGGCAGAAATAAGCTCTGCAGTGGTACCTACTTAGACAGTCGCCCGTAACAGAGACCTCTTCTTTTGTTTTCGAGGGGGGAATCATCGATATGGTATTCTGTCTTCTAAGGGATAAGTCAGAGTTATGTGGAGATTTTCAACCACTAATACCTCCTCGGCAGTTACCTTCAGCGTTTGGAGTGGTTACAGCATCCATGTCCGTAACACAACCGCAGCCTCGCTAACGCTACTCATTAGGGTTGGTAAATACAGACCCTACCAGTGTCGTGAGTACTACTTCAATAACTAGAAGCCACATCCAACCATTGTCCTCCTCAGAGAGCGACAGAGACCGACCACAAGGAAACAGGCAGCCATAATACATGTGTCCGTCAGTAAATAAAATAGGCAGAATCAAGGAATGGATTTATTAAAAATAATAGTTATAACTTATTTTTTTCTATAAAATACTTTCCTTATATGGTAATTTATATTTAATCCAATTAAATTATGCTCTTCACTTAGAGTCCTACCAACTATATAACAACAAACCATGATCATCAATATTACAATTCTCATGAGCCATTCTGTATTAAATCTGAAAGAATGCATGCAAGGTGATTAAAAACTTTGCTTGTGTTTGAATCTGGGAGCTCCTTGACTGCAGCCAAGCCGTGTCCTGCAAGTTTACCTACTCGGGGGTCTATCGGCAGACATCCCAAGAATTGAACGTTTGTTATTTCTGAGAGGGACTTGCCGCCGCCACTTGAGAAAATGTTTGTACACTCATTGCAGGTTGGACATTGGAACCTGGAACATTTTATTTGGAAAATGTTGATAATGTAATTACAGGTCTATATAACTGGAACTAGTCTAGATAGCTTTTATGGCAGCACATATTTACTGAACAAAGGTAGTAGTAGTATGCAAACATTACCCTATTCTTTTGGGGTTCAGTTAAAATAAACCAATTGGCAAATTGCAAGATTGTAATAATTTTCTTTTAAAGAAAATTATTATTGGCTTTTTCAATTCTGCATAATAAGGATATCAATTTTTGAAGAATCTATGTCTAGAATATTTATTACAAAGTATATTGATAATTTTGTCTTTCATGTACATTATAAGCTAACTGCATTAAATCTCCAAAGTGACTGAAATTTACTGCATCCAATCTGCTTACTAATAACAGAAAAACTCAAATATTTATGCCAAGTTAAACTTACCCACTCATATTCTCAATAATACCTAAAATTGGTATTCCAGTTTTCTTACAAAACGTAACCTCTTTTCTTACATCTTCAATGGCAACTTCTTGAGGTGTTGTCACTATGATGGCTGAGCAGTGGGGCACTTGACGAAGATTTTCCATTACTGTTATGTGTTCATCAGAAGTCCCTGGAATATTATTACATCATAATAAAATACATAAATACACATAAAAAATTTCAAGCAAATGTTCTTTACAATTTTAAATAACAACACATTTATTAATTTCTATATATCATTTATGAATCCTTCAATCCTTGTATTAAAATCTAATACTTTAACAGCCCCCATAATGTTTGTGACTAACCACAATACCTGATGTAATTCTGTGATGTGTGTCTTTAGATGATAGTAGGGTTCTTAAACCCTACCACCATAATAGCATTGAATCATTGAAGCAGTTGACTATAAGCAGCCTTTCTAAACCATTCTAAATACTAATCTCTCAATTCAATCAAAAAGGCACATGATTGCACCATAATAAAATTGGTTAGTTTAATTTTAACTATCAACAAACACAGGTGTTAAAGGTACCGTGTGCTCACCTTATCCAACATATCTGTGCACACCCCTGCACTTGAAAGTCTGATTATTCGGGTCTAGCATACTTCATCACTATTAACTATTGTAATTTATCTTTGGTTGAAACTGAGGTAAGATATTGTTAAGGCCACAGCAGATAAAAATTAAATAAAGCAAATTACTTACCTGGTGGAGTGTCAATAACTAAAAAATCTAATTCTTGCCAACACACATCTTCTAGAAACTGCTTAATCATTGCCGTCTTCTTAGGTCCTCTCCAAATAACAGCATCATTACGTGATTTTAAAAGAAATCCAATAGACATAACACCCAGCTTTTGTTCTTTATCAATATAAACTGGTATCCAGCCATCTGCACCTTGATGAATACTTTCTGTTTCAATATTTAAAATATGTGGCACACTTGGACCACAGAGATCTACATCTAGTAGACCAACCTGAAATGAATTAACAACAAATATACATATAGAGACCAGTGCAGGGGCACCATACGAGGACTTTACTGCCCCATTGGCCGTCCATCCTTTGAGCAACGTGATCTGTCCACTGCCACTTAAGTCTAGCATTCTTTTGAGCTATGTCGGTGACCTTAGCTGTTAGGTAGATCTCCACATTTCTGATTTGATCACACAGAGAAACTCCCAGCATAACTCTCTCCATTGCCGGTAAACGTAGTGATCGATCGATCGATCGATCTAGTGAGAATCGCGGGAATCCACTGGATGCGAGCAACGTGGAGCCGATAGACGTGGAGTTCTTTGGGGGAGGCCTATGTCCAGCAGTGGACTTCTATCGGTTGATGATGATATATTACTATAACAACAGACGTATAAAAACTGCTTGGCGGCAGATGTAGGCGATACATTAACTTCTTAGGACTGCTAAAAGAGACATCTCAAAGTGAATCGTTCTTGTATAGGTATATTGACATTATAAACCTAACCTTAAATCCTTTTTCTTTAAGAGTTAGAGCTAACTGTGTGCTCACTGTGGATTTCCCAACACCTCCTTTCCCGGACAAAACTAATATAACAGATTTGACTGAATCCAACATTTTAAAGACACTGTTTTAAAATCTTGTTGCCCAGTCATAAATTCCAATGTTTATCAATGAAATGTCATTAGTAAATATAGATTATAAATATTTCAAGCGAGAAAAAGGGTTAGAAATAAAAATTCATGTTTCTATGTAATTTGTAAAGCAAATGTGTGTATTAAAATTATAATATTAAGTAAATTAAAAAATAAATATCTACTAATAACCTTTGTATTTTATATTTTCTACTATCGATTTCAGAATTTTGAACTGTGATTAAATGAAGTTTGACATTTAATTATGATTATTTTTACATCTCGATTATTTCTGTATTAAGATGGATAACTCATTATTTATTTGTTGTTATTTCAATTGCAATAACTTTTTGACAGCGCTTGCGCAAAACAAAAGTGCTATTGTGGCGCCTCCTACGACAATTTTCAGTTTTATAAAGATTTTTCAAGTGGAGGTCGCATCAACTGTGTCTGGATGCTCAGATAGAGAAATGCTACAATTTTTCTCTTTCATGACTGATTTTAACCATAGGTTTAATAACATTTCTTCGTGACAGAATATTACATTAATTTATCACTCAATAACAAGTAAACGAGTTGTGTTTGTGTACTTTTTTTACAATAAATTTCGAGTTCAGTGGTTGTGCAAGGATTTGTCTTCGGTCTAAGTTGTTTAGTTGCTTATTCATTTTTACTAGTGCCTTGGAGGTAAGTAATTAAGTTATTAATTTTATAACGTTCTTTCGTTAATAATTTATTATTAACGAAAATATTCGTTAATATTTTAATTCAAGAATAGCCAATAATCATATAAAAATTAATTCCATTATATACTTATGCGGGTGGGATTGTACACGCAATACTAGAGTGAACCGCCCTACGAGTAAGCATAGGGATTAGGGGTGAAAGTTAGGTGAATTAGTCACTCAATATATTTATGACATTTGTAGATCCTTATTTATAAGACTTGCTCATAAATTGTTTGGGTAAGATGCCTATAAGTTATTTAAGTTTTTTTTATATTACAATATGATATTGTTCATAAAATACTGTGCTCCAGTTTGTCTGCAACAAGTGAAATCACTAGGTAATAAAGTTAAATACGATATTCTCATAGGGTGATTTTCATAGATGGCTAAACACCTTGCTACCTTCATCTTCTGTCCTTTTCTTTGACAAAAAATCCTTAATTAATGTTATATGTATATATGTATATATATATATATATAACATTAATTAAGGTTATGTATATATATATATATATAACAGTAATTAACATTATATATATATATATATATATATATATATATATATATATATATATATATATATATATATATATATATATATTAATAAAGAATTTTTTGTATACACTATTGTGTTTTTGTCCATACAATCACCTCTTTGTATTGAATTAAGCTAATCCAAAACAAAGTTCATAATAGAATGTTGATACTTTTGTTAAACCCATATTGCAAAGATATTATTTTTTATTTTTACTTGAATTAAATCAATGAAAAAGTTTATCCTTTCTTCAGTCGGTAAATTTATCCATTGCTATTTGTTACAATTATCTTCGTATTTATTTATAATATTTTTAGTAAGAACAAATTGTTGTGATTAGTGTGGATATGATAAGTTAAATGTAAGTAGGTAGTATAGATTGTTTTAATAGATCATATACTTTTAATTTTTCACATAGGAGGACACTGTGGGTACATCAATAAAGTATTAATAATTATGTTTAAGTTTGATTGTAAAACAATTCCCTCAGCACAATCATTCTTAATAATGATATGTGAATAAAAATGATTTAGTGTTAAGAAATTCTAGATCATGTATCTTAAATTATGTAATGTAGGTATTTAATAAATTATTTTTAACACTGTTCTCTCTTCTCTGTAATTTGAATGAACCATTAAATAAATTATTTCTTTTTTTCCTCATCATGACATCCACTGTTGGACATAAGCTTTTCCAAAAGTTTATTAAAATTTTTTATAATGATAATGGCTTGTATAAGAATTTCTTTTTCTCATTTCTGTGCTTTACATATTTCTTAGCAATGTGCTAATACTTGCACAAGTAAGAATCAGGCAATATTAGTAAAAATTTCATAAATACTAAAGTTACATTATTTTCTAAGTTGCATAATTATAATTTGCATTCTTATCATCATGTGGTGCCTCTTTCAAATTGAAGTTCACCATTCTTTTCATATGATGGTGTTTCAGCCCAGTCCACTCCTTTTTATTAATTAATTTTTTCTTTCATTTCTTACAACAAGCACATTTTTCGGAAATTTTGCGCTCCAAGATCTTGGAAACAAATAAAATCCTTTTTGGCAAAGTTTAAAACCATATCGATCTCTTTATGACGGTACTTTTAAAATTTGCTATATTTAAGCATAAATTATCGTATTACTACCAAACGACTAAATATTATGCAATATCCTTATTATTCAAGAAACGTTTAAATTTGTTTTAATGACAGTTTTATTAACAATTAGTTGGAGTTATAGTTTTAACACTTGATAAAACCTAATTAAACCTATATCGGCATAATTGTGCTGTCATGACAGCACTCGTAAAACAAGGCGCCTAATCGTGAAGTTGCGATAAAGGCTCATTAAACATACGAAGGTATATAACAATCCTCAAATGGAATTACCTTATAAGATACCTATGTCCAGCTGTGAACGTCCATCGATTGATATAATGATGATGTATATAACATTAAATAGTGATTGATTGTTCGTTTCGAAATTTTTAAAAGAAAACCAAGAAAATTAATAAATTTTTGGAGTAATATAAGAAAAGTTTGCTATAGTTTTATTAGGTTGACGAGCTGTTATAACAGGAAATAAAGGGTCCGGATTTCTTGCTAAAGACAAGTTTGTAGAATGTTGTAAGGAAGCCGTAATAGTAAAGTTAGGGGTGCTTGAAACTAATTTCCTTTTTTTGCGAAATTTCTTTGAAAAAAAAAACTTTTGTTCTACTTGAGGTTAATCCAGTAGTTCGTTAATATGCGTATTAAACGGAAATGAAATTATTATGCGGTTGTATATATATGTTTCTGAGCGCTGACATGAATGTGTCTACTCCCAGTAAACTGGCTTGGGTCGTCGCTCTACATCAGGGGCGACGTCCTACAACGCGTAACCCATTTAAAGAAGGCTTTTATTAAATCACACATTATGATGATTTTTTTTTTCTTTAAATCACGTATTCTTATAGACCATTTTTCCATTTTTTTTTACAATTCTCTTTATTTCTATGTATATGAAGGAAAACATCAACAACTAATAATTCCAAGGAACCTATGCCTGCCGTCATAGACTTAGATATATGAAAACTCTTGTTGACTAACGTCATTTTGGTATAAAGGTTATTTTTACAACTGTATTACTCTCCTAGGGCAGCATCTTGATATATGTACATAATTTCAATAAAAGGAAAGAGGAGAAAGAGTAGCATGCGTTGTATGGAGGAAAGGATGAAGAGTTGGATAAGTATAGATATACACATAAGTGTAGATGTAGAGAGAAAATAAACGAACAAATACGTAGATATATAAATAAGCAGCATCTTGACTAACACAGATCTTAGGAACCTTAGAATGTGAGGAAGCTTGGGAACTTGTGTATATGAGTTTCCAATAGAGCTCAGTGTAACTTTAATGACGTAAAGTTATGTCAAATCTTTGTTTTAACATGTATCTGTTGTTATCAGTAATCCGTTAAAACGTAATGTAATACAAGAGCTCGAGTTACTATAACTTGAAAATATTTAACGAGTGTTGGTATTTAGTTATCTTTGTTGTTATAATAAACTTATTGTTTTGTTATCATACGGTTTACCCGGATGTTCGGGTATCTTACACCGTAATGTTTTTTTTTTCCTAAAATAAACAGTCGTACCACGATTGGGCTGGACTGCGGTTTGTACAAAACATATTTATTTCGTAATAGGATACTACCATATATTTTATTAACTGTTTTCCGTCTGCTGTTCTGGGCGTGATATAGACCTAGATTTGAAATTTTGTGATAAATACCCGGCTGGCGCTGACCCGTTGTCGTCCAGTCCCTGACTGTTATTGACAAGACTGCAACAGCTTTTGGAGAAGGAATTTTGTAAAATCAATCCTTAGCTGAGCTAAATAACAGAAGCAATATTTCTACCAAATTTTTAATGTTTAGGTTCGATAGTTCTCTCGTGATGAGTCAATGAATCTGGATATCCCCTATGTATATATATTCATGATTATTCCACATAGGAAATATATACAGAAATACTTTAACGTGTTTCGGAGTTTATAAAATATTTCATGTTCATCAGTCAGGTAATGGAATGAGTGCCTTTACTATTTGAATAAGTAGAAAATTATAGTAATACGTTATCAAACATAGCCTTGACTTGAATAATTATAGTTCTTATGTAATTAAGTAAATGTCACGCTGTTTTCTTTACGTAATATTTACACATAATCATCTAGATTTTTTTTTCGATCAAGCGGCGAGGCGAGTGTAACGTTCATCTGATGGTAGGTGATACCTGATTATAACTTTGCAACGCTAGTTAGGTTAGTATACACTACACCCATATTGCGTTCGTCGCCTGAAACGTAAGGTATTTAGTCTCGCTACCGTAGCGTCACACTAGCTACAGCACCTTTCAATCCGGAACACAGCTATGTTTGCTTAGTAATATTTGCCGACGGGTAGACGGTCTCCGGAACAGATACCTACCTTCAGAATTATTTTTATGTAATTACTGAGGGGTGTAAGGGTTCCCGCTCAACAAATCACAGGATGGAGCCGACCTCATCTCCTCGTGATACACTCTGCTAACCTACAAACGAGGCTCTGGCTCTCACCAACCCGCATTGAGCCAGCGTGATGGGAAATAGCCAAATCGCTCTATATAAATTCATACCCAATCGTGTCAGAATTTTTGGGGGAGGCTTATGTCGAGCTGTAGTCGTTTATCGGCTGATGATGAATTATTGAATTTAGGACTTTTTGGAGTGGTATATATAATACTGCAACGTTTGTACTTCTGGTGTAAATTATAAATAAGCGGTATTCTACTACATTACATGGAATTGTAATTAGGTTAATAAACTACTGCAGCAGATGTCTGCGTGGGTGTGTAATTCGTTTAAAAGCCTCGCACATCGCGCGCACCCATTTTATAATAGGTACACATATTTTTAATCTGTTAGATAATACCATTAACATGACAAAATTTATGAAGCCTGACGTAAGGGATGTACGTAAAAAGTAAGGTAAATATTATTACATAACATCGTAAACAGTAGCGCGCTTCCTTGAGCATATGTGTAAAAAGTATCAGAGTAATACATATAATTGTACTTACTGTTCCTCTTCTGCTGTCCTGGTCGTAACTCCACTACAACTCCTTTGAGGAAGGAGTTTTGTAAAATCCATTCTTAGCTGACCTGTAAATGGCAGAAGCAATATCTCTGCCAAATGTTGAGTGTTTACGTCTAATAGCTTTGGAAATTTTATGATGAGTGTGTGGATCTCCTATGTATATAATATATATCGATATTGTTGTCAATATTTGCCATCAAACATACTGATTGTAGTTAGTACTGTAATGCAAATTTCTACGATGAAACTGGTAAGTAAAGATTACTGTGTGCCGGTTATGAAGAGCTTCTGTAATGTAACTAAACCTTCAACTCGAAAGCTTATATGCTATCCTATATAATTTTTTTTAGTAGGGGTTACTTCGTTACTTCGACGGTTCGTGGAGTAAAAATAATGTAAAGTGGTCATCACATAATTTTTAATGCTTACCGAATATCTTCATTTCGTATTTGTGTAATTTTGTATAACATTACTTATACTGTTCTCGTATTGCATACGAGTTAAGTTGCGAGCGTAGCTGATCTACAAAATGTAGTAATAAAAAATCTCTTTACTATGTAGTAAATGTAAGTAAAACGAATGGTGCTTGTAAAAGATATCCTTCTTCACGTGAAGAGTTTGACACGCCAAACAGAAGAGGAAGGAAGTAGTAATGCATTCCCGTCACGCGGCCACATCGGCGAGGCTCCGTGTTAGATCCCATCGATCACGCTTCATGTAAGAAACAGCAGTACCTTTTGAATTTTTAATTTAGAGTTTTTATTTTGGAATAAAAACACCCTAAAATATCTACTAGAAGAATTTCTAACCTTGACTCGATAATGATAACATAAATTGTATTATTTCGGGGAGGATTTTTATTGTATGTATGTTAGCTTATGTTTAGAAATTTCATATAAAATTTTTGAGTACATCTCTGTTACTGTTGACAGTACGTATTATATGAATTTTATATTTTATATATATTACAAATGGCGTCGTAAATTATCGACCATCTACCCTAGCACTGTAAGTATTGGGGACACGATGGTAATATTCTAGCACGCTCAGGAATCAAACCCCCGATACTTGGCGAGGGTTAACAAATATCTAGCACATAAATCACTTGGCCCCACAAGTTGGGTGTCCGCCATTATTGCTCATTTCCAGCTGTGAGTCCGAGTTTCTTATTGCTTTTTTTTTTCCTTTGTTGATGAATTTTCCGGTTCATGGACTGCTCGATTCGGCTTGTCTTTATAATCTGACCGTAGCGGCCGCTATTCACCTGTTACAGTAATTTTTAATTTTATAATATTTAACTGTTTGTAATTTAAAACGAAAACTAAAAAGTGAAACTGACATTAAAAAGCGCCTTTGGCTCAAATAAATAAAAAATAATTTTAAACTTTATCTGACATTATCTATGGTCTTTACAAATGAAATTGGCGTTTTGACGAACTGGCCACATTCATTTCAAATAATCTGGCGTTTGGTTAGATGTTCCAAATTCAAATGTGTTTCAAATTAAAGCTGGTGTATTCGGGTTTTGTATTTATTGATTAATTTGTTTTCGCGCCATTACTTTTCCTTTGACATCTTTCTATATACAAAATGAAACATCGCGTTATTTACAAATAATGAAAATGACTTTAGAAATAAATTTTTGTGAGGCTTGACTATTTAGTTTAATGTCATTTGTTGTAATAAATGAGATTGTCTCTATGTACTATCTTAGTGGTTTTTTTTTCCTATATATATTTGTGTTTAAGAAATGCCTACCAAGTTTTCCATACGTTTCATACTGTTATCACATCGCCCTTATCTTATATTGCCGCCTTCCTTTAGCGTTAGCAAGCGATAAGTTTCATCAAAGGGTTGGTAAGGCGTTGGCGGAGTTCCTGAGCCACTTCAGACATTGGAGATAGCGACGCGCAGTTTCCGACACTAACGACTAACTAACGAGCTCTAAACTGGGTTAATGTACTCATTCAGTGCTCTACACTTAGCTGAAGGGCGCGAAGTTATCCTATATCACTGTGATATAGCGCCACTTCAGAAAACGTCGTCACCTTAATATTGTTTTGATTGTTTTTTAAACCCGTAACAAAAGGAGTATATTATAATAGGTTGGGGAAAAAGAAATCCATTATTTTTATATGAACTTCAGGACTTTATTTAACATACTTCGGATTGTCCGATTTGGGTCAAATATGCACCGTTTTGTTCTATGATTTGTTGCCATTTTAAAGGTAACTTCATAATGCCTCTCTCGTAGAAGTCCTGGTCTCTATTTGCAAAAAAATCTAGTAGCCGATTTTCACAACCTTTCCTAGATGCCAATTTTTTATCACTAAAGAAATTTTGTAATGCAAGAAAAAGATGGTAATCGCTTGGTGCCAAGTCCGGACTGTTTGGCGGATGCATTAAAACTTCCCAACCAAGCTCCCGAAGTTTCCGGCGAGTCATTGTAGACGTGTGTGGCCTAGCGTTGTCCTGGTGAATGAAAACTGTTTTGTGGTCTGTTTTTAGCTCCTGGGCAATGTTACGACTGCTAACATGCCGGTCACCTTCGATCATTTCTCCGATTTTATCGACATTTTCGGCGACCGGCTTACCTGTGCGTCTTTAACATCAAAAATTCCTGAACGGAATCTACGAAAATAAAATTGCACATAATTGGCTGTTACAGTATCGGGTCCATAAACACCGTTCACAATTTTAGCCGCCTGGCTTGCATTTTCGCCTTTGTCAAAGAAAAACTGTAAAATGTACCGAATTTTCTCTTTGTTCACTTCCATTTTTAACACCCTGTAACTCACAATTGAATGCACCAAACAAGAAACCGCAAAAGAATTCTTTTACTGAGAAATGTCACCTTTCCAACGAGCATAAATCTGAAACTGTTTGATCGATACTTTACGAGATATTTATCACTACAGCCATCTACCGAAAAAATAATGGATTTCTTTTTCCCCAACCTAATATATCGATTTCAGATAGCGTAAACTTAATTTACTTATCGTAAGTAAGAACGAAGGTCTGTTACTACTTACAAGTAACAAATGGTGATGCTTTATTAGAACCCTGATCTTGAACTGTGACGTCATCTTGTTATAATCGGAGTATTCAGTAAGGGAGCGAAAGTTAATGCGGGATGCCAATTACATAGTATCAAGTCTTAAGCTAGGTTGATATACAGTAATAAGAAAGTGTGTAGATCTGTCATTTATCAGTATCATAGTTGAGAACCTTCTTCGAATCGTAGTTGGGCGGTCAGTTGTAAAAATATTTGAAGATCTATAATTATGTATATGAAATATACATCAACCAAAAGTGTGTACCCAAAAGGAAGTTCCTATCCTATATATTGATCCTAGAATATTGATTGATATATCCAATATCATTAATTTAATATAATTGACAAGTTTGATCCTCCAAGACGATAATTGTTTATATTTTTATATATCTAGAATTATCTTATGTACTCATCTTCATCTCATGTACTCATAAATCTTATATTACTTCTTAGTCATATCAGCTTTAATGACTGGTCGTGGCCATCGGTGGTTAAATGCCGTTTTGTTTTAAATGGACAAGGTTAGCCGCTTCACCACAATTCTACCTGATGTTAAGTAGGGATACGATCTTTGGTGGTAAGGTGTACTAACCTAGTGACAGCCTATTTCCTATTTTCTTGTAGATATTCACCCCGTTCCATTAGACGTCTATATTTATTGTATATATAATGTATGAAAATTATATAGATTTCTCTGTTTAGGAATTGAATCTAGTTTTGCTACACGTGCGTTAAACATCAAGTAATTTAATTAGGAGCGTAGTACTCTGAATTGATTCACTCCAGCCGAACGAACACCCAATGCATTTAACACGGCACTGTATCCCCGCAACGATCTCCACCACTTGCAGCCCCTCGCGAATGCGTCAGTATTGATTTTGTGGTCCAAAGGTTATAACATAAAAAGAGCGAGGTTTTTATATATTTTTTTTACAACATACCTTCAAACTTTATTTTGCTAAAATAAAACGTAGAACGGAAACTTTGTAGAGGCAAGAGTTTGGATTCTATAGCGTACAGTTTGAGCTAGTGTAAGGTGCAAAAGTTTTTAAGTAGTTAAAGCTATCTTCAAATTGAACTGCATTTATGTATGGTTATTTTAGTATGTTTTTGTATGGTGCTGAACCTCTCCAAAATACCTCTTCGAATTTGCTGTATTCCTAAATTTAGAGTTCGTTGTTAGCTTATAGCGGTCTCGGGAGAAACTGCTGTCCTTTCCCTGAAAAAATTTCCTCCTAATCTTTTACGATAGATATTCTATACCGATGTCTACAGGGGAGCCACCTTCACGAAACTAAGCAAGCTTGTTTTTGATCTCAATTTATTTGAATTGCTTAAGGGTCGTAGACGACAGCCTGTCTAATCTAATGTCTGTCGTAATTAGTGAAATATTGATGGAAAGATATTGGAAGAAGTTAAAGAAAAAAGAGCTTTCGCTTAAACTGCAATAAAATAGGAAGATATTACAAATAGTTATGACTCACAGCCCGAGGGGAGTGTCCCATATGGTGCCGATACCGGATAACATCTTATCTAACCGTCTCGGTTAACTTTATTTACTGATAAGGCCAATCGGTCTGATTTGATTGCTTTACAGTGTGCCCGGATACTAAAAAAATATCAAGGCTTACAATTATACATGATTGTATCTAGATTTCGCCAATCGATGCATCATCATCATCATCAGCCGATCACTGCTTAACACAGGCCTCGTCTGAAGCAGTCAATGCATATTTAATTTAATATAAGAGTTCGATACAAGTAAATTTTTATCTACTAGATGTAATCAAATAATCATGTTTTGACGTGAATTTTTTTTTACAAACTATTGATTTGGATTTTATGAAACGAAAAGGTGTAACGGAAAACAGACTGCTAAGAATGTCTATCCTTTAAGCTGTGAGAAGAGAGATTGAGGGGAAACGAATTTGTTGCATTATATATTTCTTATGCTTCGTCTCTTTATACTATGGTTACTAGCGTTCAAACTATTCACACACTGACAGAAGAACCTGGATGTTAATAAAATATATAATAAAAAAAATATAATCAATTAAACAAGTTTCTAACTTTTTTTTTATTTAATGAAGATGGGATGGGTGTTCACCTGATTGTAAGTGCTACGCCCGCTCATTACAACGTGACGCTAGTTAGAATGGTTTTTACGGCACCAGATTGCGCTCGTCGCCGTGAGACATATGTTAAGCCTTGTTACCTCGGTAATTACCCTAGCTTCACCTTCAAATCGGAACATAATAATGTATGCATACTACTGTTTGGCGGCAGAAATGGGAGCTGCGGCAGAAATGGGAGCTGCGGTAGTACCCATCTAGGTAGGTATTACTTCCGGTCTCCGGCAATTTATCTCTTTCTCTCTGTTTATTACCTTCATAGTGTATTTTAATAATTATTTAATAACTCCTTTTACAGCTCATATTCTTCTTCCTCGCGTAATCCTCGTGGCCTTGACGTGTCACGTTTATGCGTTTATATACAAAGGGTGGAAATCCAATCAAGCACCCCCGTGTTCGTGAATGTGCACGCTATAGCGCCGCTCGGCTTTAAGATGATAATCTGACTCGACGCGTCATTTTAACCTGTTTATTTAATTAAAACATATTTTGACGCATATCTTGATCATCATCATCTTTGTCAGCAGACTGACATCCACTGCTGGACATAGGCCTCCCCTAAAGACCGATTCTGCGCTGCCCGCAACTTTCACCAGATTGTCAGACCACGTGGTGAGGGGCTTACCAACACTACGTCTTCCCGGTCCCGTCAGTTTTTCGAGCAATGTGTCCCGCTCATTGCCACTGAGGCTAGCAATCCTTTGGATTAGGTCGGTGACCTTAGTTTTTCTGCTGATCTCCTCATTTCTGATTCGATCACTCAGGGAGACCCCGAGCATGGCCATTTCCATTGCTCTCTATGCGACTTGAAGCTTTTTCGCGCGGCCCACTGCAAGCGGCCACGTCTAATACGTTAAATTCAACAAAATGACGAGACTATCGAGATGTTCACCTTATGTTAAGTGATACTCCTACCAATAACAACGTCGCGCTAGTCAGGACATGTTAAGTCTCGTTACCCCAGTAATTACACTAGCTTGGACGGCGGGTACGCTTCTCGCGGCCGATGCGCCTTGGCATCTACAGGCGCAGTCGCTCGCGGAAGTGTACCTCTTCCTGCGGGATGCCGGAGAGCGTCGGCCGGACGCGGCCACGGTCCGCCGGATCAGGCGCGTTGCCCATGACGCCCTGATCCGGCGGTGGGAGACGGAGTTAGGTAACCCTGCCGCCGGCCGGGACACGGTGGAGGCCATCAGGCCCCACCTGTCCCGGTGGATGAGCCGGCGGTACGGGGCCTTGACGTTCCACCTGGTGCAGGTGCTGACAGGCCATGGATGTTTCGGCAAGTACCTGCACCAGGTGGCTCGTAGAGAGATGACACAAGAATGCGTCGAGTGTGGTGCGCCGATTGACACGGCGCACCACACTCTGGCGGAGTGCCCGGCATGGGGGCCGCAGCGCCACGCCCTCGTCGCGCAAGTCGGCAGTGACCTCTCGCTGCCGACTGTAATCGATCATATGTTGAGCAGCGAGAGGTCTTGGAAGGCGGTGGTCTCCTTCTGCGGCGCAGTGATGCGTCAGAAGGAGGCCGCCGAGCGCACGAGGGAGGCCGACGCCGCTGCCGCACCTTGCAGGCGGCGGCGGGCCGGCGGGAGAGCGCGGCGGCAGAACCACGCCGTCCGCTTCCTCCCGCCGTGAGCGACGGGCCCCTAGCCGGGCACGGTGTGAGGGGGCCTTCGGGCCATGGGCGTGGCCCTTTGGGCCTTTTGTCGTGTTTCCCCTGGGGGTGCGTCCCCCGGTGGAGTCTTGGTTTTTGTCCCCCCTCCCTCGTCGAAGTGGGGGGGGAGTCTGGAGGGAGGAGGCCGCCGCCCAATTCCTTCACGGGAAGGCGGCGGCCGGGCATGCGCTCCGTCGTGAGCGCGCGCGGTCGTCTGTGGGGTCGGGGGGCCCCAACGTGCCGGTCCCGCGAGGGGCTGGTACGGGACGGCAGGTGGGTGCCTTTGCTCCCCGCGGGCACCCACCAGGAGGAGTTTTATACGCGGAGGCGCCCGGAGAGTTGCTTGGTTGAAACCCGGGCGTCTCCAGTATGCGTATGGCGGGACAAGCGGTGGTGGTTTTAGTGGGTATGGGGGTCGCGCACAACATCTCAGTGGCCCCGAGCCCCACATAACTTGGCGTCTCCCCCCTGAAAAGGACGCTGGGTATGCGGTAACAGCATTTCCACCACCGATATCAAAAAAAAAAAAAAAAAAAAAAAAAAAAAAAAAAAAAAGTAATTACACTAGCTACAGCGGCCCAACGTTTGCATACAACTGTTTGGCGCTGCGGTGGTTGCATTAATATGTTGCGGTTTGAAGGGCACTGTACCCAGTGTAATTACTACGATACTAGGGTACTCCTAGGCGACGAGTGCAACGTGGTGCAGTATATCCTAACTAGCGCCACGTTGTTATTGGTCATATTGAAATTGATTTATTCCTTACTAACAAATAAAACATATATAATAATTTTAATGTATAAAAATTTTTTCATTATGTCATGGTTCCGTATAAAATGGGCTATTATATGGAGCTTCCAGTGTTGCCCGATGAATCGGAGTCGCGGGGTACGTTGTATCCTCGACTCTAGTCGGTAATTGCAGTCTGACCTCATGAACTGCAACTATGCCCTCCGTTTCGGCCCTTATCGCGCGCTATCAGCTCGCCGCGTTGGCGGTGCGCGGCCGGACATCGCGCCGATAGCGCTCGCCCTTTCTGCCTGGGAACAGATGTAATATCCTGAATGTTTACCACCCACCGGAAAGTACGCAATTTTATTTTTTTAATCTATTTATAACCTAAATTTCATTGCTTTCATATAAGCTCGTCACTAAACCGGGTACTGAATATAACATGTAAATCTAATGATTCAATAGAATTATTCATAAATATTTCTTTTTATACATGATATATGAAATGATGTATGTATATCTATATAGGTAATATAAATATCTTTTTATCCTTTTATGAGTAAATCATACATGAGATATACTTCCGGAAAGAATTATGCTGTATTCTTACTGGTTAAATTGACCTTTCCGCACAGAACCATAAAAAGTGTATGTCCACAACATGGTGTGGCTGTCCAGGTTACAAATAAGTACTAATCGCAATTCATCGTAAACGCTTCAAAGTAGTTTTTTTAAACATTTTATATTATGAGCTGTTGCCTAATGTGAATGTGGTATTGTTCTGTAGCCTCTAAAGGCGTTCGCGACAACGTGTCAAGGCGATTGGCGATATGCCGCTAAGGAATCGACGTATCGACTGCAACCTTGTAGCTTATTAATTGCTTATATATTTTCATTAATAAATATCATACATAAAATTCTTATATATCAAATATCATATGGCAAGTTAATTAACAACTCCCTAATACAGAAGCTAATAGATTAACTAATAACAATGAAGAATCCTTGATAAAAATCAAAGTTTTATTTCTTTTTAATTAAACAAATTAGTGTTTGACCTCGATCTCACCTAGTGTTAAGTGTTGATGTGGTCTCCACTGGTTTAGCACTATAATCTAGTAACAGTCTATTCATTCTTCTTAAAGACATCTATTTTGTATTTAAACGGTAATATAGACGCCGGCATGTCGCTGGTATTGTTTTAGTCTGGTTAGGTACTATCCTCATATAGTCTTTCTGTCTTCATTAAAGCTCAATGAAATATAAGAGATTTACTATCCAAAGCCTCTTTATATATTCGAAATTAAATCATTTGCATTTTTCATTTTCAGCTCATTGTTCATTCAAAAAAATAAAACTTAAAAAGCGCTTTGTTGTGCTTTATAGCTACTGTGATTAAGCGCTTCATTGTTATAAGCAGACATATCGATCACCAGCAGGTTGAACGTCCTGTTCGTGTCGCTGTTCTGTCCCAAAAAAAGGGTGTCTTAATTCTTGGGACTGTTCCTATCAACCCGCATTGGATCAGAGTGGTGGGGAAAGGGCTCAAACCCTTCATATGAACCCTGCAAACCTGGCCCCTAGTACCCAGCTGTACCAAAGGCCTTAATGACCGTAATCCGCTGGATACAGACAGTGGAGGACTGATGGACGTGGGTAATTTTTTGGGGAAGCCTATGTATAGCACTGGATATCTATCGTCTGATGATGATGAAATCTTGGGAATGGTGCTCCGTCTGCTCGTTACAGGATAAGCGCGGAGCCGTGTCACCGCTCAACGCGGTCCGGTTCGCAGCAATTTATCAAATGATTTAATTAGCGCTGAATCCGCGACACAATTGAGATGTAAACTCTCCCGGCGTGTAATTGCGTTGATCGCATTAAGCGCGCCGCTTCGCGTTGTATTATGTTGCCTCGTTGAACGTCCCGGATTCGAATCCCGGCCATAACGGGTATACTGTTCGCTGGTGCGCACTGGAATTAATGTAATTTTAAACTGGTGCTGCGAATGCGGCGTTCTTGTTACTTTATAATATTTTAACCTTAATCATAAACATGGGAGTGTTACGTGTTTAACTCCATCTAGTCAGTTGAACCGAATTTGATGTTGATTTAATTTATAATGTATTCTCGTTCGAGTGTTCTTCAAATTAACGAAAAAAACAACATCTACTCTATTTTCATTATTACTGGTGGTAGGTCTATGTCGTCGGAGGCTGTCAAGATTCTACTACAGTTTCTATAGTAGCCGACAAATATTACTTAGTTTCGATTTTAAAGGACTTGTAGCTAGTAAAATTACTAGCAGAAACGAGACTATACATCTCATGTCTCAAGGCGACAAGTGCAATGTAGTGCTGTATCATCATCGGTCGATAGACGTCCACTGTTGGACATAGACCTCTCACAAAGATCCTCACATCGATCGGATCTGTGTTGGCCGTATCGCCGGGTACCAGTGGCCGTCGTTTGGGTGGTCATATAGGGAACTTAGGCTATTTCCTACCACGCTGGCCCAAAGCCAGAGCCTCGTTTGTTGATTAGTAGACTGCATCACACGCATGTGAGGTTGGCTATAGTCCCGTGACTTATTGTGCGGGACTCCATACACCCCTGTGGTGCTGTATATACCGTCCTAACTAGCGCTACGTTGTTATGGGCAGACGTATCACTTATTATCACGTGAACATACCGTGTGTCTTCTTCGTTAATTAAAAAAAATATAGTTATTTGTATCAGCTGTTTTGATTTAACTATTATTTTTGTTCAGTTCTGTTACAAAGGCCGTAACAGTAAATTACCGTTTTTGTCTCTTTTTTTTTACACGAAACTTTTCAATGTCATTATAATTTATACAAGAAAAAACTTAAGTATGCAATATTTTTCTGTCTCGGCCAATGTGATCTACATATACTTTTATTTTTGTTGCTTTATACCCATAAAAACTTGGTAAGGACTCTTGTAAACCTGTTTGAAGTAACAAGTTTCCGTGTACTTAGTAAATCTTCACGGTAACAGTAATTAATCTATTATCAAACTTATAAGTAGTAAAATTTTAAAAGTTTAATAGTTTGTTATTACCCGAATTGATATTAAACTATTCAGAGTAATATTATCGAAAATATATAAGATACCTCTTGCAGTATCAGAGGCTCGTTGTCCTTAACTTAATATTCTTCACGTTTTTACACAGAGTAAAGACTTGGACAGTGGAGGTAGCTTGCTGGTGTCAAATGAATAGAAGCTTTCGAAATTTGGTCCTGGAGACAGATACTGAATATATCTTGGATGGAGTATAGGAATTGTAGATAGTTAAAAGAGTTTTGCGGTGCTTTGCTGTGGTTGCTGATAGCAGATATAAGGCTGGTAATAGTCAAAAAGCTATTGTAGCTGATAAAAGTCATACGACACTGCCAAAGGATTTATATTGTGTTTATTAGAATGAAATTATTTTAGCACACGCTTCCTGCGTCCAGTTTACTGGCTGCCAATACGAACACTTCCAAATATAAACGGTTAATGGGTGAGTGGAAGACGTGGTAATAAAACTGTACAATGTATCAGCTAGTATTGAAATCTTCCGGCAATTAACATCATTTTACTGCCGAACCCCTGGCCACCAGTCGCGCACCCATCTGGGAACTCTAAAGTGCCGTAACGGTGCAGGAAGGCACCCGCAGCCGAATCATAGACAATACACCAAACCGCCGCCCAATATAACTCCGGCGGATGCTTCGTGCATTGAATCGCACCATTTCCTTATCCGTAGCCTGGACAAATACGTCGACACGTGTCTCACTTGATGTGTAGGGTTACCATATAACTGTAACTGATTTAATTAATCCTCTAATTAAAAAGAGAGCTGTTATAAGTTTCACACGTTATCAACGAAGGACATGTACATCGTCGATTTCATCTGCTTCTGATGCCTGGGTTGACAATAAAGCCAAAGACCCAGAGTACCCTGGCTCTGGATTTGTTTTTACAATCCAATCTTCTACCTATTGGGATCTATAATAGATCCAAGAACCTTCTTGTTTCAAGCCATGGATGCATTTAACAAACTAAAAAGCTGGCACTACTTTGTTTGATAGAGTAGCTGTAGAATTTTTAAGCTATATAATAAAAACAGCACCGCTTGAAGGTCACCAGCTGTTTTCTACATAAGTCAATACGCAATAATCTACAGCATTTATATAAAAAGATTGTCATCTTTAAATTGTATCATAAACCGAAGAAAAAGAAAAAAAAAATTAGGTCTTAGTAATGCTATTTAATCTTTAGTCCTAGAATATTGTAGTATGGTAGGTATATTATTAAGGATGTTTCCTATGCGGCGGACGGTAATGTTAGAATAGGAATAGTATAATTTGTTAAATGCACATACCGAAGCGACTGACGCTTCCGTCCGCTCTTCCACCATTACAGTAGTATATTTCAATCGCGCCCGGTTTAAGGTGTCAGAGATTCGAATCTCAGACATCATCACGCTGGTATCGGTATGTCAAGGAGATGATTGTTAGCATAACATAACCATTACAAGTCAATTTTTATTAAATTTATGACACTTGGAAATACTTTGATGATAGGTCCCTGTTGCCGGAAACCGTCTAGCTCATATTGCAGCCGACAAACAGTAGCATGCAACTATTTTTGTGGTCCGGTTTGTAGGGTTACGTAGCTAGTGAAATTAATAATGAGGTTCAGCATAGTTGCTCGCTGGCCTAATGGTTAGAGCGTGCGGCTTTCATCCTGAAGGTCGCGGGTTCAAACCTCGGCATGTACCGATGACTTAATATTTAAGTTATGTACATTTGTGAACTTTAGTTACAACAGCGAGATACAAAAACGGTGAAGGAAAACATCGTGAGGAAACCCGCAAATTGATATCATCTTTGTGTGTGTGTGTGGTGGTCCCAATAAAGTGGCAACAGGCTCGCCCCCTGTTACACTGGACCTAGTCTGACCACATCTGGCGAAATGTGGGTGTTTATTCACCTCTGCCAACTCCTACTGGGAAAAAGGCGTGACTATATAAAAAAAAAAAAAAAAAGGTTCAGCATGTTATGTTTTACGGCGACGAGTGCAATATTGTGTATATTATTCTAATAAGTGCCAAGTTATGGGCAGCTGTATTACTTACCATGAGGTAAGGTATCGACGTCGCGTTGTTGAAAAAAAAAAATCTAAGTGGTGACGGTAATATTCGTTGAATGTTTCACAATCTGTTGCAGTCTTAGTTACCATCCTCAGTCTCACGACAGACCTTTGAGAGAGTTTGTCTCCCAAAGTCCAGCTCGATCTTCAGCTATCAGTAACTACACGTATAGTAATAAACCGGTTTAAAAAAAACTAACTATATTGTTAAATATGAAAAATAAATAAATATTAGCATGTTGAAAGTATGCAATAGTTAATGTTGAATATAATTCTCAAGTGGAGCCACCACGCGCCCGTTACACGTGCGAAGTCGAACGCTTTGAGAGCACTTTGTTTCGAGTGTTTTCATTTTCATGGCACTTAATTAAATTATACGACGCGAATATAAAAAGTGGTCATTTACATAAGCAAAAGCGGGACAAACTACTGCATAGAAGTGTGTGTCCCGTCTCGTTATGTGCGACCCCGTTTACAGATTTTTTTTTTAATTGAGAAAATGTTTTCAGGGTTTTTTTTTATTTTAATAAAAACATGCAAACGACCTGTGTGAAAAAGCCAAAACCAGTTTCTACCTTTTTGTGGACGAATAGCGAGAGCGTACAGGTATTTCGGTATGTGAATTATTTCTAGGTTTATTAAAAAGAACTAGGTTGCGTCCGTTGTCGCTCCGGATGTTCATATTTAAATAGATTAAATGTTCAGCGGGTGCAGAAGCTTTTAAATAATTAATTAATTTTATCCTCCCTAAAACATTACTGTGGTAGAGATATTAATAAAATAATAAAATTCCAACAGAAATCCTTGTAAAATCAAACTTACCCTACGTTTTCAATAATAAGACTAGTGATTTTTCATACGATTAACTTAAAAGTATACTCTTAGCAATAATAAACTAATTAATATCTATTATGTAATCCAGTGGTTTCCAAACTGTGTATATTATCCTTAAAAATTTCATACCTCTGTCGCTTTTTTTCTTTTTTTATCTGAAGGGTTATGAGGAATTTCTACTAATTAAAATCTCCTCGGTGGTCTCCTTCAGTGCGTTAGGAGGGAACTCCAGGTTCTCTTGCGGAACATGCTGCTTCTTTTCACTGTTTAAACACGTCTCATAGAAAGGTAAACCTCTTTTAGCTACCTCGTTGTGCTGCGGCAAATAGAAGACAGCCTGGCATTTGCCGTCCTCCTAGAGCTCGCTTATTGCTGGGCTCCCAGGCACAAAGCTGAAGAACTAGAAGATCCTTTTAGATGGTTTCTACGAGCGATAGGGCTTGTCTTAGCCCTGTTCTTACCGAGACTACAAGATTGATTTCTCTCTCCCCCTGGTAATAACGTGTACCGTTTCTGGAAATTTTAACGGTTAGTTTAGGTTCGGAGTGAAGCTGCGGTTATGTTCCGAACGGAAATCTCGTGATCTTTCGAAATATTGAGCGTGACCATCGAGGGGTTTTAGTGGGTAAAAATCTCCACATAACTCTTCCCCTCAGAACGCACAGTATCTTTTCGAAAGCAGAAGTTAGGAGATACACATGAAAAATAAAAAAAACAACACCACCAAATAAGCTCTTCGTAATCGTTGGTTTACTAATTACTTTAGACAGAGAATAAAATTTATCGCGAATTAAAAGGAAGGCACTGTAACTGTAAATAACGACGCGCATTGCCGTTTCATCGGCCATAGTTTACAAAGGAAATGAAACCGTTAGAGTGAATGAATGATCGTAACACAATACAAGGGTTTGGTTCAATTTGTTTATTTTTTTTTGTTATTCTACGAAGCGACAAGCACAGCGGTACGTTCTCCTGGTGGTAAATGGTACGCCTGCCTATAACAACGTGGCGCTAGTGGGGATGGCATACACGTTTTGCTTGTTGCTTTGAGACATAATATATTAGGTCTCGTTACCACGCTAATTTCAGTTGCCACAGCACCCTTTGCACCGGAACACAGCAATGTTTGCATACTACTGTATGGCGGCAGAAACAGGAGCTGTGGTGGTACCCACTTATACGGTCTCCGGCAACACCGATCTATCATCAGTTCAGACTTTAGATCACTTATTATTTAACGAATTATGCCACTGACGGTAGGTCTGTTGTCGGAGACCGTGTATGTAGGTACCAACACAACGCCTATATCTGCCGCTAAACAGTACTGTGGAAACATTACTGTATTCCGGATTGAAGGACGTTGTAACTAGTGAAATTACTGGGATAACGAGACTCGACATCTTATGCCTTGAGGCGACGACCGCGATGTGGTGATGTGTATACCATCCTATCTAGATCTTATCATCAGGTTCACGTCCCGTTCGTCTCATCGGTTCATTGCATAAAAAACATATGTTAAACTAGGTTGTCTTTGTTTGTCAATCTGTTTTTCCTATAGAAATATTTATATATCATAGTTGTGTGACTCCTGTTCCCACTGCTGAGCTAATAACCTTCCCAAAAGGAAGCGTATTTGCTGTACCACGTTTGTCATGATTCTTGGTAAGGGTCGCAAAAAAAAGCTGTTGTTCCTTTCCCCTGCTTTCGTTGCTGCCTTCTAGTTCATGCCATGCAAAATGACAGTAGAAATAAAAACTTAACTGACAGCCGCTAAGGCCGTTACCATAAGATAATTTGGATGCGTATGGTCATTATAGTATACCCACATGACCGGCTACCACTGCGAGCTCGTTTAACTTAACAAGTTAATTTGACGTAAATTCGAGCGCAGTGTAAAGCCTTTTCCCTCTACTCGGTTCAACCAATTTGTCATATCGACCAAATTGGCCTAATTGATTCGTGTCCCTCTTTGTGTGATTCACTGCAGATTGCAGTCACCGGCTTTGTGCGGTGTCGGTTTAAATCATTGTGATGAACTTTAACTGGTTTTTTTTTGGACAGTACTTACCTGTTCTTGTTATTAATGCTGTATATTTTCATATGTAGAAATTAGAGTATATATTGTCAATATTAATACATAAAAAACTTTATCTACATTCGCGATTGCAATCGCTCAGGATAGGAGAGACAATTAAAATTATATGATGTTTTCTTCATCATCAGCCGATAGGTAAGTACCGCTTGCCTCCAGAGGCTTCCCGCAAAATGCCTAGCACTAGGCTGTAGCTGTAGCAGGTGGTTTTGCAACAAAATGTTTCGATTTAGAATCCTCGACTTTGTATTCCTATAGCGTAGGTACCTCTAGTCATATGGATATTGGCGTTTAACGAATGACCAATGCAATGCGGTGTTCATTACGCGAACACTATCATTGCTTATTCACACTTCATTGATTCATTTTGTTTACGTATTCATTGTGAATTGCTAATTACATTTAATAATAATTATCATAATGTGGTTATATTAACCGCTGACATTTGTTTATTCTTATATAGGAGTATTCATCAATATGTAATACTTATCCAGCGGTGCAGTAACGATACGTGTATTACATTTAGATACCGTACAATGAAACATCTACAATAAGAAAATTCCAATATTACCTAATTTTATTAATATGCAGCTTAAGTGTGTGTCAGTTTGTCACCGATAGCTTATTGGTTTGTTGGGTGACAGGACCAGCTAGCCAATGGAGTGAAATTGGCACAGAATTCAGATAGTCCATACACACTGATACCATGCATGCAATCATTGTTAAATAAAATTTCCATATTAATTAAACATTGATAATAATTAGATTTTAATGTAAAACAGATGTTCATATAAACACACACATTTTCACTGATTTCCACTAGTAATAATTATAAGATTGTTTATAGACAAAATATTCACTGATTTAATTCAATGTAAGGTTCATAATATCTAGAACATCAGTCAATTCCGTTTACTGCCGGGGTTTTACTAGTATTTTAATGTATACGTATAATTTATTTAAATTGTATCATATTGGACAAATAAACAGTTTCATATAGCTATGAATAGGATGATGGATTGTTGACTGCAATCTCCTCTTGTTGGAACGACGATTTTTTTGAGAGAGATAAGCTGTAGGCTTCTTATAATGCAAAGGCTTGGTAGTGTTTAAAGACGACGATTTACTCCTAGGGATCGGTTGATCACAGATAACGGTAGAGAATTTTCGTCGAAATCATTTAAACAAGCGACTAACAAGAAGTATTGTAAATGCAATACGTTTTTCATACAAAAAATAACTGACCTCGACATAGAAACTGAAAAAAAAAGTATAAAGATTATATGAGACCTTGGACGTAGGAGTTAATGAAATTGTTAAATAAATATAATTTGGACTATATCACAGAGTTTTTCTATATTCCACTAAAAGACTATGGTTTTCAATTTTTTTTTTCACCATTTTCCTCCCGTGATCTTTGTTAGTGTGATATAACAGATCAAAAGTTGGTTTATTATAATAAAAATACTTTAATCACTTCGACCTAGAATCGTTATACGTAAAATGTTGAAGGCGTCCGGTGAATTAATTAAAACTGTACTGCTATATGATTATTATAAACAATGTAGATATTTTTATATCTAAAGGTTATCTCAACAGTTCCAAAGCCGAATATATTTCTGATATGAAACATTTCTGTTTGTGGTTTTTAAAATTGGAAGTACCAAGAATTTGTGCACACTCTAAAATTCCAATAGCACAGTGAATTTTTGGAGAGGACGGCGCGACATAAATCATTCATGTATCATAAATTTGAAATGCATTGAATTCTTTCAGCGGTCGCAGCCTGTAAATGTAACACGAGACTTTCCAACTATGTAACGTGTACGAGACCTCGGAAATGTTAGAACTCTGCTGCTGGATTCTGTTATAAAGTTATCAAAATGAAAATGAAGTCGACGATCGATGACTCTCCAGAGACTCAACATCGCTACTATTATATTGAAAAGAGATAAAAAAATGCGCATAGAGACGACATTTTTTTTAAACGCTTATTGGACGTCTTTTTAATATAACAAAACAGCGAAACGAGCAGAACGTTTCTATGGTAACAACTGATAAATAACAATGAAGGTACTACAGTAGTACATTTTCCTTGTCTCGCTATACAACGAAGTTAAAATCATTCATCAGTCAAATCTTTCAGTCATCAGGCTAAAACAGTTCGTCCCAAAGTTTTTAATAACCCCTTAAGAAAATTAATTTTTTTTTTTCAACCCTTTCTTAATACTACTTTAACATCTTCATACCTACTTCTAAACATGTGTCTTGTCTCTTAAGGTCTATTGTCAATCTTAACTATGAAATATGTTAACTCTCTTTTTATACTCTAGACCCTTAAGTTATTGTATAGTTTTATTTGAACTACATTTTGTAGACAACATTATAATAACATATGGTGGGGATTTGGGCCATTTCCCACTACGCTAGCTCAATACGGATTGGTGGGAGCCAGAGCCTTGTTTGTTAATTAGCAGGGCACATCACGAGCAGGTGACTTGGATCCCGTGAGTCGTTGTGCGGGACCTTTATGAACTCCTACAAATGTGGAGATATTTGTGAGGCCTATGGTCAGCAGTGGACGTCTATCGGCTGATGATGATGATGATTATAATAACGTTAAATTAAAGTAACTGTTTTTTAACTCCTAAGTAATCCCGTCATTATCAACATCGTTTTGACGTACCCTAGGAAGTCGTTGGCAACCGTTGGTCTAATAAAACAGCTAAAATACTTTAAAATCAGATATATTGCAAAACTATTATATATATCCCATCGAAGTGGAGATCTTTGGGACAGGCCTACGTTCAGCATTGGAGGTCTAACGACTGATGATGACGATGATATAAACATTAATACGAACATTGAATCATGGCAAAATATTAGACTATCATCTCACGTAAATATGCATTATTATGGTTTTTTTTTTTTTATTATAGTCTTTTACATTGAAAACCTAGTATCCGCATAACTGAGATCACCAGGTCTCCTTATAGTTTACTTGAAAATGTTATTGAAAGTTTATGATCCAACTATTATTATTTACTGAATGAAGCTTGCAGCCCACATCTCCAGCTTTGTACAAGTATACATCGACTTAAGAATTATCTCGTTACATAACTAGCTCGTACAGACCGTCGGACAAGTTTTGCACTTGAACTCACTGCAAGTTCTTTGCAACGTCGTAACACTTGGCAAAGAGTTAGCATCTTTTAATATCTTGAATCGAATTGAACAGTCTGCCTTGCCAGACTATTTACATTGTTTGATTGCGAAAATTCAAACGTTCCTTTACGACTTCCGCTCTGTTTTTTATTCGGCGAAGCGATAAGAGGAACTGGACGTTCCCCTAAGAGTAAATAGTATGCCAGTCTATAGCAAAGTGGTGCTAGTTCGGATGATATATACTGGGCAATATTGTGCTTAGCTGTAACGTCTTTCAAATCGGAACACAGTAATGTTTGCATAGTACTATTTGTGGGCTCCGATAGGCGCTGCGGTGGTACCTACCTGGACGGTCTCCGGCATTAGGGACCTACCACCATGGTTTCTATTGCCACCATGGCATTATAGGTTTTTTGTCTCTTTATCAAATCTCATTCTATATTACGATCAGCAAAGCAAATCTTATCCGTTCTATTAGTTATATTTTGCATATATTTCGACTAAAAAAATATTATCTACATAAATGTTCTATTAAAGGAAATAAAAAACTATTCAAAGCAATAACACTTGATTTTTTTTATTCCATTACGTTGTCAATCTCCTGTTATAATAGTGTTACTTTGTTTTGGAAGCCAGAGAATTCTGGGTTAGCACCCTTCACCATTGAGGTCAAGTTAGAAGCCTATTGTCGAAAAAAAAACCAAATTTAACATATGAAAATTTATCCAACTTAATGTTAATTTTATATTATAAATAATATATGTGTTAATATTACCCGGATGTTATACGTTAGAGCTTATTATAAACAACACAACTTTTGTGAACTTATGATGGATAACCATCCGTCAGCGGATGGAAACTATCTGAACATATAATTGGAACATGATGTAGTACCTTTCAGGACCCATACTTTGAGTTTGTTTTAGAAAACTTCGGTCCATTGTCCCTCGATGTTTTATTTCGCTAAGGGATTAAAGGGTTTAGAGGTTTAGGCGGCCTTCAACTTATAATACTAAACAAATTGAGTACAGTTTGTTTCCATCAATGATATCAGGAAGTAAATATTGTTTGAAAATTAATACAACAACATAATATCTATATGTTTTTTATATATATTTCATTAAAGATTTATTAATAGATCCTTATTGGAGGCTATGTTCAGCAGTTGATTTTCAGTTGAGAAGTTAAAGAATATGTGGAAACATGATTAATACCATGATCGTCCTTCAGTGTTTGGAGAAGTCGGTGAATCTGTTATGCTATAATACTATAATGAGACCATATAAAGACATAAACGAGACCATCTAGGCAGGTCTCGGGCAACAGATCTACCACATCATCCTCAGTTTAAAATAAAGTAACATCAGATAGGCCGACCGCAAAAGCCCAGCATGCCGCAAGTTGTATATCTAAACTACAACGTACCTGTGACGTCATATAGGTCTGCTGATTAACCGCACGCGACGCTGAGCCCAATAAATCCAATAGAGCCCAGAGCATCGGCAGCCGGCGCGCATCAATCAGCTCCAATTTGTTTATCGGCAAATACTGCGCGCCGCCGGCTCGTGTTAACTGGTTAGTTGCTGGCCACCATTTAATTGACCTCATGGCAACACAACTCGTATGGTTCTAATATGCCAACGGCAAACACCAACCTACACCTCCAGGTTTAAACAAAGTTAAAATATTCATTATAAGACACAGGGAGACAGTAGATGATGGGAAGACGATACGAAGGAAATCGTTGGTCCAGAATACATTTGAATGAGTTCCAAAGAAACAGGTTTGTGGAAATCTTTAGAGAAGACATGTCGAGAGACGACAAACAAAATAAACACTACCATATTATACCTGTCGCATTGAGCATAACATATTAAGTCTCCTGATCTTCACTAGCTGGAGAGGCACTTCAAGAAGAAGAAGATATTAAGTTTCTTTACTCCGGTATTGTCATTAGCCACAAACTCTTTTAAATAGGAATAGTAATGCTTGAACACTAATGTTTGGCGGCAGAAATAGGAGCTGCGGTGGTACCTACCTTGACAGTCCCCGGCAACAAAGATGTATCATCAGATAATTTCAAAGTTCATTAATAAATGTTTATTTACTAGATTAAGTTAAGACACTTCAATGTAACAATGCGCTTAGGATATGCGTAGTGTCAGCTCAGCTCTGTAGTCTCGGGCTAGTAAGTATAGGAGTAAGGTAAGCCCTGCCTACGGTGCAAGGGTCTAAAAGGGTCTAGGAATTTCGCGGGCCTTGAGGGTGGAAGACCTTACCGCTCAATAAGCGAAACTGCGTGGGACTGCGTATGGCTCAGCATACGCAGTCCCACGCAGGTTCGCTTATTGAGCGATGGTGCCTAGGAGGTTTAGGCCGCTCCTCGGGGACGTGTTAACACAAAGTGTAGAGGGGAAGCGGTGCGTTCTATAAGAGATGCCTTAGCTTTAATGAGTAAGAATCTTACATTACCCTGACTTCTCAAAATAAAGGTATCTTTTGAAGATTTCCCCCGAAACAAAAAAAAGGACACTGTAAAGAAGAAAAACTGAAAAAAAAGTTTTTTCAATTATGTGGTTATAAAACAGATATCAATGAATATTACTATTTGATTTTTAATAAAAAAAAGTGTAAATTTCTACTATTTATATGTATATATATATTATTACTTACTTTTCTAAAGCTCCCTCTCAGTATGCTCGGCTCGTTAAACGAATGTCCAGTCGGAGCTGCTACACGTCGTAATCCGGAACGGATGTATATTGTTTCCGACGCCATTCATTATCCGGATTCGGAACTCGGATTTGTGATATGGGGGTAACGTTAACTGTTATTTCGATACACCATTGACGTTTTCCCATAGGTCAAACGTTAGTCTGTATAACATTAATAAAATTAAGGTTAATCCAATTAGGTTTAAAAGTGTTTCAAAGTATTAACTTCATCAGTAAACACGATTAACTTCTTTGGTAATTAGTCAATGCATTCTAAACTAATATTAGTTTGATGTGTGAATGGGTTTCATAATTAACTGTTAATAGTATATTATCATCAACTGGCTATTTATGCCCACTTCAGGCTATAGGATTGCCTGGATTCAGCGATCGCTCATGTGCCGTTTGAAATCAGCTACTCCCGCGACTTTTATCAGATCGTTGGTACACAGAAGTCGGAATATATTTACTATAAAAAATATCAAAATCGGTATACCCGTTTGGGACCTCCGATCTCGAAACTTAACACAGATATAACTTTATGTATATCTATGTGTCACAATTGTACCTTTCACTGGTCTCTGTTGCCAGAGGGCAAGCTGCAAGCTCTTATTCTGCCGACAAAGAGTATCGTGCAAACTTTGCTGTGATTCAGCTTGAAGGGGTGATGTTGCTAATGAAATTATTAGCGTAATGAGACTAAATATCTTGTGTTAAGGGAACGGGCACAATGTGGTGGCAGTGTATATGATCCTAACTAGCTCTATGCTATTGGCGGACGTATTACAATCAGGCGAATGTCTCGGTCGTCCCGTCGCTTAGTAGAATAAAAAAGTTCTTTGTAAAACTTTTAATAAAATGTTTTCTTGGACACATTAAAAGTTAGTTTTTTTTTATTCAAGTAAGCCATCAGACGAGCTGGACTTACACCTGATGTTAAGAGATACTTCTGCTCATAACAACGAGGCACCAGTTAAGATCTTATACACTGCACCACAATGTACTCGTCGCCTTGAGACGAGATGTTGAATGACGTTACTCCGATAATTACATTATCTACAGCGCCCTTCAAAACGGAACAGTAATGTTAGTATACTACTGTTTGGCGGTGAGAATCAGAGCTGCGGTTGTGCATATCTATACTGTCTCCTGCAAAAGATACCTACCCACCAGTAGAATAGATATCTTGTAAAAGGTTTTCTATCTTTCATTTTGTATTGTGTAAAAGTGCTAGACTATTTATTCTTAAATCTAGTACACGGAGTGTTTTTCTTTTTTTTTTAATGTCGTGCTATTGACACAGCGCAGCAGTATTGCGTATTACAGCCACTACAACTGGGTTAAAACGTCGGTGGTAGGTAACGTGTGCCAATTTTTATCCGGCGCAAGTCGGCTACGGTGCCAAGTGCTAACTGGTTCAGTGTGAAGAATGCGATTTTAAATTGTGATGAATCGATGCAATTTAATACTTACACCAGTATATAGCATTTTAGTTTAATTACCAATAGCCTTTTGTGTGGTCGATAGAAATTATTGTATAGCTTATAAACCTCGCAGTCGTCATCATCATCAGTAGCCGATAGACGTCCATTGCTAGACGTAGGCCTCCCCAAAGATTCACACATCGATCGGATAGGGATTCATATGAGAGGATTCGGAGCAATTCCCACCACGTTGGCCTAATGTGGGTTGGAAGGAGTCAGAGCCTCGTTTGTTGATTAGCAGCATGAACTGCGACAGTTGAGGATAACTTGGATCCCGTGAGTTGTTGTACGGGGTACCTTTACATCCGTTAAGATTTTAAATGTTAGTTCTTATTTCTTCATACTAGTCAGAAACCCCGACCTTCCCTATATCGCCGGTCAATTTTGTGCCTTTAATAACAAGGCGCTAGTTAAGATGATGTACACTGCACCATATTGGCTTTGAGTGATATTTTTTTCATTTTCTTAAGTTAAAAGTTACAGCTATGTACAGAGTTGTCATGGTCCGTGATTCCCAAACTAGGAATATTTTCTTGTATTTCGGGAACCAGTTTCCGTTACAGTATCATACACAATTTTTTTTTTGAAGAAATGACAAGATGTAAAGTTTCGTTATTCCATTTATTCAACAACCTACAAGGCTCTTCAACTAGAACGCGTAATGTTTGCCGTTTGAGGAGCTGCGGTGGTATCTACTTAGACGGCGACAAAGATCTATGACCACTATTAATTAGTTTTCAAATTATTTTAATAATCATCATAATTAATATGTAATTTAAAGTATCATAGACATATTTTAATGTATTAATTGAAGTGGTTCCATACTGAAGGAAAAAATAAATCAAGAATTTGCATTTGATATCTATTTGGTTCTCTGTTATATATTTCATTATGAGCACTTTTTAATATCAAAGCTTCAATCCGAGGCGGGGGTTTACTCCGCTAAAGTATTTTCACAATCTCACATGGTGAGGCGGTGAATGGAGCACGCGGGAGCGGGCGCGGCCGCTCGATATTGCGGAGGCTGCGCCCTGAGCCCCCGCCCGGTGAGCTCGCTTGGACCAGCGCCGCGCGACCTCCCCGCGCCCACACCCACATCCCGGAAACAATACAACCAGCTACGGCTCTTGTAAAACTGGCCTCTCAGGGTTGCTAAGACTGCCGTCGCAACACTAGCCCACGGTTTTCTCTTTACTACATTCATTCGAAATTAGATTAAAGAACATGTTATTTTATTTTATTAACAATCAAGTTGCGGTTTTATTTATCAAATTATAAAACCAATTTTTTTCTCTGTTTTCACATTACGTTAGACAACCCTTCATCATTATCATCATTCATCATTATGAGCCTACGTTTATCCACTGCTGGATATAGACTTTCCCCAATATCTTCCAACAAATACGATCTTCGGCTTCTCGCATCCACCCAATTCCGACCGCCCTAATGATGTCGTCGGTCCATCTGGAGGGATAGCGTGTAACATTTCTGCGACCTGTACGCGGCCTCTACTCCAAGACCATTCTCCCCCATCGGCCGTCGCTAATACGACAGACATCGCGAGCTGCCTTACCAGATTTAAAATATCCACACAATACATAACAGACAATACCAACCGGACAATGCTGTATGGTGCGCCATGATTGCGTTGCTACCTGCAAATGAAGTTTTTTTTTATCTCAGCAGTCTCCTTGCTTTGCTGTTTTCATTTTTTAGCAGATCCTTTGTTAATTCCACCCCATGACTTTTAGTAATTAAACAAAGTATATTGTGGAGTCCGGGAAGAGCATTTCTTTGATTATTTGTTACATTTAAGTCAAAAAGTAGCTTATTGAAGAGAGAAACTTCCTACTTTATTATATTTATATTTTTAAGTTTTTTATTACGGATATGTGTTATTTATTAAGAATATTTTATTAAAACTCTTATTATATATCAAGTTTTCATTGGTGCCTCTGTTGCTGGAGAACGTCTAGGTTAGGATGAGAAAGTGTTATATCGAAGAGGGTGAGCAAGAGGACTAGAAAAACAAATACTCTTCTTGGGCAGAGCATATTTTTAAGCCTTTTAAATCAAGAAAAAAACTTTTAAAGCTCTTAGAGATCTTTTCGTTTTTTAAAATTATTTTGTGAAAACTGATGAGGAGGAAAATTCATGAAAAAATAAAGTTCTATATTAAGTGGAAGGCGAAAAGAAATCCTTTTCAACTTTAGTCTAAGTAACAAACCACCGTAGTTGCTATTTCTGCCGCTGTACTGGAGTGTAGAAATGTTACTGTATTCCGGTTTGAAGAGGACAGTTCTTAGTTGAACTACTGGGGTAATAAGACGAGCACAATCTGGTGCAATGAATATAGTTCTAACTAGCATCGTGTTGATATGGGTAAGAGGTATCATTACCCATCAAATGAACGTCTCGGTAACCGCATCGATTTATCGATTAAAAAAAGTTGTTTTAGTTTTAAGATAAAATCTTTATCTTCGACTAATATTATTAACTATTTCTTCGTCTTCATTTCCCCCATTTGTTGCCAAATCATATCTAGTTTGTATATATAGTGGCGTTAGAAATAGGAATAATCTTCTGTTTCACGATTCATATCTAACTTGTGCGTCAATCAGTGTTAAGAACAGATAGCGCAGTTCGTTTGCCTTTTTTTTTTATAAAACTATTAGATATAGTGAATATGAAACTGTATGTTTTAGCTTTAGTCTACAATGTAGACTTTACATCGATCAAAGTCGAAGTGTTGTGTGTTAGAAAGTTGTAAATAGACATATCTTGTTTCAGGTGAGTCGACTACATACAGTTTAAAAAGTACTTTATACGTTTTTATATTAAATTATGAATATTATGCTATTAGCTGGGATGAAGTATATCGTACGGAGACCCTTCTATTTTTAGGTGAACGTCGTGAGATGGGAAGTGATTTAGACGACTGGGAGGGAGAGCTGACTAAAGTCAAAACACATGATGCAGATTTCACGGTCATGATGGCGGTTTGTGGAAGATCTAGACGACATAGGAATTGTCTTAGTATGGAATACATTTTCATTGCAATTAATTGAGCTCTGTTCATGTGAAGAATTGACACAACAATGTTGTCGGCGTTCAAATCATTTTTATATATATATATATATATATATGCGTTAACATTAATGCACTTATTTACAGTTATTGTGAAATCTATTGTCAATACAAACTACACTATGAAACAATTAATTAATAACTAGAATGGTTACTTATATAATTTAATTGCTGTAATCCTGAAAATACATACAGACATATATAAAGCAAAAAGAGTACAAGGATCCTATGAAAATGTCAGTCATATATAAATACAATATAGACGAAACATTGTATTCGGGCTTAGATCGTTCAGTTGTACTTAGTATACCATTAACCATAGTAAGAATTCTCTTTCAATTATTCATGAATGCAAATGAGTTTCCCTTTGAAATATCTTCAGAAAACATTGGTAGTTTATTGTTATATCTATACATACTTTTGTATAACGTCGCGGTTCAAATAAACGTAATTATTGAACCGTATCGCCTCAGACGAATAAAAGGCTGCGTTAAAAAAAAAGTTTCCCTCCGTCGCAGCAATTACGAAGCCTGTACTAAAATTGTCCCCGAACAATAAAACTTTATTGAATCAAAATGAAATCAGCATATAAAAGGTATCAGCCGCCCGGGGGTTCAGCGACCTCCCTTATCTCGGACGCCCAACTCTTACATCAACAATCCCCATCTACTTCACGCCTTGGCATCTAATCGATCCGTCGTATCGGAAAATATCAACCTTATTTCCTTGCGAATAAAGGATATCTCTTACATTATGGACCCTCACTTCGCAGACTTCAGTATTCTAGCGTCTAGCTCGTACGGAATAAAGTTGAAATTCTTTTAGCGCTTCGGTGATAGGAAGCGAATTTGCGATACGCCAATTGAACGGCGTTATTTGTCTAGATTAGATAAAAGATGTTGGGTCCGGCTGAGCGGTTTATATCGAACATCTTTGGAAAGGATGTGGCCAAGGTTGATACGAGTAACGGAAGTAGGATTAATAAACACTGCAGTGAAGAGACGTTTTCAATCAAAGGCAGCTCTGTCAAATTATTGCGATATTAGCTACGTTATATACGCTTTCAATTCAATTGATGTTAAACAGGAAGTACTTACATTTTTAGGATGTTCATGATAAAGTCTTTTAAATAATGTTATTTTGTAATGATTTCACTTGAGATTACATTCTCCAAAATTAATCATATAAAGAGGGGTAAAATTTAAAACCATCTTGTTAAAATTTGTTGGTATACCAATAAGTGTTAATAGGCAATTGATGTTTTTGTTAATGTGAAATTAACATGTAAAAACCCGTTAAATATTTTATTACAGTAATAACGATTAACAAGATTTCATGTTTTAGTATATTGAAAACATGTATAACCGTATAAAATTTATACAATCCACCATCTTACATTTCTTGTAATCACATTCACGGCCGTCTGTACACGCACAGTGAAATATGGTTATCAGGAGACTTTAAACCAGTTCCTCTGAGTGTGTGGAATGAATGTCCTGCCCTTAAAACTAAGGTCGTATGACGACAAGCCGGCGGACGGTTGGCTTTTTTTTTTGTACGCTCGTTGCGTATTTAAAGAAGGTTTTAAATGAATTATGTGAAATAAAAGTTGATGAAGGTGATTAGTTAGAAATGTCCACGTTAAATGAGAGCAGTCGGTTAAAAACGTATTAAACGAAGATAATTACTATATTATCAATTTTTCTATTTTTTTTTAAGTTAATCAAATTAAAAAATGAAGCTTTTGAATGTATTAAAATGGGTAACGAATTTCAGTCGGTGATAATTATTTATAAAGACGTAGAAAATTTGGAATCCTCTTTCTCGGTAGTCTTTCATGATCAGTCAATAGACGTCTTCTACTGGACATAGGCCTCCCCCAAAGATCCTCCCATAGATCGGTCCTGCGCTTACTGAATTGCCGGGCATCAGAGTCCGATGTTTGTAGGGGTTCACATGAGGGGAATTGGGCCATATCCCACCACGCTGGACCAATACGGGTTGCTGCCACACTGGCCCAAAGTCTGTAGCCTATACTCCTAAAATATTAGTTGTTTAAACAATAATACAAGCCGGTACGAGCGAGACATTCGCTTGATGATAATTGTCAGCCCATAACGTGGCGCTAGTTAGAATGATATACACTGCATCACTTTATGGTCATCACCTTCCGATGTTGTCATATTACACTAGTAATTTCACTAGCTGCATCCCCTCGAACCGGAGCACATTCATTGCACGCTATTATTTGGGGACAGAAATAGAATCTGCGGTGGTACTTATACCGGCTCCAGCAACAGGGACATAGCACCTGTATTTATTAATCTGAGATATCGAGTACAGAAGAGAAAGTATAAGATCTCATTTGTCTCCTAATGTAAAATGAAGCTGAGTGAAATCCGAACGGGATAAGCTCCGTAATGCATTTCCGATAGCACAGATTGGAATCGGATGAGTCAGCACACCGGCCCACTTTCAACTCAGCTCACATCGATATACATCCTGCTAACTAAATAAACAAAGTTTCCTAAAAGAAAGTATTGGCTAAATATATCTATGTAAATTGTTTTGCTATCATGCAAGGAGCTCGTTAAAGGTTCACTTTGCTTTAACCAGTATAAAGTCTTTTTTTTGTTGACTGTCTAAAGACAAGTGAATTATTTTCTGTATACTAGGCCACTCAGAAAAATTTTGCGAAAAAAAATTTTTATGTATAATACACTGGCCACTTGTGATTATTGTGAAAATTTCGATTATTTAAAAGTAAAAATACCACTGTTCGATTTTCAAATTTCTCTCCTCAATTTTTTGCGAGCCAATTCAAATATTCTTGACTCATTAAAAAATGGATCTGCGTCGAGAACTATTTCTTGCTATGATTTTGTTACGATTTCAAATGTGGCTTAAAACCTGATGAGTCATTTGATCGACTTCGAATTGCTTTTATAGATGAAGGAGCTTCAAAAGCATCTGCCGCTGGTATAGCGAGTTCAGACGCGATCGTCTTACTTTGGGGGATGAACAAGGGGTGGTCGTCCAACCGGCGGACGGTTGTCACCGAAGAAAGTGTGCTGGCAGTAAAAAATCTAATTCAAGAAAACAGGCGAATTACGTACGAAGAGATTAAGCATACTCTGCAGATTGGTTCAGAAAGTGTTCACAAGATTCTGCGCGTTCATGAGCACGTTCGCGTAAGGAGGATAGTTTTCCGCTGGTGTTGTGGATGCCGCACAACCTCACCGAAGCGCAGAAGCAGGCCCGTGTGGATTGGTGCCGTGATATGATACAAACATTTGATGCAGGCTCGTCACGGCGCGTTTACGACATTGTGACAGATGACTCCTGGCGAATCCTGGATTTATCAATACAATCCAGAAACAAAACGTCAGTCGACAGTTTGGATGTTTCAAAATGAACCAACGCCTGCGAAAGTGATGCGATCTAGGAGCGCAGAGAAAATTTTGATCGCTACTTTCTTCACTTTGACGGGGTACCTAATTTCAATTCCACTTTGAGACCAAAGCAGCGTCAACGCCAAATGGTACAGCACAAAATGCCTGCCAGAAGTGTTTTCTGCAATGAGCAACAACCGACCGAACACGAATATCGGGCTCCGCGGGATCGTTCTCCACCAAGACAACGCAACAACGCACCCGCGCAGTCTGCGTTCAAAACGAGGGATTTTCTGGACTCCACACCGGTCAGAGTCTTGGGACACCCTCCTTATAGCCCTAATTTGGCTCCGTGTATTATTTTTATTCCCTAAAATTAAAAATCAGCTCAAAGGGATACACTTTTCATCGCCGGAAGACGCGCTAGAAGCGTTTGAGCAGGCCATGGAAGAGGTCTGCGGAGGACTGGAATAAATGTTTTGAAAATTGGTTCAGACCCATGAAACTTTGTATATATAGAGAGGCTGGTGGAGAGTTCTTCTAAAGGTTTAATAAAACATATTTTTTTCATAGAAGTTAGTTTTTTAGTTTCTCAAAACTTTCTGAGTGTACCACTTATGTATTTTACAACGAGCATTTGAGCAACGCGGGACCGATCAATATAAATCTTTGGGGGAGGGCTATGTCCAGCTGTGGACGGACGTCTATCGGCTGATGATGGTAACATAAAGTTTAGATAAAGTTCATTTTGGAATTCTCAATGAGAATATTGGAGCTTATGTTATTATCATTAACATTAGTAGATAGATCTAAGCCTCTTTCAAAAATCTTGAATCTATTTAAGATTCTCTGTATCTTAATACTACGGTACGCCGATGACATTCGGCAATAGTAAAATATTACTCCTTTGTGTGCTTCGTTTGTAAATTTCTAATGTTTCTCTAAAATAACAAAGTATCAAATGTTGTGCAGAACTAATTTAAAGTTGTGTTGGTTTGTGCACTTGGTTTTAATGCTTAACGTTGGGTTAGTGTTTTCAGGATTACGGTTAGCGCTGAGTGCTACCTGAGTACTAATTCTAATGGATGAGTCTACATTGAGATATCGCATTTTAACGACTAGTAAAATGTAATGTTTTGTATTGTACCGTTTTAATTTATTTCTGTATAGTGTTATAGTTATCATCATCATCAGCCGTGAGATGTTCGCTGTTGGAAGTCTCTAAGAATCTCGAAATGGGTTAGCCTTTCACTTAGTAACATGTTTGCTATGAAAGTCTAAACTTTAGAATGTAGCATCTTTTATAATCTATTTATAGTTATTTATTACTCATCAAAATATGTAGTTAGACAGGAAAGTATTTTTTTTTTCGTTCATATAGAAACGTTTTATCACAATGTCTCCCGACGTCAGATGGCTCTCCACCTGGCGACGCCTACAGAGCGTCTTTTAATTATATTCCTTAAGGTACAAAAATATTTTTACCGTCTCTGCCGTCGTCTTGCCGTCATCTCACCACTCAGCTAGCTACTGTCGGGTAGTCTGTAAACAGAATTCATTATGCATATAAGCGAGCCGGCGGAACCGCGGCCGGAGCCCTTTTAATATTTAAACACGGTGCGAGGGCCGAGCTTTCATTTGCAAATTGGAGAGCATCCTCGGCTTTGTCGCGGGCCGAGGAGGGGCACCGCCTAAACTTTCATGGTGTGTTGTTTTTTCACAACCTAAATACTTAACTTGGATCGTTGACATTTCTCTAAAGCTATATACAAGTGACATTTTCTATTTTTTTTATTATTAAATATTTACTCTTTCCTCTGACGTCAGAATTTTCTCTGAGATGTCTCGTTTTGCTCGTAATACACACCTTTTTTTACAATGTTTAACCAAATTTCCTGTCTATAATTACCTTATGTATGAAATCTTTTTACTTTATGTATTTACAAGTGTTCTTGATTAATTCTATCTATTTTAGTTTGTACTAATTCTAACAAATAACCTCACCCCTTAACGTTTTATAATAGAGAAACCTATGTGTACTAACCTTAATGTTTACTATTTTACGCATGTTTTAACTACGAAATGTAATTGTTAGTATGACCACAGTTATCACAACTTAACAATAGTTATGATTGATGACCTCAACAATAAATATTTTAAAGGTTACATGAGAAACTGCAATATGTAACGGCTAAACTGGTTGCTATTTGATTACCCCATACAAGGCGAGTGGGAATTGGTTAGCGAGCCTGCGATGTGACGTCATAAGAAGCATCGTGGATGGTGGGTAATTAAAAAATAAACAGTACGTTTTTTTTAAAAAAAATTATAACAAAAGTACAGATAACTACTTTATTGGAGTATACTTAAGGCTTAGTGCATAAGGGCACTGGTGAGTTTCTCAGGAGATCGTGGAGTACCTCGTAACCTTATGGATAGAGAGTTTTAGTCAATAGAAATCCTTTATAAGCCTAACTTCCTAATCTAGAAGCAGGACATCTTTCAAAGAACTTCCAACCAAGATGTAGGCATATTACTTGTAATGTGTTTATTATTCTAAGATCCCCCGGCTTATGTTTTGCCGAAGAATCTGTTTTCTTTTAGCTCATTTGCGTTTATTTATATTTCTTTGTTTTTCCTCTACTTACAAAATTTTTTCATCTTTCATACTTTCTTTCTTACCATATTTGTATATTCTTGGTTTCTTCTCTCATGCATCACTTCTCAAACTTCAATCGACGCTTTACTGTTATTTTCTATCTTCGTTTTTATATTTACATTTCCTTATTTGTTTATTTCTCTTACATTACTACTTTGTTATTTCTATAGTATTTTACAATCTGTCTTTCGTTTCTTTTCTTATACATTTTCGTCTGTTTCTTTTATACACTAATTCTTATTACTATTAATTGTTTCTCCTATAACTTCCTGTTCAAATCTTAGTATTATGTGTTTATCGTGTTGGTTGTATTCACATATTATAACGTGAAAAACTTAAAAGATGAAACTGAAGTTAAATGTTTTTAATGTAATCGCTGTTTGCGGAAACTGTGTCGTTGCTTTTAGTGTTTACTTAAGGAGTGAATGCATTTTAAAAAACACCAGTAAGAATTATATCGCACGCAGTCTCATACTTGAAACTTAACTCATGAACATGGTCGCATACGTAAGTATAAACCAGGACAAAGTGCGACCGACGAAACCCCGTCACCTATAAACGAATCGACACACAAGACCGTCACAGAAATTAACCTCAAACTTTGACTATCGAATCTGAACTCTATTGCTGATATATAGAAAACAGTTTTTGTTTTAAAAACTTGCGGACCCTATAAAAACGCCTTCGTACTTGAACTTTGACTGCGACACGTCCTTTTTTCGGCCGCTATAGTTTTTATTTTTTCAATCCATTATGGACCTATTGGTCATAGACTTTAGGTTCGTTCTAAATCTTCATATGAATTCTCTGTAAAAATTCTTGGCGGAGCCAGGCGAATGCGACTCCGCAGGCTGACGTGTACTTTTCAGATCTTTTGTTACGGACCCGTACGAGGGCTCGTGTGCAAGTTAAGTATTTGACGTAATGTTTTATATAGTATCTCATGTGTGCTTTGATGTGAAGTGTATGGGACTTAAAGCTCTGCAGCTCCCGGCGTTGAATAGTTAAATAAATTTTCTTATTTGCGTATACTTGTACTAAGAAACTAAAAGGTTCATATTTTTTATAACATTATAACAGGCGATCGCGGAGAACATAAATATTTCACTATGTCTACTCATAGGATATATTCGTGTATATATCTGACCCCAGTAGTTGTCACAGTTCGGAATATCCACCTCATGTGATGAGAATTTAAAATCTTTGATGATTTGGAAAGTAAATAGGATCGGAACGGTTCCCGGACAACAATTCACGGGATCCAAGCCATCCTCATCGCAAACGTGGTGTGAAATGTCCCAAGTCACCCCATATGAATCCCTATCCAATGTGAGAATCTTTGGGAAAGGTCTATTTATGTCCAGCTGTGGACGTCTATCGGCTGATGATGAGGAAAGCATGATGGTTTAATATACCACTATATATTTGAAGAAATCTTTCCCTGAACAATTATTTATAATTCAGCAAAGCTGGTCGGGCCTCTATTGTCGTATTTTAATACTTCATCCCTTAACAAATTTTTTTGTCAACGAATGTATGTAATATGTGGCGGCAGTATAATTAATTTCGTTTTGCAATTTTATAGAAAGCTTTTTACACAATGTCGGAATAGTCTGTGAGTTTTTATCAACTATATCGAGAATTTTTACTTCTAAAAGTTATATATTTTATATATATTTCGCTTAATTAGTTAATAATAATAAAAAACCTTAGATTTTTTCTATCGCTACAATTCAAGGGAAGCTAAACAGTCGTGATGTCATGGTTAAGATAAAATGTTAAGCCTCCGCGTGGGAATTCGTTGACACGATGGATCATGAAGAGGGTAGCATTTGCGTGGGCGTGCGCGTGGGATCGCTTGATCTAGCTTAGAAATGATAAGATGAGAATATTGATATATTAGAAATAATGAAGTAAATGAATTAAAGAATTGTATCACGGTGGTCTGTGTAATGAAATATATAATATTTTTAAAATTTTAAACCATACGGTTGATTTTAAACCAAATAATTCGTACCTTGCGACCAAATTACAATGGAACTATTTTCAAATTATTTCATTGTCTTTGCGTTCATCAGGAAAGGTTTACCACCAGAAAAGAATAGTTCTTCTGGTTTAAATGATAAAACTCTTTAATCATTTTCACTAGTATATCAATAATATATTTTTGAAAAATAGTTAAGAAGCTTCGAAGACAGACACTGTACTCTAATGATTTAATTGATCACACGAGCCGCTAGTGCCACTAAAACGAGCCGTAACTGTTTAATAACTAACGCGAATTACGTTAAACAAAGGCCTCATTACCGACCCACTGTAGTCTTTGTTTTAAACATTTTTTTTTTAAATGAGACTAACACTTTAAGTACGATCATCGTAATTGACACCTGCCTATAATTACAGTACTCGCACCATATACAGTTCAGGTAATGATCCAATAATTTCGTTAGCCTGTAATGTATTAAAAAAAATCATTCGATTATGCGTCGAGAAGAATGAGATGTTCACCTGACCGTAAGTGATACATCATCATCAGCAGCCGATAGACGTCCACTGCTGGACATAGGCTTCCCCCAAAGATCTCGTCAATCGGTCACGCGTTGTGTGATACGTCTGTATATAATACACATGTGCTGTTTGTTGGGATGATATACCCCGCACCGTAATACGCTCGTCATCTTTAGCCATCAGATGTCTCGTTATCGCAATAATTAAACTATATACAGAACCCTTCAAATCGGAACAGAGTAATGTTTGTACAAAATTATTAGTCGGCTGTATTTGGCGCTGAGTTGGTATCGACATAGTCTCCGGCCATCGTGACCTACCACCAGTAGAGTATTCGTTCCACTGGTGAGGATGGCAATGTTAAACGGATCTTATATCCGTTGTTTTATGGAAAGTTAAATTTATTGGTTAAATTATGTGGTTTTATGTTATCGCGAGGTTGTTAAATTTAACTGATCTAAAACCTGGAACATTTTATGTCATTTTCATTACATTGAAATGAACGTGGAATGAATATGAGCACACAGTTCCGCCTCCGAGTATATTATGGTCATAATTTATGAAAGCAGACATTTATGTATCTATATACTTTCGAAGAGGCTTTTTTTTTAACATTTGTTGTATTGTATAACCTTTCTCCTGTCCTTCTATGTGAGGTCGGCACATTATGTACTTCTCATCCACATCCCTCTATCAGTCGTCATATCTGAATCCACACTCTTCTTACACATGTCATCTTTCACACTATTCATCCACACTTCGGTCTTCGTCTATCCTTACATCCCTCCAAGTTCATTCTTCCTACTTTCTTTGTTATGTCCTTCATCCCTCCGCACAACATGCCCGTACCACGCTAACCTCTTGCTCCTCTATTTCTGTCACTGGAGCCACTTACAGACTTCCTCTAATATACAGATCCATTCCTAATTTTATCCATCCTGATCACAATCAGGATGGATAAAATTAGGAATGGATCTGTGGTGTGCCACAGATCTATCTTAACATTCCCATCTCAGCCACATGTAATCTCCTTTCATCTTATTGTATAATATAAACATTATTTCTGGTAACTGAGTGCAAAGTTGTTATTTAAACCTTCCGGTACACATAAAGCAACAGTACACTGCATTATTCTGAACTGAATTACGGAACAGATTGATGCTTGAAGGTATTTGATAATGACGTATAACATTCAATGGAATACGATGATATCACTGTATTTTGAGTAGTCATCGAACCAGTGTGCGTGTACCGTAATTGTTGCCACACAAAAATGTTGCCAGTTTTTGCTGATTCATTACTTCATGTTGTGTCGGACGATGAGAGCTTTTGGAGGTCATTTCAATTAATACAAGGGAAAATTGAGTCGGTTAAGATTATTTATATAGAATTTTTTTTTATTCGATGAAGGCATGCACAGATTGAGTTGATCACTTCATGGTAAGTGATAGTCCTACCCACAACAACGTAGCGCTAGTTAGTACGATGTATACTGCACTACATTGAGCTCGTCGCCTTGGGACATAAGATGTTAAGTAGTTACTTCATTAATTTCACTGAATACAACGCCATTTAAACCGGAACAATGTAAAATTTGCACAGTACTATTTAGCGGCGGGTATTGAAGTTGCGGTCATAACTACCTACACGGTCTCCGGCAAGAGATCTACCACCAGCAATGCTTACCATTAGTTTATTCTGAAATGTCTAAACTGGTCAATGTATCCTCTCGATAATGAGTTTTAATTTTGTATAAATAAAAATGATTTAGTGCACACTAAACATCCTCATCATCATCATCATCCGATAGCCGTCCATTGCTGGTCATAGGCCTGCCCAAAAGATCTCCACGTTTGAAGGGACTTGGGCAATTTCACACCACGCTGGCCTTGAGCGAGTTAGTGGGAGCCAGAGCCTCGTTTGTTGATTAGCAGGCTGCACTAGTAGCAGGTGAGGTTGACTTGGGTCTGGGTGAGTTGTTGTGCGAGACCCCTTCCACCCCTATTGATATAGTCATTATTAATATCATCTTGAAAAATTAAAAAAATGTATTTGCTCTAGTTATATCTAGTGGTAAGTAGAAAGAACCCTTTGCCATGAATATATATATTCTAGAATTTATGGTATTCGTCTAATGATTTCGAGGATTGGTGTATATACATACCAACAATTTGTATTACCAGTGCCATTCAAATCGTATGAAGAGTCCGATATACTGAGTTTCAGAATTCTCAGTAAAGTAACACTTGCACCCATCGCCATTCCGTGTAAGGTTGTGAAATCATTAAACATGTTAGCCGTCACAATTCTTGCCAATACCTGGTCTTCTTTAAGTTCTTGACTCGAATCCATTATAAAAGACAGTACTAAATCAGGTTATTTTAATATATAAGTTATCGAGGTTACGTTGTACCGTTAATATTTAACCCCCGCACGCACACACACACACACAACGTATCGATTGGAAAGCGGCCAGCGTACCGTCAGCTCGCTGGTTGGGCAATGACCAGCGAACAAGGCGCAGCCAGTAAAAACCATATAACCCAGTCCCATGGAGAGAAATGGATTCTTTTATTCCACATTTCACGGATATCTCCGTCGTCGCGGTGAATCTGTGTACAATCGTATAAAGGTAAGTGCGTTTTTGCGGTTCGACGATGGAGTTGAAACGGTCTTCTAAACTTAACTCGTAAGCGAATGGTCGTATTTCAATTTAATATGAATCATATATAAATATTTTAAGGGTGGACTTATTGGTTAAGTTAATCAACTGAAGATATTATATTTGTAGATAAGTCGAAGAAAATGTCAAAACATACAAACGCAAATTGATAGTATGTAATAATAAAATAACAAATAGGTACAGATAATCCTGAACATAGTATATAAGAACTAAATAAATGGTAAGTAAATTTACACACACACACATATATATATGTATATATATATTCAAGAGATCTCGGAACTATTAGACGTAAAAACTCAAAATTTGGTCGAGAAATTGCTTCTGCCACTTAAAGGTGAGCTAAGAAAGGATTTTACTAAATTTCTTCCCTAAAGGGGATGCAGGGGTCTGATATTACGTCCCGCAAAGCGGGTGGGGACTACTAGTATATATATACATATACACACCTATAAATGGTTGTCACCTTTTTAATTGGATAACCCGGATAACGTGACGGGGGTTCTGTTTAATACTATCCGGGCGTTGCACTTTCGTAAGTTCGGTAATCCAAACTAAGGATTACACGACTGATTACCCTAAGGTTTTAGTTTTAAATACTAAAAAAATACACAGGAATTAGCAATATGCTATATGCTACCCCAATAATGGATCGTCGAACCATTGACTAAATATTAATTCAATAATAGTTTACTGTCAGTAATGCTTGTATGGGATAATAGTCTTTTAATGGGATTTTGTGATGAATCCCTCAATGATACTTTGAAAATATTCTATATATAGACATTATACTTGCTTATGAATTAATTTCATATATATTTTTTTATATATGTTAATACTTAGCCACGATTTCAAGCTGGTGTTATTCGGTGATGTGATTCGGCACTATATCGGTCTAAGGTGGTGTGGCCTATTAGGGCCTATTAGGTATTGTCTTGAAGACATCCACTTTCAGTAAGGGAACACCTATGGCGCAAGTTGTCCCACTCCTTTGCTGTTTTTATCAAGAACGAAAAACTGAACTTATGTTTGCTTTGCTATAAGCATTTATCCCTACTTATGTTTACCCCATTATAAGGCTCTACAATAATACCTAAAAATTAAGGTACATTTTAGTACTCTGTCGATTTGGTATAATTAATAGGCGAATGAAAAAAAAAAAGTTGTAATCATGTATACGATTGTATTAGTTACTTATTTATCAATGGTTAATGCTTGTTCGGTAGCGTCAAGCGACAGGTGGTCGCGGGTTCGAACCGCAGCCATCGGATACGTGGAAACGTAATCGATATTAAAACAGCACTGCAGCTATATTAAAAACATACGCGACCTTCGCTGCTTTGTTCCACTTATCGGTGAATGTTACTACATGCGTTATAAGTTTTCTTTATTTCGATTGTCATGAGGCGAGGGAGACGTTCACCTGATGGTAAGTGATAACACCATACTTCATCGCATTGGGACAAGGTATTAAGTCACATAACTTCAGTATTTTCACTACCTACAGATCCATTCAAACTGGAACACAGTAATGTTTTCACAGTACTGTTTGTCGGTAGCAATAGGAGCTGCGGTAGTATCGATCTCCAGCAACAGAGAATCATCACCAGTTAACTCCTTTTTACATATCTGATTCCATAACAGCCAATTTATATCCCCACTGCTGGGGCACAGGCTTGCCCTCAATATGAGGGCGATGGGCCATAGTCACCACGCTGGCCCAATGCGGATTGGTGACTTCACACACAGCTTATAATAAATTCTAATTCATGTGCAGGTTTCCTCGCGATGTTTTCCTTCACCGTTTGTATTTGTCTGTTGTAATTAAAGTTTACAAATGTACATAACTTTAATATTAACGTTATTGGTACATGCCGAGAGTCGAACCTGCGACCATCAAAATGAAGGCCGCACGCTGTAACCATTACACCAGCGAGGTACTACATACATCTATATAGAGATTATTTTATACAAATATTCTACACCTATATGGGTATATCTATATGAGTAATATTTTTTTCTCGATTATATTTCCAAAAGTAATATGAACTGTTTATATATAATACTAATAAATATAAAGTTTATATGCAGAAGTATGACAGACTGGTGGTAGGTCTGTGTTGTCGGGGATCGTCTATGTGGGTACCACCGCAACGCTTATTTCTGCCGCCGTACACTACTGTGTGTTAGGGTTTGAAGGACGCTGCAGCTAGTGTAATTACTAGGGTAACGAGATTCATCTAATGTTGAGCGTACGACACAATGCGGTGCAGTGTTCATCCCAACTAACGCCACGTTGCGGACAGGCGTATCACTTACCATCAGGTGAACGTCCCGATCGTCTCGTCGCTTAAAAAATAAGACGTAAGTTAAACGATAAAGCAGATAATATCAATTTAAGTAATAACTTAAGTTAGTAGCGCCACAGTTTTATCATGTAGCGATTCGCGTTGTTCCAGATTTTACTGCGCCAAAGTCGTATCGGAAACGGATAATGTATGTTTACTGCCACGTCGCCGTTATCTTTTCGATTGGTTTAACTCGTTACATGAAAAAGTTAAAATTACTTAGCTTTTACAGTACACACGTTTAATTATATGCAGCTTAAGTGTGTATCAGTTTGTCGCCGATAGCTTAATGGTTTGTTGGGTGACAGTACCTGACAGCCAGTGGAGTGAAGTTGGCGCGGTATTCCATACACAATGATACCATGCGTGCAATTACCATTGTTAAATTCAATTTCCATAACAATTAAACGTTAATGATAATTAGATGATTCTAATGTAACTGGAACAGCAGTCAGTTCTGTTGACTGCTGGGCTTTTACTAGTAAATATTATAATTAGTTTATTCGGTTTAAAGACTTGATTAATTGATATGGGTTCAGCCCTAAACTCCTTTTACCGACATATTTGACAAGTTTTTTTTTTTAATATAGAAATAATTAATTTCAATCTTTTTCAACTAAAAAGTCAAGATTTCTTCTCACATATCCTTAGCTTAATAGGAAGTGACTCTATGGTTAATGTTGTGAAGTCACAGTAACAATTACGGGAGATATGTCTTTGTTGCCGGAGATCGTCTATGAAGGTGCCACCGCATCTTCTAATTCTACCGCCGAACAATGGTGTGGCAAACATTACTGTGTTCTGGTTTGAAAGGCGTTGTAGCTAATGAAATTATTGAAGTAAAGGGGCTTCATATCTTGTCTCAAGGCTACGAGTTTAATGTGTTGTGTATATCACACTATGTAACGCTATAATGATATGTGTAGATGTGTAAAGGCTCCCACACAACTCACGGGATCCAAATCAACCTCATCTGCTCGTGGTGCACCCTGTTAATCAATAAACGAGCCTCTGGCTTCCATCAATCCTCATTGGGCCAGCGTGGTGGGAACTGGCCCAATACCCACCTATATGGGAACTCCTACAAAATGATTAAAGGTCGCAAGAAGCGGCTGGATACAGGCAGCGCAGGACCCACCAATGTGGCGATCTTTTGGGGGAGGCAGTCCAGTAGTCTATCGGCTGATGATGATGATTAGATGTATTATATATCATTGGGTGAATATTTCGCTCGTCTCATCGCTGGTGGCATCTGGTAGAAGTTGATGGGTGGAATTGTATTTGGCAATACAATTTCATATAGCTTCACATAAAAGAAGTACGGTATAAATTGTTTGAGAAAGTTAATCAACAACCGTTGGATTGATGGCTAACAAAAGATAATGAAGGTTTTCTTTTTTGAAGGAGAAGGATATCTACTTTGTTGTACTGTTCATCTGACATCGTAAGCCTTGTAAAGTGTACTTACATAAATATACAAATGTAAGAAAACATCTTGTGAAGGTCGCAGGAAGCTGTTGTTGGCGGACAGCGCAGGATAGATCGGTGTGATCTTTGGAGAAGGCCTAGAGTAGCCTCTGGTTGATGATGATGACAAAATGGTTTTTATATAGCTCGTTTTGTATAAGTTAAAATTGTAGAAATGCTGTGAATGTATCCTTTACTTAATATATATTATTTTGTTACAGGGTCATGTGCGGTAACTATTTTGTTGTAAGTATCTAAGCAATACTTTTCTAGTATGTGATATGATTACATTTGTTTGTGTTCAAACGCGGTAGAAGTGAAACTATGTACTGTGATTAAGTTCTAAGAGAATCAGGTAAAACACTACGATAGTGGTAAACACAGAGAGAATGGTTGATCGAAAATATTTTAATTGATTTCAAGTAAGAAAAACTAAAGAGAGACAAGAGTAAAATAAAGTAACATTTATTTGATCGCTTCTCTCTATACTTTCTTATATTGGGACTATATTCAAATTTTAGTGTATAGCATGAAGACTAGTCTCCGTGGTATGCTGAGTCACATGTATGGGCCCGTATCAGAGTAATGATGACGGTACGAACCATACCACAGACAAGAGATGAAGGATAACTGTAAAAAAACACAATTATCTCATTTTACAACTGCCTGAACGCTAAAAATAATTAAAAAAGAAACAACAATGTAAGTGAAACATTCATTATAATGTATCACAATTTAAACTTCCGTTTCCTTTGTGCCGCTGCAGTGTATAACCTGTTCCAATGTCCAATCAAAAGAGTTAGTGTATACATATCGCCCCCTGGATATGATATCGCTTGTTACGAGCTACTCACCGCCGCTATAACGATAACAGTATTTTCCAAGTAGATAAAACAGAAGCTATGTTTTAAGTAGCGTTTTTATCTCTACGATAACTCTCTTTAATGATTGGCGGTCTACAGGTGGTATTAAAAGGCGTTAAACAATGGCTTGAAGATTTCTCATCATAGATGTCCACTGCTGGGCATCAGATCCGCCCAAACACCACGCAGATTACTGTTTAATATATTCTTGATTCAAGCGATGTTCACCTATTACGATGTACTCTCCACCACATTAAGATGGTTGTGTGGTGTGACGAGGATGGATAAAATTAAGAATGAGTATATTTGAGGAAGTCTCAAAGTTACTCCAGTGACAGAGAAATGAGGAGCGAGGTTACCGTGGTGCGGCCATGTTGTGCGGAGGGATGAAGGACATATAATAAAGAAAGTAATGAGAATGAACGTGGTTGGTTATAAGGGTAGAGGAAGATCGAAGAAAGTGTGGATGGATTGTGTGAAAGATGACGTGAGTAACAAGAGTGTGAATTCAGATAGAGAGATATGGAAGAGAAGTAGATACTGTGCCGACCCCACATAGCTGGGAATAGGGCAGGAGGAAGAATACACTGCACTACATTGTGCTCGTCACGTTGGGACAAGATATTAAGTCTTGTTTTTTTTATTTTTTTTTCTATTGTCACGCCTTTTTCCCAGTAGGGGTAGGCAGAGGTGAATAAACACACACATTTCACCAGATGTGGTCAGATTAGGTTCCTTGTAACAGGGGGCGAGCCTGTTGCCACTTTATTGGGGCCACCACACAAACACACACACAAAGATGATGTCTGTGTGCGGGTTTCCTCACGATGTTTTCCTTCACCGTTTGTGTCTCGCTGTTGTAACTAAAGTTCACAAATGTACATAACTTAAATATTAACTCATTGGTACATGCCGAGGTTCGAACCCGCGACCTTCAGAATGAAAGCCGCTCGCTCTAACCATTAGGCCAGCGAGCTACGCTATACGATTAAGTCTTGTTCCGTCAGCAATTTCACTAGCTACAACTTCGATCTGGAACACAGTAATGTTTGCACACTACCATTGAGCGGCTGTAATAGTAACTGCGATGGTACCTACCTACCAAGACAGTCTCCGGCAACAGAGACCTATCACCAGTGATGAGTATAAAGAAAAATATTTATGTATTTATAGGCGATAGGAAATAGCACATCTTTAATATAAGCGATAATATTTCAAAGTAATGATAGTCGTATATAAAATGATTTTTTTTAATAGCTTAATAGTGGTTCTTGCCGTCAAGTATATTAGCAATCGGGTAAATGGAATTTCAAAAAAAAAAATTCTTATCATCTGCTGTGTATGTCAATCAGCAGCAGTGTGCGGATGTGCTCAGTGCCCGCGAATACAGTCCAAGGCCGCGAGTGCCGCGCGGTTGTTGACCGTCCCGAACGGTGCAAGGTCGGCGTTCGTTGCCCCGCCGCGGAAATAGAGCCGGTCCCGCGTGTGCACAGCTGATCCCGATCCCCATCCCCCCCACGGTTGTTCAACACACAATATCACGAAAACGGTGTTCATCATCATCATTTCTTTTTTTTGAAGTTGTGCATTTCTGTTTTTTGTGGAGTACCTTAATAATAGTTAATGACGTCTTTTACACATTTTTTATTACTTCTAAGTAAAATAGACAACCTGTATCAGTTTACAGGTGGTATAGGTCTCTGTTACCAGATACCGTCTAGTTAAGTATTACAGCAGCGACTAATTCTCCCGCCAAACATTAGTATGGAAAATATTATTGTGTTCCGGTTTGAAGGGAGCTGTAGCTCATATCATTACTGTGAAATGTGAATTAACATTTATATCTCAACGAACGCAATGTTGTGCGGTGTATGCCTTGCTGCGGTTTGTTTCTTTAAAATAATATTGACTATGTTACCGTTATCACTAGATTATAGTATATCGCGATCATTACATATATGTATAAATATATACATACAAGAAAAAAAGAATTGCACCCGATCCCAAAGAATAACCATAGACCGAAAAAGTACTCTCAATCTGACTCATCGTCTGTTCGAAGAAGGGGCACCTTGTCATGACGATGATATAAGAATTAAAATATATCTATCTCATCATAATCAGCTGATAGACGTCCACTCCACTGCTTGACATAGGCCACCACCACAGATCTCCACGTTTGTACAGGGTCATATGGGAGGATTTGGGCTATTTCCCACCACGCTGGCCAATGCGGGTGGGCGGGCGCCAGAGCCTCGTTGATTAGCAGGGTGTACCACGAGCAGGTGAGGTTGGTTGGGATCCCGTGAGTTGTTGTGCGGGAACCCTTACACCAATTCAATAAAATACATATTTATCTATGTATTTTATTAAATGTATAAAAGGAATGTAAAGTAGAATCGCTTTAATCAAAGTTAAAAGTTTCATATACAGACGATTCTCGTTCGAGCTCGCCCACGCTTGGAAAGTAGGGGATAAGGAAACTGTAATATCTTAAGATGTCGGCCTTTGCAGATAAAGTTGGCGGGAGCAGATGAATTGTTTGTACTCTCCGCAGTTGTAAAACTCAGCCCGAACTGGAACTTCATTACTCTGGAATTAAACGGAAGCGGAACTATCGACTACTGCTGCCCGCCGACGCAACTCAAACAATTGACTTTTTTAATGAAATCCATTATGAATTTTGTTTGAGTTCATTTAAATTTCAATTAGAAATAATGTTATGGTTTAAGGTATATTAAAAATGATCAAAAAATCATTCATTCGCATTATATCTGACCAGTAAGATGATATACACTGATGATATACACTGCACTGGTGCTGGGGGGCCGCCTAAGGTATCACCACAAGATTAAATAAGGTATTGCCAGATTAAATACATTGACGTAAGACTAGTTCATCATCATCATCAGCTGATAGATGTCCACTGTTGGATGGGATTTGTTCGCAAATCACGTGAAAACTAGTGAATGTGTCGACAGAGAAATATGACCAATAGCGGAATGATTTCTAGATAGGTATACGCTATTATTTTTTTTGGATTCCATACATCATCACTTTAATTCTGATTAACTTTTATAAACGTTTTTATTTTCGCGGTTGCTATAGTAACGGTTGTTATAGAAAGTCATTTGCGGTTACGTTTATCTCAAGGATATTTCATATAAAGTTAGAGTTGAAATCAATTAATTTCAAGTCTAATTTCCTATCGGTTTTAACAAAGCGGCCGAGTAACAGCTAGTATTAACTATATATATATGTATCTTTATTGAAATATATACACAATTCATACAAATAATACAACAGCAATGATATGGATCGATGTATTATTCAGTTGTGCATTTCGTATAAGACTACTTTTAGTCTAGGTTGCACCAATTTCTTTTTAAACCTATTACATTTTAAACGTAGCTATTGTGTGTGTGTGGGTATGTATGTATAATGTATTAAATCAGATATTATCATACCTCCGTATCTCGTAACCATTGCCGTGTACCCTCTAAATGGGATAAACCGGGAATGCCTTAGCGGACATAAATACACGCCCACACGCGCCCACGCCCTCCCGGACGGATACGGAAACCGTTTCATACTGTGGAAAGTATCATGTGATGTAAAGAATCCATACATCTTATCACAGCTTGAGAAATCCAACCGTGAATTTACTGTCGTGTTTATTGTAGTAATATGTTAAAATATGAAATACTTACTGATAGTTGATTTTGTTTGTTTGTTGTCTTCAGTTTTGTGTAAGTCATTGTGTATGCAGTGTATGGTTATGGCTTGAGACGATGTACTTTATATTTTTATGGTATTTTTATATCAGTGGAGGACATAAAATTTACATATATCGTCCACAGACTAACGTGAGTTGAGTTGGTAATTATTTTTTAATGAAAATGATTGTTTAAAAGGTACAGATAACGATGGTCATTCATCATCATTACAACCGAAGGACGTCCACTACTGGACATAGGTCTCATCAACATATGTTCTAGAAAGCATAAAATTGCGCTGTATCCAGGAACTCCCAGCGATTGTTTTAAAATCTGTTTACCTAGTGCGAAGTCTGCTAAAACTGAACATCCGGTGCTAGGCCGACTTTAAGCCAATTATCCCAGTGTCAGTCCATCAGTTTTAAGAGCTGCTCAGCCCATTGCCGCTAGAGCTTCCCGACTCGTAAGGTTATGTCGGTGATCATTCTTCTGCGGAACTCCTCATTTCTGATTTCATAACGCAGAGACAATCCAAGCATCGCCCTCTCCATCGCTGGCTGTGCGACCCTTAGCTTTCTCACGAGGCTCATATAATGATAGCCTTAGTTTCCCAATGATAGGTGTAGTTAGATAAAAATCGAACAGTTATCTAACAGTCGGAAGTAACTCTTCGAATGAACAAATTCAACTAAATCGGCTTAGCCTTTTGTGACCGACAAACACGAATACAATCTTCTTCTTAGCATTTGTCCCGTCTTATGAGAGGGTCTGTTTTCTTACTTCTTTCACTTCACTTCGCTCTATTTGAAACATCCTTTGTCACTACCCTCAGCTATCGCAAATTTGGTCTTCCTCTCCGCCGTTTGGGTATATTGAGACAGTGTTTTGTTGCATATGTATTCAGATGATCTACTTTTGACATGCCCATATCATCGCAGCTGGTTTTCCTGCAGTATGTCGGCGATATCACGTACTCCGAGGCCATCACACAAGTACTCATTGCGTATTTTATCGAGTCTCGTTACTCCGCCACATCCACCTCAATATTTTCATCTCGGCCACGTGAATGAAATGAACATGCCTTTTTGTCAATGCGACGGATTTACTATAAACTTGTTAAATATTACTCTACTTGATTAGACACTTAAAAATATAAATTTGAGTATTAATAAACTTCCGTATAGTTTAAATTTAGCCGTGTTCATTTCACATAGTAAGGGTCTACCGCACGGCGGCATTCACACTTAACCTCCTTTTCGTGAAAAAAAGTTTCCAGCTGACGCTGCAATCGCGTCGTGAAGGTTTTCACGCCTTTGGCTTGTTCCACTAATGAAGTCGGGAACGTCTTGAAAAAAAAATACAGTTTACAAAACAAGTCTGAATTGTGTCATGTAAAGCTATATACACAGAGAGAAATACCTTAATACTAATATAGTATTTGATGCTAAAAAGGCGGATCTTTGTCCTGAAAAGCAGCATCTTTCAGACTACATTACATTTTAGCTTAACAGTGGTCTAAACATTTTCTTATCCCCATTTCTCTTTTGGTAAGTGATGCGCCTGGTCTATAACGATGTGATGCTGGTTAGGATGATATACACTGTATCACGTTGCGCTGATCGCTTGACACATAAGATGTCCTGGTACCCCAGTAATTATACTAGCTATAGCGCCTTTAAACCGGTACATAGTTATATACATACTACAGTTTGACGGCGGAAATAGGTTTTGCGGTAGTACTTACTTAGACGGTCTCCGGCAACAGAGGCCTATCACCAATTCTTTTAATAAATTTTTTTTAGACCAGCTCATCATCATCATCAGTCGTTGGATGTCCACTGTTGGACATAAGCCTCTGCAACATCTCCACGCCAGCTCGTCGCTGGAGGTCCAAATCAACTTTATTATTTTCGTTCATTTCGCGAAAGCTGTTTCCACGTAACGAAATTTAAGTGGCACATATTTAAAAGGTCAAGTTGCGTCACGTTGGTGATAAAACCCTCGTTCATTGGATTAATCTCGATTTTAATTTTATATTAAAAATTGTTACCCTCTTCCCAAAGTGGGCGTATTATGAAAGCTCTTGCGTAAATTGAATTTTGTGTCCAAGGGTCCTTCAGTGTTATTTAAAATTCTGGACCGGTAACTTTGGGTGTACACTTTCATGTTACTGCCTATAAAAGCTTTTACTTAATTTTTTATACAATGTAATTAAACGTTCCCTCTCAATGGGGTTTCTTGAAGAATGACTATGCCCAGTTGTGGGCGTTATTCGGCTGATAAGAAGTTACATTGAATTTATATATGTGGAATTGTTAGCAATGTGACAGGTAGGATGTTTAATTGATATAATATACACTGCATATTTGCTCATCGCCTTAAGATATAAGGTTTAAGGTCTAGTTACTCTAATTATAATACTAGCTACTGCTTTCTTCAAACCGGAGCACGGTATTGTTTGCAAAATGTTTTAACTAGTGTCCCGCAAAAAATTTGTTAAAAGTTTTACAGAGAAATTTTTTGTTCAACTAATCGACGAGACGAGTGAGACATTAATCTGATTTTAATATGCTTGCCAATAGCATAGAGCTGGTTTGGGTGATATACACTGCATCACAATGTGCTCGTTGCCTTAACATATAAGATATTAAGTCTCATTACGCCTATAATTTAATAGCATCATCCTTCAAACTAAATCACAGCAAAGTTTGCACAGTTCTATATAGCGGCAAGAACGAGCTTGCAGCTTAACTAGACTACCTCAGGCAACAGAGACCAGGGAAAGCTAGAACTGTGACACACTGTTTGTCAATTCGTTCAATAAAAAAAAGCTCGTCAAATAAGCTTAGTATAGACTTTTCTCACGGCTCATCAATTCTCGCACAGCAAACAAAAGAGGCTTAGATTGACAGCGCCATTTGTGAACTGTCACACGCGGAGCTCGTACGGACACTCAGCCAGCCACATTACGTTACCTGTCCGTCCGCCTGTCACTCGATCAATAGCTAATCCACAATAATTACTTTTAATGGATCTGTCTTTGGGCATTAAAAGTTAACACAATGACAGGACAACATGAAACAGTTGTTAACACTGAGGTCTACTGTTCGAAACAGACCCCATGAATGGTGAAGTGTATATAGTGGCGGTATTCAGCACCCGTTTTGCTGGACGTAACACTCTCGCACTGCCTATGGGGAAGGAAATTTGTAGAATACATTCATAGTTATTTTTTATGTAACTAAGCGACGAGACGAGCCGGATGTTCAACTGGTGGTAAGTGATACGCTTGCTCAAAACAACTAGTTACGATGGTATGCACTGCACCACATTGCGCTCGTCGCATGAGACATATGTTAAGTCTCGTTACCCCAGTAATTACACTAGTTACAGCGCTTTTCAAACTGAAAGACAGTAATGTGCGCCACACTACTGTTTGGCGGCAGAAAATATGCTTTTTTTTTTAAATTAACGTGTGTAACAAAATGCTAACGGAACGCACACCCCGGAACCAATAGATGGGTACCGGGATAGTGTCGGGCTCCAACCGACTAAAAAGCTTCAAGCACCCCAGGAACCCTCTCCAAGGGGGGCGCCGGCCCGACGGCCTATGTCAGTCGCGGCGCCAAAAAATAGACCCTGCGGTTGTACCTACCTAGACGGTTTAAGGCGACAGAGAGAGAGTAATATCTTCACCAAATTTTGTGTATTTATATCTAATAGTCTTGGAGAAGTGATGATCCAATAAATCTCTGAATATCTCCTGTATATGGACATATGTTATTCATATGCAGCTTAAGTGTGTGTAAGTTTGTCGCCGAAAGCTTATTGGTTTGTTGGGTGACAGTACCAGCCAGCCAGTGGAGTGAAGTTGCCACGGTATTCAAATAGTCCATACTTCGCTGATACCATGCGTGCAATTACGATTGTTTAATTCAATTTCCATAACAATTAAACATTGATGATAATTAGATGATTTTAATGTAACGAGAACAGCAGTCAGTTCTGTTGACTGTCGGGCTTTTACTAGTACATTAATAAACGACCAAAAGCAGTAATATTTACTTCAATATAGGCAACAAATTAGCAGCTTCAGTTATTTTTGAATTGCAAATACAGTAGTAACAAAAGGTAAGCTATATCTTTATTATTCAAGTAGACACTAGGATAATAAAGATATAGAAACGACCGGAGCAAGCCGTATTTTCACACGTAAAGCCTTTAGATAATAGAATTCTGCGAACTAACCTTCAGATTTAGACTAATATTGTAAAGGTACTTATATTTCTTTATCTTTATAACGGAGGACGGGATTTCGACCTCCTCAGGTCTTTTCATCCATTTTATATTTTACTAATACAAGAAAGGTTTTTGATATAAAAAAAAAGTTTAGTACAAAAAATGAATACGCTGATTGAATGCTATTTGTTACAGAAACAAACTCTTACTGTTTTTCTATCAGTTTATATTACTTCACCTCGAGTACCACCAGGGTTTAGTCAATCATAACTGATAAGACTTTTTAACAGAACAACGGTACTGACGACAAACTGATAGGTGTCTGTTTCCGGAGACCGTTTAAGTAGGTTCACCCTATCTCTTATTTTTTTCGCCCTACAGTAGTATGCAGAAATTGTGGATGGATTGTGTGAAAAATTACGTGTGAAAGACGTGTGAATTCAAATATGACGGCTGATAGAGAGATATGGGAGAGAAGTACATACTGTGCCGACCCTCCATAGCTGGGAAAAGGGTAGGAGGAAGAAGAGTAGTATGCAGACATTATCGAGTTTCAGTTTAAAGAGCGTTGTAGTTAGTTAAATTACTGAAGTCATAACCTTAACAACACATATCTTAAGGCGAGGGGTACAATATCGTGCTGTATATAACATTCTAACTGGCATCACGTTGGTATGGGCAGATGTTCTATCAGATAAACGTCTCGCTCCTCTTTGGTTCGTCGAATAAGAATAAAGTCTTAGTTTTTTTGCGTCTACAATATTTGAACTCAATTTCACATAAGTGATAATCGAAAGGTTAATAATAAAGTGATCAGAAGGGTTCGATTCGTATAAATCAAATCACAGAAAAGTTATTTTGGTTATCGAAACTCGACAACTTACATCCCGGAATGGAACTAGAGACATTTTTCACGTAACCCAAGCTTTTGTAAATGTAAAAAGATTAAATGCTTTAAACGGGCGTGCCAAGTGTTGTACTGGGTATGTCCACAAGTAAAACCATTTCGGCGATACTTAAATCAGCCGTAACGTAACGAAACCACGCGAAATCACCTCGTTTTATGTGACTTAATAAAGAGCAAAGAAATAAAAACGATGTCCGTCGTATACCTTATGTGTTTCTCGGAACGATCCTTGCGAATGGACACCTAACAGCTTCAAATGCGGTGTCTACGTGCGTTTATATCGGATTGACCTGCATTCTTTACCACTAAGTCAATACGTATGTCCGAATGAATGATTATAAAGTGAAGTCACATTAGTTCTATAAACCATTTTATTTATTTAAACTTTTCTTACTCAATAAGAACAGAGAGGCGGACATAATGCCACAAGGCATTCTCTTCCAGCCAACCTATCGGGTTGTGAAGATAATAAAAAAAATATACATTAGAGTGAAAAAGAAATAACAAAACTAATAACAATACAAATACAAACATGAACATAAATATTATAAAATACTTAAAATTTTCTTATATAAAAACTACATACATATGTTGGTATAGCTGTATAAAAACTAGCTGTTCCCCGCCCGACAAATGACTTTCTATAGCAACTATTACTATAGCAATCGCATAAATTATTACCATCATCAGCAGATAGACGTCCACTACTGGACGTAAGCCTTTCTCAAAGATCTCCCCATCGATCGGTCCAACGCGAATGAACTCCTACGTAAATAGTACAAAAAGAAAACGTTTATAAAAGTCAGTTAGAAATGAATTGAAGGATCTATGAAATTAAAAAAAAAACCTATATGTTCTCGTCGATGTGTGCACTAATTATCAAGTGATTGGCGAACAAATGAAACCCATTTTTATTACATATAGATATATACAAATACGAGAAGATAGATATTCAGATTTGTAACCAACACTGTTAACGAGAATTATTCAAGATAATACTCCAATAGCTGATGCTTAAACAAGGCTTAAAGTATTTATAATGCTTGAATGTTCCACATTGTACCATTCAGCAGACTGATCGTCATCGATCTAAGTACTGTTGGAATGTGCTCCAGTTGCACAAATAGTAGATAGTTACCATTTTTCTCACTTGTTAAACTATTAATTTTCAAATACACTACAATTCTCCTGAAATCGTTTAATACCAACTCTTCTTCAACTCTTCGCTTTCCCATACCTTTTTTATCGCAGAGGAAATATCCTTAAAAGATACCTCGCTTCTAGGAGGGAGACAGGTTATGTGGGGGCTTCTACCCACTAAAACCCTCTCGGTGGTCTCCCTCAGTGCATTAGGACGGGCCCGAGGATTTCCTACGGAATGCACCAGTGCTCCAGTTTACTTTGGCTAAAACATCTCACGGAAGGGCGATGCCTTCCTTAGCACCCACGCTGTGCTCCTAAGGCTCGCTTATTGAGCTCTGAAGACCCCTACCCTCAAGGTTCACGAACCCGAGCACCCTTTCAGTCGCTTTGTACGATAGGCAGAGCGTATCTTAGTCCTATTCATAACAGCCCGAGACTACAGGACTTTTACTTTCCCGTACCTAATGGTCGAACGAGTCGAGACAGATCGCCTGCAAAACATTCTGACGTATATTCAGTGTTGCCATATTTGAAATGGTGCCAATTTATAATTAAGTAAGGTAGTGTTACCAACAGGTAATATATTTTATTACGTCTATAAGAATTTTCCTATGTAAAGACTCACCGAGTATAGGTCAGCCGAGGATTTTACAAAATTGTTTCCCCAAAGCAAGTAGCGGGGGTTGTTAATAACGGGAAGGGGGCTGCGATAAAATCAATAAAATTTCGTTTTTTTTTAAGTATTCTATTTATATACATTAATTTTTACTCGACAAAGTTAATGTGTGATAAAAAGCCATTTATCCATTACACTGGTCAATTGTACCACGATGGATACCACAGTAACGTTTACTGAGAGGAACCTCTAGAGTCCCAGCTGTGGGAAGTGTTACTGTTTACAATAATAAAAACGAGTATATTTCTCATTAACGTAGTTTCACACTGCGACCACGCTGTTCGTTATCTCTAGTGGTTCATTAGGCGACGCTGGCAACACAGGGTACAAAAGCTAGCTCCCACACTGGTGTGGCGCAGGTTAAACCCCATTCAGTACGAAAGAGGGGTTGCGTAATATAAATATAAACTACAAATATACGACTACTAATTGAGTCGAGTATTGATACCGGTAGTTATTGCTTTCTCTCATAAATGCCCCTTGCCTTTGTTTGACCAATGGTTAGAGGACGATTCTTGATCACAGAGATCAAAGAGATGCACATACTGTTCTCCGACGATCCGGTGAAGGCTGCGGGCAGCGCACAATCGATGGATGTAGAGATCTTTGGGGGAGGCCTATGTACAGCAATGGACGTCTATAGTCTGATAATGATGATGATGACACATACTGTTGGGACACAGTCATACCCTCACCGTGGGGGTAGGCCTGTGGGGATATAAATTGCCTGTTGAATAAAAAATATATAAAAGGTTTCTATCTATAGACACTCATCAATGATACCATAAGATCTAGATACTTGAAATTTGGTAGGAATGTTTGGTTCACCGAGTATAGGGCAGATAAGAATCTTACGATATTCTTTCCTCAAAGAGAACTGGTGGGGTTTTTCGGTCAGCAAACAACGGAAAACAGCAAGTTGTTGAATACGAAACAAACGGTATTGCTATTTCAATAAAACAGTTACTATTCTACACATATACGTAATGGTTTTTAATAAAATTGCTTTGATAGCTATTTTCAATAAAATTGTTATTTTATTACAACGTAGTTGTAATAGTTATAGATTTAACCAGTTTAAAAATGTTATTGTGATATATCTTCATACATTTTGCTGTAACTAACCGTCCGTTTAAGCAGTATCAACAAGCGCTTTCTTCCGGATGCCATTGAGGCATATGGACTCATGAAGGAAATGGAAATGGACAAATTGCTCACGGCTCATGGTGGATTTTTGGAGTACTTGTTTCGCTTCAAGTGCAAAAATAGTCCGGCATGTCTCTGCGACCCCTTACAAGAGGAAACGATCGTACACCCGATTGTGGAGTGCCCGGTGTTCGGAAGAAAGCGAGCTGACTTAGAAATAGAGTTAAACACAAAAATAGATATAAGAAAATTGAGTTATCTAATTAGCAATAAGGAAATTAGGAATAAGTTTCTAGAATACTGTAATAACGTTGCACAGAGAACTGTAAATATAAGCGTGTAAATTCATTAAAGCACTAATTATGTATGTAGACAAAAATTCTGACACGAGTCAGAAGATATTAGTATAAATAAAAAAAAAACCGTCCGTTTAATTATTTTGTGTATTTTGGTTAACACTGAAAGAATTTTCATAATAACGCTATGGTTTAACGTGAAAATATTTAATTATGCTGGCCGTTAGTTAACCTAGTTTAATAACCCTTTAAGCTGCTTCTGTGATAGCTTCACATCCGCAAGCAGCATTTTTATCTAAAATTTTGTTATTTCACGGAAACAATTCTAGAGAATGTGTCCTGTATTTCTACTATGTTATACCAAGTAACCAGTTTTAAAACATTGCTAGATTCTAATAGGGGGACCGGAAAGTAATGTCGTTTCTGCGCATGCCAATACTTGATTGTCATTTGTCAGCTCATTGTTTTGTTCAGAGGCGTACCAAAGACATTGTGAGGTTATAGTGATTTCTTTACTTATAGACAATTGAATTACAATTTTTTTTTGTAATTTTGGGTAAAATGGCCAGCCAAATACCAGAAGAGGTACACATCCGGCATTGCATGCTCTTTGAGTTTCGCAAGGGAAATAACGCAACAGTTGCTACCAAAAACATTTGCGATGTTTATCCAAATGCACTGGACATTCGTAAATGCCAAAGGTGGTTTTCCAAGTTCAAATCGGGTAATTTTGATCTTTCCGACTCGTATCGATCAGGAAGACCATCAGCGTTAGACAACGACGTGTTAAGGGCGGAAGTGGAAGCAAATCCGTGTCAGACGATCGAGGAATTGTCAAACAGTCTCAACAAACCTTGGTCGACCATCCAAGAACATTTGAAGCAGATTGGAAAAGTAAGCAGAGCAGGTGTTTGGGTCCCGCATAATCTGTCCGAACAGAATAAGGCTAACCGATCAATCACATGCAACTTATTGCTTCAACGACACAACACAGAAGCGTTTTTTGATCGCTTGATCACAGGAGATGAGAAATGGGTCCTGTATGATAACCCAAAACGCAAAAGGCAGTGGCTCTCTCCAAATGAAATCCCTCGGAGTACTGCTAAGCCAGGTTTACACCCCAAAAAAGCGCTTTTGTGTGTTTGGTGGAGTATTCGCGGCATTGTTCATTTTGAATTACTGAAACCTGGAGAAACTGTTACTGCAGACCTCTACAGCGAACAATTGCAGCGAGTCAATCAATCTTTAATTGAAAAGTGGCCAGCGATTGTCAACCGAAAAGGCGTCATTCTCCAACATGACAATGCAAGACCGCACTGCGCAAGGCGAACTCTAGAAAAAATTAATGAATTGGGGTGGGAGGTGCTGCCTCATCCACCATATTCGCCCGATGTTGCACCATCGGATTTCCACTTATTCCGAGCGCTGCAACACTTTTTAAGTGGCAAAACATTTGCAAATTTGGATGATATCCAAAATGCCATCTCTAGATATTTTGCCGAAAAACCAATTAATTTTTATCGATCAGGGATTGAAAATTTACTCACTAGATGGCAAAAGGTTATTGACAATGATGGGGAATACATCATTGATTAAAAATAAAGACTCGTTAAAAATGTATGTGTTTGTATTTAGCGTAAGAAAACGACATTACTTTCCGGTCCCCCTAATATATGCTGATTTTCTAAGTGTCTGCTGCATAAACACGTCTCAAAAATTAATAAGTGTTAAAAGATACTTTCTTAAAGCTTGGATATTTTTTTTTAATTATAAAAAAAACTTCGAACTTATATGAGATTTAGAAAAAGACAATGCCCCAAATAACCAAGTCCTTACTGCATAGAAATTACTTCTATAAAAAGCTCGTCACGAGACTCCGAATAATCGCCAATGAAGGCAAGAATAGTAGAAGAAGACTTACTTTACTGGTGGTAGGTCTCTGTTGCTGAAGACTATCTAGATGGATACCACCACAGTGCCTGTTCCTGCCGATAAAAAATAGTGTACAAACATTACTGTGTTCAGGATTGAAAGCAGTTGTAGCTCGTGTGATTTCTAGAGTAATGAGACACCACATTTTATGGCGACGAGCACAATGTGGCGCAATGTATATTATACTAACTAGCGCGTCATTGTAGTGGGCACGCGTAGAACTTACCATCAGGTGAATGTCCTGCTCGTCTGGTCGAATAAAAAAAAACGTAAAGGATTATTACATAAAAAGTTACAAGGGATCCCCGCACAATAACTCGAGAGACCCATGCCAAATTCACCTGTTCGTGCTGCATCTTGCTAATCTACAAAGGAGGCTCTGGCTTCCAACAACCCGCACTGCGCCAGCGTGGTGAGAAAAGGCCCAATTTCCCCCAATACAAACCTATACAAACGACGACCCCGTGCCTATCAGTTTTGCGGGCAGCACACAAGCCGATGTGGAGATCTTCGGCGAAGGCCCATGTCCAGCAGTGGATATCTAGCGGCTGATGATAAAAAATTATGGGTCAAAGTAACCTTGTCCCTTCATCGGTTAAAAACGCTTTCACTTCTTATCTCATGGTAATGAAATTGTACCTGTACCATAAGGTCAGGTTCGGTTTTTGTAAATGCCGCAGCGTTCCCTTGCCGATTTAATCGGTGAGCCGCGTCGCATTAATCTCCGGGTCATCATGTCGATGACTTATAACTCTGTTGCGTTATATAAGGTATAAGCCATATTTAATTTTTTTTCTGCTATAATGTTTCTGATAAAAAGGTCATTTGTCAAGTGTAATGATAATGTTATTGCCAATATAGTTAAAAACCTTGTTTGTACCTTACCCCCGGCTTATGTTTAGCACTGGTGGTAGATCTCTTACAGATTCTATATTTATCAAGGTTCATGTAACTTGCAACACTGTAGAGGATGTCCAATTTGCTGATGGAGTGTTTAAAATATTAGAGAAAAAGAGAGGTGTTGTTGCGTAAACATAGGATCAATATTCTAGACTTGGATGCCTTATTCATGGTGTTGTGTGAACAAGTCTGGGGCAGCAAATGATATTTTTGATATGTTGACCCACAGTATTAGCATCCTAAGTTTTTTGTTGTGTCTCTAAAGGATAAAAGCCACCAAAAAAAAGGGTCAATTAGTTTCAGGTACAAAGAAGAGAACAGATTTTTTTATTTAAGGCAGCGACGAAACGATAGTAAGTGATACTCTTGCCCATAACAACGTGGCTCTAGTAGATCTATCAATAAACAACTCTTGTAATGTTCCTTACTTTTGCTACTCAAGATTTTCTCCGACAAGGTGATAGTCAAGGTTATTTATCCTCTATGCTGACCGAGTGCGGGTTGGTGGATATAACATATCTTCGAAAGCTGTTGTTTATAGAACGTGTCGGTTTCCTCACGATATATCTTTCCGTTCAAGCTCATTGGGGATTGAAACTGTGATCTAGACGTATAGGTTGTACGATCGCTACACCAACTGATCTATACCAGCTTTGATACGTACACGAAGAGTTCATGTTGTAACTGCTCCAGAGTATACATCTCGTGGCATACTTTGTGTTCGTTTGTGAAAAAAAAATTGCATCGACTATAACAGTACGGAGCCGGTGCTTGAAAAGTAGTGAAAATAACAATAATGCCGGAATCGGGGTCGGAAACTGGTTCACGTTGACTCCAACGATTATACTCAGCCGGTGCGGGTTAATATAACTCTAGTTATTTTTACTGGGCGTTGTAAAGTAAACGAGTTGCTTCAATAAAACAAGTTTCTTTTATTTCTTTATGGCAAACTATATTTGTGTAATAATTTGTAATTTTTTTCTATATATATATCTCATATTAATTCAAGCTGGTAAGTAGGTCACCGTTGCCGATGACCGTCTAAGTAGGTACCACCGCATCTCATATTTCTGCCGGTAAATTGTAGTTTGCACACAATTACTGTATTCCGATTTTAAAGGTGTTATAGATAGTGAAATTACTTGGATAATATCTTATATTTCAAAACGACTAGCACAGTGTGAAGCTGTGTATATCATCTTAACTATCGCTAAGTGAACGCTCCTCTAGGCACGCTCGGATAAAAAATAGCTAGGAGTGATACTGTCTTTGTAAATAACAAGATAATGTTATAGTTTTTAGATGATAATCTTAGAAAAAAAAAACTTAGTTGTTTTATAGTTTGTATGTAGTAAGTGTTTTCCTTATCTCACACCCTTATTTATGGCGTAGAGACATGGCAACTTTCGGGCTGGTCCACCGAAAGTAACACAGCGAGCGATGGAAGGAGCTACGCTTTTCATTTCTCTAAGGGACCAAATCCGGAACGAGGAATTTCCACGGAGAACTTAATTTGTCGACGTAGCTCAAAATCTGCAAGCTGTAATGGCAGTGGACCGGCCATCTCTGTGGTGTCAGTGACGGCCGATGGGGGAGGAAAGTCTAGGAGTGGAGGCCGCGTACACCTCTTATGATATCGTTAGTCCATCTGGACTAACGATATCATAAGAGCGGTCGGAAGTGGGTGGATGCGAGAACCTGAGGATCACATTTGGTTGAAGACATTGGGGAAGCCCTATATCCAGCAGTAGATAAACAATGACTGATAATGATAATGATGGAATATTTTCGCTCCTTGACAGTTACGGTTAATTGTTACACCGCATAGTAACAGGTTGCATATTCCTGTCTCTATTCTCTGATGATTTACAGTCCTTGCTAGTCATTTCCATTTTCCTAGTGGATCGGAGAAGGAGTTTTAAATATTCGTATCTTTTTCCATTGGTTCATAGACTCATCGATCGCTATAAACCAAGACGTGACAGCAATATCTGATCACGTCACGTCTCGATCGCACGTTTGAATTTAGCATCCGACACCCTCGGACACTTGGGCAGCGTTTTATTTCGGACTTTATCGTTTCCTAATAGATTATTCAGATTTAGCCATCGGAAAGAATGTGAAATTGCTTTGATGATGTTTTTGATTACTATTTAAAATATTATGTTATTAAAAATACCGAAAAAGTTGGTAACGTCATAAGAAGCAGGTTATTAATTAGGAAACACTCCCTCAGCATTGTCGAAGTGATTAATGGAGATAAAGGTTATGTAATTTAATTATCAACTACAGCAAACATTTGATCAAGTACATGATTCATTCTCTACGGAAATATTGTATAAACGCTTATAGGAATTTATAGTGTGTTTATAAAAATATAATAATTAAAAATCTTCTGGATGCCATAGACTATATTACGAGAAACCGCATTTCATGCTAGCCACTCTTAAAATAAAAACAAGGCTTTCTACTAAAGTTTCAAGCAAATCCTAGATTATTCCAGATATATTGGTGGACAACTTAGATAGAAAAACCAGTGGTTAACTAGCAAAGTGGAAGAAAAAAGTTCTTGGAGCCGCAGCCTGATGCGTTAGTCTAATCAAATCTGTAACAAACTCGTCCCCACAGTCTCATGCTGCTCTCCTAGTAGCCGAAGATAGGATGTGATGGATGGAGGTAGTCGCAGCTCTCAGACATTAGGAATTTAAATTATATTATTGATAACCTACTGTGTTGTTATCCTATGTATCATACTGTAATTGTATTAAATTTGAAGAGATGCATCCACGTCACGCCATATTATCACAGCCATCCGAGCCTCTATTGTGTTCCACCCACGACATGTTACACTTAGAGAGTTACCGCTATCTATTCAAATTTTGGTACTTTGTACAAATAATACTGTGTTCCAATTTGAAGTACATTGTAGCTTCAATGGGGTATAAGGAGGCTCTTATACTCCTTATAAGCATAACAACTTACGGGACCTAAGCCTACATCTGCTCGTAGTGTATCCTGCTAATCAACAAACGAGGCTCTGACCCCCACCAATCTGCATTGGGTTAGCGTGGTGGGTAATGGCCCAAATCCCCCCAAATTAACCTCTACAAACGACGGTCTGTAGTGTCCGGCAGTAGCGACAGTGCTGACTGTAGAGTTTTTGGAAGGCCCATGTCCAGCAGTGGACGTCTGTCGGCAGACGATGATGTAGCTTATGAAATTGTTATTTCATGATAGTATTACGGCTGGCAGGATGATGGATTTACTGGAAGCAATTTTTTATTGCCGGAAACCTTCTTGGTAGGTTGCCTTTACACAGTAGCCAAACAGTACTATGCAAACATCACTGTCTTCCGGTTTGGAGAGAGTTGTGTCTAGTGAATTTACTGGGGTAAGAAGACTTAACATCTTACGCCTCAGGCGACGAGCGCTATATGGTGCAGTGTGTGCCATCCAAACTAGCGCCTCGTTATTACGGGTAGGCGTATTAATTATCATCAGATGAACGTCCCGTTCGCCTCGTTTCTTAACTAAATAAAAAAAAAAGTTGACGGTAGACGCACCGTCTTATGAACTAGATATGATGTAATTGAGAGAAATTCATAGGAGATTTGTCGTTTAAGAGAAATGCTCGTGTTTCAAATATTTTACGAATAAATACTTGATAAATTAACTTAAACGGGGATTTGAGTTCATCATCTTTATTATGAGTAAAGTTAATGATACGATTGTTTAATGTTTGGGGTTTCTCAGAGAGAATCGTGTCTAAGCGTCCGTGCTCGAATAATGGACTAAGATTTGGTACATTAACTCTGTTCCTAGAACTTCTTGATTATGATCGAGTCTATATGTAATTTTTTTTATTCTCTTTTTTTTTGTTTAGGATTGCGAGGCTTTTATCCCTTAATGATATGTCAGCCCAAAAGAATGAAAAAAAAGACAACACAAAAAAGTAGGGTGTATATCACGTGCTACTCCCAGACTTTGGTTCACACAACACCATGTGCAAGAACACAAAACACTGATATTTACACAATACTGTTTGTAGGCTACAACAGACGCTGCGATGGTACCTACCCTGACAGTCTCCAGACAAAAAAGTTCCACCATCATCTACATTTTCTTCCGACTCTAACCTTGTGGTGTCTCATAAAGAAAAGGGTACTTACCGTGCCGAAGCAGGTAATGTTTCTATGTAAGAAAATGTTATATGTTTGTTAATGTAAAAAGTAAACCATTAATATCTATCTATTTATGTATTAGGGGGACCGGAAAGTAATGTCGTTTTCTTACGCTAAATACAAACACATACATTTTTAACGAGTCTTTATTTTTAATCAATGATGTATTCCCCATCATTGTCAATAACCTTTTGCCATCTAGTGAGTAAATTTTCAATCCCTGATCGATAAAAATTAATTGGTTTTTCGGCAAAATATCTAGAGATGGCATTTTGGATATCATCCAAATTTGCAAATGTTTTGCCACTTAAAAAGTGTTGCAGCGCTCGGAATAAGTGGAAATCCGATGGTGCAACATCGGGCGAATATGGTGGATGAGGCAGCACCTCCCACCCCAATTCATTAATTTTTTCTAGAGTTCGCCTTGCGCAGTGCGGTCTTGCATTGTCATGTTGGAGAATGACGCCTTTTCGGTTGACAATCGCTGGCCACTTTTCAATTAAAGATTGATTGACTCGCTGCAATTGTTCGCTGTAGAGGTCTGCAGTAACAGTTTCTCCAGGTTTCAGTAATTCAAAATGAACAATGCCGCGAATACTCCACCAAACACACAAAAGCGCTTTTTTGGGGTGTAAACCTGGCTTAGCAGTACTCCGAGGGATTTCATTTGGAGAGAGCCACTGCCTTTTGCGTTTTGGGTTATCATACAGGACCCATTTCTCATCTCCTGTGATCAAGCGATCAAAAAACGCTTCTGTGTTGTGTCGTTGAAGCAATAAGTTGCATGTGATTGATCGGTTAGCCTTATTCTGTTCGGACAGATTATGCGGGACCCAAACACCTGCTCTGCTTACTTTTCCAATCTGCTTCAAATGTTCTTGGATGGTCGACCAAGGTTTGTTGAGACTGTTTGACAATTCCTCGATCGTCTGACACGGATTTGCTTCCACTTCCGCCCTTAACACGTCGTTGTCTAACGCTGATGGTCTTCCTGATCAATACGAGTCGGAAAGATCAAAATTACCCGATTTGAACTTGGAAAACCACCTTTGGCATTTACGAATGTCCAGTGCATTTGGATAAACATCGCAAATGTTTTTGGTAGCAACTGTTGCGTTATTTCCCTTGCGAAACTCAAAGAGCATGCAATGCCGGATGTGTACCTCTTCTGGTATTTGGCTGGCCATTTTACCCAAAATTACAAAAAAAAATTGTAATTCAATTGTCTATAAGTAAAGAAATCACTATAACCTCACAATGTCTTTGGTACGCCTCTGAACAAAACAATGAGCTGACAAATGACAATCAAGTATTGGCATGCGCAGAAACGACATTACTTTCCGGTCCCCCTATTACTTATCTGTCAGCTGTCTTCGTGACCGTAACCAGCATGTTCCGCTCACTGACTGACTTATAGAAAACCAATGTTCAACATCGATCGGCTGACATTATGATGAAGATCTGTAAAAGTATTTTAAAATATACCAAGTTAGTATTAAATCCAGTAGCCGCAATCCGAAAGAGAAATGCTAAGTACTGCAGTTGCCGCGATCCGGTTTCTTAATGCAATACCAAACAATGGAGGATAAGGTTTCATTGGAATAATGCTAACAAGTTACGAACAGCAGTTGCTTGCTGTTTCAGTAAAAGCGCAAACTAATAGCATCTATTAGAGTTGAGACATTCGGAAGCAGTACACGCAGACGTTAAAGTCAAATTCTGCCGCAAAGCCGTGATCCGGAAGTAGACGAAGTTGCGACTCGTAACTTGCAACTTGCTGCCACTACTTAAACGGCGTTCCCGCTCTTAACCCTATTAAGGTTTAAGCAAACATAATTACTTAGTTCAGTGTATATGTCACTTGATTTCGTGAAACGGAGAAAAGATTCATTAGTTGTGACGATCGGATATTTTTGGTTTCAAATTCTAGTTCAGGAAGTTTAGGAAAAAATGTTGTAGTGTCGTGTAGCTGTCTAGATATGTGTCGATAAGAATATGGTAAGGTAAGTTCTGACTGTCGTAAAAGCGTATTCGGGTTCGTGAGCATTTAAAGTTGGAGCTCTAATTGCCCACTAGGCGAGCCTGGAGTGGATGACAAATACGAGGTGGTCTCGTGTTTGTCCTCCACTGTGTTACGGCCCTCCTTGAAACATGCTTAGGCGTAGTGAAGAGAAGTACTGCTGCGTTCAGCAGAGCTCAACCATAGAGGTGATACATACAAACATACATATTATATATATCACGTCTCGTTCCCAGTGGCTACAAATCTCTTAAAGCCTAGTTTTTCCATCAAAAGCATGGTATTTTTCGAAGAATATTAGCCCACCTCCCCTTCGCAGTCTGACAATAAAAAGTGGGTAGTAGTAACCACCGTTGCATTTATTCCTGCTTTAGAATAGTGCGCAAACATAACTGTGGTTACAGTGACATTTACATAATAATAACTATAAACAGTTATTGCATTAACTGCTGAAATTACGCAAAAACTTAATGCTTTGCTCGTGTCAGCTTAGCTCAGATTAAAACCTACGCTGTTTAATTATAAACTTAATTAAAATGTAGCGCAGTAACCCACGTTAAATTGCTTGCATTAAATACACATTCTGATTGTACAGAGTATAAGGGGTGTCGCGCAACCCACGGAACCCAAGCCATCCTCACCTGCTCGTGGTGTCCTCTGCAGATCAACAAACGAGGCTCTGGCTTTCACTAACCCTCATTGCGCGTACGTGGTGGGTAATGGCCCAAATCCCCCCATATAAACCCCTACGAATAACGATCTTTGGGGGAGACCTATATCCAGCAATGGTTTATTATCCTATTTTCAAACTACCCTACTATTTTTTACGATAATTTCAGTAAGTTTTTACGCTAATGAAAGAAACAAATTTGAGTTCGACGCTGTTACATTTAATATAAAAGCTAAAATTCGAAATGATTGAGCTGTTTAATTTAATGAAGCTCAAACGTCCGAAGTGGAGTCATTTAAAGCGTACAACACACACATCCGATACTAATTTATTCACGATCCAGCCAATCGAGAACTGCTGTTACGAAATCGTCGTCTCAACGCGCGTCCGCCGATCGACCAGTGCGCGTAGAACCGCCGCTAGTTACGTGTTCGGTCCGACGAGGCGCCCGTGGGGGAGGTCAGGATGCGCTGGGCGGTGCGCGCTCCGGGCGGGAGCTCAGGGCGCAGCCTCCGCAGTATCGAGCGGCCGCGCCCGCTCCCACGTGCTCCATTCACCGTATAACCACGTGCGACAAGATAGTATTGCTAAAATAACCTGTAGTAGTAGTAGTACGTCGCTTGCATCGATTGTCTGATACACTAGGTCCGCCCATCTCATAGCTGTAGCATGGATGAATGACTATAGACTGTTGAAGTAATATATATCAGAAATTCATTAAATAAGAATTCCGAGTCCTTTTTGTAACACAATGACGGATTATTTTCGCCAGCACAGCTTCACGAGCTTTAATTGCAGTGGGAGGATGTAGCATCACAGCAGGGGATAAGGTGGTGGATATTATTCCTATGTACATATATCTGCGGTTAATAGTAAAGAAGGCTGATAACCGAGTATCTTCAAGGTAGTCTACAAATCCGCAACTACAGTTACTGATATACTTAATGTTGCTATATATATTAATCTATTGAACTTTTTAATATGACGTTTAGAATTTACCTTCGTAAGGATCAGTCCTCAACGTTGAAGCAAACAAACGCAGTAAACAAAGCGTTATCCTTACTATATAATATAAAAAGTACATACAAGGATTAGCCGTTGAATTTGTTAGTAACTTTTAATGTGTGTTGCAATTGATTTGTTTTTTTCTGCTCACGCAGTAGCAAGTGAACTATGTAGTGGTTGACGAGAGGGAAACCTATTTACCGAGTGCGCATGCGTCATCCCCGGAAAAACCGGGGCTACACCCGACCGCATTAATGCTAAACGCCGCTATGAAATACGGCTTTGTACTTTAATTAGAAACATACGGGCTTTCCTTTTTTTTAACTTGATTAGTACTAACTAATATGGGTGAGCGTTTGTTGAATGCGTTAATGATGGTGAGATCATTAAACTTTCGAAGTGTAGATATCTCATTAATTAACATGCACATCATAAACGTTTATTTATTACTTTAAGTAGTAATGAAGGATAATGTTTGCTGGTGGTAGGTCTCTTTTGCTGGAGATCGTGTAGGTAGGTACCAGCACAGCAAATATTGCAGCCGGCAGACTGCAAGTAGTGTGCAAAAATTACTGTGTTCCGGTTTGAAAAGCGCTGTTGCTATAGAAACAGGTGTAATGAGATTCAACGTCTCAGGCGACTAGCTCAATGAGGTGTAGTATATAACATCTTAACTAGTGTCAGTGTTGTCAACCCAACTGGGTTTTAATGGAGAAGAATACTACAGAAATCATAATAACGAAGAGAAACCTTGCATCAAAACTGTCCATACTTTTTTTACGAAGGGATATATACTTGGACAATGAAATAGCATCAAATCTGGACTATAATGACCTGCATGTGAGACTCTTGCAGCTAGCAGGTGAGCTCCGGTCCAGGGCAATTGGTTCACGCCGGGGCAAGGATGTAACCAATCAAGAGCGTGGCCAAGACTGAGGAGCGACGTCTAATTGAATGATCCACATACTAGATATCCAATTATTCTAGAATATCCACTGTCCCCTAACCGGCTCCCGCAACCAAACCGTTGGAAACTTTATTATATAATAAGTTAAAGTTCTTTGCAGTGTTAAAATTTGCAATAATAAATAATACTGTTTCGTCATCATCATCATCATCAGCCGATAGACGTCCACTGCTGGACATACAACATAAAGAATATTGTTTATGTAAATTTAATTATATATATTGCCAATCAATATGTACCATAGATGTGGTAAGAGTTGCGGGAAGCCCCTGCCAATGCAAGACCGATCGATGTGAAAATTTTTGGAGTAGCACTATGTCCAGTATTAGACGTCTATCGGCTGATGATGATGATGTACCATAGCAAACAATATAAATAAGGACAAGTGTATATATGCAGGAAATATCCAGAGAATCTTTGACTAATCAAAAGATCTCCGTAAACATTTAAAATATGTTAGAGATATTGCTTTTCGTTTATAGGTCAGCTAACAATGGTTATACAAAATTCCTTCCCGAGAGGGAGTTGCGGGCTTGTTAAGGCCCGCAAAGCGGGCGTGATGTTACCAGTTCGGATATATTGTGATGGTAGATAATATTATATTATAAGTAACATAGATATCACAACATTTTTTTTATAATATACTTTGCGCCGCAGTTTTATTAACAACCATTGTAGCTTCATCGAACTCGCGAATCTGGTGTCCGCAAGCTCCACGCATCCACCCAATCCCAATCGCCCTGTTGATGTCGTCGGTTCATCTGGAGGAAGAGGATCTCTCTGTGGGCTATCCTACCTTTGGCGTGTCTTAAAAGGCGATTAAAGAAGGAAATATCCAGGGAAAAGTCAGCATAATAGTTCTGCGATTATTACTAGCATACCCTATCATTGGGTTCTTCTGTCCGATGAATACGAATTCGCGCCGCCTAAAACCACAGCTGTTACTATCCTTCCCCTAACAATATTCCAAATAGTAACATCCTACATTACCTATTATTCCTGTGTATTTCGCAACATTCCTCTTAAAAAGTTTGCACTCCTCCCACATCTCCCTGTCTCTACCAATACCTTAGTGTCGCTAACTCCCAATGAACCACAAATACAACATTGATATAAGTTAAAGAATATAGTTACATAATGTTTATATAATAATAACATTATAAAAATAAAGCCCTGAATATCAAATATTAAAGAGCAGCCGAAAAAAACAATCTCTAAGTTTAAGTTTCTTGGGTTCCTCTTTTTTTATTACTGCAAGATGGTTAAGTGAACACCGCTATATAAAATTAATTTTATGTTATATCTTTAACTTACTAGACTAAATAACATTATTATTGGACAAGTGTTAGGGGGTCCCGCACAACTCACGGGGACCAAGCCAACCTCACCTGCTCGTGGTGCACCCTGCTGATCAAGAAACGAGGCTTTGGCTCCCATCGACCCGCATTGGGCCTGCGTGGTAGGAAATGGCCACAAATCCCCCCATATGGACTCCTACAAACAACGATCCCTAGTGCTCAGCAGTGCCGGATGCTACGCTGACTGCAGCGCCCGACCGATCGATGTGGAAATTTTTGGAGGAGGTCTATGTCCAGCAGTGGACTTTTATCAGCTGATGATGATAGATAAGTTTGATTTTATTTGGTATATTCCTTAAAGCTTTTTTGCTTGGTTCAATCATCTTTAATTGATTGTTTTTTTTGAAGGTAGCTCGCTGGTTAGAGCGTGCGGCTTTCATTCCGAAGGTCGCGGGTTCGAACCTCGGCATGTACCAATGACTTAATATTTAAGTTATGTGCATTTGTGAACTTTAGTTACAACAGCGAGATACAAACGGTGAAGGAACACATCGCGAGTAAACCCCGCACACTGGAATCATCTTTGTGTGCGTGTATGCGTGTGGTGGCCCCAATAAAGTGGCAACAGGCTCGCCCCCTGTTAAATTCCCATTTACAGAGGTCCCCCTCTGCCTACCCTTACTGGGAAAAAGGCGTGACAATATAAAAAAAAAATGTTTTTTTTGTCACTATAATTATTACATATACATCCTTTTGAAAGCCTTAAGTCAAAATATGTCAAAGTAAACATATATATGTATAACATTTAGTTTGTATAAAAAAAACTGCTTTAGTTGAAAAAAGCTAATCTATGCGGACGTTGTCATGATGGAGCTTATTTTGTTTGTTGACACATTGATGCCTTAAGCATGGCTTAAGGAGCGGCAAGTGTTCATATAACACTTGTTTTCTATATTAATGTTGGAATATTTAAAAGGTCATCATGATACTGGTGGTACAGCTGGAACAATTGGCGGTTAGGACTCTGTTTCCGGAGACCGTCATAAGTAGTGGAGGTAGATACCACCACTGCTTCTATAGTAGCCGATAAACAGTACTGCGCAGACATTATGATCTGCTTTCGAGGGTATTGTACTTAGTGTAATTATTAGGTTAACATAATTTAAATTTTGTTTTAAGGTGAGCACAAATGGTGATGTGTATATCATCTTTTCTGGCTCTACATTGTTACAAGCAAATTGTGATTATTAATCATCGTCATCGTTATCATCAGTCGAGAGACGTCCACTGCTGGACATATGCCTCCCCGAAAGATCTCCATGTTTTTATGAATTTATATGGGGGATATGAATCATTTCCCACCGTAGCAGCCAATTTATGTCCTTACCCTTGGGGCACAGACCTACCCTCAATATGAGAACGATTGAGCAATAGTCACCACGCGGGCTAATACAGATTGGTGACTTCCCCCACACCTTAGAATAAATTCTAATTCATGTGCAGGTATCCTCGCTATGTTTTCCACCGTTTTTTATTTCTCTGTTTAACTAAAGTTCACAAATGTACATAACATAAATAATAAAGTTATTCGTACATGCCGAGATGCGAACCCGCGACCTTCGTAACGAAGGCAGCACGCTGTAACCATCAGGCCAGCGAGCTACTTTTACCACTACGTGTCCACCACGCTGGCCCAATGCGGGCTGGCGGGAGCCAGAGACTTGTTTGTTGATTGCACCACGAGTAGGTGTAGTAGGTTGACTTGGGCTTCGTGAGTTGTTCTGCGGGACTCCTAACACGCCGGTTCAACCCTTACAGCCTGATTATCAATCAGCTAAAACTATTCCATATCACTATGTATCTATAAAAGAATAATAAGAGAAAGCAGCAGATATATTCATATGTATGTTTCCGTCCTTATCGCCTGGCATCTATAATGTATCATCTCATTGTCCCGTAATATATATTATGCCATGTAAATATCTTTTGTGTTCACGTTTACCTCGACCCAAGTGCTCCGAATCCCGCTGAACGTTCGGAGCGAGCAGCAGGGATCCGTAACAAAGGGCAGGCAATCACCACCGACGGCAATGCGTTCCACTAAACGTTTACAGGCGGACAATTGTCGGCGGTTTCGCGCGCCTTTTGTTGCCTATACATTATTGTGTCTTTTTATGTCGCCCACCGTACTCAATATGTCTTCGAAAGATGACTACCGTCTCACGAATTCTGTATAGATGCTTTGATTCTATTCATGTTACTTTCTGTTGTTGGTACAATTGCATCTGTGTGCTCATCATCATCAAGCGATTGTCATCATCTGATGAGGGTACTTGAAGAGGGTACTTAATGATTTAAGTACCCTCTTCAAATTGAAGTTTGGTGATCAACAGTTAGACGTCCAATACCGAAGACAGGTCCTGTCTTAACATACACTCCAAAACATAGCCTTGCTCTGTTTGAGTTCAGTGGCGCGTAATCCTTAATCTACTTTTAAGTTATTCACCATTAGTTATGATAGTGTAGAACTCCTCAAGATGCACTGCACAGAAAAATTTTGCACTTGTCTCCTTGAGATAAAGAAACCTGAGCGGTTTTTTTATTCACAAGCTATTGTGGAGTTTACTTAATGGGTGGTCAGCAAGAGACGAGAAGATGCTTTTTTCTGGCAGATACTTAACTAACTTAGAACTCACGCTACTACCAATAAACCACGCGGTTGCCATACTTTCTTGTATTTTATACTTATCATAAATTATAATAAAAGAGTAGGGAAAGGAAATAAAATACTTCCGTACCGACTTACCATGAGCAGGGGCGTACATCTTCATAAGCACTGCATATCATAACTCCTTTAATATATAAAAAATAATTTTTCTAGTTACTCAAAAAGTAAACTATACCGATTTTAAATTAGTAAGTTGATTTTTTAGTCTATACTTAAAAATTTGCCTACCTATACAAAGAAATTTCAGGTGAGGTGTGCATGCCTTGCCCGAAAATTTTGTGCACATTCTTGATCATGAGATAACTCTAACAAAGGTGAAGCACTTATATACTGTAAAATAACTTTTTCCCAAGCTGAAACGTGTTAAAAAATCATGTACATAATGTTACCTTATTACCGTTAAAGATCATCGTATTGCCAACGAGTAAATACATAGCTGGCGTGTAATTTAGACAGGCGATGTAATCGGAGATTTATTGGCAACTTAGTATCGCACGTAAACATATTTACCTAAGCGAAAATGAGTTTTGTTTACATTAGCAATAGATACCAGAATGCCGTACAGCTTTGCACCCGTAGGCGTACTATTGCTCGCTATTAAGTATAGGTTAGGAATCGGTTTTCGAGTTTCGGTATCGAGCTTAAAGAAAGGCTCGAGTGTTTTATGTATGTGCGTTAAGTAAGTATATTTGTTGCGGGGGCATTAACCTTTTATTCTATTAGTAGTGTTTTATGTATTTGTTTATTTGGTAATGTTCTTAAATATTTGTATGTTGTGATTGTAAAAAGGGTGGTGTGGTGGTAGAAAATCTTTAACTGACATTACGCTCGTTGCCTTGAGACAAAGATATTGTCCCATTATCCCATTTATTTCAGAAACTACAATGCCCTTTAAACCGGAACAGTAATGTTTGCAGAAATAGCCTCTGCGGTGGTAGACCTAGACGGCCTCCGGCAACAGAGGTCTCTTTGAGGAATTAGCTGGTGTCAATATTATATCATTGATACTATATAAAACGTATTAGTAAGTGGTGGTAAGTCTCTGTTGCTGCAGACCATCTAGGTAGACAACCACCACAGTTCCTATTTCACTCGCCAAATAGTATGATGTTAATAAATATTGCGTTTAAGTATGGAGCACGCTGTAGTAAGTGAAATTATTGGAGTAGCGAGATTCAACGTCTTATGTATCAAGGCGACGAACGCAATGTGGTGATGTGGACATCATCGCGATCCGTGCCATTTGTTTTGCCAGGTGAATCACTTATCTTCAGGAGAAAGCTTATACCTTCGTCAATTGAAAATAAAACATATATTCATTTCATATACATGTAACATCCATTGAATATAATATTCAAGTCCAAAATACAAGAGACTATGACTTGGGGTGTAAGGGTTTTCTGACAACAACTCACGGGATCTAAGCTAATCTCACCTGCTCGTGGTGCACTCTGTTAATCAACTCTGGCTCCCACCAACCCGCATTGGGCCAGCGTGATGGGAAACGGCGCAAGTCTGCCCATATGAATCTCTACCCGATTGAGGTGGAAATCCTTGGGGAGGTCTATATTCAACAGTGGACGTATAAGATGATAAAGACTAGAATCGATTTTATTTCATTTATCTAAGAACAATCTAGATTGTGTTATTATATAACAGCACGCTTTGTTTTTAAGAAAATATTACAATTTATGAAGAGACATACAAAATATTAATCAGTGAAGATGAGATCATGGATATCTGCGTACAGATAGACAGATTCAGGGTGAGGGGGAGAGAGAGTTCATGTCCGTGCAGGGTTAAGAAAAACGCGACCGTGCTGTAACCCTATTGTTACGTTATTGTGTTGCGAGCTTTGTTACGTAGTGAACAATGGCGCGCGAACCATTCGCCGATATGATTGATTGCAGCAGCACCATCAAACCGCACCGATTTAAAACCGTCCAACACTCGATCCTGATTGAACGTCAAAAATTATGTCACATGTCAATGGATTGTTACTTCATCATTTTATATACACCTTAAAATTTCACATGGTGTTGAGTTACAATAATGCGGTGCCTGGTGACGCTTGTCCAATACTCCGCCTCTGACATGCTAACTGCTGAAACCTTCCTATTGATCTTTCACCACAACGGTAACGAATGAAGAGAGAGAAGAAACTAGACAGACGGAATGGTGGTAATTATTCAGGAGTTCGGAAAAAACCGTACCAGCAACCAAACCTCGCAATATCCGTGCTAGAATGGTATTACAGAATTTTCGAAGCAAGGTAAACTTAGGTCTTAACACAGTTATGTTATTCTGATGAAAGGTCATTATCTTAATTAACTACTGAGCAGTAATATTTAAATCTTACTGTAAGTTGTGTCGTAGGAAGTTATCGTAATCGACCTGAAGACATGATCAGGAACACATTCACCTGGTGGTATATTGATACGTCTGTCCATAACTGTGCTCGTTGCCTGGGTCTTTGTTGCCGGATTGTTCTTTCTTCATTCTTTCAGATCTATATAAAATCATTTTCGAATGCAATTTTCAACTTAAGTTAGTAATCCCAATTAGTATTCTATAGTTTCAGTGTAAAGATAATATAGACATCGATCTAAATCTGATTGGAGTAAAATCTTCAACTTTCCTCCAAGTCTACCTGCCTTAAACAAGTTTAGTAACTGGTCACCGGGCCTGACGCAGTACTTTCCTTATTAGGTTGTACAGCTTTTTACGCTATCTAGTATCCTCGGTTTTGTTAAGGTGAGGTTGGGTTCAAATCCATATGATATGTATGCATTCAATGTATTCAATATGCCATCATAAGTTTCTGTTGCCGGAGGCTGTGTAGGTAGATATCACCGCAGCTTCTATTTCTACCGCCAAACAACACTGTGCTAACATTACTGTCATCCGGCTTAAAGGATCGTGTAGCTAGTGAAATTACTGGGTAAACGAGAGTTAATATTTCAACAATGGGGTCATCATTCATCATCTTCATATCAGTCGTCCACTGTTGGACACAGGCCTTCTTCAAATACTTCCACATCAATTGGTCCTGCGCTGCCCGCATCCAGCTGCTTCCAGCAACTTTCACTAGATCGTCGGACCACCTGGTGGTGGGCCTGCCCACACTGGTGTATATCATACCAATGACTATGTCGTTATGGGCATCTCGTCGTTTTGTCATATCTATATATGATTATAGATATACTTTAGAAATTACCACCAATGTAGAAACTCACCACACCTCTAGAACCATAAGGCATAATAAGGAGAGTAGTACCAAATTTGTAAGCATTATTAGTAGTACTTTGTTAAGAGATAGTCAAGTGTTTAACTATAATTATATTTTTTTAACTTCACAAAGAATAGCTTAAAGCATCTCATTACCATATATCAACCGGTTTGACGTATACGGACAGACAGACTCGGCGCTCGTTGGGTAACATGTGTTCACATGTGACACATCCCATGTGCCGGCGTAAATTGCTCCAGCCCCTCCGACCAACAGAAGCTGTGCCACTCCAACGACACATTTGAAGATTTGAACTGACACATTACTATCGTCGGTTCGGTCAAATAATGAAATTTCATTAACCATAATGTCATTTTAATATAAGAGTTTTAACTCTATCGAAGCTCAAGCAAAACCGTCTTACTCAATAAAGCTCGAGTTAAGAAAGCATTGGAAGTTGTAAAGTACGAAATGCATAATATTATAAACCGGTCGTGATAGGTCCCGGCAGCATTGCTAAAATATTGTGCAATATACACGAGTTGCATACATCCGGTTCGGCGACTGTGTACCGTGAACGTTTTATCCGTGTGATAGGCCCTCACATTGCTGAGAGCAATGGCTAATGATTGCTATAGCATACGTGTGAGGTCTTTGTAACTTGCAGACTTCGTTGATAATTTAGACGTTATTATAATTAATTGTGTTGTGACGGTAAATAAAAATATTTACGCCTACCCGCATATGGCCTACACGATGGATAAACAGCCTCCTGAAAAGCCACCAGTCCTATCAATGGGTACATTAAGATTCTGCTATGATTCAAGTACAGTTAAAATATTCACTGTACTTAAATAAGAAATTTAAATTTAGATGTATAACTCAAGTTAGTACAATCGTAGGTATAGTAAATATATCCTAAGATCTTTTTCCTTATGTACATCATACATGGAACGAATTTTGAGAAAGAATAATAGAAAAATGCATAGAAACAGAATAAAAGCGACGCTTTTGGAATTCTATAAGATGGTGCTTTACTTTGCGACAGTCTGTCTGCCCCCTTTTAATTAATATCTTAATTATGGTTATTAGGTATATACGATAATTTGAAAAGTTGAAAATATTTGATAATATCAATTACAGGATACCAAAGGCACTATATCCCAAATAAACCACTATAATATTGGATCAGAATCAGTAAATTCCATCATTAACATAGAAACTCAATTAATACTCTAAGTATGCTAATTAGTATGAGGAATTACCAAATTGTTAATATGTTATCACTATTAGATTATCTCATAGGCCTTTGTCAACACGTACTGCGAGCAGAATTTGCCCTAATTAGTACACTTGTAACATAGTGTTTACATAATCTATTACGAATAGCTAGCTAAGTATAAGTATTCGTAATACCTAAATGTGGTCTACAATCTGCCAATGGATTCTACTTCTTTATCAAGGAATAATTTTTCAATCTAATGATTGAATGTAAAACTATTCGTGTTTAGAAAGGTATATCTAGTTACTATCGTATAAACAGTTGACCTAGCCTAGCCTAGTCGCAGTTAGCCACAAGTGGCAATGGGCACGACACATCGCTCGAAGGACTGACAGCCCGTGGGGCACTAAGGTCGTCGAATGGCGACCGCGTACCGGAAGACGTAATGGTGGCAGGCTCCCCGCCAGGCTGTTGAAAGATCTGGTGAAGGTTGCGAGAAGCAGCTGGATACGGGCAGCGCATAATCGATCGGTGTGGAGATCTTTGGGAAACGCCTATATCCAGGAGTGGACGTCTGTCGGCTGATAATGACGATGACCATAAAATTAAATATACTTGGGGAAGTAAAAGGTAACCAATTCCCTTTGTCACAAAGAAAGGATTGTTCCATTAATATTCCAAATAACTGATCCTTGATTAGTGATAATAAACGTGGAGAAGATGGGTTTTGTAATCCAGATGAATGAATAATATGGTCAATATGAGGGAGTAATGGATTGAAAAAAGAGAGGAGTGAACATGATAGACGTTATTGAGGAAGTATTGGAGAAGAAGTGATTTACCTCGTTGCTAATGTTGACATGGACAGATGATGTGAAACTTGATAATTGCCATTTTACAAAAGCTTTATCCTTCTCTGATCAGGTTTCGCTCTTGCGACGTGGATATAAGATGCATAACTAAGTATTCTATGGAACTACCTATTGCTGGTATACGTATACGTCGTTCTTCCGGTTCATTATACCCAAATCGAGTTTTTGAACCGTACGGTCGCTTCTTTGTGGAGCTTTCAACTTGCCGTATGCTAACGAGAGAGCTTTTATAAATTACACGAAAGAACTCTACACTTCACTTGCATAGGTTTTTAATAATTGTCTTTTACTTTAAAGTATTTTTAAATGATCATTACATTTTTTTTATAGAAAAGGCGGGCAAAGGAGCGGACAGTTCAACTGGTGGAAAGTGATCACTGATCGCGGCTACGTGGTCGACCTTTAAGGAAATAATACGTTCTTTCCTTGAAGGCATATCTATTTTCGATAATATGAACTCTTTAAGGATTTTGGTATTATCAACATCAACGTAAAAGGAATTTCTTATTTCTTCTTGAAAAAATGTTAAAAGATGTTCAGCGACTTTAGTCTATGCAAAATATTTGGAAATATGTAACCGATTGTGTTAGTCCTAAAAATTAAAACTAAGCCTCTAACGCAATATGTTACTGTTAAAAATCACCTCATCGTTAAGATCGCGAGAGAAGAAATACGCGTACGTCTAATCATCATCATTTCAATCGATGATTATCCTAGTAAGGTCTAAACAATATGTTGTAATTAGAACGAAAGTTTCCAATACTGTAACTTTACCTTAACACATAGTGGTGATAAATATACTGTTGAAATTTAGAATTTCATGTAGTCCTAAAGGTGTTGGAAGTCATGTTAATATTTAACAATTTTTTTTTTTCGATGTAGCGACGGAACAAACTGCACAATCACCTGATGGTAAATGACACGGCCAACCCATAACAATATGACGCTGGTAAGAGTCATATACATAGCACCACATTACGCTCGTAGCTAGAAATTTTACTACTTCTAGCACCCTTCAAACCGGAATATAGTAATGTTTGAACACTGCTGCTTATTGGCAGAAATAGGCGCTACGGTTGTAAACTATCTGGTATTAATATTAAATTATTAATGTTACATAACAGTATTGGTAACTGGTGGTAGGTCTCTGATCCCAGAGATCGTTTAGGTACCTACCAATGTAGCTCATATTTCTGTTGCCAAGTAGTGCAAGCATTACTGTGTCCCGGATTGAAGGGAGTTATAGCTAGTGATATTACTGAGGTAACGAGACGTAACCTTCTATATCTCAAGGCGAGGAGCGCAAGGTGCTGACGTGTATACCATATAGGAAAGCGTACCTCACCATCAGGTGACCGTCCATTGGTCTCGTCGCATTGTAGAATAAAACAAATTAGACATTAAACAACAATCTGTTGTATAAATGTATACCGATAAACCTATCAAACGGTTCTAGCGGTGTTAAATTATTCATGGTCGTGCGGGCATTCCTGTCATCGGACGCGTTAGATCTCGCCGCGATGATTCAGCTGGCCGCAATTGTTTAACAAATAACAATTCAATACAAATTGTTTTTTTTTTTGCCCCACAGATGTGTTCCCGGTAGAATGAGCCATTAGTCATCCGGGTCATGGCGTCGTAGGCGCCGACGACGTTGCTTATTGCGGTGAGTGACTTGTTTTTAACTAACTTAACTAAACCTAACCTCTAAACAATAATTAGTTCTTGAAATATTTTCTTAGGGATTCCGCCAGCCAATAAAACTGATCGTCTTCCTATTTTCCTAAAATCTAATTATAATTCATTTGTGATACAAAAGACTCCCACCAACCAGTATTGGGCCAGCGTTGTAGGTCATTACCTACATACATATACCATATACCCACATCCACATGAACTCCTACAAACATAGAGATCTTTAGGGGAGGTCTATGTCCAGCTGTGGACGTCTATCGGCTGATGTTGGTGTGATGGTAAGAGGTTCCTATTCTGCCAATAAATTTCGTTTATTACTTCAATCATCATCCGATCATCCGATCATCCGGTCGTTCATCAACCAGACGGATCGATCAGGTTAAAGACTCGTCCTCTAAATTTTACATAGTCGTAATAGACGAGCTAGACATGAAGCGATGGAAGCAGATCGTTTGCTCCAGACGGCAACCCTAGCACTGATCAAAATCCTCAGACACGAGGGATTGACCCTAGAGAAAGATTACTTCGATATTAGTCCCTGCCTGTGGTAGAAGGCGACTAAAGGGTTTAGCAGTTTTACAGGCCTCGAGGGTGGGGCCCCTTATCGCTCAACAAGCGAACCTGCGTAGGACAAGGTATGGTACAGTGATGGTGGATAGGAGGGTTATGCTCCTCCTCAAAGACGTGGAACACAACGTGTTGGAGGGCACCGGTGCGGTCTATAAGACATCCCGCAGCCTTTCCGAATGCACTGATGCAGACCTCCGAGAGGGTTTTAGTAATTAAGAATTTCATAACCCCGACTACCTCCCAGGAGCAGGGTATCTTTCGAAGATTTCTCCCCTGAAACAAAAAAAAGTAGATAGTACCGAAGCTCCAATTTCTGCCGACAAACAGTACTGTGCAAACATTACCGTATTCCGATTCGAAAGGTGTTGTAGCTAGTAAAATGGCGGGTTTAATTGTCCTCCATACTTTGTCTTTAAGCGACGAGCATGATGTAATGCTATTATGTATATGATTCCAATTAGCGCTACTAAGTATTAGGCAGACATAATTTACAATCAGGAAAAAGTATCGCTCATGTTACCGCTTTGTTGGTTTTTAAAAATCTTTTATTCATTATTAATCTATTAACAAAGAGATATAGTAAATATGTATTGTTTTTGTTATAGAAAAAAAAATACTGATTGTAAATAAAACATTGAGCGCTGTCGGTGCTTATAATGTGGCACATTGCAAATGTTTAGCACAAATGTGGCGGACATTTGCACACAATATGTGCTCAGTTTTTGCGAGCACTTGTCTTAACGACGAAGAAATGATAATTCTGATGATATAATGTGTGCACAGCTACTACAGTTTCTGGGAGCGCAAACAGAATACTTTTATGGCGATTTTTACTTATGTGGTCGTCCTCGGCGTTTGGAGAAATCATGGGGTCTCCGTTCGGAACACAAGTGATACCATCTTAAGTAGCACCACGTTGCAGGACAGACATAGCACTTACCATCAAATGAACGTCACGGTCATCTCGTCGTTTCGTAGTATATAAATTATTGTGATGATGGTGGTTGGTTTCAGGCGGGTACAGTGAACCGTGGCGATGGTAGCGCCGGGCCTGTCCGACGAGTACACGCCGCCGCGGCTCTCGCGGCTGCTGCACTCGCTGCCCCACATCAACGTGACGCTGCATCGCGTCAACGACACCTTCGCACCCAACTCGCCCATATACCTCGAAGTGAGTAACCACTATTTATTATGACCATAGTGATTTTAATGCATAGATTTAGATTTGACTATATTCGTCACACACATATGCAGCTTAAGTGTGTGTCAGTTTGTCGCCGAAAGCTTATTGGTTTGTTGCGTAACAGTGCCAGCCAATCATATGCAGTATAAGTGTGTGTCAGTTTGTCGCAGATAGCTTAATGGTTTGTTGCGTGACAGTACCAGCCAATCATATGCAGTATAAGTGTGTGTCAGTTTGTCGCAGATAGCTTAATGGTTTGTTGCGTGACAGTACCAGCCAATCATATGCAGTATAAGTGTGTATCAGTTTGTCGCAGATAGCTTAATGGTTTGTTGTGTGACAGTACCAGCCAATCATATGCAGTATAAGTGTGTTTCAGTTTGTCGCAGATAGCTTAATGGTTTGTTGCGTGACAGTACCAGCCAATCATATGCAGTATAAGTGTGTGTCAGTTTGTCGCAGATAGCTTAATGGTTTGTTGCGTGACAGTACCAGCCAATCATATGCAGTATTAGTGTGTGTCAGTTTGTCGCAGATAGCTTAATGGTTTGTTGTGTGACAGTACCAGCCAATCATATGCAGTATAAGTGTGTGTCAGTTTGTCGCAGATAGCTTAATGGTTTGTTGCGTGACAGTACCAGCCAATCATATGCAGTATAAGTGTGTGTCAGTTTGTCGCAGATAGCTTAATGGTTTGTTGCGTGACAGTACCAGCCAATCATATGCAGTATAAGTGTGTCAATTTGTCGCAGATAGTTTAATGGTTTGTTGCGTGACAGTACCAGCCAATCATATGCAGTATAAGTGTGTGTCAGTTTGTCGCAGATAGCTTAATGGTTTGTTGTGTGACAGTACCAGCCAATCATATGCAGTATAAGTGTGTCAGTTTGTCGCAGATAGTTTAATAGTTTGTTGCGTGACAGTACCAGCCAATCATATGCAGTATAAGTGTGTCAGTTTGTCGCAGATAGTTTAATGGTTTGTTGCGTGACAGTACCAGCCAATCATATGCAGTTTAAGTGTGTGTCAGTTTGTCGCAGATAGCTTAATGGTTTGTTGTGTGACAGTACCAGCCAATCATATGCAGTATAAGTGTGTCAGTTTGTCGCAGATAGTTTAATGGTTTGTTGCGTGACAGTACCAGCCAATCATATGCAGTATAAGTGTGTCAGTTTGTCGCAGATGCCAGTGGAGTGAAGTTGGCACGGTATTCAAATAGTCCATACACACTGATACCATGCGTGCAATTATCATTGTTAAATTCAATTTCCATAACAATTAAACATTGGTAATAATTAAATAATTTTAATGTTACTAGAACAGCAGTCAATTCTGTTGACTGCCGGGCTTTTATTAGTATAAAGATAACTGTTTTAATTATCTGCTTTCACATATATGTACCGTGATTGTTTTATGATTTAGATGATTTTTATGGTGACATTTAGCCCCATTTTATTGGTTAACATAACCATTTACTCTGTTGGTCGAAATAACTATTTTATTGGTTAGGCGATATTAAATATAGACGGCAATTTACTATCAAGGGATGTAACGCAATAATATTTTTAATGCTCTAATTTATATCAAGATTTATGATATTTGGTTAGTGTTACGGATGACATATTCCAGCGCTGTCTGGTAGTAGGTCAGTTAACATATAAATGGTTTTACTCGCGGCAAGTCATCGTCTTCTATTGCTGCCGCCAAACATTAGTGTACAAAAATTACTGTGTTCCGATTTGAAGAGTATACAACGCCAGTGAAACTACCTGGGAGTGACGAGATTTAATATTTTATGTCAAAAGCAACGTGCACAATGATCCAGTGTAGCATCCTAATTAGCGCCACATCGTTATCAGCGGATGTATCAATTACCAGCAGATTGTTGAAGTTACTGCTGTAGATGGTTACGATTTTGATCAAAACTTTTTAAACTATTCAAAGTGAAATACATAACAAATCGCTTGTTATCATTTAATATCAACTCTTCTTCAATTCCTCGCTTTTCTGTAGCTAAAGCCCGAATGACTCGATACAGATCGACCGCAAAACATTCTGACGTATATGTAGTGCTACCATATTTGAAATGTCGGTAATCCGACGAACTGGTGAAGGTTGCGGGAAGCAGCTAGATGCGATCAGCTTAGGATCGATCGATGTGGAGATCATTGGAGGAAGCCTATGTCCAGCAGTGTACGTCTGTCCGTTGATAATGACCTACTTCAAATTCAACTTGTTCCTATTATTTTCTGATAACACTAATAAGACGAACGTCCCGTCAAAATACAATTGGCTTGTATTTATTGACAGTCGACACAAAACGATAATGTTGCGGTAGGTATAAGTTGAGTGTGGTAGACAGCCTGATAAAAAAATCGTCACCACAGTTTTCAACTTCCTTACATGTGGACACCGAATTAAACCGCATGGATGAAGTTGATTGAACAATGGACTTTTTAAAAGTAAGCTGTTATCCACTCTCATATATATTACATAGATTTAAGCAACATAGAGAGGCCTCCCATAAGGTGGATCAATAATCTGGTTACAATCGTAGGTACCCACTGGACGCGAGCAACGTGGGACCGATCGATGTGGGGATCTTTGGGGGTGGCCTATGTCTAGCTGTGGAAGTCTATCGGCTGATGATGAAGCAACTTAAACTTTCCTTCAAAAACATGTATGTTTAAATAACGTTATAATTGCTGTTTCTGTGTGTTGAATGTAGTTAGACGGCGGATACAGCAGTCTCGTTGGTGCCACCTTTCCAGATAGTCTCCGGCGACGGAGACTTGCAACCAGTAAAATCATATGATGCTTGGAGCCGTGATAATGTACTTTGATGAAACTTAAAAGTTTATAATTTATATTAAGATACATCATCATCATCAGCCGATAGAGGTCCACTGCTGGACATAGGCCTTCCCCAATGATATCCACATCGGTCTGTCTCGCGTTGCTCGCATCCAATGGGTTCTCGTGACTCTCACCAGATCGTCAGCCCACCTTGTGGGAGGTCTTCTAACACCACGTCTCCCCTATCGGCCATCGGTTCTTCGAGTAAGTTGGCCCTGCCCTGATTATTATACGGTTTAATGTAATTGTAAGTTGAGATAAGTTGTATGTAACCCCCGGTTTCCTGTCACGTGAACGGAAAATAAGTAAACTAATTTAAGTTGAGAATTGGTTCCGCTGCTTACGTCCGGTTTAATTTAAACTGAACATGAAACTTTATTAAAACGATCCGCTGACACTGCGAATGATAATTGACTACATGGTCTATATTGTAACTGTGTTAGGCAGGTTGTTTGCCATTTTTTTATTGGTGGTAGGTCTCTGTTGCCGGATACCGTCTAGACAGGTACCATCGCAGCGCTTATTTCTGCCGCCGTTGTGATATTTGTACACTGTTCCGGTTTGATTGGCGCTGCAGCTAGTGAAATTACTGGGGTAATGAGACTTAACATTTTATGTCTTACGACGAACACAATGTGGCGTAGTGTATACCATCCTAACTAGTGTCACGTTGTTATGGGCAGGCGTATCATTTACTATTAGGTCAACGTCTTTTTCTTGTCGTCGCTTCATTGAATAAAAGAAAAGCTATGATCTTTAAATAAAATTTGAGTTCCATAGCTTTTGATAGAGTTTGAGATGCGATAGATTTTTTAAAATCAATCGGTTCTCAAACTCGTGTATTGTGTGTGCTTTTTTCTTTAGTAACTCTATGAGTAAAGCCTTCTTAAGGATTGTCAGAGTAAAATTTTTTAATGATTATTGATAATAAAGGGTGCAAGGGTCCCGTAGAACTCACTAGACCCAAGCCAACTTCACCTGCTCGTGATGCACCCTGCTAAATAAAAAACGATGCTCTAGCTCTCATCAACCTGCATTGAGCCAGCCACCCTCTATTCCCCCATATGAACTTCTACAAACGTGGAGATCTTAGAGGGAGCTCTATATCCAGTAGTGATTGCCTATGGGCTGATGATGTTGACGATTGAAAATATCACCAACTTAATTTAGAACAAAATGTTTTAAGAAATAAAAATATCTGACCTTTTCCTTATTTTCTTATACACTGGTGCTTCATGATGGGTACTACAGATGTTTGAACGTATTTGAGAAAATTAAAAGCGAGTATGAGAGAATCATTATTGCGAGGTTTAGAGTAAGTGGGATAAAAGTAGTCCCGTGAGTAAAAACAAGTTTTATCAGAAACTACTTGCTGTGATTGCGCGCTTGGCACTTGTATCCAGGTCGTGGTGACGCAAACAATTGAATTGTTTACAAATATCGCACTCGGGTCTGGTTTTGATATTATCATCGGTGAGCTGGTCAGCAATGAGGTTTGCTTGACATATTAAATACTACATACATACATTTATGTCCTGAGTTATATATATAAATATATAACTCGGGTAACTGCTTGTGTGGATTATGCCTGTCTTACTGGAGACTCTACAGTCTAAGATGCTTTCTAAGTAATCGGAGATAGAACGAGATGGCGAAACACCATGAGGACGAGAGTGATTGCTGGAGGTATTCACGACTGTCAGATATGAAGAATACGATTTATGGAGGAGTAACTATTGCCGAAGGGAATATTTTACGTCTCATTGCGACCAGTATAATGTGGAGTATCATATTAACTAGCTCCACAGATTGTTATGGTTAGGGCTATAGGTAAATAACTTGTCGCTTCGATGTTAAGAAAAAATTGTATATATAGGAAAATGTAAGTGTTGTTTTTAAATGTAGAAGCTATATACCAGAAAATTCGTTTAACCTGTAAATAAACGTGTTTATATCCCAAACTGGGACAGTTAGCTCATGTAAAAGTTTTTAATAATCTTATGAAAGGCTGTGATTTATAACAAAATAATGGATTTTTAATGGATAATCTATGACGTCACTTAATACCGCAAGCGTTGACAAAGCGAGAGGCTTTGCTTAGTGACGGAGAATAACCACTTGATCGCTTAAGAGGAAGCTAGCACTTCACTTTACTCCTGTAATCTTTTCCGATCTGCACTGGTTTACATTTTATACAAATTTTTTTTTATCATAAACAGTTTTCTTGAGTTCCTGATGGTGTTCGGAGTTGGCTAATTTGTTATGTCCTGAAAAGTTTGTAGTAATTGATATTTCCTCACAATGTTTTTGGTATAAAATATCACCAAGATTCAATAAAAGCTTAAGGTGTAGAAATTAGCTTTTAATTTTTAACAAGGGACTGGTGGTAGGTCCCTATTGCCGGAGACCGTCTAGGTAGGTGTACCATCGCAGCTCATATTTCTGTTCCCAAATAGTACTATGCAAAAATTAATTTGCTCTAGTTTAGAGGGCGCTGTTGCTAGTGAAATTACTTGGGTAACGAGTCTCAACTATATCTTAAGCCGACGAATGTCCAATGTCGTGCAGTGTAGTTCATCCTAAACAACGCCATGACTTTATAGGCAGGGGTTTACTTACCATCGGGTGAATGTCTCGTTCCACTCGATGCTTCGTTTAATAAAATAAGGTATACCCTTTTCTTACAAATATCAACTCTACGGCTTAAGAGTCTCTCCTAAGTAATTGTTTAAGAAAATCTGCGAATATATTAAAGGGAAACATTTATTTGATTATTTTAACTTTACGGTTGAATTTTCTCAAATTGATGATCAAACGTAAAATAAGCACTAGATGTAAAATACAATTTTTTTTTATATTATCACGCCTTTTTCCCAGTAGGGGTAGGCAGAGGTGAATAAACATCCACATTTCGCCAGATGTGGTCAGATTAGGTTCCTTGTAACAGGGGGCGAGCCTGTTGCTACTTTATTGGGGCCACCACACGCACACAAAGATGATTTCAGTGTAAATTGTAAACACAGTAATTTGCTGTTGTAACTAAAGTTTACAAATGTACATAACTTAAATATTAAGTCATCGGTACGTGTCGATATTCAAACCCGCGACCATCGGAATAAAAGCCGCACGCTCTAACCATTGGGCCAGCGAGCTACTCTACTAGTATACTATTTATCTATCAAAATTAAAAAAATACTCTTCGAAATGAATTATTCTTCGTGGTGTCGGCTATAAACATATGTTGTCTCATTTCCACAGAGCTTGGGCATCTTGGGCTCCATACCTGGCGCCTGGCTAATCCTCACTCTCACAGTCCTGCTTATATATCTGCTGACGAGATGCTGCGACAGGAAGCAGCGGCCGCCCAGGAGTATCATTGCACTCAAGGTATGCCCACTTTTATTTTGATTTACCGTTTGTATAAATGAATCACATTGAAATGTGTATGATTGAATTGAGAAATACTATTGTTATACTAAACAACAAGAGGAGTATGAGGTTCCCCTGATGGTGAGAGATATGTAGTACATTCGTAAGTCGTCTTGAGACAAAAGAAATCAAGTCTCCTTACACCAATTTTACTAGAGCCAAACCGGAACGCAACAATTTTTATAAACAACTGCTTAGCGGATGAGGTCGAGACGTTTCATAAGTTTAGTTCACTGGTGGTAGTAGTAGAATACTGTGTTGCTATATGCAGTTTAAGTACATCGCTGCAGTCTCCTATTCGTACAACTAGTGTCTCATCCGAAAGCATTGTTGGTTGCAACTGGTGTTTGTAAAGTTGAAGATTATACTCTACATTGCTTTATAGATTAGATTGATAATAGATATACATTGCTCTCCGTATGGCAGACGGATTAGAATGTCCCCACCGCTATACTACCTTTGGCTTGTAACAGACGATTAAATAAGGAAAAATCCAGGGAAAGGTCAGCATAATATCTCTGCGACCATTACTAGTATACCCTTTACCGCCGCCCATTCACCTGCGTCTCCAGCTAACAGCTGTTAATATTCTTCCTCCAACAATATTCCAAATAGTAACATCCTACATTACCCGTTATTCCTGTGTATTTCGCAAGATTCCTCTCAAAATAATGCATTCCTCCCATATCTCCCTATGCCTACCGATACCTTACAGTAGCCAACCCGGATGCCCAGCATGGTGACTTATAGGCAATACTCCCAATGAACAGGAAACACAAATTACGGCCCCCAGTACCCGGCAGCCTCGCTCGCTATTCTTGATCAAGGTGGCGGTCTTCCTTTTTAGAAAAATTGTAATAGTAGGTTACAATAAATATAGTTAGGGTTAAGACGAAATTAAATGCATTGAAAGTCTTCCGATACTTTTATGGAAATATATATATATATATATATCTTGAACACACAAAGCTGCATCTGCCTCCGTGTTATGATGCTGTCGGTTGTGATATTTCATTCGGCATCTCTATTTAAAAACTGTTAATATAATCAAATCATTTCTCACGGATCGCCGAATGATGTAATATACATGTGTGGGTACTGCGGCCAATACTCTTGGGTAAAAAGAGGACATTCTTAACATTATATTTATTTGTATATTCAACTACAGCTGTTTCTCACCCACTTTGCTGGCCATAATGTAGAATTAGATTTGACAATAATTCCGAAATATTCCCCCTTGCCGTTATTAACACCCTCGCAACTCCACTGGGAAATGAATTTTGTAAAATCCACTCTCAGCTGATTTCTAAACGGCAGAAGCATTATCTCTAACAATTTTTTAGAGTTTACGTCTTATAGCTTCGGAGATTTTGTGATGAATCAATAAATCTGGATATCTTCGATCACCACGCGATTAAATCAACAGATATTTTAGAAGTTAATAACGTCTTGCATCATCAATTCCTCTTTTTACTAAAACAGGATATTCAAGAACTATAAAAAATTTACATTATTACCATTTGAAATAAGTTTTGGCTATAAACGGATATTAGCAATGAGAGTAGATATATATTTATATAAAATTTTACAGTAAGGTCTATTACAACGTCACTTAGCTTAGAATTTTGCAAACATTACTTGTTTTTGGATTAATGAGACAGGTATTGAAATTACTGACGTATATGTTTTGAAATGTAATCAGAAAACGTTCTCAGTTAGAGTTTATATTAAAGGGAATCTTACTAATACTTTAATAATTATAAAAAAAAAACGTCCGGGAATGTACTGTACTGATGGTGAGTCAAGTGATAAACACCATTTGCATCGCGCTGCCCGGCGGATCGTTTCATATTTTGTTTTTTCTACGGCCGCGGTCTGTGTCAGTTAACCTATTGTTGTGTCTGCGACCTTCTTATTTAAGACGCGCAGTAGTCTCTTATTATTATTTCAATGAATAGAAAACGCAATATGTTTTTAAAACTAGTACTATCGGCTTCGTCATATTGTCGTAATGTACCACATTGAATCGTTAGTTATCGTAAAAGATATTTGTATGATAATGGGACGTTGAATTCGATCGGCTGTACTTTGAGTTTATACTGCCACAAATATTTCATGTATTAGTTTCTTTCATATATTCACCCTTAACCTATATGTCAGTCCCAACTATCATTTTCAATCGCACAGCATTTATGAGGTTCAGACGAAAAATTTCCTGTCCATGTAACACGCTAAACGAAATTTTCTTCAATAACAAAATTCAATACCTAGTGAAGATTCCCTACACTACTGGTAGGTCTCTCTTTCCGAAGACCATGTAGATAAGTACGACCGCAGAGTATTACTGATAAATGGGGTGGAGACCTATATTCTTGTTGTTGATCGGGCTGGAAGCCACAGGGGCTCTTACAGCTCATCTGACACTGGGCTCGTGGACCCGGATCCACGGCCTGAAGTTTCTAAAAACTAAAATGCGCTACGCGGGATGTAGCTGTCTGGCGGATGATTCTGTATTGTGTGTGTCTGGTTCTTGTTGTGCTTTATCTGGCGATTCTACTCGGTCGTCGAGGCCGGGCGCAGGCCCGTTCCCCGACTACCTTCGCCTGTATCGGAATCTCTGGGCGGTGAGGACCGCCCACGATCGCGAGTGTACTTAGTGTACGCGGTGTGTGAGTAAGGGGTGGAGAGTTCTAGCTCCACCCCAAGACGCGGTCTCATCAAGGTAAGCCGATAAGAGTCCGGCGTAGCCCTTCTTTTACCTCCACAACGGAAGATTATCCAATGCAGGATTTCTCAAATAGAAAAAAGGTACCATCACAGCTTCCATTTTTGCCTTTAAACAGTAGTGTGCATATATTACTGAGTTCCGGTTTGAAAGAGACAGTGGAACTATTGATGTAACGAGACTTGTTTGTTTGTTGTTGCTTTGAGTTTCGAGTAGGCGAAGCCATAGTGGTGAAGTGTATGTCATATGTACTGTAAACTGGTGATGGATATATCACTGGATTCTTCTATAACATCAGTTCAATATTAAGTCTAAAAGTATTGTATTAAAAAATTAAGTATGGCATCAATTAAATACAAACCATTGTTAAAATATTTGCTATAATTAAAAATAGTAATTATTGAGCAAATCCTATGTGTAGCTTTGTGCACATACTCGTACACATCATCATCATCAGCCGATGGACGTCCACTACTGGACATAGGTCTTCACCAAATATCTCCAGATACAGTCAGCGTGGTCTTCGGTACCGCTGGGCACTAGGTGTTGTATGTGCGGATTCATATGGAGGTATTTGGACAATTTCCCATCACGCTGGCCCAATGCGGGTTGGCGGGAAACATACAATGCATACATGTGGATTTTGTAATAAATTTTTCACTCTGGAATGAGGGGTAAGGTCGAATCGCTCACGAGTAGTGTATGCCACTTAACCCTCTACAATTGTCCCAAATACATTAATCAGAGTTACAGTATGTTCTACAGATTGCCTTCGCTCCGTGCATATGAATATATATGACCGGATAGTTATACAGTTCAGGTGACCTACATCGATTGCACTGGAGCTGTGACTACATATGACTATTACTGCATATCGAGAATTTAGTTTATATTAATAGTTGTTTGTGCAGAAGTTGAAATAAAATGTCGTTGAATTGTGAAATACTGGATGACCATAAAACGACTGAACGATAGAAATTTTTGTGTTTTAACTTAGTCTCTAAAGTTTTTAGTTATTTCATTATCATCCGATAGAAGTCTACTGCTGGATATAGGCCTCCCACAAAGATTCGCACATCGATCGGTCCTGGGCTCTCGCATCCAGCGATCTTACGTCATTTGTAGGGATTCTTATGGGGATATGGGCTATTACCCACCACGTTGGTCCAATGCTGGTTGGTGGGAGCCAGAGCCTTGTTTGTTGATTAGCAGGGTGCACCACGATAAGATGACATTAGCTTGGGTCCCGCCTTTAGTTATTTAATGTCCAATTTAAACTTTGGTGGAAACTTTTGTGTAATATTTTTTTTAATTAACTGATGTGATTTATAAATTTCGTTGTTACATGGTTTCAGATAACTCTGATGATACTATCGGTGCTGTGTTGCGGAGCTATCGGTGTCGGCCTGTTCGGCAACGATGACCTGCACAATGCGATGCTGCAGAGCATTCAGGCGGGCAACCAGCTTGCTGGCCTCGTTAACACTGTCAAAAATCAGGTATGCTGAAGATTAATTTAATATCTTCTTGTATTAAATTTGTCTTAACGAAGAGCATCCAAGTAAGTTTTTTTTCTTCAACAGAAGTTTATAATTATTACTGTGCTCTAGTTTGATGGCGTATTAGTTTAGTATCTAACATCACAGTGTAAATTAAAATTTTAATGTCAATGACAATAACAGAAAATTATTATTTCAGGAGTTACATCATAAAAACTTCACCTTTTTTATGATGTAACTCCTGAAATAATAATTCGGTCATTGGTTAAATAGTTACATAAAATTATTTGATTCTCTATTACAGTCGAGTATCCTGGAGGAGGCGATGGGCTCGCGTGCGCGTGCGCCGCTCGCCCGGCTCGCCGACGCGCTGGACGCGCCGATCGCGAACCAGACCGCGCTGGGCACGCTGCTGCGCGCGCTGTCGGCGCTGCGCAACAACGCGAGCGCGGCCGCCTCCGCAGCGGACAACCTGCGCCGCCCGCTCGCCGCGCTCAACCTCGACGCGGTCATGAAGGTGAACTGTCTTACAATATTCAAATGGCTGCAGAGTCCGTGAAACAAAATTGTACCTAAGAATAAATTCAACGAAGAATATTAAAATTTACTGATTCAATCTTGAATACTAAAATACTATTATACAACAGTTACCTCCTTGCCTATGGTTGCGTTATAGTTGCGAAAGTCTAAAGGCATTTTACGTGTCCATACTGAAATTTTAAAATAAAACATAACATTAAAATTTAACTAAATAACATAATAATAAAATGCACAAAATAAAAAATCACAAATATAATTTATGTCTTTGTGTTCACGAACAATCGGAAATAACATTTACGCTACATCAATACTCCTCTCTCACCTGCTCGTGATGCATCCTGCTATTGGGGAGCTATGGGAGCTATGGGAAATAGCTCAAATCCCACCATATGAACCCTTACCAACGACTGGCCTTAGTACCCGCCAGTACCGAAGGCCTAGCTGACTGGATGCGGGCAGCGTAGGCTGTAGCCGCGAGGCCTATGTCTAGCTGTGAACGTCTATCGGCTGATGAGGATGAATCAATATTTTTTAATTGGAAATAGTACACTAGTACTGTAGTTTAATGGGGCATGCTTTATACGTGACAGCGTGCCTGGGTGTGGGAGGCGGCGCGGTGGGCGGGCGGCATGGCGGGCTGGTGCTGCGGCGGCGCGGTGTGTGTGGCGCTGCTGGCTGCCGCCGCGAGGCGCTCGCGTCGCGCGCTCCTCCTGCTCTGCGTAAGTAATACTCGCGGACATAACGAGTTCCACATATATCAACTATGTATCCTGTGTACATCGCCGGTCTCACTCCAAGGACAACTCTGCTTTAACACAATATAAAGAAGAAAAATAGGACATGTGATAAGCGAGCCTTCCCATAATGAGTGATACCATTACGAAGCAGAAATAGACGTTGCGGTGGTTAATTATGATGGAAATGATAATGGATAATTTTTATGTATAAATGCAAACGGTACAATGGGGGAGGGGGGTGTAAGGGTTCCTGCACAGCAACTTACGGGATCCAGGCCAAGTAGACCTGCTCGTGGTGCACTCTGCTAATCATCAAACGTAGCTCTGGCTTCCATCAATTTGCATTGAGCCAGTGTGGTGAGAAATGGCCACAAATCTCCCATACGAATCCTTACCCAATCGTGTGGGAATCTTTGGGAGAGGCCTAGAGATTGATATTCAGCGCAGCATTTACCTATCTAGATAGATAAACTATTTCCTCTGTCGTTCAAATGGGTATAAAAAAATAAAATAATGTTTGCATATTATTTTTTTCGTACAGGTGTGCGCGCTGGGGGCGCTAGTGGCATGCTGGGCGGCTGGTGCAGTTCTGACCGCAGGCGCGGTGGCTGCAGCGGACGCGTGTCAAGAGCCTGCGCGGGCCGTCGCGCACCACGCCCCTCACCGACTTCCAGTCGATGTTAGTACATAGCACATTTTTTTTACATCTACAATTGACTAACACTATTCTATTCTTTTGGTGTCTAACAACAATGAGGTCATCGATTATGTGGCATACTTCGACAAAATTGTAGTAGCTCTTACACGCTGGAAGTTGAGACACGTCATTACTGTTATGGCGGCAGATTTACATCATAATAGCTGGTAGTTAAGCGGATTAAAAAAAATAAACCCACTATCATTATCATCAACCGATTCACACGTTCACTACTGGACAAAGGCCTATCACAAAGATCTTCACATGCAGTCAACATGGCCTCCGGTACAGGCTGTCGTCTGTAAGACTTCATATGGGGAAACACTGACCAGATCATCTAAAGTTTTTGTAATATTGAGCACATTTCTAAAATATAGACCACTATTTTTTTTAGTTACTCGTCAACTTTAGTATTGAGTATTTTAAAAGTAAGGCTATGAATTTCTCGATGATAAGTTTAAGTTTATCTAGTAGTTTAATTGTATATTTTTTTTTTGCAGAACAGATTTAATTGGATATCCTTTGAGGAGCTTTATGCTAGCGCTGGAAGTCAATGTTTATTATTGTTCGAAATAACATCGGGTTGTCTTCACTATTACAGATGGTGTACTATTACCTGTCGTGCAAAGTGTCGCGGGAGAACGTTCTGACAGCGGAGCTGAGGAACGCGCAGAGGGCGGTGGTGGCCGTGAGACAGGCGCTGGCCGTTCTGTCCAGAGGCGCACCGCAAATGTTCACTGATCCAGGTGACGTCACTGTTTCTTAACACTAGGTTTACGGGACCCGTCAATTTGACGAATTTCAAACTTAGGAAGGAAAGACGCAAAAAACTATAGAATTAGTCTTAACTATTTTGCATCGCATATTTAGAATTTCATTAAAAGAGTTTATACAAACAATTATTATTATTTTAAGCTTCATAAATTTTGAAATTTGTATGTTGTATACCTATTTCTACGAAACCCTTCAAAGTGAGGGGTTAGCTGATTACGTTAACAATCCATATATATCTGCTTCGTTTGTAAAATTATACATCCAATAGCAAATATAAGACTAAAAGATAAATCTAACACGCCTTCAACTCATTATCCCTATAGCGCCTCGATAAGTGACATAAAGAGAATTGTGTGGCCCAGGTGTTATGCTACTTCGCATGGAACCAAATCGCTTATCAGAGTGATCCTCGCGTTATTGGAAACTCAAAGCGTGATACTTTTGTTATAATTGCTGTAATAACTTAAAAAAAATTGACATATTAATATTTTATTTTTACTCGAAGTCTTATATTGTAAAACTCTAATTTCGTTTGAATAAATTGTTTCTTCTTTTGAAGTAAATACGTATTTTCATCCATCCCCCAAATTGACTCGTAGAGATAGGTATATAACAAACGCCTGTACACCTAGTGTTTAAAAAACTAATCAGAGTTGGAATCTGTCGTAAGTTAAGTGCGTCTCCTGTAACTGTGTATTCACTCTGCATGATACTGAACGTTTCTGTTTGAGTCATGTCCTCAAACCTTTAATTTTAAAGTAATGTTATTAAAAACCCTATACATTAATAACAAATTCGCGCTACTTAAACTTTTAAATTGAGATTATCTATATTGTTTAGTATTAATAAATGTATTGTTGTTGAAACGACATAAGTCCGGAAGACAAAACAAGTATCACATATTTTATATTTAATATGCATATGGTAGGACTACAACCAGCGTTGGGCGCTTTGGGTGCGGGAACTGGCGAGGCAGAGCGCGCCCTCGTCTCATTGAGCGGAGCGCTAGAATGCCGCACAGCTCGCGCTTACTTCGTGGCCGCAGCTCGGGCTGCGTGTGATGGCGGACTGCAGGTCGGTTAACTATTAATAGCTCGCACTGTGAGGGGCATATACCCCTCATGAATAATATACATCTTTAATGTCTGCGTCTTTTTAGAGTCATATTGGATTCCATTGATTGATTAGAAGTGGTGATGACGTGTATTTGATGTTTATGATAATTTTCCTAATATAACATGGAACAAGTGATTACAACTATATAAGACTAATTGTCTTTTTTACTTTCTCCCCTTGCGTGTTTCGGGTCAGAGCCTGTTCATTTCTAATTTATTTAATTTATTGTTATTTTTACATTTCCTTCCTTTATTTCTTTCCTTTTTCATACCTCATTTTATCTTTATTTTGGTTACATTTGTATCTACTTCTTATCTATCATGGTAATATTTCATATTAATTTTTTGTATATTTTTTACTCTGATTACATCTTTACATTTCTTTTCCTTATTTGTAATTTACTATCTTTCATACGTCCATTTCACATAACATTTGACTCCTATTTATGTGAGTTCCTTATCTAGTTCTGTTCCTCTCTATGACATTTCCTATTATTTCTTTACTATACTTAATTAATATACTGCGACTTTCTTCTACATTCATCAGAGAGGCACTACCACTTTTATTTATTTCATTACCAAGTTCCAACACGCAATTTATCCTTTGACGCTCATGTGAGCAATTATATGCGCAACGGTCTGGTCCCAACAGCTCTTATGTCTCTTTACTAGACCTGTATTAACTGCTAGATGTAAGTTTGAGGAGCTTTGTGACTAATAGATTCTTAGTATATCTATTAGTCACAAATATCCTCAAACTTCACCACATAAATATTTATTAGACCATGGCGATTATCTTCCAGGCTCTGTCATTACAACTGTTGGCTGCGATAGCCGCCGGGTTCCTGTTCACAGCTATAGTGTTGGTGGACTCCCACGCTTGGATCTACATAAATACCAAGTAAGCATTGTTGTAAACCAGTAAAAAAATGTATCTATAATTCAAAAATACAATTTTAGTAAGATAACAACATGAACTAACAATAAAGAATGTAAATTAACCTTTACTGAATAAGCAATAACACAATGTCTGTCTACTTGGAATGGACATTAGACTGGCGTGTCCGTTTCTCAGACGCAGCGGAGGTGGCGAAGAGCAGGCGCCGTTCCTGTCGAGCGGAAGCAGCGCGGCTACCCGCTCACTGCCCCGTCCCGCACCGTATCCCAATGGCAAACCGCCTTCTTATAGTGCTGCCGTGCAACTAATGGACCTAGCCGACAGGGAGCGACCTAGGTACTTTTGCTTAATAAGCTTGCATTCACGTTGACCACGGAGCTAATGTATTAACGACGATGTTTTCGGATTTCATAATGATTGTTAAAGTACTTATTAGTAACCGAAATACATATATATATATATATATGTATATATCGTCCTAACTGGTCCACTGTTGTTACTGGCAGGCGTATTATTTATTTTATTTATTTATTTAATAGGAAGCCAACATGATATGTACATTAAAATATAATGACAATATAATTGTAATAAAATAGTTTTAGTGCAAACCATAATCATCTTGTTTACAGTACATTTAAATAAATCCGTTAAAGTAATTTAAAAACAATTAAACAATAAATCGGCTTAAACCATAGAGCATTAGGTGATTACACAGATAAGGCTGTATTAGAGCAAAAGTGTTTTTTGATTTTGTTCTTGAACATTTGAAACGAGTTTGTTGTTTACCATCATTTATGTCCATGTAGGAACGTACAGCTCGACTCGTTGCTAAATTAAATAAAAAAAAGAATATAGACAAGTGGTGTAGCTGAATGTGTAGCTGGTGATTGGTTTTGTTACTTCGCGTGAGTGGGTACACCTACTGGTGTATCTTCTATATTCGCATTTCAAATGGTAATGTTCATGTCTGTTGTGAGATGAAAACTTGTCTCATCGCAACAAGCACAAGATTCTTGATGTAGATCGGGCTACAAGCTACAGCGGCTCTTACAGCTCATCTGACACGGCCTGTGTAACAACAAGCACAATGAGATACAGTGGTGTTTGAAAATATAACTAGCGTCATATTGTTGGTGTAGGGTCACATACTATGAGGTGAACAATCCTTTCATCTCATCGTTCCGTTGTATATAAAAAAAAAATATTTTTACGCTTTCATTAAAGTTACTTAAATCTTTTTGGTGTATTGTAAGCCGTTTTAAGCTTATTCCTAAGTTTAATTTAGAATGACCTTAACAATAACATTTTGTGTCTCTCAGCAGTACGGAGGCGACGTGCGCGCGCAGGTCACGTATCTCGGGCAGCGCGACACTTGGACGTGCAAGCGGCGGTCTAGGAGGGCTGGGCGCGCTCGGCGCGGCCGGCGGCTCTCATACGCTGGGCCGCGCGCCGCACAACGGCAAGTACGCGACGCTCAGCAAGCAGTGCAAGACGCTCGAGAGCAGTGACTTCTACTGAGAACGGCCTGGGGGCGGCGCGAACAACGAGCCCGGCGCCGGTCAGTAACTCCTAATTTGGCTCATATTTAGAATAATAATAAACTGCCCTCTTCATTTGCCCATCTTACAACCACTGATAAAAACATTTAAAAATTGAAAGAAATGTAATAATTTCCAAATCACCTAACAAATTTCTTCAAATTGCTGGTAGGCAAATTCTCAACCGTATATTTTTTTCAATGACATAATAAATTTTTTTCGTGTTTATCACCTGTAACTGATCTATGCATCTACCATATATCATATAGTAGTGTGTAGTATATGCATCTATCATAAGCATATCTAGCATACGTAGGTCAAAAAGTGGTAGGCGTACTTGTGCTCAAGTAAATTTGTAGTATATCTAAATATTACGTGTCTTAATAAACAGAGTGTAGTTCTTAACATCAGGTGTGATCGTGATTTAAAGGCAAAATGTTTATGCAGGTCAATCCGGGCGCGCAGTGAGCTTGAACCGCTTCGATCCGAAGTACGCGTCGTTCGGGCCGCGAGCGCCGCGCCCGCGCCCCGCTGCCCCCGCGCCACCTCTAGCTACCTTCACGCCTGCTCATCCACCTGCCGGCTCCACCACGCCCGCGGCACCAGCGGCTACTGCCCCTACCGCCGCACACGCTCCAGACAAGTACGCCACTGTGCGGCCTGCCAGACGCGCAGAGCCCCAGCCGCTGTCCGCCGCTGCGCTTGAGTACAGAAGTCTCCAGCGCCCGAGGAGGCAGCAACAGAACACCTCTACCCAGCACCGCCGGCGTCCAGAAAGGCAACAACACCACGATCAACGAGATCTCTACGCCGTCACCGAGTTGTAGAAGTTTACACGGCGCTCAGCTGCCGCCACCTTGATTCAAGTATGATACCGAATGAAGTGCAAAAAATAATAAACATTACGTTAAAGGTATAGAGTTGACAATTCGTTAATACAAAATAGCGACGTTACATTTCAGATTAATAATCTAAACTAACTATATGAGTAGAAATTAAATATACAGCAAAATATTTAATTTTGCTTATAAGGACTCATATGAAATAAATAATCGCCTTCGTGGCGCAGTGAAGTGAATACTTGTTACAGACGAATTCAGTATTTGATTAATCAAAATGTTTTATACAGATTCATGAAAAATAAAGAAGCGACTGAAATATATGACAGTGTAATCGCAAACAAAAGTACACAGTACACGGGCAATTGTAAATTCGAATCCTCTTAATTCCATTAAGAGGAATCTTCAAAACACTCGGTTACTTTGCTATGCTGATCATAGTGATGCGAGACGAGTGTTCTTTCGAATAACCGATATTGAAATTTTTCATTGATGAAAAAAAAATTCAAAATTGTATAATAATAATTAAACTGCATAATAGTTGCTCAAGGTATAAACAAAGGTCTAATTTATTTCTTTACTAAATATTATTTAATTTGTTTGTATGTATTTTATAAGAAACTTTTTGGAGCTCTATAAATTTTAAAGGCCTACTTTATTCATTTTTGGCAGATTATGTCTAAGTAATGTCGATTAAATAATAAAAATCGACTAATTGATTGCTACATTTAAATCGATTATCTCGATTACAAATTAATACTAATACTAGTGAATACTATACGGCGGCGTAGGTGTAAATAAGTAATTTTTTTATTCTACATTTTGCTACAATGTCCACACCAATGGCTGTGTACGCTTCGTTAATGATCGATGATCTAAAACAATGTATCGTTGTAGATCTTCTATCATCTGATTGAATCAATTATTCATTTTTAACGTTAAACTGTCGAATCAGACGCGATTTCTGATTATATCATAGCTCAACGTAGTATTAAGACGACCGCGTCGTTAACATTAACTTTCCGAAATTGCGTTTGCAACGCGTAAACTGAGAATGCCAAAGTAGGAAACTGACTATCATGCGTGTGCGCATCGTGTACACCGTAGTAGACACAGACTCAGCAGTCTAAAGTTCCAATAAAATTTTAGACCTTAGCCCATAGTCGGCAGACTACGCGTGATCCGTATAGTTTGTCAAGTCGCTATATACACTTTGTATATAAATTTAAATATAAAAATCGTCGATATGTATCCTTTTTATATGAGAGAGAAATGTTCAGAAAGATACCATGCCTTCCGAGGGTATGTTAGGGTTGATCGGAGATCAATACCTTCTACAACCCACGTCGTCATCCGGATTCTGAGATCACAGGACCTCAATACAAAACCGCGACATCTATATGTATTTACTTCATCTAAGCTCGGTCTCATGCGATGTATCATTTGTCTAGTTTAATTATAACTGTATAGATCTAGACCCTACGGGTGTAGACACTAATTGATTAGACGTGAATACTTAGTTAATTCGGAATCTCCTAACGAATTAGTGCTTTGGGAATGTTTACTTTACTGTATCATATACATACACTGCTCAAAACGTTTTTGAACTAGTTCGGAGCGGACCTAATTGTATATATTAAATTTAGTCCCTCAACGATTGCGGTTTACTTTTCTAGTAATTTAATATTAACTAACGATTTTATAAGGTAATTAATTGTAAAGGTTAAAATTAAGCATTCCATCGATTGTGAAGTTGAATTGGTGTAGTGTGGTGAACTTTCGAAAGACCGATTTTATCTCATTGTTATAGGATGTAAATCGATACTGCCATTCGACGAGAAGTAAATCTAGATGTTTCTAGTGCAAATATAAAAAGACAAACTGCTCGCGCTGTAACACCCACAAACTTATTTGATATTATATAAGAGGTATGAATAATTGTGAAAATGACGATCTATAGTGAAATATATACTTCTCTCCAACAGCCATAGACATCCACTATTGGATCAAAGCCTCCCCAAAAAATCTTCTCAGCCATCGGTACCTCGCTGGCCGCATCGACTAGTTCCCGCGATTTTCATCAGATGGTATTCACCTAGTGGAGGGTCTTCCAACATTAACATCTACTCAACGATGTTACTGTTCTTACGTGTTTCTTATTAAATTGAAGTTAATAGTAAGATGTTAAGTGGTGGATAGCAAGTCTTAAAGAGCACGGGTTCAATCTTTTCTAAGCTTAAGCTTCTGATGAAAAAAATATCGAGAAAAAACTCATACGTTCCAAGAGCAATAACTTCTGAGGACACGTGAGATCCGCGATCATTGGTCAGCATGATGGATTAAAACGCAAATAACTCTAGTGATAAAAGATTCCGTATCTCAGCAATGGGGTATATTAAGTGGGCGGTCTATATATTTAATAATTGAACTAAAGTAATAAATTCTAATTCACAAATTCTCTATCTACAGAAAAAAACACTCTCATATATAAATCAGTGTATTATAAACCTTCATCCCCATTTGAACCCTTATAAATGACGGCCCCTAGTGCTCGGCAATGAGGGCAGCACAAGACCGATCGATATGAGGATTTTTAAGGGAGGCCTATGTCCAGAATTGGGCGTCTATCGGCTGATGATGATGATTATAGACTTTGTAATTTTCACGATTGTTGCTAAGGTGGATCTTTTTAAACGGTAATATATATATACATAGTTATAGGTTTACGTGAAATGGTACCAGTTTTTATTCAGTATTAAAAAAAAATAGTGAATTTTGTGAGACTTTACAACGACGTTGGTACGTTTTTTATGATCGATGTATTGTTTAGTTGTCCCGTACAGAACTGTCGGCGCCGTCAGCAGTGAAATCGCCAAAGATAATGCATAATTTAACTTAAGTAACAAGTAGTTTAGGTTTAAGGTTAACGTAGGAGAAGTACCTTCGTCGTCAGGTATACCGCTTACCAGGCACTTGCAGACCGATCGTGATGAATTCATCGAAAGGATACTTTAGTTACGTCAAATAGGGTTCAAATTTTAACAGTTATTTGCGGAAGGTTAGATGCCGTTTGTATTTTAATTAACTTCTTAGTGATAAAGACGACCAGTCTGAACTATAGCATCTCCTATTTCTGAGAATAGTCCAAACATGTTTCAGTTAAAAGGTCGCTGTAATTAGAGAAATTACTGGGATAACAAGACTAATTTTAACTCTCAAGGCAACGAGAATAATGTGATTCAGTATCTACAAGCGTCACGTTGTTTTCGGTGGGTGTTTCACTCACCATCAGGCGAAAGTCCTGCGCCTTATTATTAAATTCAACTTATTAAAATCTTTGTAAGCTCGTTTCATTGCGTTTGGTCTGAACGTAGATTTTCAGGAATCAATCTCTTTTTTTTTATTTCCTTCCCTATTCCGCTAACAAAGGTTTTCCCGCGAAAAGGTTCTTGTGCTCTCATGCTTGCAAACTTATATGGAAAGCGCAGCTAATAAAATAAACTATATTGATATATATTAAACAATAGTGATTTCTGGTAACAAATACTCCATTTTTCATTTTATAATTTTTTTTTTGATATTGATCATACGATTCGACTGCCTTAGCTTAATAAATTAGTAAAAGTAATAAAGTTTTTTTTTATATTTTCTTTATCTTCTAACCGAGTATATGTGACAATAGTTCCTGATTTGTTTTATAATTGTTTTTAATATATACGTTTTATATTTAAGGATGTTGTTTTTTTTTCTGATTCCAGTTTTTGTAATAGATTTAAAAAAAAAAATTTGGAAAGAATTTGTGAAAGTCAATAACAATAAGATATGTACCGATTTATACATATACATATGTATAGTAATTAACACGGACTTTTCATGTAATTACTGCACAATATTTATAATCGTAATTATTATATGAATAATTAGGCTGATGTTAATATTATAGGAGTTGAACGTATTTGTAAGTTTCATTGCGCTGCTTACTTTACGTTCAATGTGAAATATTAGCTATTATCAAATATTTATAACAATCGTATCGTGTAGTTATTTAATTTTCATAATTAAATTTAATTAATAAATAGTTACCACAGTTATACAGCGTACGAGCCCTTTACATTGAAGTTAATTGTAGTTTTTGAAGGTACAACACGGAAAAGAGAACAAATACCCTCACATACTCAATCTATGACTTTTTACGTTTGTGGGCGACAGTTCTGTTGAATCTTATCGTCAGCTGGTGGTAAGTCTTCGCTGGAGACAGTCTAAATAATTACTACCGCCGATTTCGGCCGATAAACAGTAGTGTGCCAACATTACTGTTTTCCCACTTGAAGGGCGCTCTAGTGATGACGGGGTTACGGGACTTAACATCTGATGTCTCATGAAGAGAATGTGGTCGTGGTGTAAATCAACAAGCGCCACTGTTATGACCGAATCATCAATGAAATAAAAATAAGTGTGTTTAGGTGCCATATTTTCTTTAAACTGATTATTTTGTATAAATTGATTTGTTATTTCATTAGCCTCTTGCAGTTTTTCTTCTCGCTTCTTCAAGTCAATTATGGTGCGATTGAGTATGTCTATAGATAATGGCTTGTTTGGTCGCGTTGCGGGGCGCTGGTGATGCTGCGCGTTTGTCAAGTACCTTCTCTCTCCCGCTCATGTGTTTGCCTTATAGCCGTCTCGCCCTCGTGCAGCGCCCCGCAGCGTGCGGAAAGGTGTTAGTGTAAGCATCTGTTTTCGTGAATCAACAACGTGCATGAAGTAAATTATAAACGGTTGATGAATAGATCAAGTATTGAGTTTACAGTGAAAATATTATATGGATTATAAAATATGTATTACCTTTCTTTTATTTTCTAACTACCCGGCGCCTTGTTATGCTCTTCTAAGTAATGCTTAAATTACAAAGGGCACAACAATACACAGTACCTAAGCCAACGTCACATGCTCGTGGTGCAACGAGGCTGTGACTCCTATCAACTTGCATTGGGCCAAAGTGTTGGGAAATGGATATGAACCCCTACAAACGTAGAGACCTGGGGGAAGCCTATATCTATCAGTGGACGTTTATCGGCTGATGATGATACGTAATATTTATTACTAAATATATGTATTTTTATATAATGATAAATACAACAGTAGCTCGCTGGCCTAATGGTTATAGCGTGCGGCTTTCATTCCGAAGGTCGCGGGTTCGAATCTCGGCATGTACCGATGACTTAATTTTTAAGTTATGTATATTTGTGAACTTTAGTTACAACAGCGAGATACAAACGGTGAAGGAAAACATCGTGAGGAAACCCCGCATACTGAAATCATCTTTGTAGGTGTGTGGTGGCCCCAATAAAGTGGCAACAGGCTCGCCTCCTGTTACATGGGACCTAATATGACCACATCTGGCGAAATGTGAGTGTTTATTCACCTCTGCGTACCCCTACTGGGAAAAAGGCGTGACAATATAAAAAATAAATAAATACAAGAATAACTAATTGACTATTTAATTATGTATAAAAGAACTTAACGTCTACAAACATTGGTAAACATAAAGAAATATAATTAACTTTTATTTACAAGTAAATTATATTTATTTCTTGAGTATATTAACGAAAATTATGGACATTTTGCCATTGCTTATATAGCTATAGGCTATAGCTACCATCGCACCTATATTATACATTCATAGACAACGAGGAAAGAAATTTGATTATATCTCAACAATGTGCTTTTGATTGTGATAGGTCTCTGTTCCCGGAGACCATCTAGGTAGGTACCACCGCAGTTCTTTGGTTATTGCAGCCGATAATGTACGGCAAGTATGCAAACTTTACTGGGTTTCGGTTTCAAGGATGCTGGGGGTAGCGAAATTGCTGCGGCAACGTGGCACATCTTATGTCTCAAGGCGATAAGCGCAATGTGATTCAGTGTATACCATAGTAACTAGCATTGTTATAGACGGGTGTATCACCTATCATCAGGTGAACGTCTCGCTCGTATTGTTGTTTCGATGAATATAAAAAAAAATCTGTTCCTTTCATTTAACAATAACTTTTTCTTTTTTTTTTTATAAGATCTAATAGGCAAACGAGCAAGACGGGTCACCTGATGGTAAGTGATTCACCGCCGCCCACGGTTACCAGCGATGCCAGTGCGTTGCCTACCCTTCAGGTAAGAATATGCTCTTTTCTTGAATAACCCAATGTCGCAGTTGTTGGGTAAGACCGCTGATGGCAACGAATTCCAAAGATTTACTGTGCGTGGCAGAAAACTGTTTTTAAAACGCATTGTAGTGGAACGCCAACCATCCAGATCGTGCGGATGATAGTTCCGGCGAGACTATCGGTTGCGAAAATCAGCGGCTTCTATTAAATCAAACAACTCCTCAGAACACTCCCCATTGTAAATTCTGTAAAGTATGCATAGGGAAGATAGATCCCTACGCAGTGCCAAAGGATCTAGCCGATCGGCAAGTTCAGGATCGTCGACAATCCGAGATGCCCTACGTTGGATTCGGTCAAATGGAGATAGCTGATAACCCGGAGCCCCGGCCCAAAGGTGGCAACAATACTCCATGTGAGGCCGCACCTGTGCCTTATACAGCTTAAGACGGTGAGCCGGCTTGAAGTACTGTTTGACCCTGTTGAGTACTCCGAGTTTTTTGGAGGCCATTTTGGCTTTGCTCTCCAAATGACCGCCAAACTGGACAACACTCGAAATGTCGACGCCTAGAATGCCAATGTTCGGCTTGGCACAAAGGTGAGTGTTTCCGAAGAGTGGCGATGCGACAAAGGGGGCTTTTTTAGCGGTGAACGCGCAAACTTGAGTCTTAGAAGGGTTAAACTGGACTAGATTTAGTCCCCCCCAATCGGAAATCTTCACAAGGGATGATTCGATTTCAGACACAAGTTTGTTCCGACACTCATCGACGTGATCCCGAGAGATATTGCTGCGGCCGAAATACAGTGCATCCACGGTACTGTAATCCGCATAGCAATGAATGCCACTGGTATGCAACAAATCATTGATATACAGAATAAACAATATCGGGGATAACACGCAGCCTTGGGGAACACCAGCATTTACGGTCCAGGGGTCCGAGCATGAGCCGTCTACGACGACTTTAACTCTCCGTTCCGCAAGGATACTGCCGATCCACCTACAAAGTCTCTCAGGAAGCCCATAGGAAGGAAGCTTCGATAGTAAGGCTTTATGCCAAACCCGATCGAAGGCTTTCGCTATGTCCAAACTAACGCCTAGTGCCTCACCCTTACTTTCGACCGCCTGCGCCCAACGGTGAGTTAGTAAAGCCAGAAGATCACCAGCTGATCGGCCTTTGCGGAAGGCATATTGGCGGTCGCTGATCAGCTGGTGCTCTTCCAGGTAGCCCATGAGCTGGCGGTTGATTATGGATTCCATAATTTTGGAGAGTAAGGAGGTGATAGCGATAGGCCTGTAGTTGGACGGATCTGAGCGGTCGCTTTTTTTAGGGATCGGGTGTATTAGAGCCGTCTTCCATGAATGTGGGACAACGCCGAGGACATAAGAGTGTCTGAATAAGCGCGTAAAAACCGGTGCCAGCTCTTAAAATAATTGACATTAAAATCGTTTGGATGAAGCGACGAGATGAGCGCAACTTTCATCTTATGGTAAGTAACAACCGGCCAATAACGTGGCGCTAGTTAATACGGTTTATACTGCACCATATTCCGCTAGTCGTCTAAGAGGTAAGATGTTGTCTCGTTACCCCGGTAATTATTCGTGCTACAGCTCTCTTCAAAGCGGAACATAGTAATGTTTGTACACCACTGTTTGGCGATAGAAATAGGAGCAACAGTGGTACCTATCTAGACGGTCTCCGGTAACAGAGACCTCATCATCATCAGCTGATAGACGTCCACTGTTGTAGATAGACCTCATTCAAGGATTTCCACGTTTGTAGGGGTTCATATGGGGGATTTGAGTCATTTGGGTTTGGTGGGAACCAGAGCCTAGTTTGATGATTAGCAGAGTGCACCACGAGTAGGTGAGGTTGGCTTGGATTCAGTTCTTGTGCAGGACCCTTTACACCCCTTCCTGCTTTCCCTAACAGAGACCTACCACTAATGAAATCTTCTATGAAAAAGGAAAGTATTTCAAAACAATGATCTTTGAATGTTTTGTTATAAAACTGAATTATATTCGGCATATGTATGTAGGCATATAAAAGATTCGATGTTAAGCATTCAAAGCCGTTCACCGCAATGTTATGGTATCGTTTGTGGCGTTTATTCATGCCGGGGTGAGCCAGTCCGCTTCATTGGTTCGTGAGCAATCGATTGGCTTCAGTCGCAGCGGATGTGGGGGGCGGCTATGTTGCTTAAGCCGCTCATGACGTGCTCATCAAATGGACGTCTTGTTTACTTGTTAAACTATTGCCTCACAGACATGATCGGGTTCTTTTGTAGAAATGACAAGACAAAAAGTTGATTCAACGGTGAGTCTTTTTATGGGCATATAGAGTTATCATCGTCATCATTTCAATCGATCGATGTCCAGTAATGAGGTCAGCACCTCAAACTTATTGATTTTTTTTAATTAATTTTTACTTTAAAACTTTATTAGGACAAACAAAAAAAAAGTACCATAAGGCGAGCTTAATACTAAGGGACATTCTCATCCAGTCTACCATAGAGTTGAGTAGAGAATAAACATGGCTGCTATATCTTGTTAGTACATACAGCTTATGTAAGAGAAGCTAATATATACATTCATCATCAACATATCAATCGATGGACGTCCACTGCTGGACATAGGCCTCCCTCAAAGATCCCCACATAGATCAATCCTGCGCTGCCTGCATCTAGGGGCTTCTTGCAACCTTTAATTTTTTGCAGGGGTTCCAAATGGGTGGGATTTGGGACATTTCCCGCCACCTACCCCATGCGGGTTGGTCGGAAACAGACATATACCGAGACCTGAAGTACTCGTAACTTTATATTAAAACCCTTGCTATTTGCTATAATTAGCTGTTCCCCGCCCGCTTCGTTGGCCATAACAATTTACAATCAACAAAAGTTACCCCAAATTCCCTTTGGGGGTAACTTTTCGTAAATATGTAAATATGTGTGGTAAATATGTTCTTAGTTGATCTATACTCGCCAAATGAAATATTCATACCAAATTCTAAGTCTCTAGGCGTTATGGTTTCAGAAATATCTTGATAGGTGTCCACATAGAAGGAAATCTTTTATTTATATAGTTATATAGATTACTTATTAATTAAATGGCAAAGTCTGACAATCTGGGCCCTTTGCAGTACTGCGCTGTACACGGAATGAAAATATTTTTTAATTGTTGTTGTTTTTTAATTTAAAGGAGGTGTTGGGGGTTCCGCACAACAACTTACAGGACTAAGCCAATGTCAACATGGTACACCCTGCTAATCAACAAACGAGGCTCTGGCTCCCACCAACTCGCATTGGGCCAGCGTGGCGGGAATAGCCCAAATCCCCCCTTATGAATCCCTACACGATCGTGTGGGAATCTTTGGGGGAGGCCTATGTCCAGCTGTGGACGTTTATGAGCTAACGATGATGATTTCTAATAAATATTGTTTAAATTTGGTTTTCGTCGTGTTTTCTTCTTCTATTTGTAAAAGTGATTACTGCAATAAAATATTTATCTATCTACTATAGCTACAAATACTATGCACTAATACTATAAGGATTATCACATATTAATTACTATTAGATCTTGTTTTATTCACAGAAGCATGGTATCTTTAAAAGATTTCTCCGATCTTAGTCTGAATAGATACCATCACATCGATTACTTTAACTGCAAACCAAACATTGCTTTTGCTTCTGTTTGTATACCGTACTATTTGTAACATATTCTGAGATATATTATATATACATAGGCAAATGTGTTGTCTAAACATCCTAAATAAAATATATTATTGTTATACGGAAGGGTATAACTTACCACAAGTCTGTCTACCCCTCGTGAAGAGGACAACAATGTATTACCTTTTTGAACTCTGTATTCAATTCAATAGTAAACTTTAAAGCTTGAAATTGTTATGTTTCTTCTGCTAAACAATGTAGTTCTATGCAATCTTCGAAAAATTCCTGTATTAACAATTGTACGGATTGTATTGAACTAAAATTGTAGGCCTTTGTTAAAGTGTTGCTGTTTCCAATCCGCTGCTCCGCTTTTCATCTCGTCGTGGTATTGAAATTTTAAGAGGCAATATCGATTCGGTTTCGTTGCAAACAGTCCTTCAAAGGGTTTTCATTTGTTTGAAATTTAACCGAGTATTGCAATTTTTAATAACGATTTCGCGAAGTTTCACATACATCATCCATCATCAGCCAATAGACTTTCACTGCTGGACATAGACAACCCTCAACTCCACATCGATCGGTGCCGCGTTGCTTGCAGTGGTTTCTCGCGACTCTCAGCAGATCATCCGTCCACGTTGTGGCAGGCTTTAAGTTTCTCATTATGTATATTTGATAATATAATATATATAATATATAACAATTTGGTACTTTTTTTTATTAGCGTCGCCTTGTTAACATTCACATAGTCGTAAGCTAGTACTTCGGTTAAAGTCATCGGTATGACGTTACTTCTCCACATAGAGCATAAAGCTTTGGTGTCGATCGACAATGACGTTAGCAGTATTATCTTCTGTGAGGCAATTTTATATAATACAACAGAAATACTAAAGCACCAAATAGGAACCTAAAAACCAATATATGTATTACGTAGGTAGAGTAAACAGGTCCATTATGAATTTTCAGTTTTTGTATAAAGTTACTTAACCTTTTTCTTTCATACAAAGAATTTATAATTATCGTTTACTAGATTCCGTATTAGATTAGTGCAATCCAAATCCAGGGATATTACTATTTAAATGGAAGAACAGTTAAACATAATTTCAAAGAAAAGAACTAGAGTGGATCTAGTCGTTGACTCCTTCCTCGCTTCAATTCTATGGGAATCGGCGCTTTGGAAATCGTCATATAACTAGATTTATTTAACTCTTTAGAAGCCGTACCTCTGGACAGCTCAACGCCATGAATCGATTGTATACTTCTTCGTTTCCAGATCTTGGAACATCTGATCTCCTCTGTCACGTTATTGTAAGAATTTGTTAGGACAAGATGAGGCGTTCCAATAATATTGCCCATTTTTAGACTTGATCCGCTAATTCCCTCGTGTATACTAACCTTTAGATTATATTATAAATATATTATAGCAACTGAAAAATAGCATTGATTATGATAGTGGGGACTCATCAGGAGGAGGTCTGGTGACGGGCGATTAATGGCACGTCACTCCGCGCTAATGAGGACCTCTCGCCGCGCAATCTATCATTTAACACTTGCTCGCTGACGGCGCGCACTACGCGCTGAAGGTGTACACGAAATTACTTAATTTAAATTACACCCCTTAAGTTATAGAAAAAATATCAATACGTAAATAATGTTATTGTCAATTTCTGCTGCACATTAAGCAGAAGCTTTCTTTTGAAGTCAATTTAACAGCGTAATGTGGTCGTTAGTAAAAACTTACGAGTAATAAAAAACGATACCCTTTAGGGATAAAATCGGTCTCCCTCTTATTCTAGTACAATGTTATTTGAAGACTGCGTTGTTAATATTTAAACATCTATCTAATATTTGCAATTTCTTAAATATTATAATGATCTTGCTATTTTCTTATATTATATTATTTTCTATGAAATATGTAAAGAATGAAACGGAAGGTTTATAACAATAGGACAAAGATTTAAGGTCCTGATGTAGACCACTATAAAATAATCTGGAAAATATTTAAAATAATTCATAGTTAATTATGGATTTTATTGCACTAGGTAGGTACTACCTCCGGTAGAGAGTCTGGAGAGTTTTCTCTCTTGGCTCCCATGGCCTCTGGGTGACGAATTGGGGGGATCCATTACCGAGGGACGATAAGAGGCTGAAAGATAGAATGAAGGTCTCTCCTTCGGAGATGGGGCTGCACGGTGCAGCCGGCACTGGCGGGCTCGCGGTATACAAAAGCATTCCCGTGGTTCCACCGTGAAGCGACGCGGGTGGAACATGGTGAGGGTTTTAGTTGCGCAATCCGACATAACCTGTCCTTGTTCCCGCGAGGACAGAATCCGAAGGCGTTTCTCGCATGTAAAATAAAAAAAGGTATCGCTGTAGCTGCTAGTGCACACAAATAGTAGAGTGCAAGCATTGCCGTATTCTGATTTAAAGGGCGTTGACATTGAGCCAGCTTGGTTGGGAATGGCCCAAATCCCTCCATATGAATCCTTACAAACGACGGCCCCTGGAGCCCGGAAGTCGTGGGAAGTCGCTGTATGCTAGCAGCGCAAGACCGATCAATTTGGAGATCTTTGGGGGAGGCCTATGTCAAGCAGTGGACGTCTATCGGCTGATGATATAGCTAATGATGTAATGAAACTTAACATCCTTTGTAATGAGATGTGAAAAATGCGGTGCAGTGAATACCACGCGAGCGCCACATTGTTACCGATGCTTTAACCTAAACTTATGTATTGTATATGTCGGCACTAAACTAGAATTACCTAAAGCGAACGCTAATCAATAAAAATTTAATCCGTAAAGAGTTCGGAGTTTGCGTGTTCTAAGTCACGTCATAGTTTAAGTGCCTGTCATAACTTAGCGCCAACTTGGAGTAAGTATGTAACAATAATTGGCCCAACCACTCTAACTTTGATGAAAGTTTCAAAGCTTTACCTTCGGTCTACGAGCACGGCCAATTTATAATCTTTCTTCGCCGTTTGTTTAGGAATATTTTTATGTTTTGTTGGAAGGAGACAGTTTACTGTCCTCCAGTAATATTAACTTTGTAAACGTGTTTACGATTACTATAGGTTTAGTTCAGCTGAAGCTTGACAGGTAATAATCGGCGGTAGGTATACGAGACCGTCTAGGTAACATCGCAGCTCTTATTGCAGAACACAGTAATCTAAAAACATTGCGGTGTTCTGGTTTGAAGAGCGCTGTAGCTAGTGAATTTACTGATGTAATAAGACTAAACTTATGTCTCAAGCCCACGAGCACAAGTAGTGATCTGTATGTTATTCTCACTAGCGCTATGTTGTTATGGGCGGGAGCATCACTTACCATCACTTGAACGTGCCGCTCGTCTCGTCGCTTTTTTGATTAAAAAAAATTGTTTTGGTCTTTAAAAGAGCTCACAGTTCATATAAAGCTGAAATATGTGTGTGTGTGTGTTTTTATCCATTATTTAGATGACTAAAACCAAACTCTTGGTTTCCACCTTTTAATAAAATTAGCTGCAATAATTCTAGTCGGAAATTTGAAAGCATACAATGTCGGCCATATTGAAATTTTAATGGCGGCAAAGTCGAAAGGACAATGGGAGGGGCGCTTTTTCCTCTTACAATTTTTTTTAAAAACAGAAAACTGAATAATAAATTAGAAATGGCGTCTTTTCATTGCAGCTTCCTCATTTTAAGGTTATCAAACATGAAAAAGAAAACAAAAATGATTAAAAATTTTAGTAGTTAAAACGGAAGGTTAACGGTATTAAAAATATATATATTTTTAAACTAACTAAGCAACGAGAAGATCTGTAGGAGAACTGAGGTCACCGATATGTCGGTGGACTATGGTCCAAAAGATTGCTAGCCTCAAGTGGCAATGGGCAGGACACATCGCCCGAAGGACTGACGGCCGATGGGGCACTAAGGTCCTAGAATAGCGACCGCGTACCGGAAGACGTAATAGTGACAGGCCCCCCCTCAGGTGGTCCGACGATCTAATGAAGGTAGCGGGAAGCAGCTAGATGTGGGCAGCGCAGGATTGATGGATTTGGAGATCTTTGGTAAGTAATACGTCCGACCCAAACAACATAACGCTAATTAGGTTGGATACTCTGCTCCACATTGCGCTCGTCGCCTGAGACCCTAGTAATTACATTAGCTACAGCGCTCTTCGAACTGGAACACAATAATGTTTGCACAATACTATGTTTGTCCTTACCTAAATGGTCTCCGGCAACAGATATCTCATCATCAGCCGATATACGTCCACTGCTGGATACAGGCATCCCCCAAAGATCTTCACATCGATCGGTACAATCAGAGCAGGTACCAATAAAATGAAATATACTGTATTTTATTTTGGTATCATTAATTTTGTTAATTATAATATGTCAATACTGAACGAACGGTCTATATTTTTGAAGGCGAGTCACGTCATTCGGGTATTAGCTACAGAAAGAGGAGTGTCGTTGGTAATAGGGGGACCGGAAAGTAATGTCGTTTCTGCGCATGCCAATACTTGATTGTCATTTGTCAGCTCATTGTTTTGTTCAGAGGCGTACCAAAGACATTGTGAGGTTATAGTGATTTCTTTACTTATAGACAATTGAATTACAATTTTTTTTTGTAATTTTGGGTAAAATGGCCAGCCAAATACCAGAAGAGGTACACATCCGGCATTGCATGCTCTTTGAGTTTCGCAAGGGAAATAACACAACAGTTGCTACCAAAAACATTTGCGATGTTTATCCAAATGCACTGGACATTCGTAAATGCCAAAGGTGGTTTTCCAAGTTCAAATCGGGTAATTTTGATCTTTCCGACTCGTATCGATCAGGAAGACCATCAGCGTTAGACAACGACGTGTTAAGGGCGGAAGTGGAAGCAAATCCGTGTCAGACGATCGAGGAATTGTCAAACAGTCTCAACAAACCTTGGTCGACCATCCAAGAACATTTGAAGCAGATTGGAAAAGTAAGCAGAGCAGGTGTTTGGGTCCCGCATAATCTGTCCGAACAGAATAAGGCTAACCGATCAATCACATGCAACTTATTGCTTCAACGACACAACACAGAAGCGTTTTTTGATCGCTTGATCACAGGAGATGAGAAATGGGTCCTGTATGATAACCCAAAACGCAAAAGGCAGTGGCTCTCTCCAAATGAAATCCCTCGGAGTACTGCTAAGCCAGGTTTACACCCCAAAAAAGCGCTTTTGTGTGTTTGGTGGAGTATTCGCGGCATTGTTCATTTTGAATTACTGAAACCTGGAGAAACTGTTACTGCAGACCTCTACAGCGAACAATTGCAGCGAGTCAATCAATCTTTAATTGAAAAGTGGCCAGCGATTGTCAACCGAAAAGGCGTCATTCTCCAACATGACAATGCAAGACCGCACTGCGCAAGGCGAACTCTAGAAAAAATTAATGAATTGGGGTGGGAGGTGCTGCCTCATCCACCATATTCGCCCGATGTTGCACCATCGGATTTCCACTTATTCCGAGCGCTGCAACACTTTTTAAGTGGCAAAACATTTGCAAATTTGGATGATATCCAAAATGCCATCTCTAGATATTTTGCCGAAAAACCAATTAATTTTTATCGATCAGGGATTGAAAATTTACTCACTAGATGGCAAAAGGTTATTGACAATGATGGGGAATACATCATTGATTAAAAATAAAGACTCGTTAAAAATGTATGTGTTTGTATTTAGCGTAAGAAAACGACATTACTTTCCGGTCTCCCTAATATTAAATAATCTGTCCCTCTCTCTCTTTGCTCGCCGTAATGTGGAATTAAATTTGAAACTCAGACTTGAAATTTGTCAGAAATATTTCCGTCTGGCGGAAATTCACTACCTGGATCGCACTATCTGGATATCTTTCTGCCAGTCAACCTAAAGAGACACTCCTTGAAACATCATCATCATCAGCCGATAGACGTTCACTGCTGGACTGGTGTATTTATTGAAAGCGAGTAAATTCTTAATCATCTATGATTTGTCTTACTGGAGAAAATTAAAACAATATTTTGTAGTTTTTTTTTTGTTACTGTAAGGTCCATTCTGCTTGTAATGTAGTCACTACAGTATTTCGCAATTCGTTTGATCGGTGTAGCGAAACTATTAACATTACAAAGGGCCATTTCAAATTCCGTCCGAGACAATTTAGTAGTGGATTACCAGTCGTAAAGTCCAGACGAGCTGATGCAAAATGTTAGACCTTTCTTTAATAAAACCGACTCGGGCCTTTCCAATTTGCATATAAATTTGATTGGGTTAAATCATCCAGATAGATAATGGGACTCCTGCTCGGAATAAAACACGAACTGCTTGTTAGTTTCAATGTATTCATAGCAAGAAGGCCGCGGACACTGCCCTCAGCTACTAACAATTAATCAGTTATACCAATGCTGTGTTTACGCTATCAAGTTTAACTATGTCGGATAGTATATATAAATACATACATATAAATCACACCTCGTTCCCAATGGGGTAGGCAGAGACCACCACTTGCTACGATCCTGGTACACCTCTCTCGCTTCCTCCATTTCCATGAGCGTCTTCATGTATGACCGTCGGTTGCGAATACTCTTGACCCGACCTTTCTTTAGGAAATCTACGATTTGATCGGAATAAGTCCGCCTAGATCGACCCGTACCTATTTGTCCAACCATTCTTACCTTTTATACCTCTTTCGATAATCTTCTTTCATCCATTCTTTCAACATGGCTGAATGATCTAAGCATCCCTTTCTCTATCTTTGTCACTACATCTTTAACCACGTCGCACCTGATGATGTTGATATATAGAAAATATCTAGAGATTTGGAAATTGGGGTTTTAAAGTCCTGGAATAGCTTCTTCGCAACGGAAAGCGCAGCGTTGGTACACCTCCTACTAGGTAAACAAAAATTGCTGGGAGCCACTAGATTCAAAAAGCGCAAGACTATTGTTTGTAGAACACATTACAAAAGATCTATATCCAGCAGTGGACGTTCAAAGGATGAAATGATGATGATAATGACCTAGGGATTCATTGACTCACCACGAAATCCCCACAACTATTACACGTAAACATTCAAAATTTGGTAGCGATATTGTCTCTGTTATTTAGAGATTTTCCAAAATATTTTCCAGAAACAGAGTTAGGGGGATGTTTATAATGTGAAGGAGCCTGCGGGCAGCGAGATGCTGCACGGCGGAAATATTTCTGACAAATTTCAATTCTAAATTTCAAATCTAATTCTATATTGAGGCAAGAAAGCAGAAGGGCAATAGTTAGTTAAAGGTGTCACAAAATAACGAGTACCAGATTATAATTATATACATTTTATTTTAGTTCTTTTCGGACTCTTCTTTAAGGAGCTGGAATACAAATGAAAAGTCTTTCTGTCCGTAACCACGGGACTGCACGATGCGGTACAGCTGGGTGGCGACAGCGCCGAGAGGAATGGGCGACCGGATACCGAGCGCCATGCCACTAGCTAACTCCAAGTCCTGAAATCAAAATTACAAAAATCTATTTATGTAAAATTATTCAGTATTTTTGAAGCAATTATATGGGTGTAAGGGGTCCAGCATAAAAACTCACGGGGCTCAAGTCAACCTCACCCGCTCGTGGTGCACCCTGCTAATCAACAAACGGGGGTCTGGCTCTCTCTGGAATTGGGCCAGTGTGGTAAGAAATGGCACAAATTCACCAATATAACTCGTACAAACGTGGAGATCTTTGGCGAAAGCTTATGTCTAGCAGTGGAGTCTATCGGCTGATGATGGATTAAGTTAAGTTACTCAAGAGAAGAAACGACTGAATAGGAAAGCAAATAAAACAGTTTTTTCTAAAGTTTTGGAACCTACTATATATTCATCTGAATTAACTACCATTCAACGAAAGTGAAAGTAAAAATTTTCTACAGAACTTAAAGCAAAATTAAAGGGTTTACTGTTTAATAACTATCAACCCTTAAAAATATTATAAAGAGGCATGACGAAAAGAAGAATATTGTTTTTCTTACAACTTTAACTGATTTTTAACGGGCTCAAATTGTGGCATAATCTCTTTAACAAATGATATTACACAATATACTCGGTATCTTCTTTATAGCACATCATACATCAACGTTACCTTAACCATAAGCTCATTCTTGAAGCCGCCGTCGTAGTTCCTGCTGGACGGCGCGGTGGGGACCAGACCCGGCACCGGACAGTACACCTCAGTAGACCAAGACCTCGCAGACGAGTTATTCAGCACATCCAGCAGCACTTGAGGGTCCAAGCCCATTCTGAAACACAATAAATTAATAATAAGCTTTACCTTTTTTAATTCCCATTTAGAAGTTTTGCGTTATTATTACAGATATATTTTATCCAGAAGTAGAATGATGATAATCATCATCGTCAGCCAAGCATTGTTTGGATTCAGTTTCCCAGGGAACGTCACTAAGCCAATGAATTCAGGCGATAACTTAGCCTAGTTTTAAGTAGCTATAGACCCATTACCGGAAGCACTGACAGTGGATGGGAAATAAGGGACAACCCTCCAACCTGTTATGACACCACCAATTCAATAAGGTCATACAGGCTTAGCCTCTGGGACTCAACAAATGATTTACTCTTGATCCTTGGCTCTAAATTTCTACTACCTCTCTTTCAGTGCTGGATATAAGTGCATATCGACTCTGGACCGATGGGATCGCAAGGTCTTCGAATAATGGTTAAATATTAGTAGACCCAATGTTATAAAGTCGTTCATAAGGTACCATTGTTCTGGTGAAGGCCCCAAGCAGCGTGGAACTGTTCATTAATGCTTTAGAGGCCTATGAATAGCATTGGCGATGGTGATCACGATGAAGTGGAAACGGATGAAGTGTACTATTTCATACTTGCTGTATGAACATGAATATGATTACTTTGATAGATTCCACTAGTTCCTACAAACTTTCATCTTCTACATAGAGCATAATTAAAAAAATACGTGCTTAATATTTATGATCAAAACAAGGTTAAGATATGGTCTAGTCCCATAAATAGTTATCATAGATTTTTAATATACTAGTATATCTAAGTTTTTATGAAAATTAATGTCAGTAATGAAATTAATGTAATCTGTTATATTGTTGGTACTTTGCTCCTTTGCGGAAGTCCGTAAAACTTGAAAGATCCCGCCATTTGCATATAAATATGATTGGAGCAAATTATCCGGATTGATGATTGAACAGCTCGATGAAATAAAACTGAAATTGGCAATCCCGTGCCGGCTCGTTTCAGTCGTTTTTACGTTCAAACATCGACGCGATTCTGATATAATTTATGTGGACTTAGTGCAGACTCCCACCAACCCACATTGGGCAAGCGTAGTTTGAAATAGCCAAAATCCTCCCATAGGAGCCCTCCGATTTTGTTGGAATCTTTAGATGCCTGTGTCCAACAATGAAAGGATGAGCACCTGATCATGATCATGATGTTAATAGCGCAGTCGTTGCTTATGTTATGTTGCAAAAATATCAGCAAACCTTCAGTATCTTTTAGTTGAACACAAGTCAAAATCAGTAAAAAATAATTGACGAATCTACGAGACAAGTGTTCACCTGATGGTAAGTGATACGCCTACTCAATGATAATGTGACGCTAGTAAGTACGATATGCAAAGCATCACACTGTGCTCGCCGCCTTGAGATAAAAGTTTCGTTACCCAAGTAATTTTTCTACCTACAGCGCCCTTCAAATTGGAACATAGTAATATTTGCACAGTGCTGTGTGTCGGCAGAAACAGCTAGCTAAATTGTCTCCGGCATCAAAGACTTACCACCAGTGAATGTAATTTCCACCAGGTTCAGATAAAGATAAAAGCTAGAGAGACTATACTTATTAAAGCGTTCACTTTGATAACTAGTTTAACTATTTTCTAGATTTTATTCATCCAAACTCACTTAATACCCATGTTCATGCATTCGGCTGTAGCCATCCCGGTGATACCCATCAGCATGTTGTTGGTCAGCTTGGCGACCTGGCCGGAACCGACTGCCCCGCAGTGGAACTGTTTCGCGCCCATAGCTTTAAGCATCGGCAGAGACCTGTCGAAGTCCTCCTTGCGACCTCCTGCCATGAAGGCCAGTGTAGCGTTCTGAGCGCCCATTACACCTGCAACCAATTATTGATGATATACATAGCTTTTAAGGAGTAGTTTTTAAAGCTTATTAAGGAGTAGTACGATGTCTATCGTATAGAGAAGTAGGACTTCTCATGGCTCTTTATAATGCATAGAGGGTAGCAATTGAAATGGGTTTAAGAGGGTAGTAATTATATATAGGCTTTTGTAACTTCCCTCAGTGGATAGTATATGTTTTAATTATACACTAATACCTAAAAAAGTACATACAGTTAAATTTTAATGTTAATACAGATAAATTTTAAATTCGTCTCACCTTGGGAGGAGATGGCGCCCCCCGATAGCTTAGTAATAGATACCATTTTGTTTTTAATGTGTATCATTTGTTTCATTTGCAATACGTATGAAATGTTTTATCAAGGTGTTTAATTTTATGATATTACGGTCGACAAAGAGCCATTTTGTACTTTATCGCGTTGCAGTAAGGCATGAAGATAAAGCGTTATCATGTTAACAAGCGAGGTAATTCAAGAGCGCCTCGCGTGTGGGCAAATAGATTATATCTTAAAATTGATGTCAAAACAGTTATATGTTATCTTTGTATATTTATCTTTAAAAATGCTCTCATATTGTTATTTACCATATGTCGTTTGCGATTATGTTAAAAGATCACTGAATTGTATGTTTTATATCGATTCATATTCAGACTCAGTTCGTACATTGGTAGTAGTTGTATCTGAATCGGAAAATCTTTGTAACCGAACTCTTATATTCTTATTATTAAGATTCTTTAATAATTTAGTAAATGTAATATTAAAGGACTAAATTAACTTAAAAAAAATTATGTTAAGACTTGCCCCCGGACACTGGTGCGTCTATGAAGTTGACCCCATTCTCTGACGCCACTGGGAATATTTGCTTCGGTACATTGGGGTCCACTGTACTTGAGTCGATTAGGAGAGCACCTTTTGTTGCCTGAAAAATTTAGTTTATTAAATAACCTTTCTGATGATTACTAATTTTTTTTTAATTCAAAAACTGTCAAAGCATAGTTCAGTCTGTGATACTTCGTGACTAAGCATTCATTACCTGAAACAAAAATGGCTACTAAAAAGAGATATCAAATACTCACGTGTTTGACCACACCGTCATTGCCGAGGTAGGCGTCGAGCACCACTTTATTGCTGGGCAGTATCGATACCACAACATCCACTCCGTCGACAGCAGCAGCGATGGAGTTCGCACCAGCGACACCATCCTTAGCTGCTGCTATCAGAGCTTCCTTAGACGGATCATATCCTCGTACATTGAAACCCTGGATTACACGAAATGTGATGATTAGTATTTTATTATTATACAAAGCGACTAGACCAGCAGGACCTTTACCTAATGGTGAGTGCCTATAATACTGTGGCGTTCGATAGGATGGTACATTGTGTGACATTTAAGATTTGATTTTTAATTTATATAATTAAGGAATGCTGTCCATGATATCCTGGAATCTATAGTTATGCCCAAGTTTTTAGCAGTGGCGAGAGTGAAGAGAGAGGAAAATCAAGTAAGCTGCTAAGTTGATTACTGCCTATTATCACAGCCTGTGGCTTGTGCTGATTAAGTTCCAACTCATGGTTTCGAGACGAGCTATTTATCATATCACCCATATTACTTAAATTGTCTCTTTCACACCTGCTTACTTCCCGCAGATGCTTTCCGCTTGCTTATCACTACGGAAGCCATGGTGCGACACTAGAGCGAAGTCTCCATGTTGTGTGATGTGGTTGATGGCAGGGCTGATTACCACCTTCATTTCTCATAGTTTTGCTCCAGCAAACATATGAGAGATAGACTTCTAAAGTATTCTTTACTGTCACACTCGAGACAACTTATTTAGTCGGGAGTAGAAATAGACGATGAAATAACCTAATTTAAGAAGAATCTTGACTCGGATAAGTAAATACAAAGGACGAATAATAATCTTGCTTTAACTTAGAAAAGTAAATGCAAGTGTACAAGGTGACTAAGTATTATAACTTAAATTCAATGAAACATTGAGAAAAGTGGCTGATATTTTTTGCTAAATAAATCCTGCAAAGGACACCATTTGCATAAATTAATGAGGATTTTAATTTCCAATCACTGCCCGTAATCGCTGTGTCGTTTCAATACTATTTTAATTACTAGGTAAGTTAGTGTTATGTTAGATAAGTTAGTTCCATAGTCCGTTTGTAATAATAAAAATAATGGTTTTCTGATTAATTCTTATCCATTACCTTATAATATATCCAAAAATCTAATTTATAAATATTTATCTACATTTACGTCTGTCAGTTTTTTTTTTATTATACGAAACGACAAGACTGGCGGGTCATTCACCAGATGGTTAGTAATACGCCCACAATAAAAACAGAGCCTTAATTAGGATGTTATACAGTGTACCACATTGTGCTCGTCGCTTTGAGGCAAGATGTTGTGGGACACAGCGCCTTTCAAACCGGAACACAGTAATGTGTGCACACCGCTGTGTTATCAACGCCTAATTTTAGAATTTTATTTGATTAATGTATAGTAAAAATTTATAAAATAAGTCACTATTTGACATGTTTACTTGTTACCGTCGGTATCGGCGCGTTCAATTGACAAATTAGAATACGAGCTTGGTTTTAGGAGGGAGTAATAAAATGGTGGGAGAAATGTTGCCTGGTACGAAGATCGCCCCATTACCGACAGTCTGTTGGCGGCGGTCGACGTGAAATGCTATCTTATAATTTTTTTTTTTTATGAAACAAGTGAGTGTTATTTGGTGCAATCATTATAAAATGTCAGTTATACCCCATGATTCTTATATTACAATCATTAATCTATGTTAGACACGCACTGGTGTGATCCAAAGGTTGAAGGAATATTAAAGTCTACTCCAACAGCTGTTTGTCGGCCTAGACGGCCTCCGGCAACAGAGACCTAGCTCCAGTAAGTTAATTGATCTACGGAATAGCTACTTTTATTCTGGCAGAAGTCTCACTGGAATATCCGTAAAGATATACATAGAGTAGGACAACAGTACGAATTCAGAATCAGCTCTACTGGAAATTATACAATTAAGATTTGAAACAGCCTGCCGGCGTCGGTGTCCCGTCCAGCTGTGACACTGTCTTTAAGAGAAGAGTGAATAGGCTTCGTCTAGACTAGTGCGCTTTACCACCTAGATTAGATCTCCGCTTACCTTCAGGTGGGATCGTAGTCAGGCACTAGGCCATATTAGGTTATTCAATATAAAAAAACTTAACCCAGCACTTTCCTATTACAAGTCTATTTGTTTTGATTCGGGGGAAATCTTTAAAAGATACCCAGCTTCTGGGGGAAGTCGGGGTTATGTGAGATTCTTACTAAATCCCTACGGTGGTGTGCATCAGTGCAGTCGGAGAGGATCCGGGATCTCTTATAGAACTCACTGGTTCTTCTCTACACTTTATGTTAGCGTCTCTGAGGAAGGACAAAACCCTCGTAGGCATCACCTCTGAGCTATACGGTGTCCTAGGTTCGCTTTGTTGAGCGATAAGGGTCTCCACCCTCAACACCCGCGAAACTCCTAGTCCATTTTACGACCAGCAAGGCTTATCTTAGTCCTATTCTTACTAGTCCGAGACAACAACGCTGTCCTATTATAAGTCTATCGACCTATTAAATGTCTACCGTTATTTCATACTCTTCACTTACTGGCGAATTCCCGGTTAAAGATAAGAGTACATCAAATACAAGTTACGTGGTTGTTGTTGCAGTTAAAATTAATCACATGTAAGTTGCATCAGGACTTGACGTAAGCAGTCAATGATAACATTATATAATTATGATATACTGTAAACATAGTTCAATAAATAATGCTATAGCTTTTACACAAAACTCTCCTCGGGGTTTACTTTTACTAGCACACATATCAATCAACCAATCAATGAGCCGATATACATCTATTGCTGGATTTAAGCCTCCTCCTTAAGATCGTTCGGTCCTGCGCTGCCGGCATCCAGTGGCTTCCCGCGATCTTACAGTCAACATGACTTCCGGTACTGCCGAGCAATAGGGGCCGTCGTTTTTAGGGGTTTGTATGGACGTATTTGAGCCATTTCCCACCAAGTGGTCAATGTCATTTGGTGTTAACCAGAGCCTCGTTTGTTTATTAGTAGGTGCAGCACGAGCAGGTGAAGTTTGCTTGCAGTCCATGATGGATCCCATGCGGAACCCCTTACACCCCTGACTCATGTGATTGAGTATTGTATATTAAATGCACATGGATGTAAAAGAAATACGGAGTATAAATATATATATTAAGCATTTAAAATTAAATTTTACATACAAGCTTAAGAGAGGTCAATGACCTTATGCTAGAATTTCTTTATACTTCATTAAAGAAGCGTTTGCTATTTTGTATGAGGCTGTTTTCATTATTGTGAACAAAAAAAAAATCTTTGTAACTTTCTCATCTACTAGTAAACCGGAAGAGATGTAAACATTTTTATTATATGTGTAATATATAATAAGAGATAATGAAGTTAACTCAAACTCCTCAAAAATCGTCATAATTGTGTTTTGTTTCTAGGTGTTTCTTCTCTTTTCGTTGTCTAGAGATCGAAAAGGACAAATGATATGTCATTCGGTCAATGCCAGGCGATAGTCGTGTGTACTATTATTATTAATGAATTGATATAACATTAATTAAACTTTGTTACTCCAAACTAGTACTAAAACAATTTTTTTGTCTATTTATAATCATGTTTTTAGTAATGTCATTCTTACAATAAACTATTAATGTAAATTAATACAAGGTCGATAGAAAAACTCGTTTGGTTTTTCAATATCGATACTAATGTGAGTATTGCTACAAAAAAATTCTTTTAAACTATATTCGAGATTATTACGTATCCTTTTGGGTTGTCAAGAAAAAAAATATATTTTTTTTTATAAAACTATAAATTTTAATATATCGAAATAAAAAAGGTAAGTAAATTAATATCGATTATTATACATATAATAATCGATATTCATTCTATTATTTACTTCATTTCCATAGATAACTTATCGTAAATATTTAATTATATATAAGATAAGTTTTTACTCGTTTTTATGACATTAACTTGTTATATTACAAAACTAAACTAACTTATTAAATGTGTAAAAGGTTTTCTACATTCTATACACCTTTGCCATTCATTAATATACTGGATTTAATCACATCATTACCGCTGTCCTCCTCTCACTCCCCGCCATGCCGTGACACGGTATTGTAAATGATACAAAATGTTTAACAGGTACCTTCTTCACCAGGTTGGCAGCCATGAATCCGCCCATGTTCCCGAGGCCCAGGAACGCGACATTTTTGTCTGCTTTCGAGCTGAATGCCCGTTTCGAAACTGTTAATAACAACCGGCTGTTTATAGCGTTCGCCGCCATCTTGGATTATTTTAACACGCGTACGACGCCGGCGCGCACGCAACTACTGTCTGTATGAGCGGCACGCAAAACTAGAAACCTTGCGTTCGGATATATATACTAATGATAAGGTTATTTATTTATTAAAAAAAAATTATTAGTATTGTTCAGATATATGAATTTTATGTAATGTATTTTTTTTTCTTATTAAGGATCATTAAACAAATAGCTGTTTCCTGTCCGATTTGCTAACCGTAATATAGAACTCCACCCTAATTGCCTTTGGGGTAGGAGTTTTGTAAAATTCATTCTTAACTAACCTATTAATGGCATAAGCAATATACCTACCAAACTTTGAATGTTTACGTTTAATAGTTTCGGAGATCACGCGATGGCTTAAGATATGTCTGAATATTTCATATATATATTATATATAAGTAAATGCCAAATCTATTTATTGCTATATATATATGCAGAGATTTGACAAGTGAAAACCCTAATGTACATAAACTTTGTTTAGGTTTTAGTTTCTTTACATGTTATTGTGTTTAACTGAAAAATTACCGCGTCAATAGGATATAGTATTTTGATTCAAGGTTCGCATTATGTTGTATATATCATGTATAAATATCAATTTTCTTAATTAAAAAAAAACTAGAAATATTAAATTTATTGTCGTATACGAGTAGTGTTAATTATTAAATAAAGAATTAAAATTAAATATAAATATAAAATATTTCAGGCTTCCTGTTCTAGCTTCATCCTTCATTTTCGTCCCTTTACTCACTTTATTGAACCATGCGAAATTGTTAAAAGTTAATAGCTCATTGTATTAATATATAAAACTTAAACCTCTTTAAAGCTTATTCTTATGCCATAATAATTAATTTGATTTGTTTACAAACTATTGTCGTAATAGACAAAACATTTCATCGTTATTTTAAAAGGAAATAGAGTATTAAAAAGGAGACATCTTCAATTTTCCCCGGAGCGCGGGAATACAATTTAAAGACATGTCTGCTATTGACAGATCGTAATTGGGCCAGATTAGACCAGGAGGCCTTCGTCTCGGAAGTCTATCAATCTTGTTCGGAACAGCACATTATTACATTTATTTTCTTTAAAAGAAAAAAATTGTATAATTTATCATAATCGTTAATGACAGTTTCCGAACGTTTCTACTTCTGTACGCAATTTGATAAAGCATATTCATTTTTCCAACATTACAATATAAACTCTAATTACATAGCAATAAGATATATAATTATACGATTATAATGTAGATAATAGTGTTAGAATGTAGCTCATACTCGGTTATATTAAGACCATCGTTTAAACATATAATTCGGCTTCTGAAGGTCGCAACATGTGACGTATGAGAAATAGGAGGTGCGTAAATATTAAAGTCTAACTAGTTCCTGTTATATTTGATTTTGTTAATTGAATTTGTATTCATTATCAACATTCTAATCATCATTATAAATACTATCTGCTCTTTGCCCGTTTTGCTGGCCTGCACTCTGCAACTCTCTTTGGGGAAGGAATTTTGTAAAATCCGTTACCCTTTGACATGTAATGAGAAAAAAGAATATTCCTACCAAACGTCAAGTCTCCAAACCTTATAGTTCCAGAGATATTGTGAAGTCTCAATGTCGGTGGGAACCTCTTTATACGTATAGATAGAGTAGGAGTAAAACAACTTGCCGGCAATAAGAATTTCGTGCTTATGCAGTGTGATTTACCACTGCAAACTACACCACATCTTAACACCAGATGGAATGTTGATTAAGAAGTGTAAAGTGGTATTAAAAACCTTTTTCATGATTATTACCAGCATTACGTCTTATTGATAGTCACAGATGAACACAAGCCTATTTAAGTGGAAACTTCTGATGCCGTTAGACGAATCACTTTCGTTTCGAACGTTCTTCTCTTTTAACTTTACTTTTACTTGATGATGTAGTGGTGTCAATAGATATGATGAATCAAAGTGTTAATTTATTATATCTTCGATACAAACGATTAATTATATTAATATAAAATCCAGTTGGTAAATGGTAAGGATTCTGATAAAAGTTTTGTGAAACTATTGTAATAAATCTTTTCCTTTGTAAAAGTTTCACGCTCGATTTAAACTGATTGAAAGAATCAAACGGTTAAGGACATTATCGCAAGCATTAACCTATAAGTAGACGGTGAGGTAAAAGGATAAATTCCAACCTGCACATTGTGAAATGCTTTCGGTTGATTTAAAGAAAGCAATTGAACGGCAAACAATAAACGGGATGGGTAGATAGAGAAGATATGAAATAACATTGATAACGAAGCTACAGTGGCGAGGAGTCGGTTATAATTAAAGCGGGCCACGTTGCAGGGTGGAAATCCTTATTAGATTCGTCGGCTACCATTCCGTTCACGTACAGGTTCCTTTGTCTTCGGAAAAGCTGCTCCACGTACATTTGTGATTTAAAAGAATACCTTTTTTTTAAAACGGCACTGATTTTTCGTGTCAAACATCGCTTTTTCTTATTGATATAATACGCCTGTTGAATAAGTTTATAATGAAGCATCTATCGCTGCGATTACAAGAAAGAGGATATTTGGAACAGGAGCTTAATCTGAAGAAACTTATTATTCTCCTGCTTTAAATTCCATTTTAGTTATTATTGATTCTATTATCCTTACCACATTTCTAGATACTAGCCGAGGTCTATATTTTATCCTCCCTGACTATTTGTTTAATAACCAAGGTCCATAGTACCACTTTTCAGCCAGATATTATGGAGTTTGGTTGCCTAGCTACCACTGTCATGTACGAATAAATTTGGTGTCCCAACATCGAGAACCTCGACATAATTATCAAGTCTTTTTCATACAAGATCTTATTATCTAAAAATATATTACTTTCCTCTTTTGAATTTGTTATAGAGTTTAGTTTGAAAGCTTTTTTAGAAGTAAAATTTTCTGCTTTCATCGTCCATTGTTTAACGTTAACCGATAAAAAAAAACCTTATTTCTTTTTAGACGTTGGAATTTGTCTGAGCGGTAAACGGTGTCTGTTATTTCAGTCACGGATTTTCAGTCCCTTTGAAATAAGACAAACGATACGAAGCTAAGCTAACGAATTTCGCTATTTACAAAGAACGCCGAGGAGTTATAATTTAACGTAAGCATATTGAGGTTTTTTCTTATTAATGTGGCGCCTAAGGTTAATTTTATTTTATCCGATGAAACAAACAAGATGTTCAATTGAAGATAATGCCTGCCCCATTATATATCGTTAGATAGGATGATAAAGCACCACTTTGTGGTAATCGCTTTTAGATATCAGATGTTAAACCTCATTATCGATGTAATTTCACTAGCTGCAACAAACTTCAAACCTGGATACAGTAATGTTTGCAGCAGTACTGTTTGGCGGATGAAATAGGAGCTGCGGTGATATCTACCTAGATAGTGTCACAATAGAGGGCTTCCATTAGTAGATAGCGATCCTGCTTTTTCAAGTTTTTTATTATATTTAATTATTTACTATAGTTTTCTATCTAATGCGAACTTAAACTAAAATGCAGCGTTTGTTTGAATGTGTTTGTATGACGGTACTTCTGTAACACGAAAGCAGAAACTTCTCGCATGCACTTCCATGCGAGAAGGTAATATAATAACGAGAAGGTAATATAAGGTTCAAAATAATTTTTACATGGGGTTTTAAAGTACTAAAAGAGAAGAGATGATTAAATAGACAGTAGGCTTTGATATCAAAGACAATATCGTCGCTTACCATCAGGTGAGATCCTAGTCAAGCGGTAGTTTATATAACTTTGGTTCGCTGGCGGGGATTACTTAGTGCGGGTCCACTTTCATTGGAAAGTTCAAGTTATTCAACAAACCTCAAAACCAACGATAGGATAAATCTTGTTAAGTGTAATCAGATGAATGATTACACTAAAGTTGAAATAAATAAATTTAATTTAAGTGAAACGATAAACATTCTTTTGACTGATCTCAAATGAATTATTAAATAGCATCTCCAATCCGGAGCCGCTGTGTTTTCACTAAAATGGAACTTTTTCAATTGATCTCGACGAAAACTTCTAAACTCTACAAAGCGGGGCCCGAAATCGTCTCGCCCTTATTTTGGTCACGGATTTTCAGAACCTTTGAAATAACGCCGCCAATGAGAAACTTGCCAAAACAAATTAGACAGGGCGGTGAGAGAGTTTTTAGTTCTTCTGTTTGCTGACTTAAAGCATATTTATTTACAGATGTAATATAAAATTTTAACTAAAACTTTAGTCTTCTTTTCAGAAGAACTCCTATATTTTAGCTGCTGGGGAATATCTTAGCAACGACGTACAAAATTTCGTGTTCTTCGAAGAAAAAATGTTTCGAGATAAACTCATACGTGATCATAAAATGAAGCTGCGTGTAACATCTCAATCGCTTCATCAGAAAATCTACTTGTAAAAGCGGTTAGACAAGGAGGCAAAGATTCTCCTTAGGACATATGAATCTATGCTGCTAACGAACTAAGGATCGAAATCAATAGATCCAAGGTCCAAGTTCTAGCGAAGATTATAAGGGCACTTCATATAGGATTCGACTAGGTCTTTCCAAACGATCTTTGCAGCGACTGAGGTACAGTTGACTTTATTAAGTACACCAAAGTCTTTAGATGCTTTACCTTCGTCTTCAGTGGCTAGTACTGAACATTGCTGAAGATTCATTGATAATTTTTTTCTATATTAAAACTTACACAGTTTTATAACGATTTTATTTTCATCGCAAAAAGAAAGGGGTCCGGGGTTCGCGCGCTAAAGTCGCGGAATACGTAATGGTGATCCCGTAACTCCCGTAAGCACTTTTGTGTGGGTTTATCTTAATTTATGTGGGCTGTATTGTGTTTTAACAATGAACCACGATCCGGTTCCGAGTTAACCGTTATAGATGGTTAGGCGTCAGCTCAGCTCCTCGCCGAGCCGGCTAATTAGCCCCCGTGAATTTATAATTCCACGTATTGTTTCCGAAATTTTCCTTTTGTTCGTTAAACGTTACATTGTAGTCGGCTGCGAATCGTAAAATCTACACAAATAATATTATCTGGTTTGAACGGAGTTGAAGCTAGTGAATTTACTGGGGTAAGTAGATTTAAAATCTTATGTCTCAAAGCGGCGAGAACAATGTGATGCTGGGTTATAAGCAGGGATATCTTTGCAAATAACAAATAATGTATTATCATTTCATCATCATCATCAGCCGGTAAATGTCCTCTGCTGGACATCACTTACAATTTATATTTTCTTCATCAGTATAGTTATTAGTAAAAATAGTGTACATTGCTTATTGAGTATATATTTTTTAACATTTACTTGATAATGGGCCTTGGTTATGTTCTTTATTCAGTTTTATCAGTATCGTCATCATCTTTCAGATCTCTTTAGATCACGAAGGTGATGATCTTCGCCGATGGTGTCTTTGACTGTGTATAATTTAACTTTTAGAACTATCAATGTCACTTTATCTGCCTCTCAAGATTATAGAGTTCCGTGTTGGAAAACGCTACAGTGAGACGCGTGAGCTTCATATAGACCAATAAGTATTAAATGACCTGGATCTTAGGAAGCTAACCTAAGTAATGATCTCCAAACTCACTCAAATAGTTATACTTAACTACCGTTACTACCTTGCTGAAATGTAATTGGTAAGTTTATTTTTAACTGCAGATAAGCACAAGGATAAGGTACAGTGTGAATATCATACTAGAAATCTCTGTGCAAGCTCCTGCAGTCAATCCTTTTAAACCTCTAATTAGCTCTGTTTTTAAACTTGCTGTTTTAGTATATATATATAAAATTACAGTACTGATAAAATTGAACCAAAAACAGAGATTTTTATTTGTACATATTGTGTAAAATGTAATGCAATCGTTTGTCAATACAATTTATAATGTTTACTTCAAAATATATAGTTCTAAGGATAATATTATATATAAGGATATATAAGGTTCGAAGTGATAGAGTACCATCCCCCAAAACACCATTAATCTCACGGAACGTTTCTCTAGCGGATTTGCCTTTAACGAAGGAAAACTTTAAAATAGCGCGTTTTCGGCGTTAGTGAACTCCATATTTACACGTCTATAACTGTTGAACGCAATATCCAAACTAATTATGCATAGCGTCGTTTTGTAGGTTATGTCAAGACCTTTCAAATTATGTATAGTATTGCCAGATACGAGCTCTGTAGCGCTTTGTACATAGCCGCGAAATTCAAAAGACAAAAAGGCGGAAGGGAGATATTTGCCAACCTTATATTTGTGTGATACATAAAATATATTAGTATAGTTATTTCTAGCTATAATAATTTCGTATGTGTTATTGTTTATTATTATTTCATATAATTTACAAGTTTAACTTCCACACGTTTCAAATATAAAGTATCTAGAGTTAGTTAAAAAATTGAGTTAAAAACTTCCGAAAACAGACTCGGTGAAACAAAATTTTTTCAGCGGCATAAAGCAAATATTTAATTGAAATGGTGCAGGGCACTTTCCGCTGGCTTTCACAAAAAAAAAAATTACGTTATCGTGTGCGCTGAACAGATGGGGAGTTTATTTTTAACCACAACTAACTACGTTGTAAGTCTAGTGGTTATATTTAGCGGACGAAATTTAGATGTTCATGTAGCAGTATGAATATTTGCAGATGAATAATATAAAATCCATGCAGAGATCTTTTGCTATGAATATATTGAATAGAATGTTCATCATCAGTCAATAGACGATCGATCTGTCCGGCGTTACTCGCATGCAGTGGCTTCCCGCGATCCTCACCAGATCATCGGTCCACTTTGTGGGAGGCCTCCTTTCCTTCGTTCAGTCGTTCCTTCGAGTAATGTGCCCTGCCCATCAAGGAATATAATGTTATAGACCTCAAAAATCTTTTATTAGTACTACAACGCCAGGTTCGATTCTAGTGCCATGTTTGTGGAGTTTGAACGGCGATAGCGTTTACTCGAATCCACTCGGCTAGCTAAATCCGTAACAGTAAAAGCATTGTCCTAGTCCGACTGTCAATACATGAGAGCTAGAATATTTCGAGAGAGCATTCTCGCCATATTTGACCTCATTGTCATATTCTCTGATGATGTTGAGCGCTTGGTAGTCATTTTGACTTTTACAATTCATCTGATATTGGGTTCGTCGACCCGGATCCAGGATTTGTTGCATTGTGACATCATATCATGTGCAATTGAGGTCAAATGTTGGTCTCTTTATCGATTAAGAGACAGAGGTAAATGTTAATAAAAAACATATTCAGTGATTATTTTTTGCAATCAAAGTTTCTGTTAGATAGGTTCAATGGGTTGGTGACGTCATTACTTCCGTAGACGTAAGTTATGATAGCTTATGGGTTAAATAAATTTTACCCGCTTTGCTAGCCGTTACACCCCTGCAACTCTCCTTGAGGAAGGAATTTTGTAAAATGCATCCTAAGCTAACCTATATACGAAAAGAGGATTATTCTTACTACAGTAATAAAGTCTTGATCTTAAGGTTCCAGATATATTGTGATGAGTCTCTTAGAAATCTCTTCCGTATATATTATATGTACATAGATTATAATAATAATAATATGTAATATTTCTTTTATACTTTGCTATATTTATTGTTTTATCCGCACTATAATGTATATTATTTGAAATGTTACTCATTTCGCTATTTGTTTAATTTAAATCCAATTGACTTTAGTGTTACCAAGTGTTGATTGATAGTAATTAATGTTTTAATTATGCACTATCACAGTAGAGTTTTAATGCGACTTATTGTTTGAATCGTATGATGTAGTAGATGCGAGTTTTTTTTTGAGTTAAATCCATCGTTTACGTAAAAAACTAAATTTGCTTTGTAACATCGGACGTCTTACTTCCGCACAGAAATGCTGCTTGATACATTTGTGTTGCCGGCTCGTTGTGGAAATACGGAAAGTATTTCGGTGCTGCGTTCGCGGCAATAAACTTTTATAAAACTTAAGACAGTCGAAAGAACCTCGGGGAATTTATCGTTGGAACTGTTACAAGTTTCTTTTTATGTTTTCGGGCCGCAAGGTTAAGTAGAGCTGCGGCTCCGCGGGCACTCTCTAGGGATACGGTGAAGTTGAGTATGGGAGTATAATTTAAAATATATTTTATTTAAGATCATTATTGTCGTAAAAATTTTAATAAGATGATGCTTTAAGTATTTCGACAAAAGATGAATATTCAAAATCTTGCTATAAGCTCGTCTGTTTAATAATATCAATGGTAGAAAACATCGTCGTCATCATTCCAACCGATGGACGCCCACTGCTGGACATAGGTCTCTTATAATGTGTTCCACGACACACAGAAATATGAAAGTGCTGATTTTAATGTCTATGTAAACAACTATATATAACATTATTACTATTTGGATATAAGAAACTTGGGTAGAGAAACTATATTACAGTTTATGAAACTTACGAATCTTGTTTTTCTCATTGTGGTTCCTGTGAGAAAAAAATAGCAATTGTTTTTACGAATCACATTGCTATTTGTTTCTAGTTAAAACAACAATGTAAAATAAACTTTTACTGCTTTGATTTCTAGGCTTTGTTATCATTACAATTTGGATGGCTGTAGTGTTTTTACGAAGTTACTTAATTATTAAGTTCAATCCTAAGATATATCATTGGAATCATTGTCATTGTAGCGAATATTATACGAGAGTCTCTTTAAGAAAATAATATACTTGCCTACAACACTATTCACATATCGTCTTCCGAAAGCTAGAATGTTTAAACGACCGTTTTGATTTTTGTTCAAATTGTATTTTCAAACTGAAAAATACCGAAAATGACATTATATTCCAGTTTCGAACAAATAGTTGTTTGTTCCAAACATTATTAAAAATGATATTATTAGATCATCATCATCATATCATGCGTGCATCACAAGTAGTAAATATAAAAATGTTTCTACTGTAAAATTTGGCCAAAGTTCGGTTGTACAATAAAGCATTCGGCAGAAGAAATCTCATCCTTTATAATTTATTTCAAACCAAGTGGATAATTTATATTAATACACAACTGAGATTAAAGATGAAATATTGTTAGCATTCAAAGTCGAATTCCTTTGCTGTTAAAGACACGTGTAGTGTTACAGAGTTACTTAAAAGAATCTTACGACCACAAGGAATTCTGAAGTTCAGACAGTTCGCGTTCACCCCCCGCAGGCTCCTCGTAACGCACCCTCCTCCTCCGGCTGCGTTGTAAATCAAAACTGGCTTTGTAATAATCTTGACTATAAATCACGAGGGACCGCGTCGCACGGTCACACGGGCGCAGAGTTCGCAACTTACAGGAAACGGAAACGCTCCTTCTCAACTTCTGGGTGAACTGTTTTAATTTTTAACATTTCATTGAGGAATGATTTGTCTTCATTGCCGGAATTTGAATACGCAAGTATCAAATTCCATCATCCGCCTTAAAACACGGTCTTCTTATTACGCTATTTCGTATCACACGTATAACACGTGTTTCCCCATTTAACGCGGGACTCTCCCACCGATGTTTCTGTTTTTATAAGTATTTGTAAGTTTTATAATCAACCATGTTCTTAGATTGATTGTTTGGAAATGCAAACATATAGTTCATAACATAGTTTTTATAATTATAGTTTTGGTTTTTGTCGATGATGATGATGATACTTATAAAAGTGTATCATTTGTATATAACGTATTATATATTATACGAACGCTTTATGGGAGAATGTTCGTACAACGCGATTACTTACAACGCGAAACTCATAATATTCCTTATTAAAGGGGGGGATGATTACCGTACTAGTTTATACTCATACCGTGTACCACTTGCAGGTAGCTGTAGCTTTAAAAATTACCACACACTATAACACTGCAACGTTATGCAGGATGTATCTACGCAATATCACATTTCTACATTTGTATATACGTTACATGATTCCTGCAGGAACATATCAATGTACGAACAGTTTGTCGAGATAGAGATACATACACAGCCTCCTGCTAGGTGTTTTGATTTGATTCTATTAAGACTAATAAGCTATTAAAAAGTAATATAATTCTCGACATAAATAATTTGATAAAGATAACTGAACGCATTTTACAAAGTGAGACAAAAGGTTAAGGATAATCGATGTAGAGGAAAGAGTTTTTATTAGATCTAAGGACAAGACGTTAATGTGATGGTGAATAATATCTTTGCCTATAACAACGTGGCAGTAGTTAGGATGGTATTCACTGAATCCCACTGTGCCCACGTTGGGGCGTAAGTGTTGCTAACTCATTAATTTCAATATAGCTATAACTTCTTTCAAATGGAAACAAAATAGTTGTGTTAGCAATCTATTTCTGGACGACCTGCGGCAACGAAGAACTACCGTCAGTAAAAAGACTGTGTAAATAATGCTGTGATGATGGTTAACGATACAGGAGAAGACTATGCTAAAGAGGTAGCAGATCATTTAAATACAGAAGTCCAATATGCCTTAAATATTTTTTTCTTACTCAAGTGGCGTTAATTGCTTTAGACATATGGATTTAGGTTATATTTCTATTTATTCTTAGATATAACTAAAAATACATAGAAATAGATAGACTTGAAATTTGTCAGAAATATTTCCTTCCGGCAGTAACTTACCGCTTCCCTGTCTCTTTCCCGTTATTAAAACCCTCGAAACCTCTTTTGGCAGTAAGATTTTATAAAATCCGTTCTTAGCGGACCTATATGACAAAAAGAATATTCCCACGAAATTTCAAGTCTCCAAGCCTTATGGTTACAGATATATCGTGATTAGTCTCTAAAAACGGAGAAATCTACTATGTATACATAGGTTGAAGCACAATTTAGGGGATTATATTACATTTACCATAGATTTTTCTTTTCCTTTTTATTAATTCATGCTACTTTTAAATAATTTTAATGAGAACACAGCAAGAGTCAACAGCAAAAGAAGTTCCGGAATACAGAATGAGGCAAGGTGGGCCGCTCGCTCGGAATAAAACGGACGCATTAACTATGATTAACATTAAACTAGACGCGGTTTGCTTCCAAACGCTGTACCCCTCTTGGAACTAAGTAAAGATAAAGAAACATTTTTGATTTAAGCTATACACTTTGTAGCATAGCTTAATTAACTAGCCAGATTTCATAAACCTTCATTAAAGAGGAATTGTTGAATGTTAAAGTTTGATTTGTAAGTAAATTCTAAAAGAAGGCAATGTTTTAAATTTTGAGTTTCTTTCATCACTTGTTTAGTAAGAGACTTTTATTGCTACATTTTCATAAAATCTTACAATGTTATATACATTTTTTCATGTTTATGGAACGATAAAAGTATAGACGTATGAATGTTACCATCGGAACGATTGAAGGAAATAGGAAGATTGAATTAAGATAGCATAACAAAAATTGTACAATAACGATCGATCTTAAAAATATTTACGATTAGGCTACTAACCTTTCTAAACACACTTTACATACATAAAGTTAAAGCAATCCCGGTTTTTGTATCAGAAGATAGAAATACAACTAAGCATAACATCAAACAAGAGTTAATTTTCTGGAATTTTTTTGGTACTAATTTTTGATAAATTATGAGGGGCTCAAGGAAGTTCTAATTGAGGTCTAAGCTCTGGAGGTTGATACCCACTCCTTTCCTGGTACGCTCGAACTGCCACAGGTCAAATAAAATAGTTTCGGGATGACATAATGACAGTCTTAAGTTGGTCATTAAGACCTGTCTTATAAAAATAAGTCACCCTGTTATTACAGTAAAGAGCCTTTATAAGTAACTAGATTCCAGCCTTATGATTTATCTCCGAGATTATTGCAAAGTCCGATATGATTTATTGCTTGTTCCCTGTAAGGGATGCGTATTAAGCGGGCCAAAGAGTTATTGGGGAATGGTAACATCTTACCAGTTTCCTTGACATTTGAATATAATTGAATTACATAGATCTGATCGTCGACTGATGTGAGCTTGGCATTCATATTTATTTTACGAATACACAAATACTCTTGTTTCCATTGAAATCTTTACTATATATAAATAAGGTTTAATATAACCTTGTTCAAATTTTAGGTAGACTTCTTAGATATAGACTTCATTAGATGAACTGAAATTCTTCGAGCATGTTAGTCGGCGGAGTAACGACTCCATAGAACGTCTTGTCGTTCAGGGCAAAGTCGAGGGCACAAGACCACAGGGAAGATTTCCTATGAGATGGACATCTCAAGTAAAAGCTGCGGTAGGCGCTCCGGTACACGAATTTGACCGATTAACGGACAGCAGACGGAGATGGCGAGACGTCGTGAAGCGGGTATTATTTTCTATCCAACCAACGCGAACATGATAACCACGACCACTCTGACAATAGTGAAGCGATTTATAGAGAGACATGAACACTTTGAATTAGTATTTTGTATGTTAATAAGTTTAAGATCGCTTTGCTTCTCTAATCCGAAATTCGATCGCGATAGGCAAGTTGAATGTTATCATCAAATTCATTTATAGCATCATTGGTTGTAAAGACATCAGCTCTTGTCAACTACAGACATCAGCAACTATCTAATGGTGTTTTGTATATATATTGCTGCATAGAGCCATATATATTGCTGCATAGAGCCGGAGTATTCTGAGCGATGACTCTTCATGTATCAAAGTCTCATTGTGAGTTATCACCATGTGGAACTGAAATTAATTTATGTAGAGTAAATTTACCCAACCCTGATGATTCAGTTTAAATCGATGTCAAAATTGTTTGTTCGCAGTCAGACTTTAAGTCGAGTTGGAACTGTATTGTCCACGTTCCAAATGTTGCCATAAAACAGTTGTTTCCGTCGCAAAAACTTCACAGAACTGGACGCGGTAAGAATTTAGTGAATTTACCCTCGAAATTCAAACAACTGTGTGTTTAGTAAAGTTTGAATATAGCAAAGTTAGTCTTTAATGAAATTATTAGCGTTTTTCAATTGTGGTAAGTTTCTATCTATCAAAAACAATGTAAGTATTAATACAATATCAATTTTTGGAGTCAATGTGTACAAATAACATGAAAGCTAGGTACGTGCTAGCGACTGAGAGATCTAAGAACAGGATGTCATTGTTTAGACGGGTCTTTTACGTACTAATAATAGCATTACCAAGGTATCTGTTTTAGAGAATAGAAGTACAGTTCAAGTAATTGTTAACAGAATCGAGAAGGCAACTGGTTTACGAGAACATATCTTATTTTTTTATCAACTAAGCGACGAAATGAGATGGCTGTTCACCTCATGGCAAGTGATACGCTTCCCTATAACAATATGGCGTCAGCTAGGATGGTAAAGCCCATAACAATCTGGTTCGTCGCCCTTAGACATAGTACTGTAAATCTTGTTATTACAGTAATGTCACTAGTTACAAGTCCCTTCAATCTGTAACACACTAATCTTTGCACGCTACTGTTTGGCGGGTAGAGGCTATGGAATAACTATCTAGACGGTCACCGGCAACTGAAACTTACCACCAGTAACGTAAAAGTACTTTTAGTATGGTTGAAGACGATCAGCATGATTCTTTCCTGAAACTATGACCTTAATTTATATTGACAGAACTGTCATTAATTACCACGAAGTTTGGCTGATACATTCTATATGTTTTTGGTATTTTTTAGGTTAAGATGCGGAGTAGTGCGTGTCCATGTCGGTAGTGGGTAAGTCGGGTTTGTCGGGTTGATCCTTTGTGTTGGTGCGGAGCGGAAGCAGGTTCCAAGGACGCCTACTCCTGCTGGTGGAATTAAGAATCTGGCCATTTTCAATACGAGAGATGACGTCCTATTTATAAAATTTTTCGTCAGATAAATATTAGAGGACTAAATTCTATTAAAAAAAATTTAAGATTTTTCGATATAAATATTTGACGTACTCTCTGAAACTATTATATATCGGAAATTAAAGCGAACTAGCAATACCGTACTTTGAAATCTTAGGAAGAAAAAAAATTCTGTTTTACAAAATAATAGCCTTTTATAATCCGGCATCGTACGCATTTAACCTTTCTCCCCCTTCAGTCGCACACGCAAAGTTAAATCCAGTAAACTGCTTGTTAACTAGGGCGTGATGCAATCCTTACTGGGTCTGTTCACCCGCTTAATAAACCTTGCCTGAATATCGTCACAAAATACAGCCTAACCATTTTGTTCTAACTTTAGAATTTTCTTCAAGGAAACTATTTAGGTCGCATGTGTTATTTTCTTTTTTATCTACACTAACCTTAAATTTGACTTCAGTTTTACATGGTGTTCAGGAAACCACGGATACTCCGGCAACATTGCTCAGAATACTTAGGCTCTCTTATGTTAACAACAGGAACACAGTTAAGGTTCCTGATTTACAAGACGGGTAGCAATGAAAGGTAGGGAGAAAGGAAAAGTCATGGTTGAGAAATATCGGGTTATGTTATATAAATGTTTGATACGTAATCGTTTGCTGTTAAACTTGATTGAGTTCAACGAAAAATCTTCGTACTACTGTTTCATCGTCGCTGATGTTTCAACATTTAATAACATCGTCCGTCAGACCGGATAGCCGACTTTATTGAGATGAAGATAATTCTCAGCAACTCACGGACTGATACTTTTTGAAATGCTAAATATTTCACAATTTTTTTTTGTTATGGAGACTGAGAATTCATCTCACTATATTAATAGTGAGATGAATTCTCAGAAGAAGAATATTAATTCTTGTATAATGTATTATATTTATCTAAAGAGGTTCTAAAATAAATAATTTTTAATACAATGTGTACAAAAAGGATCATCTGAAACAGAGGATTTCAGTTCGTAGACTGTTGAGTGTCATGTTCGTCTCTATAAAATGGAATATCTTAAATAGCTGACGAAGTTGTATATCTTCAATCATCAGCGGCGACGAAACCGTTGCAGAATACCAATTCTAATGACACCTCCCATTTATACATATGGATTGAATGGTAATAAAGTTTTGCAATACCAAGTTTGTGGAGTGGTAGAAAAAGGTGTTATATCGTCAATAATTCTAGTCTTGCTAAAATTAAAGTTCTATCTTTAGTTGAAACGAGGGCCAAGTTGCGAACGCCGCTGCTCCGAATGTTGTCCGTAAAACACTTGCTTCCGTCACAAGAACAAAGTTTTGGAAGCTGGAGTCGGTTTCGTGAACGCAAGAGAATTTATAGTTGGAATTGTAAATGTTCCGCATTTGTGTATCAATTGTAGTTTAAACACAAGAACCGCTGCTCTATATACAAATATACATAGACTTTCATATATGTTACATAATTATATAAGATGTGATATTTTTGGGAATTACAACATTTAATGTTATATTATATATATAATATCTAGGCGTGGAGCTACTGAAGAGTGTATAATTTTATTTTATGAGCCTTCGGATACTGTGGACCTTGATTTCAATGAAGCTATAGAATCCAGTAACAGTAATATAATTAAAAAAAAAGATTTTCGTAATTATATAAATGTAGGAAGGATATGGGTAATTACATTTAGAAGAATGACCAGGAGGGAAGATCCCAAGTAAAAATAGGACAAGGTCTAGCAAAGAAGAAAAAGGAGGATTGTAATAAAAAAACCAGTAAGACAAATTAGTGTTTCGGGATGAAAATGGTGTTAGAGAGAGTGTTAAGAGAAAAGGTGGGAAGAGGGTAGAAGGAGCCTATATATAGAATTAAGATCAGGATACATTTTTATAAAAGAAGATTAAAAAGCTGATTTGAATGATCATTTTGTTATCAGTTTCTTACAAAAATTAATCATTTTAATTTAAGTTATGCAAAGGGTTCACAGTACGTTATAATAAGTGTATATTTAACAGCATATACTAAGAGTATCACTTGAAAAAAATAATTTTGATATCAATTAACTACCAGGGAATATCTTCCACTTGATCTGTCGATCGGAATATCCTCGTGGCTAATCCATAAAAGGTGATTAAGGATGGGATAATTCAGTAGAAAGAAAGGCAACGTTCCTTGTAACCACTGCCGATAGATTGCATTACGAGAACTTCAAATATATCTTTTGAGATGCATATCTTCAGCAGTAGACAACACCAGCGTATAATGTTGGTGATGAACAACTTTTTAGATTTCATTACGCACGAATACTTTAATACTGAAAACAAAGTCCGGAACAAACAAAGCGCCGCGCAAGAGTTACGATGATCACGTAAATTTCAATACCACTTTTGCGTATGTTTGTCTTAATTTGCGAGGGGTTTATTGTGTTTTGATAACAAACAGCCACCCCCCTCCAACCCTTTTGTAATACATAATGGATCGCTTTGGCATTTCCTAGTGGATCCTATATAATAAATCTTCATATTGTTCCACTTCGTTTATCCGTTTTTGTTTGCATTTGAAGAATTCGTTCAGATAAAAGACAAAGCGAAAAGTTGTTTACTTCAAATAAATTTATTTATTTTAATTGTAAAGGGTAAAGATATGACTTATTGTAAATATTTAGGTTAAATAGTGATTTCAAAATTTTAAAGCATTATATTAATTAATTCTTAAAAGAGTATAAGACAATATAAAGGTTACAATAAGAAACACACCTAGATAAAGTTTTTCGCTCTATATGATAAGGAAGAGACCTTTCTATTTTGAGAGTTTGTGTATGTCTTCTAACTATCATGACTGATGATAGATCTCTGTTGCCGGCGATGTAGTGTGCAAAATTCATATTATTTTAGTTTGAAGGGCGATCATCATCAGCCGATAGACGTCCACTGCAAGACACAGGGTTACCCCAAAAATTCCTACATGATTAGGTAGGCATTCATATGAGGAGAGTTTGGCTATTGACCACCACTCTTGTCTAATGCGGGTTGGTGGGAGTTAGAGTCTTGTTTGTTGATTAGCAGAGTGCACCACGAGCAGGTCAGGTTGGCTTGGGTCCCGTAAGTTGTTGTATAGGAACCGTTACACCCCAGAGCGAATGAATAAGGGGGGGTTTTCGATGTTGTAATTGCCAGGGTCGTGGTTCTCAAAGTAACAAGTTTAATTTGACGCAGTATATATAATCATAATTAGTATTAGTAATAAAAAAAATTGTATAATGCGTAACATATTGTACTCTGTGCGGTTAGATCCACAAATGTACTTTAGCCAGAGAATGTTCTCGAAATTTCCATAAAAATATACCTTACGTTTATTAATAGTACTGGATGTATAAATTATTCATACTGCAAGCTTTTCCCTTTACAAAGTAATTTACTTAAGAGCAACATAAGTTTTATCCGTATATTCGATTTGAACTCGAAACATACTCTATTCTCAGATTTTTTTCGAATCGAACCATATGTGGTTTTATTTGATCTACGATCGTTTTAAAGTATCAAATGAAAGAGTAACCTCGATTTAAGATTTATATTAGAAGACATGGATTTTATTTACCTTTAGCTTTACCTCAACAATTACACTAGCTACAACTTTCAAACCGGAACACGGTAGTGTTTGCACACTACTGTTCGGCACCTACCTTGTTGTAGACATTACTAGATGATTTCCAGAAACAGAGACCACTAGAAAATCTTAGTGTTTTCGTGAAATTACACGATTTGAGAAGATCGTGAGTTTGATTTTTATTAAGCTTTACCTGTCGGTAAAAGGAAATGTTGGTGGGACTGTATGCTTTAAGAAATAACTTTAAGACATACGTCATTTCTCCACACATATTGGGGCATCGATAGAGTAACCACGGAGTACCAGCCGTGGGCATCAAAGGTGAATGTAATCATTAATTTATTCCATACAAAAACCTCTTGTAATAAGCAACTAGCTATTCCCTGTCCGCTTTGCTGTCTGTAATACCCCTTAAATCCTTTTGGGGAAGAAATTTTGTAATATCCATTCCCAATTGATCTTTAAATGGCAAAAGCAATAGTTATACCAAATTTTTAGTGCTTACGTCTGATAGTTTTGCCGTTGTCGTGAAGAGTCAATGAATCGGTGGACATATGTATGCAGTTAAGTTTGGGCGTATAACTTTCAATCAGATCTCTTCCTGTTACTTTCACAGTTAAAATATTTACACTATTTCAACACAATACAAGGTTCAGAATTGTAACGTAGACGAAATCCGTAGTGTTTCCGATACAGACGAAGGTGGTGGCAGAATAGACCCGAGCCTGTGTTCGACGACCGAGTAAATTCGCCAGAAAGCAAAAATTCATACACACAATGTTAGAGTCCTCCGTCGGATCCAGGTCCACGAGCCCAGTATTAGATGAGCTGTAAGAGTCGCTATGGCTTTTAAGAGCTTACATCAACAGAATCAAGAGACGAAACAATGCGGAATTACTTACAAGGGACCAATACACAACGGACTTCTGGAAGTTGTATGATTTATCGTTCAAGATTACTGCAAAGTCCGTTTTGATTTACTGCGCGTTCGAAACAAAGTTAAGTGCGACTTGCGAGGGAGAGGAGGAGGAGAGAGGACAGGGGGGTTACTTAACGCAGTGTCGTGAAAGTTTTACGATTGCTTATATAGGAAACGGGTGAAGAGGGTAGGATTAAACCCTGTGACTCCGGCTTCACTTCCAGACTTGTATGCAATTATGTTATAATGCTGATTACTAATTTTTTAATCTGAAAAATGTATGAAATTTCTTGTACTTTGTGGGTATTTTTTAAGTTCATTAGCTTATGGTCCAAATATAAATCGTGCCACTAATCCGCATTGGGGCGGCGTGGTGGGAAATGACCCAAATCCCCCATACGAACCGGTACAAACGACGGCTCCTTATGCCCAGCAGTAACGGAAGCCACGCTGACTGTAAGGTAGTGGGAAGCCGCTGGATGCGAGCAACACAGGACCGATCGATGTGGAGATCTTTGGGAGAGGCCTATGACCAGCAGTGGACGTCTATCGGCTGAAGATGATGATATAAACCGAACAAATTGAAATGCATTTGCATTTTGATTAGTTGGTATAAACCTCATGAATATTACTCTCGTTCAAGACGTATTGTCGAATCTAAGATTAGGTCTCTAACGAATTTGGATGAAAATAGTATTTAATTTGTTTCTTTTGTCATCATCATCATTATCACCTGATAGAGGACCAATGCTGGAAATATGCCTCACTCAAAGATCTCCACGTTTGTAGAGGTTCTATATCCTACCAGCCAGCCAGCTGGTGGAAGCCAGAGCCTCGTTTGTTGATTAGGGATGCATTACGAGCCGGTGGGGTTGGTTTAGAGCCCGTGAGTTGTTGTGCAGGTCATAAAATAAAATATTTACTGTGCTATTAATTATTCCCCTTAGTATCAAAAATCTTAAAGAGAGAAAAAGTAAGATTTACTTTAAACCATTTGTCTGTTCTTCTTTATTTTTTTCTATTCTCTTCTTAATAACGTTAAAATGATTTAGAAGTAGATAAAAAAACTGAAACTGAAAATTGTATTTTTAATAGTCAAATAGTTTTTGTTGCAAAAGCCAATTGATAATATCTATTAAGCATTCTTTTCTGTGATGATTATCAATGCTACTAGTTGTTTGACTAGTGACATATCCTTATAGGATATTGGGCCAGTGGTCACAGAATCCATGCTCTAAAATCATACTGTATTAAACCCATTAGTCTCTGTTTATTGATAAATTAACTTCCGTTGAATTTAAATAAACAAAGACCAATAAAGTTTATAAAGGAATCCGTGGTATGTGATGTGTGAACCTTAGGTCGCGTCCAAGTGGAATCTAGTTCAGTACATTCCAACTCCAACTGCTACTTCCGAGAGAATACAGAAACTTCGATAGTGACGAGGAACTAGGAATTGACTTTGCACTGTCTCGATCTACAACTTGCTAACTGGCACCACTCCGCATCTTGTGTAACTTCTGCGAACTGATCATTTGTTCTATGAAAACAATTTTTATCTTATTCACATTCGCTAAGTATATTTAATCGTTATAACAATTTCTACAACACTTCACAAATATAGAGCATTATAGTTCCTCGTATTGTTAAAAAAATTTGACCTTTTTAACTTAAGATTGGTGGTTGACCGACGGTATAGTGAAGATTGCGGGAAACCGCTAAATGCAAGTAGCGCAGGACTGATCGATATTGATCTATGGAAAAGACCAAAATTCAGCAATGGACGTTTATCGGTCGATGATGACGCTGGTGACAATGAAGGCGGAGATGTCTAAACTGATCTAGCTATCATCTTTTGATGGCTGGTTTAAATTACTCACGAAAGGAAAAATTCTAGAGATCATTCTGTTGCTTTTATTCAAACACCGTCGGTATCAGGGTCAGTTCGACAAAAGAACAAGCATTTTAAAACAAGCTTTCCAGGATATCACTTGCCTGAGTGTTTAGTTTTACCATCGCAGGAGTATACAGGGTGCAATTCTAAAATTAACAGCTTCAGTCTTAGACATTTTATAAGAGTTGTGTAATAGTTAAAAATATACTCGAGTTATAAACAACAAGTTCTTTATTTTACTTTTTATGTTACTTAGTTTGGTTTTAATCATTAATTTTAAACTATAACACAATTGTAATAACCTACAGGTAATTAAATAATTAGGAAAATGGATTTTTTAAAGAAGCGTCGAGACTTTCCGCGTCTTAAATATTATTTTCTATTCTAACTAAAAATACTAATTTTATACAAACGTCTACATTGTTAAAATATGTACACTATAAGTTTCTCTGTCATGGTATTTAATAAAGAAAAAAACTATATGGACTAGTAAAGCTAACGATTCTGTACAGGGCTAAAGGATGATTTATCAATAAGTTTGATTCGTAGATCGATTTTCATATATACATAACACACCATGTCAAGTACATTAGTAATAAAAAGCCGTTCATCCTACACATTCTTCTACTTGATCATCTTTGAGATGATCAATATCTCGTTAAGATCTAAAATGGAATTCTTCATTTTGATCTCGTTAAGACATTTGACTATTGGACTTATTACAATAAATTTTCTTAACATTGTCACAAATACTGATTCTGGTACATACGTTCATAACCGACTTTCTTTATAAATAGTAAACATGTCTTAAATTTTTCAACAGAATGTTGATTGTTGACAGTTTAATATAATATAAGTTTCAAAGGTGGAGATAGGCTATTTGGAAATACTAAGTAGCTAGAATTTAAATTAATAATCTAATAAAAGCTGATGATGGAAGATAATGTGATGTAACTAAGTACGAGCAGAAACCTTAGATAACGGTAAATATGAAAGTTCACTCACTGCATTAAAAGAACACCAGATATGTTTTACACTATTTCATAACCTCAAATTGTGTGCTTAAATGGTATAAGATAATCAAGATTGTCCTCTTTCGGAGAGTTCAGTTTTTAAAGAGTATGTTTATAACCAGAAAGCGTTAGTACTCTGTAAATTAAATACAGAATCAGTCTTAGAAATAAATAAACATTAACTTAATATAGTTATAACCGTGAACACTCTGTCTCGTTGAGAGGGAACGAAGGGTAGGAGAGATCGAGGCCTCTGAGACGCATTGATAGGAACTCTTCAGCTTGCAATTCCATTTCGGCGTCGAAATGCGTTTTCCAACCGCCTGCCTCACCTGGAACATCTTAGTGTGATTAATCTGTTACATTAGAAAGTAAGAGACGAGAATAAAAACTGAGTAGACGGAATATTAGGAATTAGGGGTAATATATTTCAGTATTCGAATTTTCATTTCAACTTCGAACTTGTACCCGTGACATTTTATCTATTTTTTTGCTTGAATGATGACTCGATTGAAAGTTACTTCAGCTACATTTAAAATCTTTCAAATTTACCATATGTTGTAAACTGCTCATTGTTAATCTTTTTTACGTGTCTGAAAAATGTCCATTTGGTTAATATATTTTTGTATGTCTTCATTTAATACCTTTTCTAAGAAACTGTACGTCGCTGTTGTCACCAGCTGTATTGTTGACGTTCTTATTCTTCCGAAGACTGTCGAAGCTGAGGTACTCTGCTAAATGCTCGATTTTGTCAGCTGAATACTTTCTATTTAGGAACTTGCATACCGCGCGAATTTCTTTTGGTAGGTCCTGTCAATACAAAGTTACGAATTTACTACAACATGGTACCTTTTTTCTTGTTAAAGATATGGTTGTTATCACTGCAGTAAACTCTGAGGTAGTTTAAATATCATTAATAACATCTAGAAGGCATCTAATTACTTTAGTAGAATAGTAGACTTCAGACGTCTGAACGTTTTAACTAACAGGGTAAATATAAATTTATTTAACATTGAAATTGTCTAAAATCTAAGAATCTGCTTTATAATATAAAATATTTCGTGAACTGTATATAATATAATATTGTAGATTTGATGATATTCATGATAGATTTTTTTATGTTAATTTTCTTGTCAAAACACTGTTCAAATCTCAGTCGAATATCCTTTCCATTTTGTACTTGTAGTATATATAGGTAACTTGATAACAAATGCCAAGAATTAATTTTTGGGTAATCTATAATAAGTAGTACTATTAGTAATTCGTAGATCATCAAATTAATATCATTGAAATGTATATTATGGGCGTTACTATGTTACTTCATCGTCGTTATCATGATTATCATTATCGTCCTCGGCTGATTTTAGTCTATTGCTAGACGGCCTCTAATGTCCTCCGTCGGGTAGCACTACATTGTATCTAGTAACGCTTATTGTAACTAATATGTGATATATTTATAATATTGTAATACCTTAATCATATCTTCGTAGAATATAAAATGTAGATTCGGATTGTGCCTCTTCTCCCAAGCTTCATTTGTATGCGCCACGATAGGCGTCCATGGTACTGGAAATACGATTACCAAGAATGTTTTATATTTAATTGCTTGAAACAAATCAAAATTTCTTAATAGTGTTTTTCTATTTCTGTACCACATTTCAAATATCTTGCTCGAATTGATGATTTTTTAATGATACCACAGACAGAATTGATCGTAAACATTAGTAAGTTTAAATGGTAGATCAAATTAGACACAAGTTGAATACTATTTGTGGAAAGAAGTTATCATTTATTACAAAAACCTAAAATATATCGTGTGACTGATTTCTATTATATATTTATTATTATATATTGATATATTCTATTATATATTGATATGTTATAGATAAAAGACAGCAAAAATAAAAAATAATGTAATAAGAAGTCACTTACGTAGATCCCTCCTGAAAGCTTCCCAAAAGTTAAGAAAGTTTGCCCTCATTAGAGTTTTCGAGACCATTTTGTGAAGGTAATAATATGATACTGCCACGTCCCTCGGGTCTCTTGCTACGTATATCACTTTTGCAGTACTGAGCAGCTTTGGTGGTAAGAGTGACAGTGGTAGATGAGTCTTTATGAAGCGCGGTGATGGAGCCTCGGCTATGGTCCGCCAGCTAGGGTTCTTCACCGCATGGTTCAGCCCTTGGAAGTATGCTAAGTTCATGAAGTTTGCCTTTATAAGCTCGAAAGCTACCCGCGGAATATGGGCAGTGGTTCTGGAAAATAATAAATATCAGTATTAGAGTTTGATGAAACTCTTTCGTCTGTTATAATATATGTAAGTAAAAGAGTAGTGCCTATTTTTACCATGAAACGGCTTAGCGTTAACTTGACTATCATCATCATCATTATTAGATGCCTCCTTCAAACTGAAGTTTGGCTATATCATTGAAAATATCAATTTGTTCCTCAGCTATTATTTTTAACTTACCGTTAAAAATAATGGCTGAGATTATGTTGACTTAAGATAGTTATATTTCTGTAGTTATTCAACATCGTATGTAGTGTTGTATAAACCATTTACCCTGGTGAGAAATCATTAACCCTTAAATTGCTTTATTAATATAACGTAACAGTGTTAGAGATTTAACAATTAAATACTAAAAGAGAAAGATTTCAGAGAAGTAAAATGTTCGTTGTAGCATTAATAGCTACAAACTGTAGCTCAACAGCAATTCCGTTTCCTTTTTATTTATAAATAAAGATACTAATAGATTACAAGATTCAATTCCGTAGAGATGGTTGTATAAGAAAAACTTTACTCACTCCAACATTGGAAATCTTTCAAACAGCGGTTTCTCCTTGGCCGCTTTGAAGTCCAAGTCGTTCTCCACCAACCATACCATTTCCTGTGTCCACGTCGTGCCTGAAACAGACGTAACATCCATAAACTGACGTCTCCGTTCAAATAAATTGCAAGATATTTCTTCAGTGATGTGAAAATAATGTTTTCTGTGTAACTTGTTTGTTATGAAATTTCTCATTCACGACAAAACCGTTCTTTAACATTGATATATGAAAAGGTTCAGACATTAGGATAGTATACGAATGACGATCGAAGTTGATTTTGTGGTTGTGATGAATAATTTTAACCGAAACATTTGGAAATATTCTCATTTTCAGCAGATCAATCCAGCTCGTTTAGCTGTTCTATGTAGAAGAGAAATCGATAGATTAAATGATTATGTCGCTGTATTAGGATCCGCAGCTAATGATGATTAATCGTCACCAGAACTTTCATCAGTAGCAAATCTCTGAGGCTGGAGACTGTCTAAGTCTAACAACAGTGTAACAAGTCTAACTAATAATAGTGGACAAACATTACTGTGTTTCAGTTTGAAGGGCGTTGTATCTAAGGAAATGACAGGGGTAATGAGACTTAACATCTTATTTTCCCAGTTTATTCTGAGTTCACGTGTTGAAATCTTGGATCTAGAAATCTTCATATTGTAAATCAACCAAGATGGTAATATTGTTAAATTTCTGTTGTGGAAATATGAGAGTTAGTGTATTTTGGTTAAGCGTGCGATCACTATCTTTCGCGGCACTACTTTAATATTAAATCAAATCAAGGTTAACTTGTGACATCGAAAATGTTACGTTTGAAAATTTTAGTTAAAGTATCTTCGATTTAAAGTTATTCTCCGTATAATTATAAAGTTGGAATGCTGTTAAAAAATTTAACTTGATCGTATAATGGGTGTAATGGTTTACTTAAGGTCGTGTGCACTTAAACTGTACGTTACGTTATCGCGGATTAATTGGGGCGTTCGATAAAATGCTAAATAATTTATGGAATTTGTTTGTGTACGAAAGAATAATAATGGAGCTGATAAGGAGTCTTGCTTTAATCACTTTGACTGGTGGTAGGTCTCCACCGCCGGAGTTCGTGTATCGAAACATTGTCGGCTGTCGAAAAGTAAAGCAAAAATCACTGTATTCCATAATGAGACTCATACCACTACATTCTCCTTCCACTTCTACCATCTTTTAACACAAGGGGAAGAACATAACGTAGTGTCATCATCATCATCAGCCGATAGACGTCCACTGCTGAACATAGGCTTTCTCCAAAGATCGCCACATCGATTGGTCCTAATTACTAGTTCGTTGTTTTGAAGAAACATTGAAAAGTACATTTTTAATGTTTATTTGTTAAATAATCTAATTACATATTGTGTGGATCATTATCCATTGGGAGGGTAATCGGAGTAAAGGATCGAAGCCTTCATTTGTAAAACATCACGGAACAATGGGTGGTGAAAGCTGACGTAGCGCTAACGAGCTTCTGATATGTAGGTAGGGTTTCCTATCCCTATTAATCCTGTACCTATCTTACTCTAGAGAGTGAATTCGACACCTGAGGTAAACTTTATGTAAACTTGAATTTACTGTCTGATCTTTTATTATTTTCGCGTCATTTTCTTGTCGTCTATGTGTAAGAAAAAAACCCTTGCATACCCTACCTCTTATCTAAATAATAACCTCACAAGTTGCTCAAAAGGTACACAATTATGCTTTGACTATTGCTAAATTGGTACGTTTATTGATAAATACAGATTTCGGGTGAATTTTGCAGTCTAGCCGAAATCTCTGTGTGCGCGCTCGGGTCTAATAGATATGATATATTTAAATAACATTTACAACCATTACCGCGATTAATCGATTCATTGCTTACTATGCTATGCAGTAAGCTTTTATTACTACTACTTGATGTACTATGTAAAAGGCTTAAAACTTTTCATTCAATTGCGAACGGAAAATTAAATGTAGACTATTTACCAATTCATGCTTTCAAAGTTCCACTTGAAGCGGTTTTAATTAATGATTTAAAAACTTCCAGCGGTTTGTTTTTCAAAGGAAAATATTTTTAATTATGTCCTTCGTAATTAATTTTGCAAAGTTGTTTTTTTTTAAACAGAATTTTTATTAAATTTTTAGAGACGACTGTAAAACTGTGAAAGATTTGTCGAAATTCGTAAATAAACTAGTAATTTACTGGTTGTAGGTCTATTGCTGGAGTTGGGCTAAGTGGGAATCACTGCAGCGTTTATTACAGTTTAATTACCAGTAATTGCTCCAGTGTAACGAGACTCAACATATTATATTATGCTTCAAAGCAAGTACATCATCGTTTATCATTCCAACTAGCGCCACTTTATTATAGGCACGCGTATCATTTACCATCACATTCGTCATGATGCTTTCTTGAATAATATATTACTATGTTACGATTTGAAAGGTACCTCAGGTAGTGTAATTACAAGGGTAACAAGACAACATATTATTCACTACCGGACGACCGATGGCAAGTCACTATTTTGATGTTTAAAATTTCCCCTGTTTGCGTACTAAGAGGTTCAGCTCTTCTTTCCTAATAAGACAGTAGAGGAGTGGGACAACTTGCCGGAAGGGTATCCCCGTCTAAATATGTTCTGGTTTTCTTCAAGAATAGAGTGAATACGCTGTGGGTAAATCTGTCTTACCATTGTTCATCATATCATCACCAGATCAGGTTAGTACCAGGTAGAATCTTAGTCAAATACTAACCTGTTGTATCTAAATGAAATGTAGACGTCAAATCAATTTCATATCGTTTGCTTTTAAAGCGGTCGCAGAAGATTGTTCAAATTTCACATGAGCGGAGTCGTGGGTATAGCTAGTTTAGGAAATTAGATCTTAAATAACGATCATCGATTTGCTTTTGTTTTGAACCCGCTGGCTTGTTTTTAACACAAGAAATATCACATGTTGGAGTAGATAAGATCAATCGATTAATTTCATTGCACTTAGCGTAGAGGACGCGAGTACTGTCTGCACTCATAAGGTCTTATTTAATCATTATTATTTTATGACATGTATGTATTATATCATAATACGTTGGGGAAAAAGAAATCCATTATTTTTATATGAACTTCAGGACTTTATTTAACATGCTTCGGATTGTCCGATTTGGGTCAAATATGCACCGTTTTGTTCTATGATTTGTTGTCATTTTAAAGGTACCTTCATAATGCCTCTCTCGTAGAAGTCCTGGTCTCTATTTGCAAAAAACTCTAGTAGCCGATTTTCACAATCTTCCCTAGATGCCAATTTTTTATCACTAAAGAAATTTTGTAATGCAAAAAAAAAAATGGGTAATCGCTTGGTGCCAAGTCCGGACTGTATGACGGATGCATTAAAACTTCCCAACCAAGCTCCCGAAGTTTCTGGCGAGTCACTGTAGACGTGTGTGACCTAGCGTTGTCCTGGTGGAACACGACACCTCTCCTGTTGGCCAATTCTGGCCGTTTCTGGTCAATTGCTATCTTCAAACGGTCCAATTGTTGACAGTAGAGATCAGAATTTAGTGCTTGGCCATATGGAAACAACTCATAATAAATAATCTCCTTCCAGTCCCACCAAATGCACAGCATAACCTTCTTGGCCGTTAGTCCTGGTTTGGCCACCGTTTGAGGTGCTTCACCGCTCTTTGACCATGATCGTTTTCGCACAGGGTTATCGTATATGATCCATTTCTCATCTCCAGTCACTATCCGTTTAAGAAATGGGTCTATCTCATTCCGTTTGGCCAAGGGTTCGCAGATGGAAATTCGATCCATCATGTTTTTTTCTGTTAATTGGCGTGGCACCCAAACATCGAGCTTCTTTTTGAATCCAGCTTTGTGTAAATGGTTTAAAACTGTTTTGTGGTCCATTTTTAGCTCCTGGGCGATGTTACGACTGCTAACATGCCCGTCAACTTCGATAATTTCTCCGATTTTATCGACATTTTCGGCGACCGGCCTACCTGTGCGAGGTGCATCTTTAACATCAAAAATTCCTGAACGGAATCTACAAAACCAAAATTGCACATAATTGGCTGTTACAGTATCGGGTCCTAAAACACCATTTACAATTTTAGCCGCCTGGCTTGCATTATCGCCTTTCTCAAAGAAAAACTGTAAAATGTACCGAATTTTCTCTTTGTTCACTTCCATTTTTGACACCCTGTAACTCACAATTGAATGCACCAAACAAAAAACAGCAAAAGAATTTTTTTACTGCGAAATGTCACCTTTCCAACGAGCATAAATCTGAAACTGTTTGATCGATACTTTACGAGAAATTTATCACTACAGCCATCTACCGAAAAAATAATGGATTTCTTTTTCCCCAACCTAATATTATATGATTTATGCGATTACTCACTGTTTTTATGTTATAATATTACAATAAAGTGTTTATTTTATTATATAGACCTTTATCGTGTTTTCTATAAACAATAATGGCACGGATCGATCTCCGCAGATTGTTCCTATAAGTTAGCGCACGTTTAGGAGAGACTATATAGTTAGAACAGTTACCATCATAACAAAACGATATAGGATCTATGGTGAACATAGATCTTCTGTAAAGATCTCTGCATAGAACCAAAATCTATTCAACCTTCCATCGGTTCTCTCATGAGCGTGGTAGAATTTAATAGATTTGTTTTTATTTGACGAAGCGACAGCACGGTAGGCGTACCTGATGTTAAAGATACACCTGCCCAGAACAACGTGGCGTTAGTTAAGATTAAATACACAGCATCATTTTGTGCTCGACAGTTTGAGATATTAAAATACTAGCTGTTCTCTCTCTGCTTTGCTGCAACTCCGTTTGGCGAAGGAAATTTCTAATATCCATTCTTAGCTGATCTATACTTGACATAACGAATATTGCTATCAAATTTCAAATGTCTAAACTTTATGATTCCAGCAATACCTTGATGAATCTAGCTACAACACCCTTTGAACGGTATAAATGAATTGTAATACCTTAATTGTATACTCTGTTTTATTCTATAATTGTAAAACTAAAAAAAAAACGATCTGGTTTTCTTAGAGTTAATTTTATATGAAGATTCTCTGGGAATAAAGTTTGATTATAAACAATAGAGTTTTAAAAAGTTGATTGGAGTTTGCACACTAAATATTTCCGATAATCTATTTCCATACTATCATTTCGCTACGCGAAAAAAATCCCGAAGAAAAAAGTGTATATTTACGCGTTCAATACATTTATCGGGCCGATAGCAACTATCTGATAACGCTGTTGGCGAGAAATTTATCGAAATGCCGCGTAACAAAATATTTATCACGCTCATAAAAATCCAGAAGTAAATACGTTTCGTAATGACGTTAATTAAATTGTAACAATCACGATGGTTATAAATGATCGTGATCATAGGTAAAGGAACGACGCAAAGCATCAGAGCTCATGACAGACTTCGGTGAAGTATTTGAAATCAGAGAGAACAAATTCATTTTGTTAGTTTTTAGTACAAACAATAGTTGATTTCGTGAATTTTAATCACAGGTTCAAAAAGCTGTTTCTCTTCAAGTATCATGCATTTATTTGTAAACGCATCTGTCTGTTCCTCTAGTTTTCTTTATACTAAAGATCATTCAGTTAATTTCGACTTATCTGTGGTGCAGAGAACTGCTTTTTAAATCAGAAGTCCCTTGTTCCGTTCCTGGGTTACAAATCGAGTTTGTTTGGTGATATAGATTTTCTTAATGGTATTATCGTATTTTGCATTAGCATCTACAGCTTCATTATTGCACGCTGTGAAGTTGTCATCAAGATTTAATTCACTATAGATATAATTTAAAATGTTACAGACATGTGATAGGCTTCAGGGATCTACTTTATACTTCCATTATCTAAATATATTTTACAATAGTTTATTATCTTCCGTAACCTTCGGTCTATGGATTTAGCTTGGAGAGTGCTCAATGAGATAAACAGACCAACAGATAAAATATATATAGGTAATACAGATAACAAGAACACAATGTGAAAAGTTTACGAACTTGCTATTGTTGATAGAAATAACGATCGGTTAATAAAGTTATAGTACTATCTATGTATTACTTTTAACAGATGATGGAGAAACAGCAGAGATTAATTATGATAGTAATATACCGTGTAAACATCAGGTTATTGTTATTGAAGTTAATGAGATAATGTTACTTAACATCTTGTCTCCAGGAGACGATAACAATGCGGTGCTTGAAGTAACCAGCGTTGCTTCATACTTCAGAATAAATATAACCTGTTAATAATCTATGTTGTAACTATCTTCTTAACTTTGATGGTTATCGTGGGTTTAAATATTTGTCAGTTATCTATTTAGAAGTCGGATGAAACGGATTTGAAGGATATTATGTGTATGCATGATGAATCGTTAATATAAACACTTGGCTAGCAGATATCTTGCTTGTAGCTGATAAGCACTGATGTCGGTTAATCTCTAACTTTATGCAATATCATTTAGTTAAGTTGTATTTAGAGAATAAAAGTTAAATTTTGAGTGAAAGGTATTTTTTGATCAACAGTGGGTTAGGCTGATCCCAATTTCACACCGTGTTAAGTGACAATGAGCTGTAAACGGTGAAGTGTGCTAGCTTGGAATATTTTAATTCTCATGTGATGATAGAAAACAGGTATGTTCTTATAGCTCCGGATTCACAAGATGTGTCCCTAAATTATCTAAAGCCATATGGTGTTATAAACAAGCTAAGGAGAAACACAGAAATAAACGTGATAGTGAGTGTATACCTGATCTAGGGAACGTGATGACCCAGACATCGTCCGGACGGACCTCCAAGTTGTAAATCGCCTCCGCGTGCTTCCTGAACGCGGCCGGCATTACGTATTCGTTTTTCCCACATTTCACGAACGGCTTTATGTATCCTGAAAATTAAAGAAAAGTTTAAGACTTTTAGATATTTCTGTAAATCTGAACAAAGGTAGTATGACAAAAGTCATGGTTTTAAATTTAAACCCCTGAATAATTTTAACATTTTAAGAGCGATCATGAATGGCAACTTCCTTTAACTACAGGAACAATATAGTTAGATAGAGACAGCTAGATAGTCTAGGTAAGTAGTACAGTCGAGGTAACGAATGTAGTCTGAGGATATTAAGAACAGGACTAACGTTAGCCCTGCCTGTCGTAGATGGCGACTAAAAGGATTTTCAGGTACACGGGCTTTGAAGGTGGGGGCTCGCGTTGCCCATTAAACGAGTCCGGGGTGAACGAGAAAGACGGGGTGGTCTCCTCCATGCTGTAGCATTGCGGAATGTCGAAGAGGGTTACGGCCCTCTCTGGGACGTGCTTCGATGTAGTGCGGGGAGGATCCTGTGCCTGCCGTAGGAGATGCGGGAGCACCTCGCAAGACACTGAGGATGTTCACCGAGGTTTTAGTGAGTAAAAATCACATATTACCTTGTCTTCCCACCTAATGCAAGGTATTTTTTAGAACATTTCCTCCCGATAACAAAAATTAGGTAACTAGTACTATTTCAATTACTCCTATTATAAACATGGTGTTCATTGATATTTTATATGTAAAAATGGCAACTGTTTTTTCAAGGTGATTGGTTTTAGAAAAGTAATACTTAATTATGCCTATGTCCAGCAGTTGACATGTATCGGCTAATGATGACGATGAATACATAAATATAATCACCTCCAATATAAAAACACACTAATATCTCTAAAGCTATCAGTGAAATGTTTGTAAATTTACAAATGCTTGTATTGTAAACAATATTTATTAATTTAGAATAGATTAGAATTTCAATAGTAACTGTGACTGACAGCTGGAACAGCTTCGGTGGACACATGACATACATACATATATATATATGTCACGCCTCGTTCCCCGTGGGGTAGGCAGAGACCACCTCTCTCCACTTGCTACGATCCTGGCACACCTCTCTCGATTCCTCCACTTCATGAGCGTCTTCATGCATGCCCGTCGGTTGAGAGTACTCTTGACCCGGCCTTTCTTCAGGACATCTTCGATTTGATCGGAGTATGTCCGCCTAGTACGACCTGCACCGATTTTTCCAATCATTCTCACCTTCTATACTTCCTTCCTTAATCTTCTTTCATCCATTCTTTCGACATGGCCGAACCATCTAAGCATCGCTTTATGATATATGCCAATATTTACTTGGTCAGGGTATTGTCCTCGATCTCCCATTGTTAGAAGGCATCGTATCTCAGTAGTTAGATCATCAACAGGTATATATTTCACTCTGTATACCAATCATCAACCGATAGACGATCATTACTGGACAGACGCCTCTTCCAAAGATCTCCACATCGATCGGTCCTGTGCTGTCATCAACCAGCGGTTTCCCATGACCTTACAGTCAGCAAGGCCTCTTGTACCGCCCCATACTAAAGACCATCATTAGTAGAGGATCATATAAGGAAATTTCGACTATTTTCCATCACGCTGTCTAATGCTGGTCGGTGGAAGCCAGAGCCTCGTCTCTTGATTAGCATAGTGCATTATGATCACGTGAGATTGGCTTGGGACCTGTGGGTTGTTGTGCAGGACCCCTTACACCCCATTGAGGTAAAAAGCGCTTGTTATTATTATCAAAATTTCGATCATACTCTGTGCATCACGATTCTCTTATCATCAGGCGCTTGCGTTAATAAATAAATCAATTACTAGCTTTAATCGTTATTTAATTAATCATATCGGTTTAATATCAGCCTTACTATTGACTGATATAATAGTGTCATATATTACATATATGTTTATACTGTTGGTAGGTCTCTGTTGCCAGAGACCGTCGACGTAGTTACCACTGCAGCTACTATTCTACTTCTAAATAGTACTGTGCCAATATTATCGTGTTCCAGTTTTTTTATTGTACGATTAAGCGACGATATTACCGGGATATGCAAAAAGCACAGGACCATATCATGCTTGTCGCTTAAGAAATGATATGTTGAGTCTCGTTACCACAGTAATTACACTGACAACAGCGCCGTTCAAACTGGAATACGGTAATATTTGCATACTTCTGTTTGGCGGCAGAAATAGGAGCTGCGATGGTACCAGCAATAGACTTACCACCAGTTAAAGTACACACAAGTAACTACTTGAACACTGCCACTATTTGATGTTTACCCGAAGGTCTCCAGTTCGATTCTGTGGCTGCATGAGGTAGAGTTCGGAAGGTGTCAGATTTTTTCATTCGGCAAGTAACTATTTTCATAGGGTAATTAATTAATTACTCCATTGCTACATATGGCCCATTATTTTGTATGGATGTGAGGCTTGGACTATTAAAGAAGATCTTAAGAAACGTTTTGAGGCTTTTGAGATGTGGACATATAGACGCATGTTATCCATTAGCTGGATTCAGAGAGTGACCTATGACAGTGTTCTGCAACAAATTGGCCAAAAGCGTAACCTTATGGTTACGGGTAAAGAACGAAAAATCTCCTACCTCGGTCATGTACTCCGTCATCGGCGATATGATCTTCTCCAATTAATTATTATGGGTAAAGTTTATGCCAAACGAAAGGTAGGGAGAAGAAAAAAGTCATGGTTGAGGAATATCAGGGAATGGACTGGCATTTCTGAAACATCTGAATTGTTCCGCCGAACCAAAGACAGAAAGGATTGTATTACGCTGATCGCCAACCTTCAGTAGTTGAAGAGGCACTTTAAGAAGAGGAACTATTTCACAGTTCAACATTAACATGGCGCTAGATGGGATAATATACATTGTACCACATTGCGCTCGTGATGCCAATCTAGACAGTCTCCGGCAACAGAGATCTACCATCAGTAAAAGGTGTTTAAGACGCAATTGAAAAATCTTATCTCAATGCGATAAGAACAATAGTTTAGTGCTCATCATCCTAACAACACATTTTTATTGGCAGGCGAATCACTTATCAATGTGAACGTTACGCCAGTCTTGTGGAATAAATGTTGCCAAGACCTTACTACCTTATATACATAATAGTGCCACTTTGAAAAAATTAGATATACAAGAAAACATACAACAACATGTTAATTTAGTTTTAAGGAATTCCCCAAAGGAAGTACGTACGTCATTTAAATAATAATCTATGGTGACAGAATTTTGTGTTTGACCTGGACTAAACGAGTTTTGTACTCTTTCATACATATTTTATTGAGGTTTTGAAAACACTATAATTATGTACATAATAATTATGAAAAGTTTACATTAATATTTTTTTTATTATAAAGCCCCAAAGCCCTTATTATAAAGGTCCAAAGTTGGTAACCAAAATACAATCTCGAAAGTATTGATCAGTATGAAATATTTTCCTTTTGATATATTCGGTTTTAAATGGAATATCGTATAAAACATAACAAAAAGTCATATGAAAAAATTATGTAATATATTATAATCATCATCATTATCAACCGACAGATGTTCACTGCTGGGCATAGACCCTCAAATCTCCACATCGATCGATCTTTCATTGAGGGGATTGGGCCGTAAGGAGCCTAATCTGTCGTTCACCGCGTGTAGATGAGGTTGACTTGGACTCCCTAAGATGTCGAGCGAAACCCTTACACCCCTATAAATATTATATTGTGGTAATATTAGAAATATTCTTAAGTTATTCACGGTGCAAAGTATAGCAAATTTGGACTTGGATACCTACTGATATAAAAGAATTAGTCCAAGGTCGGACAGAGTTCGCAATATCGTCTCTGATATCTTTACGATTACGTATTACTTTATTATTTAACGTCTTCATTGTTGAACGTCACAATTGTAGTTGATAGCGGTGTTTGTGATCCGAATATTATATGAAATTACATGAAAATCATAATTCAAAAAGTATTACTGAAAACTACTTAATAAAAAGACCATTTGGATATATTTTGGATCAAGATTGCAAAGCAGTAGTCGCTCAATGGTTTTTTTTTATAATAATATACATACTTGTTTAGTGTAAGACGACTTAATGGTCTCAAGCCTTTCACTTGCTCGTGGTGCAACAAACGTGGCTCTGGCTCCCATATACCCGCATTGGGCCAGGGTGGTGTGAAATGGCTCCAATACATCTAAACGAACCCCTACAAACGAAGGTCGCAAGAAGTCGCTGGATGCAGAGATATTTGGGAGATGCCTATGTCCAGCTGTAGACATCTATCGGCTAATGAAGATGATGATAATACTTGTGTATATGAGAAGTATGAATGTAAAGAATGGATTATACAAATCATATCATTCTCAACTCTTCCTCTATGTTGTTTAATTGTGTCAAATCTCACCCTTTGCCATTTTTTTACAATACGCTATAAGCTTCGCTCGTGTCATTTAAAGGGGCGTATAAGTGGAAATATGCTAATCCAGAATCTGTTGACATCCGGTAATGTTTATATCCAGCAGCAATGGCGGGTGTACGTCGGTGGCTAGACGAAAACTTAACCACCATTTAATCTTAATAATATTTATGTGAGTACTTAGCATTGGATATGATTTAGAGATCTCCACCTTACAAGATACATTAGCTGCTTCACCGCATTACTTAAAAAGGGTATATAATGTTTTTTATTTACGAATCATACATACAGTACCTGAAGTTATAAATTTACAATTATATCAACAATGTCTGAAATAGTTTGGCAAATATCTCCCTTCCGTTTTTTTGCTCTTTATCCAATGCTTTATAAAAAGTGTTACAGTGATCGGATTTAGTTCAAATATGCGCCGTTTTGTTCGATTATCTGTTTCCATCTAGACGGCAACTTCATAATACCTCCCTCGTAGAAGCCCTCCTCCTTATTTGCGAAGAACTCGGACAGCCTCTTTTCATAAGCCTCTTTTGAGTTCAACTTTACACCACCAAGGGCGTTCACCATGGACAGGAACAGGTGGTAATCACTTGGCGCTATGTCCGGGCTATGTGGTGGATGCGATAAAACCTCCCATCCGAGCTCCCGTAGCTTCTGACGAGTCATCAACGAAGTGTGTGGTCTGGCGTTGTCCTGGTGGAACACTACACCCTTCCTGTTGGCCAATTCTGGACGCTTCTGGTCGATCGCCTGCTTCAAGCGGTCCAGTTGTTCGCAGTAGATGGTAGAATTAAGCGTCTGGCCATATGGGAGCAGCTCATAGTGGATGATTCCCTTCCAATCCCACCAAACACACAGCAAAACCTTCCTGGCCGTCAATCCCGGCTTGGCCGCTCGACCACGACCGTTTTTGCTTGATATTGTCGTATGTGATCCATTTTTCGTCGCCAGTCATCATCCGCTTCAAGAATGGGTCGAGTTCGTTCCGTTTCAGCAGCATATCGCAGGCGTTGATTCGGTCCAGAAGGTTTTTTTGCGTCAAATCATGCGGCACCCAAACATCAAGCTTTTTTTTGTATCCAGCCTTCTGCAGATGGTTTAAAATGGTTTGGTGACTAACTCCCATCTCCTGGGCGATGTCACGAGATGCCACATGCCGGTCTAACTCGATGTAGTCCATGATTTGATCGGTATTTGTCGTCACAGGTCTTCCGCCGGCTGGCTTATTCATGGTGTCGTTTTCACCGGCTCTGAATCGTCGAAACCGTTCCTCCGCGGTTCGAAGTGATAGAGTACCATCCCCCAAAACACCATTAATCTCACGGAACGTTTCTCTAGCGGATTTGCCTTTAACGAAGGAAAACTTTAAAATAGCGCGTTTTCGGCGTTAGTGAACTCAATGTTTACACGTCTATAACTGTTGAACGCAATATCCAAACTAATTATGCATAGCGTCGTTTTGTAGGTTATGTCAAGACCTTTAAAATTATGTATAGTATTGCCAGATACGAGCTCTGTAGCGCTTTGTACATAGCCGCGAAATTCAAAAGACAAAAAGGCGGAAGGGAGATATTTGCCAACCTTTTATATGTTGTATCCACTGATGTGAATTGTTTAATTTCGACTATATCGACCCGTCATGACTACGCATATTCGGCATTGGATTAAAATGCTAATGACGGCGATATAACACCAGAACCTGACGGAATTCTCACCGATATTTCGGCAAAGTAATGTAGTTACATTATTTCACTAAACAAATACAGCAAAGCCGTCACCTGAGTAAAAAATGAGTATACTACGTTAAGGCAGTTTAGTAATAAGGTTGGATTTGTACAGGAAAAAATCGTTTCCCTTGACAGATAATAATTTTCCAATGTATCCATTATTGAATATCAATATAACATTAATGTATTTAATGGATACCTGTGTCATCAATATATATTTAAATGTTGAATATTATATTTATCTTCGAGTACTAGTGAAAAATTTGATTCGGATCGGAGATATATTGTTCCGCCGTGATCAATCAAGTTAATGTTACTAATATTGTATGCTATAATATATATTTAAAGGTTCAAAGTGCAATTTCTAATATTTGAGAATATTGTTAACGACTTTATAATTTTTCAGTCAATTAACTTCAGAAACTCATAGGTTAGCAGAAACCGCATTGAAGGATCTATGCCGTCGAAAATTATTATTATAGGTATTAAAATTAATAATTTTTCTATAAAAACTGTTCAAAATTAAATACTACTATGTACTAAACTAAGAATTTGAATCATAACATTCTTATAAATAAATTAATTTTACTCTACCCTCAGTCTCGGAAGAATCTTCGCAATCCAAACAAGAGAACATACCTGCTCGCTGATATTATATAAACAGACCGGGATAATTTCAACAAAACTCACACAAAACGATACAACACTAAAGCCCACGTGTAATCACACTGACAACGCACCAATGAGACATTTCTTGATAATCTTGTCCTCCTCGGGTGTGACGTTCCTAATCTCGTACGGCAGGTCGATCCAAGGCGCCATAACTTTCACATGTGCACATCAACAGCGGAACCAAGTGACACTGTCACTCGCACAGCGACGTTGCTTTTTCAATGTACAATAATCTAATCATGTTTTATCGATCTATTGTAATTGATAACATTTTCGTGAGTGAAATGCGCGGATGTCGCGAACCAACTACCGTCGGACTGATCAAAATCAATCCGGCGACAGGCACTGCATCACGAGAACGTTTCAATGTACCGGCCAATGTAATAATTGTATCACCGTATCGCTTTTTAACACGACCGACAGCAATTTACTGAACTTGTACGCGATAAACCAATTGCAAATTAGAAGCCTATTAAATAAGAATTAATTAATGAGAACAGTCAAAGGAAACGAATGTAAAAGAATATTTAAACAATTAAAGTTAATAACTGTAAAGTTAACGTGCGATACAGACAGAGGCAGAGGCAGAGCTATTCTATTAACCATGAACTACGTTTTAACAGTATACTGTAAGGTACTATTCAATTTTCGGATATTTCATCGAAGTTGTTCCTCTCTACTCCTGCGCATAGTCTTCTCTTTCATTTCCACCACTTCCGTTTTGTATTTTCACATCAAATGACTGTTTTAAAATAAGCGATTACAATAAATATGTCTAACAATACTCTTTTTGAACAGCCTCATAACTTTACCAATGTTTCTGTATCGTTTCTATTTTCACTATTAGTCTATCAAATGGTAAATCTTACTCTAATCATTTCGTAAGTAATAGTGATTTTATTCTCATCGTTACAATTTTAACAGACTTTTCTATAATTTTATCCTTCATTCATTAATTAGTTCGTTTTATAATTCATTCTTTCTTAATTGTGAATATTTACTGTTTTCGTTTCAGCCTCTCTGTTAACATTTATATCATTTTCATAGTCGTAGCGATTTTTCTAAAAAGTTTGTGGTCAAATTTTACAAACATAGAGTACTTAATCACGAGTAGTTTCTGATCAAAATAACGTAATAAGTCATTTCAGTTTATAAGCCTTCTGACAAACTTTGGGAAAAGTGGGATCAGTTGAATCGCAACAAAATTACGATTTCATTCCGAATGGAAAATGTTGGATCTTATATCTTTGCGATAAAGAACATGTTCGTTGCAAGCAGTCATTGAAATAAACTTGTCTTACAATGACTTAAGTTTTGAGTGGCTTCAGGAAGTCGGCTCGGGCGAGTGCTAGAAAATTAGTTTGCGTTGAGCTCGTGCGAATGATAATTATGGATTAGTTATAAAATTCAATTTGATTCCTCTTAAGTTTCTTACTCTAGGTTTTAAGCGAAAGTGGACCGTTTTGAAAACGTTTTAGTAAAATTTGTTATTGCCAATGATAATGTATTGAATTTGTATCTTAGGATTCTTTCGAGCAATTCTTTAACAAATTTGAACGTGCATTTCTTTGTTTGGTTACTTTAGATAGTAATTTAACGTTTAAAGCCATGTCTATGTGGAAAGTAAAATTAACATCTAAACTCCTATCTTACACTCCGTAATGAATTAGTGGTAAAACACAATTTATTTAGCAGCGTCTCTTTGTGCTAGATTGCAAACAAGTTTTCAAAGTGCTTGATAATTCAATTTCTAAGCCGTAATAGTAACACTCGGTACAGGCTAATAAAGAATAAAAGTAAGTTTTTAATGTTATCAAATTTTATTTACCCTTTGTTTTTTATGTATTTCAAATTGCGTCTGTAGGATGTGAGTATTTGTAAGTTAAGAGATTTTGAATTTATTATTAATGAAGCAAACAATTTTCATTCCAACTTTACGGCAGGAAATTGTAATTTCGTGCGGGAGACATATTTATTCATGTATTCTTCAGCTTCTTTCTTCATTTCGTCGTCGAAATAATGGATCCAGTTACCTGATTTACCTGAAATTGTGATGAAATGAATGTTTTAAATGTTGCTCGACTATTTATTTAACGATTGTTTACAAAACGGTTACCTTTTCGCATGAATTTAAGTTCGGAGTCTTTCTTTTCATCCTCCGCTGTTCGGAATGTCTTTTTATTCATGTTGTCAAATTGGAGGTATTCGTTTAATTTTTCCTTCTCTTCTCTCGTGTATACTTTATCCAAAAACGAGCATACCTTATCAATGACGCCTGGGAGATCCTAAAATGAACATAAAAACTTTTTTTTTTAAATTACCCGACTGTACAACGTTTGCCTAATTGTCCCCATTACTAAATTTAACAAGAATTCCTTTGATAATTAGAGACTAATAGCCATATGGAAATGTTAGATATTATTTTTAGTCTTAATATTATAGTTAGAGTAATATTTAATCAAATTCTAATATTATCACGGTTTTAGACCATATGTGTTGCTGATATTATGAGAAATAGTACATCTGTACATGTACTTATAACAAAGTTTTATTGAATCATATGACGCAATTTTCTTCTAAAACATTCGCCAAAACTTTGTCGATATAAGTTTTCAAGTATTTCCCACAGTACTCGTACTTACAGTTTTCATATCTTCATATAATAAGAACATCATGTTGGGATGATTACGTAGTTCCAAAGCTTCTCTTACTTGTTCTTCCAGTGGCATGTGAAAAACTAAAATATAATAAATTTGTTATTCATCATCATTTCAACCGATGGACGTCCACTGCTGGACATAGATCTCTTGTAATGTTCCACAAATCACGTTCACATGCTCTTTGATACAGTGGCCCTCAGCGGTTCTTTCAATGTCGTCTATCCACTTAGTTGTGATATATTTATATTTTTTTCAACAGCCAATTTACCTCCCCACTATTGGGGCAGAGGCATACCCTAAATATGAGTACGACTATATAATGTTTTATAACAAATATAGGCACCCACTAAAAGGCAAAAGTATTGAAAGATCTCTCATATACAGAATCTTAGGTTAAGATTATATCATTTTGTAGTTTAAACTAAAGTAAAGACCACGACCAAAACTTTTCTACGTAGTAGACTATTTTGACTAGATGCATACTTTTTCCGTCTTTTCTTTTTTTTATATAATATGAGCGATGAGTAGATGTATTAATTGACTTATGACGAGATCTCCGAAACTACTAGATGTAAACACTCAAAATTTGAGATATTGCTTGTGTTATTTAGAGGTCAGCTAAAAATGGATTTTACATAATTTCTTCCGTAGGGTGGCAGGTGTATTACGGCTAACAGAGTGAAGAGCAACAGCTGGTTTTAAATAATCGATTAAAGAGATATATAAGAGACTTATATCTCACTTAGATCCCTCTTGAACAAATCCCAAAACTCCTTGAACTGGACGCCCTGATCGAAGTAGCGAAACATAATATGCATGAAGTGGTAGGACACAGCCACGTCGCGAGGATCTCTGGCTATGTAGAACACTTTAGCTGTTTCCACCAGCTTCGGCGGCAGCAGCGACAGTGGGACATGAGTTTTCACAAATCGCGGTGACGGTAGTTGAGGAAACGTTTTGTAGTCTTCTTCCGTTGCTTTGGCTCTTCCTTGACTAGAAACCGGTGTATCTTTTTTGATTTCAGACGCCAGAGTCGGATACCTGTTTATTAAGAAGTCCTTGAAAGTATTGTCGGTTTTGTTAACGTCTCGGGAATTTTAAAGAGGTTATCTAAAATATTTCATATATTACAAATCTTTATAATATTTACACATTAACGATTACTCTATTTGTAACAAAAAAATTTTTTTTTTAATAAACTAGCGTAAAGGTCGAAGACCGGATATAAAATATCGTTTTATAACACTAGTTTTCTTATAGAGACATTGTGAAGAATATTGGAATCGTATATAATTTTAGGTTCCCATTTGATCAATCTAAAGATAATCCCAGATTGCAGGAGTCGCAATTTATAAGCAATATTCTTAGATCCCATGTAAGTCCATATTGCACTGATGCTGTTTCTAGATCTAGTCTTAACCTAGTTTACTTCGTGATTAAAGATTTGTAGAAACTATCATTAATGATATGTACTTACTCAATGAAAGCATAACGTTTTGAAATTGAAACGGCGGATGCTGTTTCAAAGTCTAGCTCATTCATAACCAGCCACACTAGTTCCTGGAGCCATGTAGTACCTACAAAATAGATATAGTATATAATATATATATATATTTTTAATGTTTATTGCCCAGCAGTGGACGTCAACAGAGTTGAATAGGATTTGGGATGATTCTACGAAGTGACGATTCGAACATAACTTGATGGTAAGTGATACGCCTGTCCATAATAATTCGACGTTAGTTAAAATACACTATATTATAGTTATCGCCTTGAGACTTATGTTAAATCTCTTTAGCCTAGTAATTATTACACTAGCTATAACGGCCTCAAAACCGGATTGTAGTAACGTTTATACAGTACTGTTTGTTGGCTGCAATAGTAGCTGCGGTGGTACTTACCTAGATGGTACCCGATAATAGAGACCTACCACCAGTAAATATGCCCCCAGTAAACAAAATATGGTTAGTGTATATAGTCTATGTGACTGAATGGTCAAATATTCCTTTAAAGGGGAAAATCATAACATTTAACCTGATCTTGAGAAACTGCCGACCCATACGTCATCCGGGCGGACCTGCAAGTTGTAAATTTCAGCGGCACTGTCTCCATAACCTGCGGGCCAGAGGTATCCGTGCGGCCCGATCCGGACGAAAGGGCGTATGTAACCTGAAAGCAAAACTATGTTACAGGAATGAAGATGATGATTCACATTTTAAGTCATTGCTATTACTTTCATGTTATAAATCTGCCTAATATAAGATTTCCATCTAAGAAGAGACTTATCACGATATCTTTGGAACTATAAGGCCTGGAGACTTGAAAGTTTACAGAAATATTTCATTTGCTGAAGTCAGCTGAACAAGTACTTTATGAAATTCCTTCCGTAGTATAGAGTCCTAGAGTAGCAGGTGAGTTAACGCCAGACAGCTGGGCGCGGAACAGCTAGTATTTTCTATACAGTATACTTTACTAATTTGACTCGCAATAGCATCTTTTATTAGAGCTTAGTACTCGTCGCCTTGAGATATAAGATGTTAAGTCTATTACTATCACACAGTAATTTCACTAGTCTTATAAACCTGAAAATTTGTTGAGACGCCTCTCCCCTACACCACTCCTAAAGTGTTGGTGTCGATTTAATTACCTTTGTAATATTTCTTAATTAACGAGTCCTCATCATCGGTGACGTTCTTAATGTCAAACGGAAATACCTGTTCTTCGGCCATTACCTGCTGAGAATATCATTTTTATTTCAGTTATTGATAACAGTTAAAACAAATATAATAAAATTAACTATCTAAACTGTATAATGGTTAACCGTTTGCAGTTGGTCCCTGGTTCGATTCTGTAGTCACATGTTGAGTTTGGTTGACGAAAGGGCTATTTCAGGTTCGCCTGCTGTAACACTCCCACATGGTAGACCTGCCGTCTTAACAGCATCGCTGTTCCTGCTATCTGAGTATTGTACTCAAGTTAGGAGAGGAGTCGAAAAGTTGAAAATTATTTCTTAGTTCCGTAGGCTATTAGACGAGCGAATCTTTCACCTGTTGGCAAGTGATACGCTATAACGTGGCGTTAGCGTGATATAGCTGCACAATGGATCATGGCATATCTTCTTCTATCACGATTAATCTCTTTAGTTTCGTCATTTCTCTAGCTACAGCGTCCTTCAAACCGGAACACAGTAACGTTTTCGCGGCTGCAATAGGCGCTGCGGTTGTACCTAGATTGTCTCCGACAACATGTATCTCAAGTTCATTAGTTTGACACGATTTATCATTATCACTGATTCATATTAAGATGTCCGTCTCTGAAGCTGTGTTAGCAGAAGCCTTTAACAGCACATGTTCTAACTTAGTTAAGTTAACTGTACCATGATAATATATAAAATAAACAAAGTAAAAAGTAAGAGACGCTCACCGATACTATTCGTACAACTGTTGTTGTTTACTTTTAAACTTTTTCTACAGACACTATTATCATATAACAATCCTTATAATATATAGAATTATTCACGTTCAGAATATTTCAAGTTATTACTTCTTTATATGTAATACACAATATTCAATATTTTCTATTAGTAAACAGTTTATTTACTGTCCACACGAGAGGCCCGTTCTGTTGTGGCCTACGCGATACACTGAGCACATTACATTACTTTATAATAACTGGAATGCTGTTTTTGAATGTTGTTTACTAGTCGATTTAAATGACCTTAAGATCTTTAATTAATGCGGCAGTCGAAGCCTTCACACCTCTTTTGAGAATACTATTATTAATATGTTTACGCGGAATACGCAAGTGCAATAATATTCATAATAATACTAACAATACATTCACCGTGTTTGTTTGATAGACTTAACGTCTTGTCTCAAAGTGATTTAATTATTAACAAAGGCGAAATCACGATTATTAGTAAAAACATTAGTGTTAATAGTTAAATCAAAGAGCCATTTACGAGTTTTTACATAATGGGGAGCTGTATAAACATCCTAACTAGTCTATCATTAATGACTAGTTGACGTTTACAGCGTTAGAAAAATGTCTTGTTCCCTTTCTAACATTTTTCTGTAAAATTTCTATAAAAATTTTTTTATGATATACATGTTGGAGGGGTTCCGCAAAATAACTCACGGAACTCAAGCCAACCCCACCTGCTCGTGGTGCACCCTGCCAATCAACAAACGGGGCTCAAGCTCCCATATCAACCTCTGAAAAAGTCAACTCCTGGCGCTCGGCGATGCAGGCAGCGCAGCATCAATCGATGGAGGGATCTTTGGATCAGGACTATAATCTACAGTGGACGTTTATCGGATGATGATGATGATGATGATGATACATATATAAAGTGAACATAAGGATAACAAACGGAAACATTCAAAGCTGAAGGTTGTCTTTCGGGGGATTATTATCAGCGGAAAATACACATGCTCCATATTACTTGCAATTAACGCTATTAAAGCTGTTGATTCAATTGGTATAGTATAGAAATTAATGAGTCATTTACAAGAATCCTCTTATAAGCGGATAATACATATGAAATGAATCAATGTATTTCCCATATGATTCATGTAGTTCACTATCAACAACCTCTCACCAGAAATAGTCGGAAATGTGTCAGTAATTACTATGACTCTTCACACTCGTTGCGGAGTTAGATATCGTGTTAACAAGTGTTCGAGTGGTGTACATCTATCAGTATTGATGTTAGACAACATATTTATATAAATAATTCTCTTCACGTTTATTCTGGTGTTAGTAGAAGCACCGAGCCATTTGCAAAGCTTGCCGGACAGAAGCCCTGAACTGCAAGAATATATGAGCCTCGGAATTGTTCCCGTTTCCCTAGCCTATCACTAAGCTAGTCACGTTCACTGGCATTTATCCGCCTTCAAGGTTAAGTTAGGTGTGTTTGCATACTTAAGATTGCATATTTACGATCTTATTTATTGATTATACTATAAATCAAACAGGGCCCGCAAGGACAGCAAGGCAGAGAGAGCTCCTCAGAGGGGCGTGTATGTTGGGGAGAAAACTTCTTTAGATGGGCGTGTGGTCATTCTCTGCTCGGTGAGATTTTCTGCTAGACAGATAGATCACAAACTCATCAGGAGACTCTAGTGTGAGATGTCTGGTTATGACGTCACTCCTAAGGTACCGACCTGTCCCAACAATGTTGAACGAATCCAACGAAGAGCAAGATTCTGTTGCTCCTGTAAACCTTTGCGTTGGGACGCAGAGGTCAACGTGTTTCTTCTCCTCGTGTTTGGGACCAGTCCCAAAAGGAAAGTGGATGCCCACAAGTCTATGAAAACAGCTGTTCTTGAAAATTGACGGGTTATTTACGAAGTTTTTCTTTAGCGAAAGGTAAAGTTTAGTGGGAATCGAACCCATACTACTTAACGATGTATTATGCATACATTTCCCTTACAAACTGAGCTATCATACTAGATATATTAATTGGTTAATATAATGTATATAAAAACATTGCAGTTTATGTGAATTTTTACATTTCAAACTATCTTGGTCCTAACTAAAAATGGAGATATTATTGTATTGGAGGTAGATATCTGTTGCCGGAGAGCGTCTAGGTCTCTAGGTAGGTACTACAACAGCTCCTATTGCAGCAGACAAACTACTGTGCAAACATTTCTGTGTTGCGAATTGAAAGTAATCGTAGCTAGTGAAATTACTGAGGTAAGAAGACCATCCTAACTAGCACGACATTGTTATGGGTAGACGTAACACTTATCGGGTGAACGTCCCCCTCGTCTCGTCGTTTCGGAGTATACAAAAAAAATACATCATCTTTCCTATCTCTAGTACAATATAGATCTACTATAAATAACAATGACTTACCACCATTCAGTCTATACTAATTAATTTATAGGTTACCTAAAAGGTTTTAACAATTTTATCTACACAACACAAACGAACACTGCTGTGGTAAAGGTGTGTACACAGCCTACATAATAAAGTTCTACCGTTAAAGTTTGTTACAGTATATAAAAGCTACTCACTGATATTTTAAATAAAACTATATGAAAAAAATAACAATATCGCACTTTACTGCTTGGTCGATATGGCTGTGCGGTGCACACTGCGCTATCTGCAGAGATACGTTACTCCAAACAGCGATACGGCAACGACCTCGTGTCGTAATATTTTAATTACAACATTACACAAGGATAAAAATAAACCATATGATTACTAGAGAAGTCCCAATATCGATATTATGATGAGCGAAGACGAAAATCGCTGTATATTTATCAAATATTGCAAAGAGGTAGTAGAGAACAAGATTGAAAGAAAACAAAAGTCATAGTTAAGGAGATAGACAATGAAACACATCAAAGAATAGAAAAGAAAGTAAAACGGAATGTTAAAGAAAACAGACTGAAACTGGTAAAGTATAGATAAGACAAAAAGGTAAAAAAGATGTAATGAAGTAAGATAGAGAAGTAAATAAATGTATAGAAACGGTATGAAGGAAATATGTAGTATTAATGAGGAAAGGAAAGTAGAACACGAAAGAATACAAATAAAAAGAAAGTGACAGAATGAAGAAATAAAAGGCTCTGAAAAGTAAATAAAAAAAATCGATATTAAAGGATCAGCATCGATTTTAGGGAAATACTCGTACGTATATATTAATTTTACACTCATGAATTTCTTACGAGACCCAAGCCAATCTCACCTGATCTTGGTTCAACCTGCTAATCAACTAACGAGGCTCTGGCCACCAACCCCCTATACCCCTACCAATGACCCGCGGTACCGGAGGTTGTTTTCTTTAGACATGACGTTGAGTCTCATTAGTAATCATACTAATTATAAATATATTAAGGAACGTAGTAAGTATAAAGTCAGGGTCCCAAAGGATAACAACAACTGAACAGGCTGCGGATCTGGGTCCACGAGATACTGGGTATCAGATGAACTGTAAGAGTCAACATGGCTTTCAAGCGCTTAACAATAGGAAACACAACAACAGCTTATTTTTGATTCAATTTTTTTTTCTCTACCCGAATTCCAGTATTTAGGTCTTCCTCAACATTTCCTCGGCTTGACAATTATCATAAAAATCTCTGCTCCTTAGCAGTGCTCTGGTGTAGAGGCACTTACTATGACATTGTTGAAGAAGTTCTTAGCTTATTGTAAAAAAATATATTTTAAAGTAATCCCTCTTTTTGTGATAGGTTATTTCATTATATCCGCTTGTTACAACCAATTATAACGCGTTTAATTGTAAAATCAAGAAGTAAATATAAAACAAAATCACATGTTTTTTGTTGTTTTATTTATCTATAAAGCCTTTACGTCTATGATGAATCAAATTAAAATCTCGATGTAAAAGCCCTCGACTTACTATAGTATATCATGGATGGAATATAACTTTCCAATAACTATAAAGATTAAACAGTAATGTGATTTTACGCTATTTGAAAACGCCGATAGGATAAAATTGGATAAAGAGCAAACCATTAACGTAACATATTTATTAAGGTATAATACAATTTGTGATATTAATATTTAGACAAGTCATTTTTCATAAACACTTATTTGTTAAAGACATTTGGATCTTTAGAAAAGAGAATGTTAACGACGATAGCATTAACTGTTTTAACGCTACCGTTAACAGAAGCATCGCCGGCGTATCGTAAGTGCATTTTTAAATACTTTAGCTTTGTTGTCATGTAAAAATCTGATTGTAATTATTCTCACAGAATTTTGTATACCAAAATCACAATTCTTCGTAAACGGTCGCCTTTGCCACTGCGACGCTGCGGGCCATTGGTCGGAGAGCGACTGCCTGTACGGCTCCCGTCGGCAGGCCTGCACACAGGGACAGGTTACGTGGCAAGGCTGCCACCAATGTAAATGTAATAGTAATGGAGAACTTCAATGCACGGATATTTATTGCACTGATAAGATATCGAACACGAGAAAAGATTTATCATCAATTGGCAATTGGTGTATACCGTTGAAGTATTACAGAGTCAACTGCAATGTTTGCTTCTGTCCAACATCAGGACGAACATCAGAAGCTGTTTGTACGTTTGATACTTACTGCACCTCAAGTTTGCAATCGCAAGCGCAGTCTTTAAGGACAATGTATTCCACAACTTGTATACCGAACATCATGTACATTTTCCCATGTCTTCAATGTATATGTTCAGACGACGGAAGATTTCTATATGAGAAATGTTTCGAAGTGTGTCAAAGACCAGCTCAATCAAAACCGATCGTGAAGTGTAAACCAGGTTCGTATTACAGGCGGGATTGCAATGTTTGCCAATGTTCGGATAACAGGATCCAAGAAGACAATTTATGCACCAACATGTCCTGTAGTTTTAAATCACCGAACTCGAATTTAGTATCACTGAATAACATGAAGAAGAAGTGTGAATCATACACGTTCACACAACCTATATGTTTATTTTGCGACTGTAATGGCAATGGGACAGTCAATGAAGATTCTTGCTTACTAACGAACTGTTCGACGAACTTAGAATTGAAGAGCGCAAATTATACCGGAAAATGTAGTACAGGCGAAGTTGTTCCCGTTTGCGTCGAATGTTTTTGTCTTCAAAATGGTTTAACCGATGGGAAATATTGCTCTAGAGCGTGTAACTATCAAAGCAAATTTAAGGTACTGGAAAGGGTTTTAATTGAAAGTTTGCAAACGCAAACACTTCTGAAGAAGTCAGATTTAAAAATAATAAAATCTTCCCCGTGTAAGCCTAATTACGTATATTTCGATGAAGGAAAATATTGCATTTGCGCCAGTGGCGATACAAATCTAAAGCTCTGCAAATCTTTTAACGATACGAAGCCTTTTAGATCTAATTCGAATAGTCAGATCTATTACAATGCAGATATGCCTTGTGAGCCGAACACTTTCGTAGAATTTGATTGTAACTCATGTTACTGTTCTAAGAAAGGTAAAATTGATCCAAAATGGTGTACCTATGATGATTGCAGAGCCAAGCGATCAATTCAGGAGTCGCACAAACGTTCCGATCTATTCACATCAGAAAATTTATCAGATGCCTGCACTCCCGGGTCAATTTCCAAAGAGAAATGTAATTTTTGCATTTGCCCTGAAAGTGGTTTATCCAAGGAGAAATCTTGTACTAAAAATTATTGTACGGAAACTGATAAGAAACAAAATACTATTGTCAAGTTCACGTGTGAACCGTTGGCTTATTACGAAGTGGACTGTAATGTTTGTTACTGTCCCAGCGATGGTCTTAACAATGTTGCGAAGTGCACTAAAAATCTGTGCGAGAAGAGCTACCTAAGATCAGACACATGTTCCCCGGGTCAGCTTTTCAGTGAGATGTGTAATGTTTGCTTATGTCCTCCGAACGGTAATAAGGACGACAGAGTCTGCACTAATCATACCTGTCCCGAACCTGCGACTTGGCCCAGTTTTGAATTATCGGATAATCTGCTAGAGGATCGAATTACTAGCAGTACCAAAAGAAGTCTCGATCTTTGCTTCCCCGGTGAACAGTTTATCGTGGGATGTAAACTATGTGTTTGTCCAGAGATGGGATTGAAAATATACGCCGAGTGCGATTCGTCCCAATGCAACAACAGAAAGCACTCCTTGGTTATTGTAAGTAACAAAATATTTACCTGTAATAAGATTGTTGTGTGTTCATTATTCTTAGAAATTGTTGAGAGTAGCGAGTCTTTTCCTTTTTCAATGTTTTGGATTTTTGCTAATTAGGATCAACACAATACTTCAATTGGTAAGGAAATCCATCACTTTCGAATTCGCCGCGAAGTGCCATGCATCAAATACAACTTAAGTAATGTCATCGAAAAGGAGTGTACGCCTGGATCGATGTACATCATCAGGTAATCTTAAAATTCTTTTTAACTTCTAAAATCTTGTCAGAATTTTGATAAAACTAGTCGCTTGCTTGAATAGAATTTCAAGAAAATTGTCTTATATCCTGTCTAATGATTTAGCTATCAGCAAAATTTTTATTTCTTGGATTTCATGTTATTACTGTGCCTAATCGATAAACGTATTTTTTCTAAATTGTGGATCAGGGACTGCTTTATTGTCATAGTGTTTATTAAATACATATATCTTTTCATTTATATCATTAAATTACGGACAACTGCTGATTTCAGATGTAAACTATGCATATGCCCTTACATGGGAAGTGTAACGAACTTCTGCCGCCCATTACCTAAAAACCTTTACTGTGAGCAACCATTTCCTAATGTGAATTATGAACCTATGGGCAGAAGAACCAGCAATAGTAACGGTAATATACTTCTGATTTATAACTAAATCTTCTGGAACAACCGTCTAGATGTTACTCATATACCCATGAAACTAAGATTCTTCCCTTTGTTTATGTTCATAATTATTCATTGTATTCAATTTATTGAATTCCACTCTAGTTATTTATACCGATGTTACATGTCGAATTTAGAAGTAAATACAGCTTGATTAATTGATATATTTTCACAGATTTGTTCAATTTAGAAATATTTCACGAGCATACGAAGTACAAATGTGATAAAGTCGGTCACGTTATGGATAAGTGTTTCATTTGCGAATGCGAGGAGAATCATTTGTTGATCGAAGAGGACTGCTTAAAGAGTGATCACATTGACTGTAGAGATAAAGATCGACCTTCGTTCTTAAGTAATAAAAAAGTTGTCTATGTATAATATATTTTGGTTCCAATTGACAAGGAAATAAATATTAATAAAACAGCTCTTAGATTTTTATTTTCAGCTGTATGCAGCAAAAAATTATTGCAAATGTCAATATCCTAAATTATTGGCTAATTGATTACGATTTTTTTCTTAGGAAGAAATCTTCGCAGCGCCATTTTATGTGAAAAATTTATCAAATTTTCCTAAGTTATAAGTACAAGTAATACATTTTTACAAGAAAATAATTATTCAACGATTTACTTAGCTTTTTAAATAAATGTTTTTGCTTTTATTGAAAAGTAAAGTCTTACAAAATTCTCAGTACGTACAAGTTGCTTTTGAATATATATCGCGGTTGTGTTATTTATTGCCTTTAAAGCTTTGCAAATATTTTAAAAGCTTGCTTTTATATTTTCGAAACACATACGACAAACTTTTGAAATACATTTAATATAAATTTCGTTAACAACAATTGGTTAACTTTCTAACCTACCTAGTTTAACCTATAATACTAGGAATCTTGTATTTAGATAGCTAGAACTAATCAGTTATTTTTTAGGTTTGTAATACGGTGGTAACTAAAAATATAGAATAGGGTTCATTAGGTTCAAATAATTAAGCAAATTTCCTAATAGTTTTGCATATAATTACAGTTAAGCATACTCTTAATAAATACAAATATAAATCTGCTAGAATCACAAACCCGTTAGACTATACTAAACAAACAGAAATAAATGTACAGATGCACGCTTCTTATATAACATTTCCTCTATTGGATCTGGAGTTAATAATAAATCGAAGAAGATTTTAGGAGATGAAAGCTTAACACGGTAAATAACTGTATTCATTTCAACGATAAAGTAGATATCATTGAAGCAGTTGTTAAAGCCACAAACCAGCTGTATTTTATGATATAACTTGGGTAATAAGAGAACTTCTACTTTGAGGCGATATTTGCAATGTACTGCTATGTAAACATCTTGACTGGCATCACTTACTACATCAGAAGATACTCTATCGTCCATCTGATCATTATCGCATGTAACTTTCACAAGATGAAGAAAGGAAATGATTGTGTAAAAGATAATAAAACTAAGAATATTATTTATAGACCCTATCATAAGGAATTAGTATACAAGTATACAGATACAAACGTAAATTTGCATCTTCCTATGGAGTAGACAGTTTTTGAATCATCGCTTGCTATATAATTAAGAAGTTGGAAGTTCTGACGGAGTATACGTGAAGTGATACAAGTTTTAATGAATATACGAACATATGTTTGAGTATAAAGATTTGTAAGCGGGAAAATTTCCATAAACGGTAAATGTTGACGACGTTCTCATGAAATTTGCTAAATTTCTTAATGATATTACTTATTTGGATATGGCGTTCTACCGAGTAATGAGGGTACTGTGATAAATAAATTAAGGTAGTAGAAGACCAGTAGAAGCGTTATAACGCCAGTTGCGATCGGACTTTCGCGGCGTGCGGACGTGCCGGTGGAAACATCTACGCTCTGTTCAAAATTATCAAGATGGAATGTACCGAGCGTTCCTTTTTGGGTGTGACTACACTCGATGGTGATGGGTGGTTGAAGGAACAAAAGAAAAAAAGACATTAATTTGTTTATTATACTTAACTAACTCGAAGTAAAACACGCGGGCATGTTAATTGAAATATAACGAATAAAATAACAATTGAAACTAATAAATATTTTGGACAAGTTTTGCTATATATTAGATCTTTGGGGGAGGTCTATGTCTAGTAGTGGACGTTTATCGGCTGATGATGATGATAATTACTACACATATAATATATTTATACATATTACACATTTCTACAAAGACATTGAAGTTCTCAAATAGCTAAACCGTTTCGTAGTATCCATTTACCTTTGTTGTTTTAAAATGATTTAGTACCATTTAAATTCATGAAAATCATTTCAGCTGATAGTCTACTGCTTGTCTCTAAGAGGCCATGTAGGTGCTATTTCTGCCGTCAAAGGGTAGTGTACAAATATTACTGTGTTCCGGCGCTGTGGCGCTGTAGTTAATGAAATTACTGTGGTAACGATATCTAACACGTTGTGTCAAGATGAATTGCACAATGTTGTGCATTGTACATCGTTCTAACTAGTGCCACGTTATTATGATCAGGTATACTTACTATCAGGTGAAGGTTTCGCTAGTGGCGACGCTTTTTAAAATAGAAAGAAATCTGTAACGATTATACTAACGGCATTTATTAAACATGGTTAAAAAAGCGGTGCGTCGGTGTAGGGTGAAATTGAAAGTAAATTGATCCCGTCACTGGGGTCCCGTAGGTAGGGTCCCGCCCCGCGTGCGAAATGACACAGAACGAACGAGATTACGCGCGCGACGGGCGGCTTATCCAGCGATCTGATTATACTAACGCTTGATTCATTCCTTTTACATATATATGTATAATGTCCTTGATGTTAGGACATGAGATATAGCACCAGCTATAAATAAAACCAATGCCTGTCAGATAATAAAAATTAATTCATGTAAAGTAACATGTTACTATGTAGCTCGCTGGCCTTACGGTTAGAGCGTGCGGCCATCATTCCGAAAGTCGCGGTTCTAGTCTCGGCATGTAACGATGACTAATATTTAAGTTACGTACATTTGTGAACTTTAGTTACAACAGCGAAATACAAACGGTGAAGGAACACATCGCGAGGAAACCTGCACGTGAAAAAGAATTCATTCTAAGGTGTGTGTGAAGTCACCAATCCGCATTCGGCCCGCGTGGTGACTATGGCACACATTGCCCTCATATTGAGGGTAGGCCTGTGTTTTAAGCAGTGGGGACGTAAATTGGTTGTTATGGTAACATGTAACTACCGGTAGACGCAGTGTAAGGAAGCCCGATGCACAAGGGGAAGCACAAGGTAGATTGACGATCTGGTGAAGGTCGCGGAAAGCCGCTGGGTGGAATGGAAATTCCTGCTGTAGATGGTTCCAATTTTGCTCACAATTTTTTAAATTATTCAAAGCGAAATATACAACAATTCTCTTGGTATCATTTAATACCAACTCTTCTTCAACTCCTCGCTGTTCTGTAGCTAAAGCCCGGATGACTCGAGACAGCTTGACCGCAAAATATTCTGACGTTTATTCAGTGTTGCCATATTCGTAATGGCGCTACGGAGGCTGTCAAAAAAGTAAATTTGAATTGGGAAAAAAATACACATTCGTGACATGACCGGAAGTCGATTGGAAGCTTTCGAAATGTCGGACGTTGCCGTGCCGAGAGGCGTACTTGACGTGTTATTTAAAGCTTGATTGATTCGCATTCAAATACATAAACTAGTGAAGGTTCAGCTTCAGGTTTGTAACCTCAGGTATTTCGAAAACATTTAAAAGATCTACCAGTAAATAAAAAAAAATGTTATTATAACTGCTGCTGTGGTTCATAGATTGGACTTACGGTAGCCTCTGGGCGCAGGTGAAGGAGTTTAGTTGGTGATAAGCTTTAATGAGACTTACAAGCATATAACATACAATTATATGTTCTGGATGTAAAAAAAGAAAGCTAGAATATTCTGGCCATCATTCTTCACCATCTATGACCTTATTGCTTACTTACTTCACTATTTATTGATACACTAAAGTCGAATAGAATAGTACAACAACTTATAAATAGCAGACTAATAAGGGATGCTTTTGCGTTGATACACGTGATCTATGCCAAGTCTAGATACTTATTTCGAGTACTGCTGGTGATGCTGCAACCCACGAGGAGAATCCGTGGAGCAAGTATAAGAGCCGAGCGGGGATTTCATATTTGAATCGTTTGGGGTAGTAACCTTAGGTCTTGGCGTCCGGGTGGGCATAAACTTTTTAGAGAGATTTCCAAAAATCTAACGGAAGTCTCTTGAGACCCCAAAGCCGACAACTACGTACCATTAAGAATAAGCACCACCATTAAGCTCGGCAATGCAATTAGTTGGCTCGGTACTCCGCCGGATGGGGTTCTTCCCGAGCTTTTTTAAATTTTTATTAATCTATTGTATGAATTAGTTGTAGAGTGTAGTGAGTAGATAATTTTAGTAGAGGATACGATACAACATCAAGTTCCATCCTCACTACCTGAACGACTGGCGCTCCTTCACTGTGCGATTCTAGGGAAACTTTTCACCACGCAGTACCACTTTGTGGTTTCAGTCGTCGCCAGCGGTATTTCCAAACCAGCACCATATGGAGGCCTTCAAGAACAGAGCGAATTATTCCTTTTAGGTTTGACAACGCTGCCGCGACTCCTCTGGCCGACTGTCCACGGGAGTCAGTGATCACTTTCCATCAGGTGAACTGTTCCTTCTTTTGCCCACCTTTCCTATAGATCGGGTACGAGCGGAAATATATAGACATATTTGGAACAAGCATACGTCCAGCAGTAGGTGTTTACTGGGTAATGATTATCAAAAATTTGGACAACAAAACTTTTGGCCTACACAAGTATACTTTTCGTAAATTTCTCGTGACGGTATATTACGTTAAAAAAAAATCCCCACACAAAACCGTACAACATTCAAATACGTAAGTTTAGTCGTTAGCAGTTCGCAACTCGCGGAGCTGGCTCACGAATGTGCTTAGTTATCGGTTCTTTTATTGTAAGTGCTGCATGTATCGGTAATGAAGGGGACAGTTAGAGCCGAATAACTGTAACGCAAATAGTTCCGCTTCGTCAACAGATAAAGCCTTTTTTTTATATACACTCTAGCGTGTATCTGCCACCGTAAGAGTACCATCGCGACGCCGCTGTTAGACAGAAGTTCTTTATCATGCCGTCGTCTTTCTATCACCTGACACTCTGAGAATAAAGAACTGAAAGTGATACTTATATGTACAAACAAACGTAGCTATTAATTTGTTTAATCATTCAATCACTAAGTCAAAAAATCCAACTGTAAAGATGGTGTCTTGAAGTACAAATCACCTCGATTTCTCTGACAGGCAAGTTAGCTGTACATGCAAATGTTAATTTTTTTTTATTGATTATAAGTAAATTTTAAGGGAATATATGGATACTGTTTGAAGCACACGGAAGTTATTTACAATATCAAAACTACAAAGGCCTCATAACAAATACCCCTCCATTACTATCTCACCTTGTAAGCGGCGATGTAATCTACTATAGCGAAGTGTATTAGTCTATAAGTAGTTTACTCCCTTTTCTCTCTTAAAGATTATAAAGGCTAGATTTTTTTTATAGGCTGTAACTCTATATAAGTAAATTTAAGTAGATAACAGCATGTATTTCTACTATTAAGCACTGTACATTGAATAAGCTTATAAGGTGCTGTGATTAGATAACTGAGCTATATCAAACGACGAGGTGGTCACAACGGACATTTTATATCTCAATTCATTTCATTACCATCATCAGCCCACGGCAGTCCACTGCTGGAGAAAGTAGCTTTAGCAATAAAAATGTCTATTATCTATGTGTTGTTAGTGTCTTATCCTTATTTAAAATGCTTGCTTATAACAATTAAGTGGTACTTAAGTTATTCCAAAGGACATACAGTACAAACAATAAAGTTTAACTACTGTGTTGTACGTGCCTTTGCCCATTTTATACGTATAGAATATGTCTATATAGCTAAATGTTGTTACTGAATGATAGTAAGATATACCTGTAAATGTTTCGCATATTCTTTGTATAACACAATAAGTGTAGTTCTAATGTAATCGGCTCCTTTCGAGGTACTGTGTAAGTATAATTCAGGTGTATTGCTTAAATACTTTAGAATGTTCGGATGAATTTTAACTTTAATACAAATTTAAGGTATAACACAAATGTATTACTATGTAATAACCGCGTGTATTTACCTGTAATATGTCAGTTCACGCTTGTCGCATTCAATCACATTCCTTCTAACCAATTACACATCCCCTTACACGTCGTTTCAATAATACGTTTCTTTTTTATTACATTTTTCGATGAAAAATTTTGTGGTATAATTTTACTTTGAACGTCCATAAATATTGTATTTCTTTTAGCTCTTAACATATAGATTTTTTTTTTATAAAAGGAGCGATTTTTTTGATTTTTTTATGATATGATTTACACCGCTAGTTTCTCTAGCAACTATAGCAGCTTCATCGCACTCAGTGATCGCGGATCTGTAATCTGCAAATAAAAAAAATGGGGAAAGAAATAAAAAAATAATGTTACAAAAAATAAAATTTTAAATAAAACTCAATCACAATAACACATAAATAAAAAATAAACACACAAACATATTTATATATATGTAGTTGTAAATAATTTTGTATATATTATAGATAAGAAAGGTGAGATAATATTGGATGAGGGAAGGGTTGAAGAGGTGGATAGTGATATAGGGGGAAAAATAAGTGGGGTGTAAACTACATACATAGATAAGTATACATATAAAATCTTTAAATTGGAATAATACTTTCCGTCGTTTTTAATGATTATAAGGCCGTGAATGATGAAAGGCAATATTATGATGAATATCACAAGTTGAGGGTAGATGGGTCATGTTATCTATAGATCCATCAGTTATGATCACCTCCTAATAGTCTTTTAAATAATGGTACAATCAGCTTATTAATAAGGAGTCACGACCTTCGCCACTGAGGATCCGATTAATAGGCGAGGATAGGACTTTTTACTTGGGGTGGGTCCCTGTTGCCGGAGACCGTCTATATAGGGATCATCGCAGCGCCTTTTTCTATCAGCAAACAATAATGTGCAAACGTTACTGTGTTCTGGTTTGAAGGCGTTGTAATTACTGAACATCTTATGTCTGAGAGAAGCGTAATGTGGAGCAGTTTATATCATTCTAACTAGAGACACGTTGTTATGAGCAGACGTATTACTTACCATTAGTTAACGTCTTGCTCGTGTTGTTGCATAATTTGATTAAAAAAAAACAGTTCAAATACTTTTCAGATATAATCTGTATGTACTGTATAGAGATAAAGTTCATACAACTATTCTGTTAGGTGGAGCTGGTAAAGTAACTATAGACTTCCTGCAAAAGCTTCATAAAATTAGTTGTGGAAACTAATTTAAAAATTTTAGTACACAAACAGTTGAAATTAAAAATAATAAGTACCTCCAAGAGCTTCCGGGGGAAGTGAGCACCGGGAGAAAGGAGCACCGCGTGAATTAAACAGCTATAACGCTGTACGCTATAATAATAGTGTTGGAATGCTCTGTGAAAATTTCAAGCACTTTTATAATTTCCCGAAGAGCTTAAAGCTGTGAGCAGTTGCAGCCGCGTTTCTTAAAACTGCTGCTCTGAAAATTTTATGACGAAATTCGCTTTCTGCGATCTATTAAAATGCACTCCGCTTTAAACGCAACTCTGAGAGGGTTCATAAAGATTTTAACTGTGAGAGCAAATTTTGTAGGCCGCGGCGACTCTTACCGTTAAAGGTCTAGACCTCAAGTTTAAGACGTATTTTATTCGTCACGTATTATACAGGGGTTAAATAATCGCGGGAAGCCACTGGATTCAAACAGCGCAAGACCGTGCTTTGTGTAACACATTACAAGAGATCTATGTCCAGCAGTGGACGTCCATAGTGCGATATGATGAAGAAGCTTCCCTTGATGATAGTGGAATCATATCCTGCTGGAGAGAAATAAAGTAAATTTTGATTTACCAATTATTTATTCCTTTTGAAACCTTGAATATTTTTTTAAATTTATGTCTAAAACGCCGCTGTTTGTTTGTTAATAGTTACCACAGCAGCTCTTACTGTAGCAGACAAACATTCCTGTGAAAACATTTCCGTATTCCAGTTTGAAGGACGCTGTAGCTAGTGAAATAGCCGGCGAATGACACGTAATATCTATCAAAGCGACGAGAGCATTATGCAGTGTATATTATCTTAACTATCGCATGTGTTTGTGTATATTCGTCTCGTTGTTTCATCGAATAAAAATAGATATATTTCATGAGTAAGTTAAAGTTAATGGAGGTTTAAATGATGTTCTCATAAAAATATAATGATTTAGTATAAAAAAGTAATATAAAAAGTATTGTTGTTATAAAGAGAAACATAAGTAATTTTAGTACTATTAGAAAGATTTATATTTTGGGAAATGTCTGCATGTTAACAGATATAATAATATTTCGTGTATGAATAGCAGAATGACTGTAAGTGCGCTGAAGAAGGTCGTCCCACTGCAGTCCTTTACGCAGCCACAAAGGGGGCCACCGCCATTGTGTACTCCAGTTTCAGTGTTGCCAAGCGACGAGAGGGTGGTAGGGGTGTTGAGGTGTATCTTAAGCTAGAGGTTCGTATTCACTATTAATGTTGCTGATGAAATTACTTGAGAGAATTGTTTTACAAATGTAGTGCAAACTTTGAAAGCAATTATTATAATAATGATCATTATGAGGTATTAGTAAGTTGTATAACAACAATATCATTTTACTTATTGTAGAAATCAATATTTTTATAGATTTTATTGTAAATTTTGAGAACATAAATAAACAAATAGATTCAGTTAACATTCATCATTACAAATGGGAATAATATTTAAGAAGGACAGGACAAGCAGGGAGTTCACTTAATAGCTAGTGATACTATGGTACTTATAACAAAGTGGTACTAGTTGGGATGTTAATCTGTGAAATCTACTCCTTGATTTCATTACAGTGAGTTTTAAGTATTTTTTTTAATTGTTAACATTATAATTATGTAAATTTTTTTTTTTTTTTTTTTATATAGTCACGCCTTTTTCCCAGTAGGGGTAGGCAGAGGTGAATAAACACCCACATTTCGCCAGATGTGGTTAGATTAGGTCCAGTGTAACAGGGGGCGAGCCGGTTGCCACTTTATTGGGACCACCACACACACACACACAAAGATTATATCAGTGTGCGGGTTTCCTCACGATGTTTTCCTTCACCGTTTTGTATCTCGCTGTTGTAACTAAAGTTCACAAATGTACATAACTTAAATATTAAGTCATTGGTACATGCCGAGGTTTGAACCCGCGACCTTCGGAGTGAAAGCCGCACGCTCTAACCATTAGGCCAGCGAGCTACCTATGTAAAAGTTAATTATGTAAAAGTTTAAATCAAATTTTTTTTCAAACAAAAGCAAATAACCTATTCGGAATAGATGGCGTAAACAAGCATTCCTCGTTCATGACCGCTCACTAATTTGCATATAGAATGGATCGCACTTCAGCCGGGGCCCGCTTTGATTATTTCTCTTACTGCCATTCAGTTACATCTCGTTGAGATGCTGCAATTATTGTACAGCTAGATGTACCTCCATTTTATTATTAGAGAGACGCACAAACAGTTACTAAAAGGAAATGAAATACAAAATAATATTAAAGAATACTGCGGCGTAATTTCTACTAGGTCTCCACTCAGAACATCCTGCTGTAAGACCTAATTTTAATGCGTTTACATTGAGTATATAATTTGCAAAGAATCGAAGAGGTTTATATTAAGTTAAGGAAATCATTATTATTATTTTAAAATAAATGGTTCACGTAGTATTAGTAATTTTTTGTTAAACTCTATATAAATAAAAGTTTCTTTTCTAAATATTTTATAAACATATAGGAATGTCTGCAAATGTCTGATTCACTGTTTCTCAACACCTGAATTTAAGGTCAAAGGCTGTGGTCCCTTGTGGTTAAAAAAAATTAAAAATTGTAGATTGAACCGAGTTTTGAGTTAAAGTAATGTCGTTTAACTTTTTCAATCAAGGCTTCAATTTTGCAAAACTTTTTAGATTTTTTTTTTTTAATTTTGATGTACATGAAATGTTTGGTCTCTAAGCTCTATTTATAAAGGAAATTTTTTATGCAAATGTTCCCAGCTCCATTGTTTCCTTTAGTAATATTGCCAGCGGAGTTGTCTAACTTTTTCTTTCTTTTAGTAGATGTTTTTTTTTTAATTATTAATAATTATTATCCCTTTTATCATTACAACACATAATGTATTAAAGTTTTGTTATTTTTGGTATAACCAAATGTTATATGAATACCGCATTGTTCAAATATAATAATTTAAATCATAGACGAGGAGTTCCTTCAGGTAAACTTTTAAGACTTAATTTGTTTAACCGCTCTACAGTTTACTTTTAAATTCTAAGTTAAATACAAGAAACATATAACAGAGTATAATATTTTTGATCAATAAATATTATACTTTAAAGGATCCTTAAGACAATGTAGTATTTTATTATTTACGTAAAAAAGTACACCAATACAATGGCAGGCAAACCTTGAAAGTAACAGCTCGTCAGTTTCTATCTGTACAAAAGCTTTTACATTATTTGTATGTTTATATCATTTTCCTTACATAAATAAAAAAGTAAGTATTCTCCTTCATTTTTTCCATATTTAGACAGTGGACTATATAAGTATAATTGTGATGGTAACGACTCATAAAGTTGCTAAAGTCTCCTAGAATTCTGTCAGCCTTTTGAATGTATTACGTTGATTGGACTATCTATATCCTGACTACGATTACATCTTTCCGTAACTTGATAGTAGTTAAGATGTTTACACAGCACAGTATTATTCTCATCGCTATCAGTCTTAGGAATTTAGATAGTGGTAAATTAGTTATTATATGTTTACCATTGACATTGCCGAAGTTTAGCTTACCGTGGCCTGGTTGACTTCCAAAAATAGAGACCTATACTCACTGAAGATTCTGATGATTTACATAAGCTATGTACTATGATAAAAAAGTGCCTTTACATAAAAAAAAAAAATAAATTCGTGAGTTTTGCGAAACATTACCGAGTTCCCAGGAGTAATACTTTGAATAATCCTTTCGGAGGAACTCCTCCGCACCTCTCCACCGTGATATTATATTATATTAGACGTTATAAAGTATATAATCTGAACATATAAATCTAATTGAATTTTCCTTTTTATGGTTTAGTTTAAAAATAAACCATTCATCAAGGTTCTATTGGTTATTTTTATTCTACTACCTACCATGGTAGGATGCTACCACCTGATGTTAGGTCCTGGTGACATGCTTGTGTATAACAACGTGGCGCTAGTTAGGATACTATACATAACACCACATTGTGCTCGTTGTCTTGAGGTATAATATGTGAAATCTCGTTACCCCCTTCAAACCGGAATATAATAGAAATAGGTGTAGCGGTGGTACCTATTTAAACGGTCTCCAAAGACGAAGACCTACCACCAGTAGCTTATGTCGAAGTATCTCGATAACAGCTTTTTACTTAATACTCTATGGAGTTGAGATTATATCCTTATATTTTTCGGATGTAGCACTTCCTGTTAGTCTTATTGATGACATCTGCAGCTCCAAGAGATTCAAAGACTTGTGGATCCAAATACCAGGTATAGTGAAATCTTAGTAATAGATGAAGCGACTGATACAGATCCCTACGTCATCCGTACGTCTATCAATTGAATAATAAATTGACCAATGTTCCCACTGCTGGGACTTGGGATCTTTTTCTATAGAAAGAGATAAGACCATTTGAATAAACCTGTCGTTTTACCACATTTATTATCCATTAGTGGACAACAATAGCCTGAAATAATGATGATGATGATGAATAGTAAAGTCTTCTATGGTCTACGTTTAATACAGATTGTCAAAGAGAAATATCCTTGGAGGATTTCCACGCGGATCGGTCCTGTGCTGCACGGTTCTGGTGACTGCTCGTGATCTTCATAACATAGACCCTCTTTTGGGGAATCTGCCAAAACAAGGATCGTACTGTCGTCATTCCTTAGACTTTGCTGAATGGTTCAGTCCTTTCCATTGCTACCCTTGAGACTTTGAGGACAGGATCATTAAGAAACATCAAAGTCCAATTTAGACTACTGAAGGGAGGAATCGTAAGGATGAAGCGATAGGACGAAATTCACATCGTAATAGAACAATTCCTGACGAGAATAAATGAAAGCTTCTCACATATTCCTGTGGCGCTGTCGCCGTGAACATGTCGCGGATGTGACGAGGGTAGAACAAAAAGAAATTAAACTCCGAAAATACTTAATATTAATATATTATTTAAATTTTGGGGTAATTTTTTTAGCCAAAGGGGTTTCTAAATTTTTAACACAGTATTTTTGACAGACTATATGAAATAAATTGTTATATATTTTTTTTATAATTAAGGGACGAAACGAGCGAGACGTTCTCCTGATGATATACACTGCACCACATTGCGCTATTCGCGTGAGACATGAGATATCGAGTCTCGTTACCTCAGTAATTATACTAGCTACAGCGCCCTTCAAGCCGTATTACAGTAATGTTTGCACAGAACTGTTTGGGAGCTGCAATACGCGCTGCGGTACCTGCCTAGATGGTCTCCGGCAACAAAGACCTACCACCATTATTTCTGTTGTATAAAAAAAATCAAGTATTTTTCATATAAATACTAGCTGTTATAGGGGAAGAAAGTAGGTTTTAATTAACATAGGTTGTTAACTTGTGGTTTAATTTAACTGTTTAGTGATTTGGTAGTAAAAGTTTTGGCGAAGTTGTTTAAGATGGTAAGCTGATACAGACAGACATCAAGATAGTAAGACTAGATTGGTGGTAGGTCACTATTGGAGACCATCTAGATAGGTACTATTTCTTCCGCTAAACAGCTGGGCATGGACCTCCCTGAAGAACCTTTATTGAGGAGAAATTGGGACTTGGCCCCATCATGCTGGTACAGCGCGTCGTCTGTTCTTTAGCAGGTTGCTTCACGTGCGGGTAAGGTTGACTTGAACTCTGTACGATGTCGGGCGAACATTACTACCTTCCGGTTTGAAAGGCGTCGTGGCTAGTAAAACTACAGGGATGGAGACTAAACGTTTCTCTATTAAGGTGAGTAGCACAAAGTGGTGATGAGTATATTATCGTAATTAGCATCACATTGTTATGGACAGACGTATCACTTCAGCTCTGTAGTCTCGGGCTAGTAAGAATACGACTATAGTAAGTCCTGCCTGTAGTAGGTGACTAAAAGGGTGTAGGGGTTTGGCCGGCATTTAGGGTGGGGCCCTTATTGCTTAAGGGAACCTGCGTGGGACAAAGTATGGAGCAGCGATGGTGCCTAGGAGGGTTAGGCTCCCTTTCAGAGACGTGTAACAAAAAGAGTGGAGGGACACCGGTGTTCTATAAGAGATCTCGGAGCCTGTCCAAATGCACTGATGCAGACCGCCGAGGTTTTATTAAGTTTAAATCTCACATAACTCTAACTTTCGAAGCAGGGAATCCTTTGAAGATTTCCCCCTCCAAACCTAAAAAAAAGAGTCATCACTTATCATTAGGTGAAAGACTTCGTGGTCCCGTCGCGTGGTCGAATAAAAAAGTATTAGGTAGAAACTTTTTTTTTATGATCCATTTCCTATAGTTAGTTTTAGTTAACATCTATATTGTTTATGTTTTAACTATAAATAATAATATTAATTCAGTATTAATACTTAGTAAAATAAGTACGATAGGTTGGTAAGTGGGATTTGATTCGCGGGTTCGATCCTCACTCGGCTTGAACTTTCGGAAAAGGAAAACATCGCATCCAAGAAAGCTGTTCCTCTCGAAAACAACATCCTCAAAGAACAACAGCTTTCGTAGCTTTGACAAGCGAAGTCTCATCTATAGGGAAATATAAGTTTATTATCGTAGAGGTACAGTATTATGTCGTGTAGAATTAACATTTATGAGTATAAACAGATTAAAGTTAACTAAGTTATTGATCTCCGAAGGATAAGTATATCATTGTTAGTTCGAAGTTACAGCACATATAAGGAAAAGACTATAACCATCATCATCAACAGCCGATAGACGTCCACTGGAGGCCTTCCTCAAAGATCTCCATATCGATCGGTCCTACGTTGCTCGCATCCAGTGGGTTCCTGCGATCCTCACCAGGTCGTCGGTCCACCTTATGGGAGACCTCCCAACACCGTCAACCGGTACGCAGGCGCCACTTGAGGACCTTACTGCTCCTTCGGCTGTTGGTCCTTCGAGCAATGTGCCCTGCCCACAACAACTAAGCAAAAACACTTACCCCTCTAATAATATCCTTTCCGAGCCTATCTAGAGGACTATGTACAAAAGTTCCTTGTATCCTCAATGATTGGAGATCATGTCTAATCATCTTCTGCCATCGTGACTATAACCCAGAAGTAATATGGTTTGTCTATTCGTTTTGATCTCGATTAGAAGACTCTTCAACGCTCGCTAGGTATGAGAGCAGCTGGTGGCAGAAGATAAAGATTTTCTAGAGGAACTCGATCTTTAGTATTGGAAATTATCCCTATGTGGATTTTTGAATTTTTTTAGCAGGAACTTGAATATTCTGCTCATCTGGTCCAGTATCCGTCGTATATAATATTTATCCATCACCTAGGTGTCTGTTGTCGAAGACCATTTCGGTAGATTCCACGATGGTTCCTGTTTTTGCTGCCATACAGTAGTATGCAAACTTTACTGTTCTGATTTGTTCCCCTCGTGTACACTAAGAACGTAAATTCATTTTGTATATAGATCATTTTTAGACGACCTATAGCCAAGAGAGTCTACTAGAGCTAGAATATCCGGTTTTCCGTTAAACAAGTGAATACTTTTATATCCTCAAACCATTTTATCCGTCGTCTACTAAGAACAAGTTTTCTGAAAATGTCGACCTATGGGATTTACCTTCATATTTAAGGTAACCTCTTTGCAGATATCTGAAGAGTACAACCTGTCTGCTTATGATGGTAATCAGCCTACTAAATTTATCTAGAAATGTTAGTATTTGAGACTAATTAATTTGGCGTGATTTTCGATGAAGGTGATGTGATTAAACGTATGATGCAGGGACTTCCCCCTTATGTCTAATCCTTATAAAAATATTACGGATATAGCTTGCCTTAATACGACCAAGCGATTATGAAGAGTCGTAAATTTCACGTTGACAGCGACTGATGCCTTCATTAGCTTCTGACCTGAAGAGATAAATAAGGCAATTAATCATCAAGCTGCAGTAGCCACCCTGCGCGGATGAAACAACTGGAAACAATCAGTCAACAGTATATATCAAATTATCGCAACGCGAAAAGCTGTTTGTTTTTAAACAAGTTTTAATTTTTTTTTATTCGACGAATCAATGACATTGTTCAGATGTCCACCTGATGATGACTATGATGCATCATATGGTTAAGTAACTGATGGATCGCGAGGTTTATAAGGTGATAAATAACGGCTGGTACTTATATATATTGTCCTTCTATAGAAGAGAAGATAGGCAGAAATCAGCTTTACATAATTTGGTTAACAATAGTAGAAAACCAGAGATTACTTCACTCATCACGAGATCCTCGAAATTATTAGACGTAAATACTCAAAATTTGGTAAAGGTATTGCTTGTGCCGTTTTTTTTTATTAAAGTATTCTAAAGGATTCTCTTCACGGTCGTCAAGGACATTTTTTCGCGCTTAATAATTTTGTATTACAATAATTTCTATTCATACTGTTTAATGTTTATATTTTTTCTAGTATTTTAATAATAATATTGAAAATAATATACAGTAATCCCACCTATAACACAGAACTCTTATAATGCATTTTCATATTACACGATTTCAATCCTCCGTATAACACGGGTATTCCCCGATATAACGCGGGGAATCCCCATCTGTACTGTGAAATTTATAATGATTTCTACAGTTCATAATTACCAGTTAATTGATTTTATCTTATAGTTCATATAAGTTCATAGCGTGGGCAGACAAGGTGGACAGACCCCCACAAGGTGGACCGACGACCTGGTCAAGGTCGCTGGCAACTATTGGATGCGGGTGGCCCAGGACCGGTCTGAGTGGAAATCTTTGGGGGAGGCCTTTGTCCAGCTGTGGACGTCTTCCGACTGATTGGGAGAGAGAGAGAGAGAGAGAGAGTTCATATGCTTAAGTTTTTGATTTCAAATATTCTTAGTTTGGTTTGATTTTAATAAAACGAACATATTTCGTTCGTAATATAGAATTTAAAACCCCTTTAGCGAGAAAAGATTAATGTGAATAATTTACATGTAACGCGTTATACGGGGTCGTAAAAACGCGTTATGCGGGAATACTGCTATAATACGTTTTCCTATAACGCGGGACCGATCTACCGTGTTGTAGGGGGATTACTGTATATGTAGTGTAGTATTTAATATTTCTTTCATTTAGAGGTCAGTTAGGAACGGATTTAAAAAACAAACCCCAAAGGGTTGCAGTAGATTTCAAGGAATATCTCTTACTAAATTTCTACAATTATTATTGTATATTACGAGCCTTCTATCAACCCTCTATTTTTAAAATCACTGATTTATATTTTTTCTATAACAAAATGGTATAGAAATTAAAACTCTATGTTGAAGTGAGAAATATTTTCTGTTGTACGTATTATATTAGTTTATTATAAATATAGGGGAGCGGACGAGATTTTAACTTTCCTTTGGTAAAGTTCAAAGGTTTCCACTGGTTCTCCGCTGGTGGTGAGCACGCTAGTTTTCTACTTACTAACTTATTTTTATGATTTCCCACTATTAAATGAAAGCTATCTCGTAATGTACGAGTGCATAGTGTAATACATTTTAAGTTAAAATAAAGCAGCGAAATGAGAAATATGTATACTGCAACTGTTTGTTTCCCTTTGCTGGCTGTAGCACCCCCGTAACCATTTTTGGGGATAACGTTTTATAAAATTCGTTCATAGCTGATCTATACTCAGTAAAAGGATTATTTCCACTAAATTTCAAATCTCCAGGCTTTATGGCTCCAGAGATATTGGGATGTCTTTACATAGGTAGGAATCTCCTATACACACACTCATAAATGTATATATTTTTTTTTTATATTATCACGCCTTTTTCACAGTAGGGGTAGGCAGAGGTGAATAAACACCCATATTTCGCCAGATGTGGTCAGATTAGGTCCAGTGTAACTGAGGGCGAGCCTGTTGCCACTTTACTGGAACCACCACACGCACACAAAGATGATTTCAGTGCGCGGGATTCCTCACGATATTTTCCTTCACCGTTTGTATCATATGTACATATACATATATATATATACATATATATATATATTACATATATACAAACAATGTATACATATATGTACACATATACACATACACGTACGTGTATACATATATATATATACCAATGCCTCCTTTCCTACTAAGCCGCATTGGGCTACCGTGGTGGGAAATGGTCCAAATTCCACTATATGAATGCTTACCCAATCGATGTAGGAATTTTTGGTGAAGGCAGTATTTACGCACTGTACTTTTTTTTTATTCAAGTAAACGATAACACAAGCAGGAAGTTTACTTGGTGGTAAGTGATACCCTTAACCATTATGTGTTGCTAGTTCGGATGGAGGGAGGAGGAAACGAGAGAGGTGTGTCAGGATCGCAGCACGTGGAGAGAGGTAGTGTCTGCTTACCCTATCGAGAACGTGGCGTGTTATATATGTATGTAATTCGGATGATGTACACTGCACCACATTGCGCTCGTCGCTTTGAGACATAAATCATTGAGTCTCGTTACACCAGTAATTTCTATAGTTACAGCGCCTTTTAAACTGGAACACAGTAATGTTCGCACGGTACTGTTTGTCGGCTGCGATGGTCGCTGCGGAACCTAGACAGTCGCCGGCAACAGATGCTTAGTAAACTTCTCAGCATCAGTCTCATGATGATGTCTGGTTTCCTCTGATCCTCCAGTTTCCTCTGTCCTGGACATTGTTTTACTCCTCGACCTGTCTTCCCGCGCAGGTCTTCAAGTATGTTAAGGTCATGTTTTATTCAGACAACTGTACTTACACTTTAAAGAATTGTTGTAGTATATATATAAATAAAGTAGCAGCTTGTGAACAGTATTACAGCATGAGCTGAACCGTTAGGAGTTGGGGTACCGGAAATAGAATAAATGTTGTTTCAACTAATAGCCAGTGAGGCGGATATCCGCTTTCGGCTTCCGCCGCCGCGTGTGTTCGCATATATATAGGATTGTTTTCTGTATGCAAAATTGTATTTACATACAGTTACTGGTGGTATTGGTGTAGAGAGTTCTGCACAATGACACACAGGATCCAAGCCAACCTCAGCTCGTGGTGCACCCTGCTAATCAACAAACGAGGCTCTGGCTCCCACCAACTGTCACGGGCAAGCGTGGTGGGGTATGACCCATCCCCATATCAATCTCTACCCGTTCGATGTGGTAATCTTTGGGGGAGGCCAATGTCCAACAGCTATCGGGTGATAATGATAACACTTAACTGTGATAGTGAATGAAAGATAATGAAGTAAAGTGACGTAACTGTCTACATGAGAGCCTCCTCATTTTGTCGGTTAAAGGTTCCGATAAAACCGGAAGCTGCTCGTGATATTTACGCGAACAAAAACCGACTGCACCTAATCCGCATTCATGTAAACAACATAACTCCGCTTTTAGCTCCAGCACTACGCTCCCAGGCTCCAATCTAACTTTATTGCTGCTCCTACTGGTCCTTTTTGCCTGTTTGCTTTATCTGCAATTTCGTCCTGGTTTATTTCTGCTCCGGTTCCCCACTTATTATTGTTTTAAAATCTAGATTATGTTTATTCTATATTAAGCCTTGTAATTTATATTTGGAGCTGAATAATCTAGACCTTTAATTACACCACTGGCACGATCCTGCTGATGAAAACTGTTTAACAAAACATGGTTCCTCTGTCTGCCGCTGAAGAGAATGTCGTGCCGTCCTTATCACCCTAACTAGGAGTTACCACCAGGTCGTCGAAGAACGTCTTAGTCACCTCAGGAGAAGGAAATCATTGGATGCAGCATGGAGACCTGTGTTCAGCAGTGAGCTGAAATGATACAGAAAATGAATCGGCAGGTACATCGGTAATAATTTTTGTTTTAATATACGCAAATATGTTTTTTTTTTATTCCACGAAGCGACAAGACGAGTGGGATGTTCACCTGATGTTAAGTGATACGCCTGTCTATAACTACGTGGCGCTAGTTAGAATGATATATACAGCACCAGATTGCTCTCATCGTCTTGAGACATACGATGATAATCTCGTTACCTAAGTAAGTTCACTAGCTACAACGTCTTTTAAACCGGAACACAGTAATGTTTTCACACTCCTGATTAGCGGCAGAAATAGGTGCTCCGGCGGTACCAACTTAGACGGTCAGTCGTAACATTAACTTGAACACCCTGTTAATCAACAAATGAGGCTCTGGCTCTCACCAACCCATGTACGGCTAGTGTAGTGGGAAATGGCCCAAATCCCTACCCGTTCGATATGGGAATCTTTGGGAGAAGCCTATGCCCAACAGTGGACGTCTATCGACTAATGATTACATATAAATTATTTCCATCTTGATATCACTGGTCAACAATATGGCGAATACCAAGTATTGTTAATATTAGTTTTTCTATTCGACCTGGTAATAGATTTTTGAAGGGAAAAGGTGGATTCTATAGAATCAAGGTCTAAACCGCCATTTTCTTATATCTTTCCGGATATCAAATTAAAAAAAAAACAATGATCGTTTAGTTAGAAATCATTTAGTTAATGTACGTGCCAGTTGATAAAACAAACACCCCTCAGTCAAATTGAACGTTATCAGCGGGTAGTTCGGTTTAGCGATAACCGTAAAACACTTTTGACTAATTGTTTGGTGATTTAAACCCCCATCCCCCCCATCGAACTGGTTTTTGCTTATAAGGTCGGGGGAATAAATAGCTGTTGATTAATTACGATACTTATCACCGCTGACCAGGATCTGATGGAAGTATTTATCAATTTCGCGATGCTTCTGTATGCCGGCTTAGTATACCTAGGTTCTATATTCGAGCCTAAGCTGCAGACTTATACAGGTATTTATTGTGGAGGAAGAGGAGAGCAGAGAAGCAGCGGATCCTAGTAAATCCAATCGGACGTAACCTCTCTTGCCATTAATCGTGCCGGCGATGCTGGGAGGATACATTACATGGAGGGCTGAAGCCTCCTTTGGTGAAACTGTTGTCCCGCTCGGAGTCTAAGCCGCGTGGAGCTAACGCCCGTCATCACGTCGCACTGGTGAATGGTGTTCCCCTACCATAATGGGGTCTTTGGGATGTTAAAAATCAGATTGGGGGTTCTCATCGCCTTCCAAACGACCCTGAGGAGGACAATAGCTGGCTGTGTTTTCCTGTCATTGAAGTAGTAGTACTCGCGAGGCTGGTAGGGTCTGCATAAAGCCGACTTGGGGACGTACTATCCTAGTGTAGTGTTAGCTAGTAAGTCGCGGTTGTTTTCCGAACGGAGATCCGGTGAGGAGGGGGTTTTAGTGGGTTTGATTCTCCACATAACTCTTAGTTTCCGCCAGAAAACAAAGTATCTTTTCGAAGGCTTCTCCACCGAACCAAAAAAAAAATAATTCTATGTATGATTTGCGCATTATTATACACTGATACATTAGGAGAGAGAGGAGAAAGGAGAGAGGAGAGAGGAGAGAGGAGAGAGGAGAAAGGAGAGAGGAGAGAGGAGAGAGGAGAGAGGAGAGAGGAGAGAGGAGAGAGGAGAGAGGAGAGAGAAGAGAGGAGAGAGGAGAGAGGAGAGAGGAGAGAGGAGAGAGGAGAGAGGAGAGGAGTCTCATTCAGATAATATTTAATTCTTTTTTTGCAAATTTATGCTGAGCTGAGGACCTCTATTACTTGAAATGATAATCATCATGATGATGTGTTAGTTGGTAGACGTATAATATATTACTACTATAGGCCTGCCTCAAAGATCTTCACAGCGATGGGTCCGGCGCTGCAACCAGCTGCTTCCCGCGACCATCACCAGATCGTCGGACGCCTGTGGGAGGACTGATCAGTATTCCGATAAAACTTTGTTTTTTTTTTTTTTTAAATTCCTATTCTATGTGAAAACGTATTAAGTAACAAACTTAATACGTTTTGTACTTATTTAGTGATCCCCACGATCGGGAGCGATGGGTCCGTAAAAATAAAACCAATTTAAATTCCCCAACGCAACGGTCCTCGGCTCCAGATCAAACACTCCACTCCGCTCCAGCTTTATTGTTAGTCTTTTCATTATATTTGCTTTAACTTGGGGCGCTTAGCTAACAGCAGCCAGCTTATCTAAGTAAGACTATTTACTTGGTTTACTTGATTCAATTTATATGGAGAAGATAATTCAGCTTGATGCTATATCATCGTCAGGGGTTCCTGTTACTTCCGTCTGGAGATACCACGTCGTGATCGCGACAACGTGTAGGTACCACCGCAGCCCCTATTGACCTCGACGAATAGTACTGCGCGAACATTACTGTATTCCGGTTTGAAGGACGCTGTATCTAATGAAATTGATGAGCTAACGATACTTACCATTCTATGTCTCAATGCGAAGAACGCGTGGTGCAATGTATACAGTTCCTAACTACCACGTTGTTATGAGTGGGCGTATCACTTACTTTTAGGTGATCGTGCCTACACGTACCTGAACATAAAAAACCAAGCAGAGGGTGAAATGATCTGCTATTCAGGGTAGTTTACAGACACGAGGGCCTACCTCCAGGTCAGCTTGTCTATATGATGTTCACATATACAACTAAGAAGACGAGCGGGACGTTCACCTAATTTTAAGTGATACACCCGACTATAACGAAAAGGCGTTATTTAGGATTACAACTATTGCACCACATTGCGCTCAATATAGACATAGTATGTTGAATCGTTATCTCATTGATTACTCTTGCTACAACGCACTTCAAACCGGAACGCAGTAATGTTTGCTCATTGTTTGTCGACTGCATAGGCGCTGCAGTAGTACCTTTTTTTGTTCTCGAGGGTAAATCTCCGAATGATTCCACGCATCTGGAGGAAGTGAGGGTTATATGAGATTCCTACTAAAATCCTCCCGGTTGTCTGCATCAGTGCATTCGGAGAGGATCCGGGAACTCTTATAGAACGGGTATCCCTCCACACTTGGTGTTACAAGTCCCTGAGGAGGGCCTAACCCTAGTCACCATCGCTGGTCTATACGCTGTCCCACGCAGGTTTGTTTGATGAGCAATAAGGGCCCTCACCCTCAAGGTCCGTAAAACTCTTAGACACTTTTAGTCGCCTTTTACGACAGGGAAGGCTGGTAACAGAGACCTACCCCTAAACGTCTCCACTATAGTAATATCATTAAGTTACTTAAAGCTATAACTTAGTGGCATATGCAGTCGCTGCAGCGATAAAGACTTCACTATATGAGATACAGCAGCCATTTTTAAATATAACCTCAAATTAATAACCATACTAAATATTTTAATATACAGCCATAGAACGCGAATGCTTATTTTATAACTTAAACTTAATTTGAAGTTCTCATGTTTAGTTTGAAAGTTTACTGTCTCAGCGAGCTTATTTGGAGCTTACTTAAAGTTTCCGCCCGCGGTATTAAAGAGTTCTAAGAAGACTCTGATCTTTACTTATTTGTTAATATATGCTTAATATGAAATAAAGGCCTATGTCCAGCAGTGGACGTCTATCGGCTGATGATGGTGATGATGATGATCATGATTACATATACAAAATAATACGATCTTAGATTATTAAAAATATATTTAATAACTTAATATCATTATTTAATATTAAATTTTGGTCGGGTATAGATAAATTTATATATATACATCATCATCATCATCAGCCGATGGACGTCCACTGCTGGACATAGGTCTGATATATATGTACCCCGCTTACCACCAATAAAAAAAACTATAATTAATAGTCCATTTAAATATTATTATTGCTGGACATTATTTACTGGTGGTAGGTCTCTTTTTTTTTATAATCTCTGGTCCTACCCCGGAATTTTTGGTCTTGGTCTTTTAGTGATATTCTTCTTATTTATTTGTCTTCTTTCATTCTTTTCTTCTTTCTCTATATTCTTGTCTTTATTCCCGCTTTTATTTCTCTGTTTCGTTTTCCATTCCATTTCCTTCTTACGCTATTACATTACTTTGCTTATTTTATACATTTTCATATCATTTCTACTAATTACAGGTTTTTCATTCTTTCAATATTTTACTTTACATTAATTGATTTACTTAATTTTCTTAGTTATGTATACTTATTCTACTCATTTATTGCTTAATTCTTACTACTTTGCCTTTTGTCTTTATTCATGTTCTATTTTCTTTGGTAGTTTTTTCCATTACCTTTTTGCAAAACCTCAATCAAACCTCAACATCTCTGTTGCCGGGGACCGTCTAGGTACCGGCTACTATTGCAGCCGATAAACAGTAGAGTGCAAACTTTACTTAAGTCCGGCTTGAAGGGCGGGCTCAACATCTTGTGTCTCAAAGCTACAAGCTCAATGTGGTGCAGTATCTTAACTAGCGCCACGTTGTTATGGGGGGAGTGACATTTGTTATTAGGTGAACGTCCAATCTGGCTCGTCATTTAGTAGAATAAAAAAAACATATGTATTAATAAACATATATGCAAAAACAAAAATGGCTGCCGATATACTCACAAATCAATTACCTGCTTCATTAACATCATCTCAGCTCACTTCTGGACACGCCTCCGTCCTGCATCCAATGACTTCCTGTTCCTGATGGTAACACCTAGTTATGATGATAAGTACAGCTTCGCCTTGAGGTATATGTCGTATCTATACTAAAATAATTACACTAGCTGCAACGCCCTTCAAACCGAAACCTCTGGTAGTTTTATTGTATATAAAAAAAGACACTGATTCAAATACTTTTGTCGGATTTCAAGTGTTTTCCTTTGGAAAAATTGTCTTACGTAAACAGGATGACAATTGTTATGAGATTCGACATCAACATCCGGCGGGAGCTCGCCCTAATTATATTTTCTCAACAAATCAGGACGCTAACAGCCTTAATTGGAAAACTTCTTACTTTTTTTTCCCGTGACGGGGCCCAGCACGCCGGAACAATAAATTATGAACAATTCAAAGCGCTCAAAACAAAAGGAAATGTGTAATGTTCTCCCCTCCCCCGTTTCAATTAATTATACAATCAAATGAGGCTTTTTTTTTGTTTCATGTTCCCTCCCTACTCCATTCCTCTCGTCTTCAACTGTGAATATTGTAATAAGAGTAAATCGGTTACGGAAATTGATCCTTTCCTAAGAATTACCAACGCATTGTTCATACACAAAAACGTCGAGGAACCGATTTTTCTTCCCTTACGCCTACGGTCTTAATTGAAAAAGTTTTCGCTTTTTTTTTTTTCTTACCCCTGAAAGGGATCTTAGCGAGCCCCTGAAACAATCAATTAAGGAAAGTTCGAACCATTTTAAATAACAGAGGTTTTAAGCCGACTTCGACATATTTCAAAATGTCCACTTCTCGCAGAGTTTCCTTTAACTCAATTGGTTTTTACATAATTGAAAAAAAAAAACTTGAATCATAATAAATATATAGATTAAGAGTTGATTTTAACTGAACTGAACAGTAAAACAAAAAATCATAGTAATCATAGTAAACTGAAGTATTTACTTGATACCGCATTTCGCTGGTGGTAGGTCTCTGCTGGTCATCTGGCTGGTGGTAGGTCGCCTATGCTTCTTATCACTAGTTTAACGCCCACAGCTGGGCAAAGACCAATCTCAAGGATCCTCGTTGAGGAGAAATAAGGCTTTACTCTTAACACGCTGGCCGGATGAGGGTTGGTGAGTGGTCAGAGCGTTGTCTGTTGTTTAGCAGGGTGAGTCGCGGGTAAGGTTGACCCCTTACATCTGCAGCGCCTATTGCAGTCTACAAACATTACTGTCTTCCGGTATCAGGACTGACAGCCTCTTGGGCACTAAGGTTCTTAAATAGCGACCATTTACCGGTAGACGTAGCGTTGGCAGACCAGGTGGTCCGACGATGTGGCAAAGGTTGCGGGAAGCAGCTGGATGCGAGCAGCACAGGATCGATCGGTGAGGAAAACTTTGGGGGTGGTCTATGTCCAGCAGTGGACGTCTATCGATTGATCATGATGACGACTGTCTTCCGGTTTGAAGAGCGACGCGACTAGTGAAACTACTTGGATAAGGAGACTCAACATCTTATGTGTAAGCGATGAGTTCAAAATGGTGTAGTCTATACCATCCTGTCTAGCACCACGTTGTTATGAGCAGGCGTATGACTTACCATCAGGTGAACGTTTTCTTCGCCTCGTCACTTAATTGAACAATTAAAAAAAAACTTAACTCTAACATTCTTAACTTTGGAATTCAATGAATGAAATATACTTTTATTATACCCAAGTTAAATAACTTAATAGACGTTCACTGTTGGATATAGGCTTCCTTCAAAAATCTCTACGTTTGTAGGGGTTTATGTTAGGGGGATTTAGGTCATTTCCCACCACGCTGCATCAAGTTGGTGGGGGTATTGATTGGTGGGAATCGATGTATAAGAGTCTAATAATATCGTGTCATATCGTATCATATCACATTAGATATGTAAGGGATGTGATAATAGGATATCATGATGAGGGTGTTATTTGCACCCTTGTCACATATATAACAGTAATAACAGGAGATCCTTTGTGATACCGTAATACGTTTTTGTTTGCCTCCTGTGGCTGGTGTTTATTAAATACCATAGATCCTGGAGTGGGGGATGGGTTAAAGTAAATCTTAATACGAGTCTAAAAAGGCGACTAAAAAGAAATATCTCCTGGAAAGTCTGTACTGTTTTATTAGTAAGTCTTTGACGTCAAAGAACGTCTATGTTTTTTTTTTAATTAATTAAATGACGAGACGAACGAGGCGTTCACCTGATAATAAGTGATATGACTGTTTATAACAATGTGGAGTAAGGACGATACATATTGCACCATACTGCGCTCGTCGCCTGAGACTTAAGATATTGTATCTCGTTTCCCTAGTAATTACACTAGCTATCTTCTTAAGGTGCCTTTCCGGCTAGTGAAGGTTGGAGTTCACTTATAGCTATAACGCCCTTCAATCCGGAACACAATAACGTTTGTACAGCACTGTTTGTCCGCTGCAATAGGAATTCCGGTGGTACCTAGACGGTCTCCAGCAACAGAGTAAAGTGCTCGAGTTGCGGTAAATATGAGATTGAATTTTAAATTATTACCGTGTAAGGATATATGTAAGGATATACGTAAGGATAAACGTACTACGGTGGTCGGTGAAGAATTTAATTAAATCTCACAAAACCTTAATCAAATTTTAATATGACACAGCAACAGATGGCAACATGTCTCCTCCCAACTTTCTAATTAAATTTAAGGCTCGTTCAGCGAGGACCTTACGTACAATCAATCTTATAATTATTTGGCGGATCCTTTACATCCTTGGAGTAATGAATAACATTATATGATCCTCTAACTCTCTGTTATTGCAACAGCTGGTGGTAGATCTTTGTTAGTATCCTTGTAGTCTCGTGCTGTTAAGAATGTGACTAATGTAGGTCCTGCCTAACGTAAAAGGCGATTCTAAGGGTTTTCAGGTTCGTGGGCTTTGAAGGTGGGGACCCTCGTCTTCCACTAAGCAAGCGTGGAATGGACGACATCTTCGAAGTGGTCCAGTTCTTGTCGTAACAAAGCGAGGGTGTCGAGGGAAGCCCTCACTGGGTCTTGCTTCAGGCGCAATGCCGGCAGCCCGCAGTGCTTTCAATAGGATATCTCAGGATCTCCCGCAACACATTGAAGGGGTTTTTAGTGGGTAAAAATCCCACTTAGCCTTATTTCCCCCCCAGAATCTTCTAACAAGATACCCTGATCTGGTTAAAAGATTCTCCCCCTAATAATAAAAAAAACTGTTGCCGGTTACCGTCTAGGTAGATACCACAGCAGCCAAGAATCAACAGCGTGCAAAGATTAATGTGTTCCGGTTTAAAAGACGCTGGTAGTGTAATTACTGGAGTAATGAGACTCAATGTCTTATGTCTCAAGCGACAAGTTCAATGCGGTGCAGTGTATGTCATCCTAACTAGCGTCACATCGTTAAGGGCGGGCGTATCACTTACCATCAGATGAACGTCTCCTAGTCTAATTTTTACGGTTTATATCCCATACAGTTTCATATAAAAACGTTGTGTATTTTGTTTTTTTTTTTTTTTTTTTTAATTTAATGAAGCGACGAGTCGAGCGAGATGTTCACCTGATGGTAAGTGATACACCTGCTCATAATAACATGGCGTAAGGATGATACATACAGCACCATATAGCGCTCATCACCATCAGCAAATGTTAAGTCTTTTAGTTAAGTTACATCCGTAATTATCCTAGTTACAACACCCTCGAAACCGGAACACAGTAATCTTTGCACTCTACTTTTTGTCGGCTGCAATAGCCGCTGCAGTGGTGCCTATCTAGACGGTCTCCAGCATCAGAGAGTTGCCACCAATGAAATTTCAATACTTTGATATGTTTGATTATTGATATGGGAAACTTCAGCATACCTCCCCTCGGAGTGCAATTAATTAGTATACCCTCGCGAAATCCCACCCTGATGCCATTCATCAATGAACTCTTCAAATTTGATTGATTTCCTGATCCGATGAGTATATACCTTTATCTTCATTACGTGGGTTCAAAGTTATAACATAATGTTCTACTTACAATGTTTCTACTGAAATAGTTTAGAGGTTTCCAACAATTTAATGTGTAAAGGTTTCCGGAAACCGGATGTTATTGAAGCAATAAGTAGACCTCCTTAATATTAAGTAACTTAGGCATACTTTCAATTAGTGCTTACTTTATCCTTACTTAATTATATTCAGTTAAGTAATGATAAGTAATATAACTATAACGTGTTGCTTCGGTCCCATATCTAGTCTATAATGGTTTGATTTTTTTTTTTAACGAAGTGATGAGCAAGACCCTCACTTGATAGTAAGTGATACGCGTGATCACAACAATATAGTGTTAGTTGCGATGGTATACTCTGCACTGTACTGTGCTCTTCGATTTGAGATATAAGATGTCTCATTACCCCAATAATTTTATTACCTATATCGTCTTTCAAACCGGAACTCAGTAATGTTTGCACAGTGCTCTTTTTCGGCTGCAATATCAGCTGCGGTGGTATGACCATCATTGTCTTCGTCGTCTTTTGGTACGCGGTCGCCATTCGAAGACCTTGGCGTCCCATCGGCTGTCAGTCCTTCGAGCGATGTATCCTGCCTATTACCACTTAAGTCTAACAACCTTTTGGACTATATCGGTGACCTTAGATCTAGGTCTCCTCATTTCTAATTCGATCACATAGAGAATCCAAGACCTTTCCATTGCTCTCTGTGCGACTTGCAGTCTCTTCACCAGACCCACTGCAAGCGGCCACGTCTCGGTACCATAAGCCATCACCTACAACACGCACGAGTTAAAGACCTTCGTGTTCAGACACTGCGGTAGTTGAGACGATTATATGCTGCATAACCTCCCGGATGCTGTTCAGCCGCGGTGGTAACTGCCACCAGTAAATTGGCTTTACTCTTTAATTAAAGTAGATCTAAAGTACCTAACAGTGGAAGCGTTTAGTGTCCTCTGTAATTACCATGTTTATGTTACAATATTACTTTCAATAATTTTGTTGGACAGGGGATTCCCCTTTTTGTTTGATGGTTTATTTTAGCTCGGTACTCCGCTGGATGTACCCTCATCACGCACGAGCCGTATTCATGATGACAGCGCCGGAAGTACGTATGCGCCGGACTCATTCGTTTTTGTCAAGAGCGGCCCTTGTAAAATCTTAATTACGTATTTCATGCATATAGGTTAGAGGACGTGTTGTTATAACAATACTGTGCAAACATTACTGTGTTCCGGTTTGAAGGGCGCTGTAGCTAGTAAAGTATTAATAGCATAAAGAGACTTAACATCTTATGTCTCAAGGAGGGCAGGAAGCTTGATACTAGTGGTATTGTCTCTGTTACCGGTGTTCGTCTAGGTAGGTACCATCGCAGCGCCTATTTCTGCCACCAAATACTAGTGTGCAAACATAACTGTGTTCCGGTTTGGAGGGTGCTGTAGCTAGTATGATTATGGTGATATGGTAATGAGACTCAACATCTTGTCTCAGCCGATGGGCACAATATGGTGCAGTGCATACCATCTTAACTAGCGCCACGTTATGAGCTGGTGTATCACTTACCATCAGATGAAAGTCCCGCTCGTCTCGTTGACTAATAACATAAAAAAAATCTTATAATGTTATTCTGTCAAGTTTCTAATAAAAGGTGTCTGGCGGCAGATTTATATTTTAAAAAACGAATATCTCAATAAGTTATAAACAGTGCGGGGGGAAAGTGGTGTCATTAGAATCACCGATCGTGCGGATTTCTTAGTCACGATGTCGCAGTGGTGCAGTGGTGCAGTGGTGCAGTGGTCGGGTGAGCATCGCGCGTTCGCTATTGAAGCATTTTTCAAGAGTAACGATTCTTACGTACTCGCTCGCCGACAGTTTTGTTCACATTTCAATATTCGACGGATAGGCGATGGGCCGAGTGTGAATTTAATTCGTTCGTGGGTGGAGAGGTTCCGCGCAACTGCTTCGGCTATGACCACACCACGGCCAGGACCTAGTCGATCGTTAAGGACGCCGAAAACATTGAATTGGTTGAACGCAGTTTACGTGAAAATGCACGACTTTCGATACGGAAAAGGGCAGCTTCACTGGGACTTCCAAGAGCATGCGTGCATGAAATTTTAAAAAAAGGTATGAAGTTCCATCCTTTTAAAATTCAAATAATTCAAAAATTGAAAAAAAATGACTTTGGGTCACGCAAATTTTTTTGTGAAACCATGTTGGAGCGTTTTCGCTCTGTGAATTCCATTTTTTGGAGCGACGAGGCTCATTTTAATTTAAACGGACACGTAAACAAGCAAAATTGCCGTTACTGGGCTCTAAGAACTCGCAATCCTCGACTGAAGCACCAAAAACCATTACATTGCCCAAGGGTAACTGTTTGGTGCGCTTTATCCACGAATGGGATAATCGGACCATTTTTTTTTGAAAATGCACGGGGCCAAGCGACGAATGTCAATGGTGAGTATTATCGGCTCATGATTTCGAATTTCTTTTTGCCGAACCTGCGAGCTCATTCATCATTCTCATCACACCCGTGGTTTCAACAGGATGCGGTACAGGTGCGACCGCACACATGGCCAGAGCTTCGATGGATTTGTTGCGAGAAAATCTCCCTCAAAAACTGATTAGTCGCTTTGGGGACATCCCGTGGCCACCGAGGTCACCCGACTTAACTCCAATGGATTTTTTTTTGTGGGGCGACCTCAAAGGGAGAGTTTACGCAGACAATCCGCGAACTGTTGTGGATTTAAAAGAAAATATTCGGCGAGAAATCAGCGCAATTGAACCAAGTTTACTGCAGCGTGTGGCACGGAATACGAGGCTCCGTTTCGAACAGTGTGTGTGTGTGCAACAAGATGGAAGACATTTGGATGACATTATCTTTAAAAAATGGAATCCGCATTTGTACTCTATCTTTTAATACTTTTAGTAAAATTATATGTCAAACATATAATTTTTATTTAAATTTGAAAACATAAATCTGCCACCAGACACCCTGTATGTGATCTGAGTGATGGTGAATCAATTGATGGTGATGAGGTAACAGAGACTTGACATCTTATCTTCTATAGAGACGAATACAATGTAGTGTTGTGTGAACATCTTAACAAGCACCCTTTTATCTTCTTCATCAGCCGATAGACGTAGATTGCTGGACATAGGCCTCATCCAAAGATCTACACATCGATCGGACCTGTACTGCCCCCACCACTGAACACTAGGCGCCGTCGTTTGTAAGGATTAATAAGGGGAGGATTTGAGTAATTTCCCAAAACGCTGTGGATTGGTAGGAGTTTCTCGTTTGTAGATAAGCAGGGCGTACCACGAGCTGGTGAGGTTGGCTCAGCCATGTAGTCTCAGGCTATTGGGAATAAGACTAATGTATTCCCTGACTGTCGTACAAGGCAAAATGGTCCTCGGGTTCGTGGGCTTTGAGGGTGGGAGCCCTTAGAACTCAACAAGCTAGCCTTAGGAAGACGGCAAATGAATAATACACAGCGTGGGTGCTAAGTAGGACTTTGCCCTTTTGTAGGATGTTTTAGCTAGAGTGCAAGGGGTGGCAGTGCGTTCCGTAGTTCCCGGAGCCTCTCGTTGTTTAGTGGGTAGAAGCCCCACATAACCTTATCTACCCCTCAGAGTCAAGGTATTTTTTAAGAAGAGATCCGTCGCGATAAAAAAGATGAGGTTGCCTAGGGTCTCGTAAGTGTTGTTGAATAAAAAAAAAACGAATTTTGAAATAGCCAGCGGCCTGAACTGTTTATACTTTTTAAAATTGAATAGTGAATATTTATGACGGAAGTAGATAGCGGCCGATGGCTGAACCGGCCTACAGCCGGCGCCATTTGGCACACGCCGGGCGGCCGGAAAAATGATTGTTATTATACAATAGGAAGAGCGAACATGCGGACGGCAGTAACATTTCTAATGTAAATATTCTATTGTTTCATAACCTGACTTTATATTACTTCCCATATTCTCACAGACCTCGCTTTTGTTTGTTAATATATTTAAAAACAACAAGATAACGTTTTCTTAATCTCACAGTAAGTAGAAGATAATTATGACTTGACTATGAGTACGAGTGTTATACTTTAACAATATCTTCTAATTACTGTGAGATTAAGAAAACGTTGTCTTGTTATTGACGTCATAAAGAAGTGGACCGGGTTTAAATACCATCAGTTAAAAAGAATAGCTGAGGATCGAATTGGTTTCCTCAATCTGATCGCCAAACTTCAGTTTGAAGACGGCACCAGATGATGATGATTAAAGTATATGTAGACGCCTGTTGTCTATTAACTGGACTCTGATGACTAATATCATTGTTCTCCAAGGAATTGACCAAAAGCGTTACCTCATGGCTTAAGGAACTTATAATCTTTTACCACGGTCATGTACTCCGTCATCAGCGATAGCCTTAAGTTAGTTAAGTCTCTGGATAAAGGTGGTGAGAAGGAATAAGTCACGGTTGAGGAATATCAGGGAATGGACCGGCATATCTGGGGCGTCCGCATTGTTCCTCCGAACTGGAGACAGAAAGGACTGTAACACGCTGTTTTCCAATCTTCACTAGTTGGACAGGCACTTTAAGAAGAAGAAGAATTAAAGTATGAAAAAAACCTAAATTATTATAGATGTTTAAGGGGTCACTACAACTTACGGGACCCTTTTTTTTTTTTTTTTTTTGATATCGGTGGTGGAAATGCTGTTACCGCATACCCAGCGTCCTTTTCAGGGGGGGACGCCGGGTTATGTGGGGCTCGGGGCCACTGAGATGTTGTGCGTGACCCCCATACCCACTAAAACCACCACCGCTTGTCCCGCAATACGCGTACTGGAGACGCCCGGGTTTCAGCCAAGCAACTCTCCGGGCGCCTCCGCGTATAAACCTCCTCCTGGTGGATGCCCGCGGGGAGCAAAGGCACCCACCTGCCGTCCCGTACCGGCCCCTCGCGGGACCGGAACGTTGGGGGCCCCCGACCCCTCAGACGACCGCGCGCGCCCAAGACGGAGCGCACGCCCGGCCACCGCCTTCCCGTGAAGGAATTGGGCGGCGGCCTCCTCCCCCCAGACTCCCTCCCCCACTTCGACGAGGGAGGGGGGACAAAAACCAAGACTCCCCCGGGGGACGCACCCCCAGGGGAAACACGACAAAAGGCCCAAAGGGCCACGCCCATGGAACTTACGGGACCCAAGCCAACCTCACCTGCTCGAAGTACACCCTGTTAATCAACAAACGGGGCTCTGCCTTCCACCAACCCGCATTGGACCAGCGTAGTGGGAAAGGACTCAAATCTCTCCATATGAATCCCTATCCGTTATGAGAATCTTTGCGGGAAGGCCCATGTCCAGCAGTGGGGGTCTATCGGCTGATGATGATGATTAAAGATATTTAACGATACTGTTAAGGTTTTTCTTTTCTTCAATTGCGATGAGACGAGAAAGAGATTCGCATGATGGTAAATTATACACATAAAGGATGTTGTCTCGTTAGCCCAATAATTACATGAGCTACAGCACCCTTCAAACTGGAATACAGTAATGTTTGCACAGTACTGTTTGTCAGCTTCAATAGGAGCTGCGGTAACTACCTAGACGGTTCCCAACAACAGAGACCTATCACCAGAAAGACTAGAATTATAGTACTAGATGAATATATAGTCTAACTAATCTTTACAGTCTCTTTTCACGTCCCAATATATAGACTTAGTCTTGGGAAAAGTAAGACCAAGACCAATTTTACAAAAGTAAGACCAAGACTAAACTCAACCTGTTATGCAAAATGAAGACTAGGACCGCCACGCGAGAATAAAACCAATACCAAGATTGTCTGTCTGGATTTTGTTCTTGCTTTGATCATCACTAGGGTCTAGGCTTTATAGTTCCAGAGATGATGATGAGTCTCTCTCATCATCAAGCATTGGGCTAGCGTGGTAAGAATTGGCCACTCGGTGCAGATATCTTTGGTGGAGATGTATATCCAGCAGTGGATGTATATCAGCTGATGATGATGATGAAGGTGATATATGAAGGAATTAAAGCCGATGCGGGAAACGTCGATGAAAATATTTTGCATCAAACGCAAGTCAATGTTTCCTTTGAAAATGTTATCCAGAATAATGTTTTCTCCAATAACCTCATGCGGCGAGGCGTCAGCGACGTCGCCAGATATTTAAATGAAGACTCATGGGAACTGGAGACTGTTGCGACCGTAATGGAAATAGAAATTCATTTTTATATCCGGTTTGAGATATTTTATACCAGCCACCCGCTATTTTATGTGAGTATATTACTTTATAAATGATAACAGACTGTTGTGATTTAACTGTGTGTGACTGCTGGTGGTAGATGCTGCTGGAACCTGAAGCATCACCGACTTTGAATGAAGATTTTGTATTCTACGAATGTATGAGATGAACCAGATATTCACCTGATGATAAGTGTGTTCATAACAACGCGACGCTAGTTATGAAATACACTAAATTGTGCTCGTCTTGAGACATTAGTTCCGTTACAGCAGTCATCAAGGTAGTAACCTTCAGCGTCCTTCACACCAGAACATAATAATGTTTTCAAACTACTGTTTGGGATTGAAAGTGATCTCGTATTTGCCGTCGCATATCGAAGGTGATAAAGATACCTCTTGCCTCCTTATATTTACTCATAGCTAGTATAAAATATGATCTCATCAGCATCTCTTCCGTTACAAGACGAGCAGAGAATTTATCTCCTTGGATCTTTAGTGTTTTACTGATACTGATGTTAATAATAAATAGTTGATTCACTAAAAATTGGCAAGGATAATCTCTTTCATGGAGGTCTTTGGTTCCATTCCGATGTCGCTATGCTAGCTACCTTCATGATGTAAGTTCTTCAAGAAGAGCACTCTTCATCATGTAAAGCTATTATTATATTATAGTTAATTAGCAGTGGAAATGATATGAAGTCAATACTTTGTTTAAATTATACTTTTCGAAAAGTTTGCGCTAAGTTTCGTTACGAAGTTAAGATCCAATACAGCTCTGCTGTTCAAAGCTGCAGCAGCAGGATTTAAATTTTGAAAATCTTTTATTTGTTTTAAATATGAGTAGCGTTATAGCGTCTAAAATAATTTCATGGTGGAGAGGTACGGAGGAGTTCCTCGGAAAGGATTATTCAAAGTATGACTCCTGGGAACTCGGTGCTGTTCCGCAGCGGGCGAATTTAAATTGCACGTATAGTTTTTCATAAAACTTTCGTATTATTTTTTTAAATAATAAAACCGTAATGTACTTCAGGATTGCTGAGAGTTAAATATAAAATAATTAAAATGGAGTAATCATCATCATCAGCCGATAGACGTCCACTGCTGGATATAGGCCTCCCCCAAAGATCTCCACATCGATCGTTAAGTAATAATCTTGATGAATATGAATATTAAACGCCGAGTGAGATGATCGCCTCCTTTATGGAGAGATGACTTGGTGATCGTAAGGAAAGGATGGAGAGGAAATCGATTATAAAGCCTAATGATGATAATGAGAATGTTAAACTATAATAATCTATAGATAAAAAGCGCTACATTAACTTTTTCATCTCGCTATCTTTATATTATATATTCACCTTTTTTGGCTATGTATGTCGTTGAGGTGAGATGGCTATAGAGCGACTTGTGGTCCAGGCAAAGGTTAAGGGTACCGCGCCTCGAGGAAGAACGCTTATGATGATGACCAGATAAAGGCGGTAAATAACACATCATCGTTACCACTCTATCAATGCACTAGGAAAGCCATCAGAGAGGAATGACGACGTGTTGATAACCTTGTGACCAACACATAAAGTGATGACCACGAACACTCTGTCAAGAGTGATACCGATGAAGAAGAAGAAGATCGTTTTATATAACTCATTGCAGCGATATCTAATATGTATCCATATCTTTATGGGTACGTCGAGTCCTATTGGGGGTATGTAAAAATAAAATAGATAATCGCGGATATACTAAGAAGTTATAGCAGTTAACAGATAGTCCGACGATCTGGTGAAGGTTGCGGGATGAAGCTGGATGTGGGCAGCGCAGGATCGATTGATGTGGAGATCTTTGGGGAAAGCCACGTCCAGCAGTGGAAACCTGTCGGTGAAGCTTATCTAATAATTTAGTACAGTCCTAGAGAACAAAGATTGAAATAGAGATTTCAAAGTTAATAATGATCAGAGACCTTAAGACAAACCATACACATTTAGGGGTAGGTATGGAGTAGTATTAATGAAAGGTATTATTAAGAGGTAAGGTAATAGAAAAAAGATGAGATGCATTAGTTTAGAGCGTTGAAGTAATTTTTGAATGTAAATATGAAATGTAAGTCTATTAAGTAAAATTGTGTTTTATTTGAATCAAAGCCTCCTTTCTTATATATATATATATTATTGTTGAGGAAGTCATATTTCGTCTTTATAATATTTGCGAGACATTTCATTTCTCGGTAAACAAAAGCGAACGCAGCGGGAGACAGCCGGATGTGGAATAAAGAGCGCAAGGACTTCAACTGAACAATGTTTATGATATACCTTTGAATTTGTGTAATATTACGTCTAGCTTTATAAATTTTTTTTTTTATACACAGTATATTTCATTTACATCAGGTTTTCTCATAGTGCGTTACACTAACCCCTAAGGGTTCGCCATTCGACGGTAGAGGGTAAGCGATAAGATTTACGTAAAAATGGATGGATTGATAATCTATTTAAGATCACGAAGCAGAGCATAAATTTTAGTTTGATCATTAAATCAGCAGGATTTATTAGAAATGTAATTAGATAAAACTCTTCGAGCTGATTAGGAAGTTTGGGCTGCTTGACAGAGAGAGCATCTCCATGAGCACAGTATCAGATAAGCTACAAGAGTCAATACGAATTTCAAGCGCTTAACAGCTGCAGAAAACAGGAAGAGTATCCCGAAATGTAACCCAAAGCGGTGTATTCCTTTTAATCCATTCTTTTCATATATATACACATATAGATTACAGATATGTAGTAAATAGATTTGTGAAAGGAATAGAGAAACAATGACAGAAGGAGAGAGATAGAGAATACACGGTGGCTATTGAAATATTATCTTGCCTTTTTTTTTTATATATAGTTGTTCCTTATGGTGAGATCATTATCACCAGCAAACAGACGTCCACTGCTGGAGATCGGCCTCTCCCAAAGATCTCCACGTCCATCGATACTGCGCTGCCCGCATTCACCTTTTTCCCGCAACCTCCACCAGATTTCGATCTACCACCATCCATCCTCCTAGTGGAAAGCCTGCCAACGACCACTTGGTAATTCTTGTCTCTATTTATGATGTTATGTTATATCAGTAGCATAGCTCAATTAGCTACAATGGTAGCTTAATTAGCTCTTCAAATTGGAAATAATACTGTTTATATAACATTTATTTTCAAGCCTGCAACAACAATTATCTAGTGGTAGGTGTCTGTTGATGGAACCGTCTAAGTAAGTATCATCACAGCTTCTGTTTCTACACCGGAACAGTACAAACATTACTGTGTTCCGGTTTGAACGGCGCTGTAGCTAGTGTAATTACTGAGGTATCGAGACTCTATATCTTATGTTTAAACGATGAATACAACGTGGTGCTGTGTACATCATATATGGATGTATACCGTGGATCAAATTGTAAACTCTTCTAGTTATTTATATTTTAAGAAGAGAAAATACAAAACATTAATAGGTAGAGACAGAGTTTGAAATATTTTTTTAATAAAACAGAGAGTAGGACTCATCGATCAGGTTTCGAACTGGTAAATCACAATTCGTTAGTATTACAGTCACATTCGGCGAAGGTGAAAATATTCCTGAAGGTTTTAGTAATAACATAAACAGGGTAAAACTTCGCGGAGACAAAAGAAATGGCGCGTGACACAAATACCGGATGCGGCTCTTGATGGAGAAGATCCATTTTTGGATCTTCCTGCAAATTCAGCTTTATTATTTTTATTGCTAAATTTCAGTCTTTTTTATTCCTTACTTTCTCATTTACAAACCTTTTTTTCTTTATAGATCTATACTGTGTAGATCAGACGAATGATGGAGTAGAAAGATTTTTGACTGGAGACTACATATTGACAAGAGCGGTATGTGGTCAATTATGGTTTGTACTGTACCTATAATCGTTTGTATCTAGTTTTTTTTTATATAATCATCCTCTTATTGAATCAGAGCCATTCTTTTTTATTTCTTCTCTTTTTCCATTATTACAGTTCTTCTTTTCCATGACTTTATCTCTTTTTCTTCCTATTCCATCTTTCATCCTTTGCCTGCTGATTGAAGATTCTTATTATATTACATTTAATTTTTTAATTACATCTTATCTTCATCTTCTTAATTTATATTCTTCTTTTCTACTACATTATGTTTATTATGCAATTAAAAATTGTTTACTTTATTTTTTCTTTTCCTCTTTGTTTTATTTCTATCTATCCTTAATTAACTCCTTCTAATACCCTGAGATTATTTCTTTGTCTGGATAACTAAATTTCTCACCATTACAGCTGTGTTCAGGTTACCATCATATAAGAGAGAGTATTCTAGGTGAGTTTGCTTCATCATCAATGACTTTAATGAACATGTGTTAATGGGTAAATAAATTCTACTTTTCAATGTGTAATTATTATGAAGAGTGATTTAATTTATATTAAATTATAAAGGACATATCACACTATACTTTGTGAAACGTGAGCCGAGTAAATGAATCATTACTGGTAATAAATATGCCATATGAAATAATGAACTGAAACCCATTCGGCGATAATTTAAACGGTTTTATTTATTCAGTTTTTCAGAGTGAAGCAATATATGAATTATATTTATACATATACATTCATCATACATATATAATTAATTGAACTTGTGGTGGGTACTCGTTGTCGGACACCGTCAAGGTAGGTACCACCGTAGCTATTGCAGCCGACAAACGGTACTGTGCAAATATTACTGTGTTCCGGTTTAAAGGGAGTTGTAGCTAATGTTATCACTATAGTGATGAGATTAAATATCTTATGTCTAGCTCTATCAACGCGATGAGGACAATGTGCTACAACACCACCATTCTAATTTACAATCATGTGAACGTTCTGTTCGTCTCGTCGCTTCGTAGAATAAAAAAAACCATCTCCAGTCATGTCTAAATAAGTTTCTAAGATAGACATAAAGCCATGAGTTTAATTTTTACAAGGAGATGCTGTTATAAATGACAAAGCCGAGTTCCGTCCGAGACGTAATCATATTTTACTGAACAAAATGGCGGACTCTTCGTTCTTTACAACTGCGTAATAAATAAGTTTTTACGCTCTTTATATTCGAGGCCTTCCCGTTTTATAGCGAGAAAATTCATTATGGATCTCGAAAAGAAAGGATATTAGTAATTTAACACGTACATCTGAGTGAACATATAAGTGTTCACTTCAGTTGGCGTTTGCGATCTTACGTAAGTTCGACTCTAACATGCTTAGCTACCGATAAAGAATATTACTGGTGGTAGGTCTCTGTTGAAGGTGATCGTCTAGGTGGGTAAACAGTAATGTGTTCCGGTTCGAAGGGCGCTGTAGCTAGTTTAATTACTAGGGTAACGAAGCAACGATTTAACGTCTCAAGGCGAATACAATGTGGTGCTGTATACCATACTAACTAGCGCCACATTGTTATGAGTAGGCGAATCACTTACCAATAGTTGAATGTTGAAGTCTCCCTCGTCTGAATAAAGAATAAATATTCTATACAAACAACTTAAATGAAATTAAGTTACAACACCCCTCGTTTTGAGTGGTGTGTTAAAACAACATCGTAGGGTAACTGTAACGAGCTGTCGCATCGAAACAAACCGATCTCTCAAATCGATTTGCTAATACGTTTAAATCGCACCCGCCCGTAGGTGAGCGGCATCGATTCGTAGGCTAATCGATTAAGTTCTTAACTTAAACCCAATGACTGCGGATATTCTTAAAGTTAACGACAAAGAGGAGGTCCTCAATTCAGAGAGAACTTTTTTTCTTTGTACGTATACTGGTATATCTCTGTTCTGGATATCGTCTAGGTTGGTACCACCGTAGGGCCTGTTTACGCCGCCAACAAGATGTGTGCAAACATTACCGTGTTCTAATTCGAAGGGCGCTGTAGCTAGTTAAATTACTGAGGTAACGAGAATCAACCAGCCAAGACTCGTTTTGGATACCTGCGTCAGAGGAGTAAGTAAGCAATAAGAATTAACTTACTGTGTATCAAGGCGACGAGCACAATGTTGTGCAGTCTATAATATCTTAATTAACGCCCCGTTGTTAAGGGTGGATCACTTAACATCAGGTGAACGTCTCGCTGTCTTATCGCTTTAAAAAAAAACAAAAAGAAACTGAAAATTCTATTCCAATGTCCTATTTAAGCTGACACTTGGTGATTGCGTCTTGCTATGGCTTGTGATTGATGACGTCACAATGGGACTTCATTAACGTTCAACAGCATGTTCGTGTGTACCTCACCACCCTCCCTCATCTCAAATGTTGGCTACGCCCTGTCACGCATATACGTATAGGAATTCATCATAAAATATATATCCTTTTGTTCGCAATAATGTTGATTTAGATTTGTGAATTTGATTACTTTTTAAAAAAACACAGCTCTTTTATTAAATCCACTACTTACTACTTAAGACTTGAGCTTTTCTTTCTCAAGTCCCAGTATAAACCATTAATAGAACTTTTTAAGTGCGGATTAATTATAATACTATTTTCTTTATTCAATTAAGCGAGGAGAGGAGTAGGACGTTCACCTGATGGTACGTGATACGCACAACAACGTGACGTTAGTTAGGATTATATATACTTCATCACATAACGCTCGTTACTTGATACGTGATTGGTCTCGTTACTCCAGTAATTTTACTAAGTACAGCACCACAATAATGTCTCCAGGCTGAAGACTGTTTGTCGGCTGCAATAAGAACTGCGATGGATGTCCATCGCAGTTCTACACTATGTAGTCTCCAGCAACAGAGACCTACCTACATTAAAAACTTACTACCTATGACACAAAAAATTTATATATATTATTAACTCTATGTACAAAGTTATATTATACTTAAAAACTTAATCCTTTAACTTCAAGTTACGGTGTGGTATCTACACATTCACAAAAAAACAAAGTAAGTATTAATAAATATATTTCATAAAAAGAATAACCTCTCCATTTCTCGAAACTTCTTTGAGTGCAACTGGAATATGAAAATTTCCATTTTCTCAAAGGAAAAAAGTTGTCTTGATACTTTTTTTTATAAGAAAGCAATGAGAAAAATTGGAAAGAATATTCCTATTGTTATTCTCGTTACGTCGTAAGAGGCGATTAAGGAAGGTATAATTTCAAGCACAAAGAGTTTATATGTGACTTTCATCAACATATTACACTTGCCAACTAGCATGCCAAGCGTTGGTAATACGGTAAATGTTGCTTTTTTTATAAGCTTAATTTCAGATGGAAACAACAGGTTGAAATGTTCATGTTTGAAGTGGGTAAACGCCACATTTATCTATTAGTAAGTTATAAACTTCAAGAAAGAGATCTCTCGTCCAATCCAACTCGGATGGGCAGCATTCGGGAAGCTAAGAAATATCTTCTCGTCCAATATACCGCAGTGTCTCAAGACAAAAGTCTTTGACCAGTGTGTGTTGCCAGTGATGACATACGGAGCAGAGACGTGGCCGCTTACTGTGGGCTTTGTCCGCAAGCTTAAGATTGCTGAGAGGGCGATGGAGCGAGCTATGCTCGGAGTTTCCCTGCGAGATCGAATCAGAAATGAGGAGATCCGCAGGAGAACCAAGGTCACCGACATAGCTCGAAGGCTCGCCGTCGCAAAGTGGCAATGGGCAGGGCACATAGCTCGCAGAACCGACGGCCGTTGGGGCAGAAAGGTTCTCGAGTGGCGGCCACGTACCGGAAGACGTAGCGTGGGCAGACCCCCCACAAGGTGGACCGACGACCTGGTCAAGGTCGCCGGCAACCATTGGATGCGGGTGGCCCAGGACCGGTCTGAGTGGAAATCTTTGGGGGAGGCCTTTGTCCAGCAGTGGACGTCTTCCGGCTGATTGGATTGGAAGTTATAAACATTTGTTTATAATTTATATTAAACATATGGTTATATATGTAACAATGTAATTTTGGCTATAAGTATGTTAGAGACTGGCTGTGTTATTGTACACTTAGGATGTGTACTTCAGCTCAACCAATCCATAGAATACGAAATAGGTACCTATTGGTAATGTAAACTATATGGGTTAACAGCTACATAGTACTCTCTAGCATTTACTTCTACTGCTTTATAATTCTTAAAAACTAACTATCTAGTGTAAATTTTTAAAGTTACTTCTATACGTATGGGACTTATTTATAAAAACCCAGAATTGATGAGCCCAATATTTGTCATGGGAAATGAATACCTCTAAAATTTACCTTCAATTGATCTCAAAGCCTCAGTCGTCTGTCTATTAATTATCGATCGAAAGGTATCTTCATATATACTAAAGAGAAAGATAAGATATATTTATTTATATATATACTAATTAATCCACGTTCGCTTTGCTCGCTGTAATATAGAATTAGATTTGAAATTTAGACTTGAAATTTGTCAGAAATATTCTCGTCCGGCAGCAATGGGAGCTTCTCTGAGCCCTTTCTCGTCATCTCGCAAACGCTTTTAGAAAAGGAATCTTGTACGTAATTTATTATAGAATTAGATTTGAAATTTGTCAGAAATATTACCGTCTGGCAGCAACCGGCGCTCCTGCGGGCCCCTTTCCGTTATCTTGCAAACACCTTTGGAAAACGAATCTTGTACGTAATTTAATATAGAATTAGATTTGAAATTTGTCAGAAATATTCCTGTCCGGCAGCAACGGGTGCTGCTCCAGGCCCTTTCTCGTCATCTCGCAAACGCTTTTAGAAAAGAAATCTTGTACGTAATTTATTATAGAATTAGATTTGAAATTTGTCAAAAATATTACCGTCCGGCAGCAACCGGCGCACCTGCGGGCTCCTTTCCGTTATCTTGCAAACACCTTTGGAATACGAATCTCGTACGTAATTTAATATAGAATTAGATTTGAAATTTGTCAAAAATATTACCGTCCGGCAGCAACCGGCGCTCCTGCGGGCCCCTTTCCGTTATCTTGCAAACACCTTTGGAAAACGAATCTTGTACGTAATTTAATATAGAATTAGATTTGAAATTTGTCAGAAATATTCCTGTCCGGCAGCAACGGGTGCTGCTCCAGGCCCTTTCTCGTCATCTCGCAAACGCTTTTAGAAAAGAAATCTTGTACGTAATTTATTATAGAATTAGATTTGAAATTTGTCAAAAATATTACCGTCCGGCAGCAACCGGCGCACCTGCGGGCTCCTTTCCGTTATCTTGCAAACACCTTTGGAATACGAATCTCGTACGTAATTTAATATAGAATTAGATTTGAAATTTGTCAAAAATATTACCGTCCGGCAGCAACCGGCGCTCCTGCGGGCCCCTTTCCGTTATCTTGCAAACACCTTTGGAAAACGAATCTTGTACGTAATTTAATATAGAATTAGATTTGAAATTTGTCAGAAATATTCCTGTCCGGCAGCAACGGGTGCTGCTCCAGGCCCTTTCTCGTCACCTCGCAAACGCTTTTAGAAAAGAAATCTTGTACGTAATTTATTATAGAATTAGATTTGAAATTTGTCAAAAATATTACCGTCCGGCAGCAACCGGCGCACCTGCGGGCTCCTTTCCGTTATCTTGCAAACACCTTTGGAATACGAATCTCGTACGTAATTTAATATAGAATTAGATTTGAAATTTGTCAGAAATATTCCCGTCCGACAGCAACCAGCACTATTCCGGGCTCTTTCATGTTATCACGCAACCACCTTTGGAGAAGGAATTTTGTACGTAATGTAATATAGAATTAGTTTTGAAATTTTGGCTGGAAATATATAAGAAATATTCCCTATCGGCTAGCCAGATAGATAGATTCCTGTTATTAATACCGTCGCAACTCTTTTTGGGGAAGAAATTTAATAAAATGCAGATGCAATATTTCTAACAAATGTTTAGTCGTTATTTCTAATAGTTTCGCAGATAGACAAGATGAGTCAATGAAATTGGTTTTCTTCTACATATATGTAGAAATTCCTTATATATTACATATTTATAAATGTCAAACACAATTTCTAAAAACCAATATAATTATTCGGTAAGTCGTATAACGTGGAAGTTATAGGAAGTTCATTTGACACGAAAAATACTATAATAATATTACGGCTTCACTATCCATGGCCTCCTCGTCCGTGCTCTTAGCGATATTAATTTTTGAAAACAACACGAGAAAGAGCCTTAAGGAAAGTACCGTGTTAATTACTCAGCCATTAGTCGTGAAGGTTTAAGGGGCAAGTATAAATGAACGAGGAAATAAAAAAAATAATAATATTGTCACTGAATATAAAGTAACAACTTATTACTAATAATGAATTTAAATTCTTATTGAAGTGAATCTTCTTTAGGAATGGTGTGAATAGGATGTTATGAAACGAAAAAGTGTAACGAAAAGGAGACAACTGTAAATGTATTTATAGGTTTTAAGGTGTGAGAGAATGAGAGAGATGTTTCTATGTTGGTTCCATATCCTTCGTCTCCTTTTCGTGCTATGGTTAGAAACGTCCTTACTATTTACATATAAACCTGTATGCAGACAGATGAACAAGGACGTTGAGGAAAATATGTAATAAAAAATTAAAATAGATTACCTGATTTCTAACTTAACTAATATGTTACTTAAAGCGCTCTTTTTCTTTCGTTCTTTCTTACTCCAAACAATATTTTTTTATCTTTTTCTCTCCTTTTTTCTGTTTACTACTATCATAGAGTATTCATCTCATTCTCTTACAAATAACCTAGAACACAGTTTCATCTCTTCAGCGTACAAACTTCGGATTTTTTTTTAATTCTAGTTTCATACTGAAAAAGCTAGACCTTGTAGGTTGCAAACATTATAGTGTTCCTGTTTAAAAGGCGTTGTAGCTAGTGAAATCTAGGGTAAAGTGACTTGACATCTGTCCTAAGGCGATGAGCGCAATGTGGTGCTGTGTAGATCATCCTAACTTAGCTAAACTTTCACTTACTATCTGGTAAATGTCCTGTTCGTCTCGCCAGTTAGACGTTTAAAAAAAATCTATAGCAATGTTACTAGCTACTATAATATTATTGGTACAATGAAATTTCTTAGAGATAAGTTGCCTAAACCTTATCCATCAAAATGAACGATGTTACATTTTAGATATATTTTAAATTGAATTAATTATGTATTATTTATTAGTATAGGCATAATGTATGTTTGTTAGTATAATCAAACCCCTCATCATCATATCAAAACCCCTCTTCGTTGTTACTAGATACATCAAACTAATATCGCCCGAGGGACCGTTTCAAAATATCACCGGGGACCATTGCGATGTTTGTTTGATAAACTACATTGACGTTAGTAAACAATATTTCACGTAAACATTTACACACAAACGTAGGAAATATGATTAATAATGTCTTCCTGTTTGTTTTTGGTCGTAATGTTTAATAAATGATAGGCTCTGGAACTAGCTGTACCTAGTATTAGGCTTGACAAACCTAGTACTAACTACAGTGTTAATTAAACAACGGAGAGGTTTTTTATATAATCGTAACCATGTTATTTAAGGTGATCTATGATTAAAAAAAATATATTTTGATTGGTTTGTTTAAAGAGTATTGGAAGGTTGAGAAGCGCTGATATGTTGTGTAGTATGATAATAGCTCCAGGCCTAAATAATATCCTTAACCCAAGAATCTGAAAACAGGAATGAACGAATCTAAATCTTCGGTTCTGATGTAATGTTTTGTTTTTATATTGAATACTTTATATCGTAACGGATATCTAATTGTTTTCTTTGATATTCATATCATCATCATCATCATCAGTGGATAGACGTCCAGTGCTGGCCATAGGCATCACTCAAAGATCTTTCATCAATAGGTATAAATATTTATATGAAAATTTAATTATATTGTGAAATATTGTTTAAGTGCCTAAGGATATATGGTATATATTACGTTAAAACCTATTATATATGAAACTTGTTACTTTCACCAAAAGGACAAGTGGAAGATGATGTTTCCCTAGTGGAAAGTAATCTGTTAGGCAATAACGAGGTCCTGTTATTTAGGATGTTTACTAAATAGTACATTGCTCTAATGTAGTATAATAAAATCATTAACTACAATGTCCTTTAAACAAAGACTTAGTGTAAGATATGTTTTTAATCTTCTTTTAAGCCCTATTCCTATATTATTTTTCCCTTGACTAACTGGGGAGGAGGATGAAGGGAGGCATTTTTAATAAATTTTTTTCACTATATTCTTTTCTAGATCGTTGTGAGACCTAAAGTAACTGCGATAGATCCATTTGATATCCGATATCGATTCAAGTCGGGGTTGATGGCGGAATTTCAATTACGACTTCAGTTATCGAGTACATTTTAAAGGATGAACAAATTCGGATGTGATGATGATGACCAGCGAAAGCTTGTCTACTGTATTGGTCAGTTTTGAAGCTGCCTATAATATATTTTTGGCATTATATCTGGCAACGCCTGCGCTCATCATGTCCTACATTTCGGTAACGTGCATTATATACTAGTGCTGTTTCTCTATCAGATATATATTTACTATTTTATTTATTATGCGAATATATACATATATATCGATGTACACTCATGTTCTTAAAATTAACATAAAGTTTGAAATGAAAGCTGTGAGCTTAAGGCATGTCCTCACTCAAAGCTCCTCAAAGCCCCGATTTACATAGACGTATATTTAGAGAAGGAATCTCACACGAAATATAAAACCTGTTCCTAAATGGCGAATAATGGAACAATATGGTCTCTTTAATTTTTCATATGTACTACATATTTATCAATAGCCTAATACTAAGTACCATTTCCGGCTATTCATGTGTTAGGTTATCTACTTTAGAATAATAAAGTGATAAGTATATGCTTCATAATAGAAAATCTGAAATAGTATCGCGGGAAGCCACTGGATGCGAACAACGCGGGACAGATCGATGTGGACATCTTTGGGAGAGGCCTATGTCCAGCTGTGGACGTCTATCGGATGATGATGATAACGATGATGATAATAAAGTTTTTTTTTATGTAATTAAGCGATGAGACGAGCGGCACGTGGGACATAAGATATTCAGTTCCGTTACCCCAGTAATTTCACTATTTATAACGCCCTTCAAACCGGATCACAGTAATGTACACTACTGTTTGGCGACAGAAACAGGCGCTGCGGTGGTACCTACCTAGACGATCTCCCGTAACAGAGACCTACCACTAGTAATTACGAAGAGAAGAGCTTTCCTCTAGTAGTGAGTAATTCACTCTGCTTTCAAAGGTTGTGGTTAATTTTATACTATATTTCTACTGTTATGTAGTAGTGTGCTAATATTACTGTGTTCCGATTTAAATTTTAAAGAAATTACTGGGGTAACGATACAACATCTTATGTCTTAAAGCGACGAGCACGATGTTTACATCGTACAGAGTGTTACGATGACACACGCTGTGTGTCATCGTAACACTCGCCGTATTTTAATGCGAAGGTTTGTTACGTGAAAATACTACCCATATTACATATATAGTATATTAAAAAGATTTAAAACTGCTAGGTTATGACTGGATATTTCTAAATATTAGTAAATATGTATGAACTGTATAACTATTGATATTATGTGAAAGCTTCTCTCGTAAAACTTTACAGCCGTCGACAACGCTCAGAGCGAAACACTTTGCATTCCCTGTGTCTTCGGAAACTTAAGTTTCTCGCGTATCCGTACATCCGGGGAAGTGCCGAACACAAAGGGATTTTATATCCGAAGTGTTTTGGTGCATTGCATATGCCTTCTTGAGCGCCTCTATCGAATTACGTAGAGCGCTACCAAACGTACCGGCGAGTTGTGCTTCAAGTGTTAAAAAAATATGTCCATAGAGATATTCTTTACATATTTTACACAGACGATGGAAATATGCTGAATAAAGGCTTCACAAATTAAGGCTGTTTTCAATATATTTTATCTTGTTTGATGGATGCTTTTTGTTATCAAAGTTGACGAGACAATCTAGAGCTATTTTAATGGAGTTGTTTCTGTTTAGTGTCTTTTTACGACAGATTCAGATTTGTCGTCTTCAGGATATTCAAACCATAAAAAATATTAATATTAATAAATTTGAAACATGCTCTAATTCTAAAACACTTAACGTACAGAAAAAAGTATATATATATCAATCTTTAATAAGATTAACCGTTTTATCAACAATGCTATCATAGATTCTATCCGTTACTATTAGCGTCTATATATCTTGATTAGTTCCCGTTAAAGTTCGCTGTAGTTAATAAAAGTACATAGCTACAGTGACCTTTAAAACTTAAATAGGACCTAACGAGACTAAAGTTTTTAAATACAACTTTTAAATTAATCTCATGTATATATTTTTTTTAAAATACCTTTTAATATACATTGTACTTATACTTTGTCGTCTGTGGCGGATACATTGGTGTAACTTAACGTTATCATTGTGATATCTCTGTCATTAAAAATCGTATTTAAAAAAAAAATATCGTAAGTTATATAAGAATGTATACTTAAATATTTGTTATATTCGCTAAGGTTTTAAATCTTCATATAGAACATATATAACACATCTGAAAACAGCGCTATATATTTTCTGTAGCTTTATTGTTACGCATGTGATGATGTCGCTTGATTTTCATTTGCAATAATGGCGGAATAAGAAGGTTTTTTTTTTCGAGAGTACTTCTTCAAGGAGCACCCCTTGTTGGCTGACGTCTGAATTGCACGTCTCCAAGTGCAGCTCGGGGAGACAATGGCGGGCGCTCCTTTGTGGCTGCACGGAGGATTGCATTCGGACGCCCTTCGTCAGCGAACTGCTCCCGCAAGCGAGCTGCTGTTTCTTCACCCATTGTTATCCACGTATTCAGTTGAAAAATGTAGACTTTTCAAATCTAACGAAACATTTTTAATGTGTCTTTATATTTAGATCCTAATACTAAGCTTTACAGGCCTGTTAATCAAAAAGGTATACATTTCTTTATTCTGCGAAGCGACGTTCACTTGTTGGTAAACGACACCCCTCCATATAACATGTCGCTAGTTAGAAATATACTGTACCACATTGTAATCGTCGCCTTAAGTCATAAAATCTCGAGTCTCGTTACTCCAGTAATTACACAAGATAAAGCTCTCTTCGAACCGGAACACAGTAATGTTTGCACACTACTACTTGTCGGTACCTATTATACCTACCTGTCATATTAAATCTTGTGTGGTAGGATATCTTAGCTCTTTAAAAGATTTGGATTTGGATTTCTTAACGAAAAGTAGCTTTGTAAGGAGCTTTGATAGCTGTGCATATTATATAAAAATAACTTAATAAGTAATAGAACCTTTTAGATGAAGATATGAACTTGTAATATGATGATAACAGCAGCTTCAATTTTGCTTATTGGGGATTTATGTAAGTAAATGTCTGGTGTAAGGGGTCCCGCATAGCACCTCACGGGACCCGAATCAACCTCACCTGTTTGTGGTGCACTCTGCTAATCAACAGAAGAGGGAGCCAAACTCCCACCAATCCGCATTGGTTCAGAATGGTGGAAAATAGCCTAAATCCTCCCATATGAACACCTATAAACAAAGGTCGTACGAAACCGCTGGAAGCGATCAGCGCAGGACCGACAGATGTGGAGATCTTTGGGGAAGACCTATGTCCAGCAGTGAACGCCTATCCGTGGTATGATGATGTACGGTAGAATATTTGTAGGTAGATCCATCTAATATGAAAGTATGAAGAAATCTGACGAAGAACGAAAAACGCTGGTGGCACAAAAAACTTCACTAGTAAAAATCTCATCTCTTTCATCGCCAACAAGCCGACAGACAATCTGCTGAAAGTCTCTCATGAGGATAATACATACAACGGTTTTAAATCATTTTTCATTAACACACATTAAAAATGGAAATGGAGGATTTTTTTTATAAGAAGGGTAGGCTAACACTCCATAGACACAAACAGAGGAGTCGCTGCTGCGTTGACATTCCTTATAAGTGAAGAATCAGATAACACTTTTATCCACAGATTGTTCAGGATCTATGATATATCTAAAGCTTAGATAGTAAAAAGAATTAAACACGTATTTTTTTTTATTCAATGAAACGACGGAACGGGCAACTGCTTCACTTGATGGTAAGTGATACGCTTGCCCATAACAATAAGAGCTCCTTAGGATAAAATACACTTAACCGAATAGCGCTCCTCGCCTTGAGATATAAGATGTTATATGTCGGAACGCCAGTAATTTCACTAGCTACGAACCCTTTCAAATCGGAACACAATAATGTTGCTGTGTGTGCATCCGGCCAAATGAAACCTACCACCATTAACATTATAAATGATATTGTTTAATTTCCAATATAAATTCGAAGTTTGAAAGATTGTGAAAATCTTCTAACATGAAGCAAGTTTGGTAGCAATATAATTAAGTTATGCAAACGGTCGCCGCGGGCGTTGGAATAACCGAAACGCTTGTAAACAATAACTTAACCAAATATTATACACCAAGGGGTCTTTGTATGGTAATTTATTCGTTGGACGTATTAAAAATCTAAAAAATGTTTAAATTTTAAGTCAAACTTAGATTTAAAACGCAAAAGATTAGATTGATGTAAAAGTGGTGGCCGCTTGCAGTGGGCCGCGGGAAGAGGCTTGAAGTCGTACAGAGAGCAATGGAAAGGGCTATGCTTAGGGTTTCCCTGCATGATCGGGTCAGAAATGCGGAGATAAGCAGGAGAACTAAGTTCACAAATAAAGTCCAAAAGATTGCTAGCCTCAAGTGGCAATGGGCAGGACACATCGCTCGAAGGAGTAACAGCCGATGGGGCACAAATGTCCTCGAATGACGACTGCGTAGCGGAAGACGTCGTTTTAGCTGGCTCCCCACAAGGTGGTCCGACGATTCGATGTGGAGATCTTCGGGTGAGGCCTATGTCCAGCAGTGGACGTCTGTCGGCTGATAATGATGATGATGACAAATGTAGAACATCTCTAATAAATTAATCTGTATAACTTGTTATTCATATATTACTGGTAGTAGGTATCTATTGGCAGAGACCGTCTACCATATATACCATCGTAAACAGCGCCACATCTGATGATGGTGGCCTATCCAGGTCTTTTTCTATTTTTTTTAAATCGTTCCCCTGCATGTGGTGGGTCAAGGCCTTTATATTTCATTTACCATCACATAGTTTCCATCTAGTTTTCCTCATACCAATCTTTCACTCTTTCTTATCTTTCACTCTCTGCTCATCTTACATACTTCATTTCATCTTACACAATTGCTTCTTTCATTCCTCTGCTGTGTTTTCTGCATTTCTTTATTCTTTTTCTGTTCTTGTACTTATGTCTTCTATACTTTCTTCTTTGTTTTCCATACTTGGCTATACTTATTCTAATATCACAGCATATTTTTTAATTATATTCGTTTGTTTATATATATTTATTTATTTTTATTTGTAGCGTTCGTTACAGCCATTCTGCTAAATTTTAAGAACACGTGATGATTGTCGTCTGCACTCTTCAGAGAGGCGACAGCTTCTTCATTCACCTTCCTTTCCATCTCCATTTCACATCTTGCTCTTTCTCTCCCGTATAAGGGACAGGAGGTAATAATGTGCACCATGGTCTGCTCCAGCACAGGCTCACAAAGGCACGAGGGACTTTTTTTGAGTTAGAACCTGTGCAGGTACTCGGAGAATCCTCCGTGACCCGTGAATATTTGGGACAAGACCATGTCAACCTCTAGCTGGCGAGGGTTGTATAGGCTGATACCTCGTTTGTTGAAGCAGTTGTACCTTCCACATCCCTCCTGTTCCATTCGTCGAGCGTCTTCAGCCTGAGCTGTCGCTTGACGAACGAAACGGGGCAGTCCTCGTACACCGGTCTTCTTTCATTCCTCAGGGCCGCTTCCTTGGCGCGTTTCACCAATACAAACTGACAACCTATCAACGATCTCGTGTATACAATTTGTAAACACTATAAATACGAGTTCGTAAGTTAATCGCTTACCCGCAGCCATGTAACTTACCGTACGGCGCCGCCGACCCGGCTCAGCCGAACTAAATACATAAATTAATCATAACTTTGTATTTTACACAACGTTCCCACACGCCGGGGAAACATTATCACATTTCAAGTGTGAATTGTTAATGTAGAATAGTTTAATCATTAATATATTACGTCACTATATAATGAGTGTTAAACAAGATCAACTGTACGGAAAAACCCGTTATAGATAAATGGTGGTAATATAGTTCTCTGTTGCCGGAGACCGTATAGATAGATAACACCGCAGCTTCTATTTCCGCCGTTATACAGTAGTGTGCAAACATTACAGTGTTCCGGTTTGAAGGGAGTTGTAGCTAGATTCACATCTTGTCTCAAGGCGACAGGCGCAATGTGGTGCAGTGTGTAGCGCCACGTTATGTTCAGGCGTGCTTACCATAATGTTAACGTTCCGCTCGTCATGTCGCTTCGTTGAATAAAAAAAAATGTTAAGATCCTACAAATCCTGTTTAAAGAGATTTATAATGAGCATAGGCAAATGAATATGAAGGTTTAACAACGTTTGTCTCAAGGCGACGTTCACAATGTGTTGTAATGTATATCATCCTAACTGCCGCTACATTACAGGATTGTATATCGCCATCTAATTTAGTCTAACTCTTTCCGTTTTCTCTCCATAAAGTTAACCTCAAGATTGAACAAAAGGAGTGCTATCGCTTCCTCATCTTCAGAGCATGTAATCCTCACCATAAACAAAGACTTTCAACTCACCATTCCGACCATGAATGGGAAAGGAGGGGAACTACTGGCATTAGTTCTTTCTAAAAGCGTCTTTAAACGCAGAATAAGAATAATCTCTCACTAGGAATATGTTCCAATATTGCAGTGCTCATCATCACATCATCAGGAAGGATCACAGTTTATCAGAACACTAATACTACTCTGCTAAGACTTCATTCATCATCGTTATCAACAGGAAGACGCTCATTGCTGAGCATAGGTTTACCTCAATGGATACACTGTTCAGTCTAGCTCTGCTCGCATCCAGATCTTCACTAGATCCTCCACTATAAAATTAATTTAACTTTCTTATTATAAAAAAAAAATCTTTGTGCAGTAGTTAAGCGTTTGAATTGTAACAGACTTCCTTAGTACGATTCTTTTTTTTTTTTTTTTATATATTGTCGCGTCTTTTTCCCAGTAGGGGTAGGCAGAGGTGAATAAACCACCCACATTTCGCCAGATGTGGTCAGATTAGGTCCCATGTAACAGGGGGCGAGCCTGTTGCCACTTTATTGGGACCACCACACACACACACACAAAGATGATATCAGTGTGCGGGTTTCCTCACGATGTTTTCCTTCACCGTTTTTGTATCTCGCTGTTGTAACTAAAGTTCACAAATGTACATAACTTAAATATTAAGTCATCGGTACATGCCGAGGTTTGAACCCGCGACCTTCGGAATGAAATCCGCACGCTCTAACCATTAGGCCAGCGAGCTACGAGTCGAAAATCGTCGCGAAATCTAGAGTACGATTCCAGGAGCCAAATTAGAAGAATTGTGTTTGGATAGCATAGAAGGTTTTAACTAGATACAACTTCAGATTGTACATTTAAAATCTACTCAATTTATATGTATAATTTTTTTTTTCAGTGTATAGTGTATTATAAAGTTTTCATACTATTTCATAGCAACGCCGCAATTTTGTGGAAAGTTTTATTAAAACGCGAGGAAAGTTTTAATGAATACAAACGGCCGCAAACTGATCCTCCGGTAATTTGGGATTTGGGCTAACTACGCCGCTGATACGTTGTGAAATACGATTTGTACGTAAACGGTATAAAGCTAAGTTAGTTGCAGGATTCAAACACTTAAAGTTACCTATATTTACGTGAATAATATATATTTTACAAGGTTGTATATTTAAATTAATGTAAAGGATAAAAGGACAAAGTCTGAAATATGCGTTCTATTCTTCTATTAAACTAGAAATCTTTCGAGATATCGTGATGAGTCTTTATATAGGTGGAAATCTCTTACATATATCTTTTATATTTATTTATATATGGATTATAAAAGAGATTTGTTTGTATTTTCAAAAACCTGCTTTTCAATGATTTTATTATTTAATAAAAACTCCTAGCAACGTTTTCGAAAACTTAATATAATCCCGTTGAGGAGCAAGGCATTGTATGCAAATACGAATTTATATAAGGAACAGAAGTAAACTCTAGACGTGGTTCCGCTGCGGACTGGAATATTTTAACAAATGCTTAAGTTGGTAAAGTGGAACTTATCGTCCACGAAACAACTTAGCATGTGAAGAGGAACATGTGTAGTTTTAAATTAAGCATATTTAAGAGGTTACTTAAGGTTGAAGAAGCATATTTAGGTTATTGGTGGTAAGTCTCTGTTGCTGGAGATCGTCTAGGTAGGTACCAGTTTGCCGCCGGCCGGGACACGGTGGAGGCCATCAGGCCCCACCTGACCCGGTGGATGAGCCGGCGGTACGGGGCCTTGACGTTCCACCTGGTGCAGGTGCTGACAGGCCATGGATGTTTCGGCAAGTACCTGCACCAGGTGGCTCGTAGAGAGATGACGCAAGAATGCGTCGAGTGTGGTGCGCCGATTGACACGGCGCACCACACTCTGGCGGAGTGCCCGGCATGGGGTCCACAACGCCACTCCCTCGTCGCGCAAGTCGGCAGTGACCTCTCGCTGCCGACTGTAATCGATCGTATGTTGAGCAGCGAGAGGTCTTGGAAGGCGGTGGCCTCCTTCTGCGGCCCAGTGATGCGTCAGAAGGAGGCCGCCGAGCGCACGAGGGAGGCCGACGCCGCTGCCGCACCTTGCAGGCGGCGACGGGCCCCTAGCCGGGCACGGTGTGAGGGGGCCTTCGGGCCGTTGGGCGTGGCCCTTTGGGCCTTTTGTCGTGTTTCCCCTGGGGGTGCGTCCCCCGGGGGAGTCTTGGTTTTTGTCCCCCCTCCCTCGTCGAAGTGGGGGGGGGG